>OZ007556.1:98293360-99523561 GCA_963931855.1 Philhelius festivus
ATCCAAAGCATTACGTTTGTGCATTGACCCGCAAGACTTAAATGATGACATGTTGAATGAAAATTACCAAATACCATCTTTTGATGCACTCACGGCCAAGCTAAGTGGGAAGAAAATTTTTACAGTGCTGGACCTTAAAGAGGGTTTCTGGCAAATTGGGTTAAGCAAACGAGCCAGTGATCTGTGTACATTCAATACGCCATATGGATGTTATAAATTTAAACGTTTGCCGTATGGTGTTAAAATTGGTCCGGAAGTTTTTCAAAAATACAACGAACGAAATTTTGATGGTATTTCGGGGGTTTTTGTGTTCATAGATGATATCTTGATTGCAGCAGATTCCATCGAAGAACATGATTATATATTGGATCAGGTGTTAGTACGAGCGCGAAAATTAAATATTAAGTTTAACGAGTCAAAAGTCCAATTCCGCGTAAATAAAGTCAAATATATGGGCAAAATAATCTCAAAAAATGGAATTTCGTGTGATCCAGATCGAGTTGAAGCAATTTGGAAAATTTCAGCTCCCAAAAATAAGAAAGACCTCCAAAAACTTCTGGGAATGATCAATTACGTACGTGATTATGTGCCTAATTTGGCCGAGGTGAGTACACCATTAAGAGAATTGTTGAAAAATGATACTGTATTTGATTGGCAGAGCCCTCATGATGAATGTTTACATGTGATCAAATCGATGATTGCAAATGCACCAACTCTTCAATCATTTGATGAAACCAAAGAAGTAACAATTGAGACAGATGCGTCTAAGTTTGGCGTGGGTTGCTGCCTTATGCAAGACGGAAAGCCAATTGCTTTTGCTTCGCGAAGTTTGACTGACACTGAGATCGCCTATGCTCAAGTTGAGAAAGAAATGTTGGCAGTGGTCTTTTCTTGTCGGCGTTTTCATCACTATATCTACGGTCGTTCTATTTTAATTAAAAGTGATCATAAGCCACTTGTCAGTGTGATGACAAAAGATATTCATAAAATCCCAAATGCACGCTTACAACGTATGAAACTGAGTCTAATGAAGTATCGCATAAATCTGGTATATACTCCCAGTAAAGAGCTTTACATAGCCGACTTGTTGTCTCGATATTATAATAAAGATGACAAATCACAAGAAATTACCGATCTTGATGAAGTTGTGCACAGCATCAATGTAACCGAAGAACGTCTTCAAGATTTCAGAAAAGGATTACAAAATGACAAATGCCTCTCCGAGTTGAAGAAGGTATTGGATGACGGATGGCCAGATGACAAACAACATTTAAATGAACATATTAAGTTCTATTGGAAGCATCGGAATGATTTAATAATGGAAGATGACTTGATATTTTTGAACGAGAGAGTAATTGTGCCTATTAGTCTACGCAAGTATGTACTAGAACAGTTGCATAAACCACACGTAGGAATTGAAAAAACAAAAAAAAGAGCTCGAAGTCTAGTATACTGGCCAGGCATCGATCAATCAATCGAAGATATGATAGCAAAATGTTCTGTGTGTCAAAAATATCGGTATAAAAATGTAAAGGAACCGATGATTTCGCATATTGTACCAAATTTACCATTTCACAAAATTGCTATGGACATTTGCCAATTCGCATCTAAATCATATTTAGTCGTTTCAGATTATTATTCTAGATTTTTAGACATTATGCCATTAACAGATAAGACAGCTGGTCAATGTATAACGAAATTAAAAACTTGCTTTGCCACCCATGGGTTGCCAGTAGAAATTGTTGCGGACAATGTCCCATTTGGATCCAGGGAATTCAAAACTTTTTGCAAAGACAACGATGTGAAACTAACAACAACAAGTCCAATATATTCACAAGCCAATGGATTTGCAGAAAAAGCAGTGGGTATTGCAAAAAATTTAATAAAAAAGTCAAACGAGAAAAACATAGAATTGTGGAAAGCTTTGCTGGAATACCGTAATATTCCACTTAAGGAGATTGATGCTTCTCCAGCTGAATTACTTATGAGCCGCAAGACTCGAACGCTAGTGCCAGGCAACAAAAACCTATTCAAACCAAAGGTTGTTCCTAATATTGAAAACAATATTGCGAAGAAAAATATTAGACGAAAGAACTATTATGATCAAACTGCCAAGCCCGAGAGGACGTTTCAAATCGGAGATGAAATTTGGTACCATGACATCCGAAATGGTTGGATCAAGGCAACCATTGAAGACAAACACAACAGCCCGAGATCATATTGGATTCGTTTGAATGATGATACAATATTGAGAAGAAATACCAAATGGTTAAGATCACGTTAGTTCATTATTTTGTCAACATTGATTTAATTATATAAAATTAGTAACTTCATTGGAAATTATATAAGTTTCGGTTTAGTATTTAAATATTTTAATTTAATTTGTAAAATTGGAAATTATATAAGTTTCGGTTTGGTATTTAAATATTTTAATTTAATTTGTAAACTTTAAATATTGAAAGAAAATCTTACTTCTAAAAGGGGAAGGTGTGTTATATATACATAGCTCTCTTACATGTATATAAAGTATATCATACATAGAGGCTATAACTCTCACAAACTCTAGACGATGTATGAACACTTACTTGAACCAGTTGATGTACAACCTTCTTGCAATAAAGAATTTAAACAAGTGCGGTTCTTTTATTTAATAGTCAACTCTCGATATATATATATATAAAGGTAACAAAAAGGCGAGCAGGTGTAATACACGATTCGGGGAGCAGATTTCAGTGGAGCTCCAGGATTGTGTAGTTTATCTACCGAAACGCCTAGTTACTAGGCTGGATGACGAGGATGTGAAGCAATTAAAAAACTGCTTACTGGAGGTGTTGGTGCCTTGCGGTCAGTCGTTCAACATAGACTTTTCTATTTCTATTTATTTGAATCAAGCTAACTAATATCTAGCGTACAAAAAATATTACTTAGAATTAAGAATTTATAAATTATACATTATTATAGAATATTTTTTTAAAACTATTATTTGAGACATCACAAAAATTTATTAATAAATTATGATTGACGAATTTTTGAATATTACAACAACAACTTGAATGAACTACCACCAAGTGGGTTCTTATTTGGCTGGAGTTATAGCTATTTCACGGTTGCCAAGCCGATCATCAGACTCCTTTATTAGTGGTGCTTAGCCTTTATACTATCAAGTTTAATCGAAAAACTTTTTTGCCTTGACTGAGATTTGAACCCATATAGAAGCCAATGCCCTGTTTTTTTTTTTTTTTTTTTTAAATTCATTTTTATTCAATTCATTCTTATAACTATCTTAATGCTAGACAAAAATTCATAAAATTAGCTTACTTATCAATAACTTACAACTAACTTACTGGCCCCATGCGGGCACTCTAAGTTAAACTATATACTTATAACTACTGCCTTTCGGCCTAAAAAAACTATTTGGAATTCAATAACTATATCTATATTTTTTTGTTTTCTCGAGAAAATTTGAAAACCTCGGATTCTTTATCATTTTTACTTTTTTATATAAAACTTACAAACTAAAATTAAACTAATTAAAACTACCTATAACCAATTAAACTACTTAAAATAAACTAAAACTACCTAAAACCACTTAAACTACTTAAAATAAACTAAAACTAAAATAAAACTACCTAAAACCACTTAAACTACTTAAAATAAACTAAAACTACTTAAAAACTAGAACAACCACAGCGGAGGTTTTTTTTTTTTTTTTAATTTTTTTTTTTTTTTTTTTTTTTTTTTTTTAATTTTTTTTGTACATTTGAAGAATGTAGGTTTTTTTTTTTTTTTTTTTTTTTTTTTTTTTTTTTTTGCCACTGTGCCTATTCTTTTTTAAAACTAAACCTGTGACTAAAAAACAGGTATGCAAGCCGGCCACGGCTCTAACACCCCACCCCGACTACCCATTATCAAATATCGATTGAAGCCACCAAAACTGGTTCTCCTGCTTCACCCTATCAGTTTTGTCCCGTTCGGACACAGCCCTACTGAACCGTAGGAGCTCTTCTCCGTCTTGTGCCAGGACGTCCCGAGTGTATAGGAGCCGCCGGTCCACGGTTCTTCGTCTGACGTGGTAGATTAGCGGTACTGCCAATCTATCCTGTATCAGACCGCATCTATCCAAATAGAGGAATGCCTCTGGAAGAATGAAGCCACTCAAGCGTGCATTTTCAAAATATTCATCATTTGGGTAGAACGCCCCGAAAATCAAATTATTAGTCATAGCCCTCGCAATGTGACCCCGAATAAGTTTTATCACGAAATTGTCAACTCTGTTGATCCGAGCCCCGTTGTATAGAGCCTCGTTCGGATAATAGTGAACATAAGAAGATTCGGGTGTCCGATGCAAACCAGTACAGCGTCGAAGACACTGCCGCTCGAACACCCGAATTCTCTCCATCTGAGATGGAGCAACGTTGAACCACACTGGACAACCATAAACGATCATCGGCCGTATGAGGGCCATGTAGCAAATGACCTTCACTCTGGGGTCAAGCCGACTGCTGTAAAACAGTCGTTTCGTCAGACCGAAGGCTCCTCTGGCCCTGGCCAGCGCAGCACCTATATGTCTGTCGAAATACAGATACTGATCAAACCAGATACCGAGGTACTTCACTACACTTTTGCTCGCTAATCGCTGCCCGTGAGGATCAACGATGACCATCTTGCGCCAATTCTTGCGCGTATCCCGCGGGGCTCTAGCCAACGGTGTCCGGAACAAAATTGTTTCCGATTTCTTAAAATAAACTAAAACTACTTAAAAACTAGAACAACCACAGCGGAGGTTTTTTTTTTTTTTTTAATTTTTTTTTTTTTTTTTTTTTTTTTTTTTTAATTTTTTTTGTACATTTGAAGAATGTAGGTTTTTTTTTTTTTTTTTTTTTTTTTTTTTTTTTGCCACTGTGCCTATTCTTTTTTAAAACTAAACCTGTGACTAAAAAACAGGTATGCAAGCCGGCCACGGCTCTAACACCCCACCCCGACTACCCATTATCAAATATCGATTGAAGCCACCAAAACTGGTTCTCCTGCTTCACCCTATCAGTTTTGTCCCGTTCGGACACAGCCCTACTGAACCGTAGGAGCTCTTCTCCGTCTTGTGCCAGGACGTCCCGAGTGTATAGGAGCCGCCGGTCCACGGTTCTTCGTCTGACGTGGTAGATTAGCGGTACTGCCAATCTATCCTGTATCAGACCGCATCTATCCAAATAGAGGAATGCCTCTGGAAGAATGAAGCCACTCAAGCGTGCATTTTCAAAATATTCATCATTTGGGTAGAACGCCCCGAAAATCAAATTATTAGTCATAGCCCTCGCAATGTGACCCCGAATAAGTTTTATCACGAAATTGTCAACTCTGTTGATCCGAGCCCCGTTGTATAGAGCCTCGTTCGGATAATAGTGAACATAAGAAGATTCGGGTGTCCGATGCAAACCAGTACAGCGTCGAAGACACTGCCGCTCGAACACCCGAATTCTCTCCATCTGAGATGGAGCAACGTTGAACCACACTGGACAACCATAAACGATCATCGGCCGTATGAGGGCCATGTAGCAAATGACCTTCACTCTGGGGTCAAGCCGACTGCTGTAAAACAGTCGTTTCGTCAGACCGAAGGCTCCTCTGGCCCTGGCCAGCGCAGCACCTATATGTCTGTCGAAATACAGATACTGATCAAACCAGATACCGAGGTACTTCACTACACTTTTGCTCGCTAATCGCTGCCCGTGAGGATCAACGATGACCATCTTGCGCCAATTCTTGCGCGTATCCCGCGGGGCTCTAGCCAACGGTGTCCGGAACAAAATTGTTTCCGATTTCTGGACATTTATTTTCAGTTTCCAGTCATCGCAATATCGCTGAATCTTCTCAAAGTCACGCTGCAAGAGATAGACTAAGAGCCCACAGCAATTTTTGGGTGTGATTGATAACAAAAAATAATTAGCATAATTATGTAGGCCTTTTATAGTTATTTACAAATGTGAAAGTCTTGCATACTCTAGTGGGAGCAATAGTGCATAATAGTGCATCAAGTATGCAGTTCTTTCCAAGTCCAAATAATTGTGATAACAACTTTGCCAAAATGTAGAGTTAAGCCCCCTGATTGAAAATATCGAGGTCCAAGACGTTTTACAGACAGCCTTCTGCCTGCCAGATGCGATAAGAATAGGCTACTTCTTGCACTAAGAAGGCCACCTTCAAAGTGTCTTGGACCTCGATATTTGCCATAAGGGCACTTAGCTGTTCATTTTAAAGTTATGGCAAATTTTGTATCCCAATTTTTTAGAATTTTGAAAGAACTGCATACTTGATGCACTATAATGCACTATTGCGCCCACTAGAGTATGCAAGACGTTCACATTCATAAATAACTATAAAAGGCCTATCTAATTATGCTTATTATTTTTTGTTATCAATCACACCCAAAAATTGCTGTGGGCTCTCGGTCTAAGAATTCTAATAACCTCAACCTTTCGGGCCGTTCTGTACGCAATTAGATCGTCGGCATACGCTATTGAATTCGGAAGACTACCTATCAGATCGCTGCACTGTGGTTCCACCATAGGCCAAAATTCTAAAAAAATTACTTTAGCGATTATTATATAAAACGGTTAAAATGAGCTGAGAACATTCCAAACTAATTAGAAATAGAAAAAGAAAAACCGTTAGATTTTTATCTTCAGAGTAATAACATTGCAAACACATGGCATTTGAGTTTTAGTGCTCTAAGAGTAAGTGCGACTGCATTTGTTTAATTAATTTTTTTTCATCTGTTTGCGTAATTTTTTTTATAATGGATATATTAGTGGAAGGTAAGATATTTGTTATTTATTTTTTATGATTCATTTTTCGACTAAGCATAAGAGTTTATAAATTGGGTCTAAATAAAATAAAAATAAAAATAAAATAGCTTAATGTTATTTGTTTTAAACTTTTAACTATTACGCCCCGTTACGCCCCCACAAAGTTATATATTACCAGAAAGGTAATTTCACGTACTTTTTAATGCACGTTGACTTAGCTGCGATTACTTGCGAATTCACTTTTTATTAATTTTTGAGCCACATAAAGTCTCATTTTTTGTATTTCAGGACTTTTAACTAAAGTCTCATTTACGAGAATGTTTCTGCTTCAACATTGGTTAAATGCTGATGGAACCGAAAAAAATAAGTCCCGTTCAATATTAGACGTCATTTCCAAGTCCTTAGATAACATTCCAAATGCAGATTACAGAGTATTGGAAACTAGAATCGCATATGTTTGTAAAAAACTTACATATTTCTGGAAAAAAACTTGCCGAAAGAGATGCCTTCTTGTTAAAAATTATTCAGGATGGCTAAATACAAAGGAAGTATGTATCATTTCTGAAAATAACAATTATTTGCCATATTCAACTTCTGCGGGGCTACCTTCAACTTCTGCGGGGCAACCTTCAACTTCAGGGCGACCTTTCAAAGATTTTGCTGAGAGCAGTAAAAGATCAAAACGAAGAAGATTGGCTACCTTATCGGAAGTAGATACCTCTGCTGTTGAGTTGATTATTTATTAAAAAATTCAAATACACCTATAAAACGACCAGGTAACGAAGAAGTTCTTTCTCTAATAACTGAAACCAAATTAACAAAAAATCGGTATTTGCTATTGAGGGATTTTGTTAATTCGTATACGTCATCTGAATTTTTGCCTTCGTATCAAAAGATAATTCAAACCAAAAAATTATGTTATCCTGAAAATGAAAAAATTACAGAAGTGTCTGCCGAAGTCGAAGTGCAAAGTTTACTTGACCATACAGCGAAGCGTATACTGGAGTCGCAAGAAATTGTTTTGCAAAATTTTTCACATGATTTTTCTGATATGATTTTATTCGGGAAATGGGGGTTCGATGGCAGCACTGGACAAAGTGAGTACAAGCAGAGCTTTTTAGAATCAAATGTCGATGATGACAGTAGCTTATTCGTAACATCCTTTGTTCCCTTGCGGCTGATATGTGAAAAATCTAATCAAGTTTTCTGGAAAAATCCACGCCCTTCATCCACTCGATTCGTTTCAAATTTGCAAAGGAAACTAAAGAGCTTTCTTTGCAAGAAGAATCTTATATTAAAAACCAAATTTCGAATTTGAATCCATTTATTTTTAAAGAAGAGAACATTCAGGTTAGAATAACATATTCCTTACAACTCACTATGGTAGATGGTAAAGTGTGTTGTGCTTTAAGTGAAACTGCATCAAGCAAATGCTATATATGTGGTGCTTCACCAAAAGAAATGAATAACATTGAAAAATGTTTAGAGAAGCCAGTTAATGAATGCAAATAGTTATGAATTCGGTCTTTCCCCACTCCACTCATGAATTCGTTTCTTTGAATTTTTTATTCATGTATCGTACAGATTACATATACAAAAATGGCAAATGAGATCCGATGAAGACAAAGCCAGTTTTGCAGAAAGAAAAAAATACATTCAGGATACATTTCGGCAGAAACTGGGACTTATTATCGATAGACCGCGAAGTGGAGGAAGTGGAACATCTAATGATGAAAATACGGCGCGTAAATTCTTCGCAAATGCTTCAATCTCTGCTGAAATTACAGGAATCGATAAAAACATTCTTGAGCGATGTCACACAATACTTATCACCTTATCTTCTGAATTCGATATTGAATGCGAACAATTTAAGATATTCACACTGGAAACAGCCAGACTCATTATTCAAGAATATGGATGGTATAATCTCCCTAGTTCAGTCCACAAAGTCTTGATTCATGGATCAGACATAATCAATCATGCTCTTTTACCAATAGGAGAACTATCTGAAGAGGCTGCAGAGGCTACACATAAAAACTTTAAACTGTTTCGTCGAGATCATACAAGAAAAATGTCAAGAAAAGTTTGCAATACAGATCTATTTCATCAGCTTCTTTTGAATTCCGATCCTTTTATTACAAGTTTGCGGAAATTACCAAAAAAAAAAAAAATTTTACTTTTTCAGACCAAGTGATTTCTCTGCTTAAAATTTAAGACTTATATCCCGTTTATGAATTCTTCCTAACTTAAAAATTAAAATATTGAAATGGCCCTAATTTTATAAATAATTTTTTAAAAATATTTACTTTTTGTATTATTATGTATATAAAAAACTTATTTAAGAAAAAAAATAAAATTAATTTGAATACTGGTACCTAGAGTTGTTTCTCCGTTTTACTAACAGTTTAATGAATACTTTTGCCATTCATGTACGTACAATATAACTCATGCATCCTATAACAAGTCAACATATAAAGGAAAAAAATTATATTTAAATAAAACTATATTAAACCGATCTTCAACCCTTTTATGGAACGTATCTCGAAGTCGTGACGAGATAGTTTAAAACTGATTGCAGATTCGAAATTAGAGAGCTCAAAACATTTTATCACCAATCGTTTTTAGATTTTATCAAGTGAGTTAGTAATTATGGCCGCCTTTGTTCGAGAGTGGAACCACAGTGCGCTGGTGTAAATGCTGAAGAGAATTGGCGAATTAACCGCTCCCTGTTGTAGACCATTTTTGATTTCAAAAGTTGTGGTAGAAGTTACATTGCCACTTTTGACAACAAACTTTCTACCGTTAAGCATATCATAAAGCATATACATCAATGGTTTGCTAATGCCAAGTCTGTTCAGTTTCAGATAAAGACCCTCTAACCATACGGTGTCGAAGGCCTTTTCTAAATCCACCAAAACAGCACCCGTGCATTGTTGTTTTGACTTATTCCATTGGATATCAGAAACGAGTTTAGCCGCGGCATGAATTGTGTCATGTCCCGCCTTGAACCCGAACTGGTTATCCGGAATTATTGTGTTGTCCGCAGCCCACTTAATCAGAGCCCTATTAATGATCTTTTCGAAAACCTTACTGATGCTCGGAAGAAGACTTATCGACCGAAGATTGGACGGAATGGAGTTGTCCTTTCCCTTTTTCGGGAGAGGATGTACCACAGCTGTCTTCCAATGCACTGGATAATATGCATTATTCAGCGCATTGTTAAAGAGTGTGGCATAAATGTCAATTGCCTCATTCGGTAAATGTCTTAGTACAACGTTAGATATACCATCGACACCCGCTGACTTCTTATTCTTAATAGAACTGAAGATGAGCTGGAGATCCATCTTCGTCATTAACAAGGGACTTGTCCCTATTCGCTCGGCGATTGTGGCATTTGCCAAAAGATCGTCATTGAACCTCAAGAAACCGCGGTTCTCAGATCGCCATTGCGTTATTTCATTTCGAAGATGGAAGTGATGCAGTAGTGCTCTGTTTTCCAGGTCGTGGTTCGGGCGAATGCAAGCATTCACCTTGTACACTTGCTGAAACGCAGCCCCCACCGCCTCCACCTTCTCCCTCGGATCTTCAACTATATAGAAGTCATCGTCCAAGACGGCTTCTTCTGGATCTATATGCGCTGTCAAGAGTACGTCTGTGTTTTCTACTGTTCTCTGGAGCTTAAGACACGGAAGGTCGTTTTGATTCTTTTTCCTAAATATCTTATTGATTTCAGGAAACATACTTGGGTCGTTGGAATTTACAGAACGAATCCTGTTGTCCCAAAACTTGTTGATAGATAACCTGTAGTTATCCTTAATCAATTGATTGACATTCTTTATTGACGACTTCAGTGTCCTAAGTGAATCGTCTGTATAGGTTTTTAAGTCTTGTCAGTATTCCACTCTTATGTCTATGTAGTGCGTCTATGGTCGCGTTTCTGTAGACGTCCATTTGGTCGCGTTCTTTGTACTTGGGTATTGTCCGTTCCATTGTTCGTTTAATCGTTTCGTCCATCTGTTGTAGATGTTGGTCGATTTCTGTATTTGTAAGGTTTCTGTTATTTGGTGGGGCTATGTCACTCGAACGAATTTCTCTCGCTAAGCCGTTGGTGAAACGAGGCCAGCGCATCTTACTGTAATTGTAAGAATGCGTTGCAACGTATTCCTCCAACTCCACGCGTTCGTTCGGAATCTGAATTACAGCAGCCAGTCCGCAGTGATCACTGTCGTACTCGATTGTCTGTAAGCAGTTTCGAGGGTGATTACCCACTTTGTCTGTAACTGTCAGTCTGGTATCGTAAAGCAAAAGGTCCAGAAAGGAACCGCCTCTTGGATACGACGGCCTTTCAGTAGCCAGCAGGTCAATACCATATTCAACGCTGTAAAGATTCATCAAATTAAAAAGATGATTACCTCTAAGCAGTGCCGGATTAGCCACGAAGCAAGAGTAGCAAATGCTACGGGCCCCGCGCATTTAGGGGCCCCGCGCACCAACGTTTTCTGACCATAAAAAAGTATTATTTATATATTAGATTTAGTTACAATTACTAAGAAGAAAATATTTGCACCAAAATGATCAACTAAAATTTTATTTTTCTATCTGGTGGTCATACCAAAAATCATGTTTCGCACCGCACTACACGCAAATTGGACAACGGTATGAAATGCAGGTGTTTATTGTCACCATTGATAACGTACTCACTGCTTTAGGTAAACGTATGAACAGAACAGTTATCATAAAATTGCTGGCATTTTCGGAATATTCCGAGAGCTAAAATCTCTTCCTGATTCAAAATAGCTATTTTGGCCTTTAGTCCAGTCCACAAAAATTGGCGTTTCGTCCGGGTGATCGCACATGGACTCATCAGTTGACTGTGAGGACCTTGTCAATTTTTATTAAATTCAGTTCATCTTACATCGATTTTTTGACAAAAATCCAATGTGAACTATATCCAACCAAGATTAAAATTGTAATCATTAACGTTGGAATATTTTGCTATTTTGAATCAATAATTCAACAAGTCCATTAATAGTGAAGTCTTCTACCTGGCTGATTTATTTCAGTAGTATATAGAATTTGTATTATAAAAACCTTCATATAGAATCAAAGCTGAGCCACGGGCAAAATATTCCAACTTTAATGAGTACAATTTTAATCTTGGTTGGATGTAGTTCACATTGGATTTTTGTCAAAAAATCGATGTAAAATAAACTGAATTTAATAAAAATTGCGTATTGACAAGGTCCTCACAGTCAACTGATGAGTCCATGTGCGATCACTCGGACGAAACGCCAATTTTTGTGGACTAAAAGCCATAAAAGCTATTTTGAATCAATAATTCAATAAGTCCATTAATAGTGCTGTCTTCTGCTTGGCTGATTTATTTCAGTCGTATATGGGTCATTTTTTAAAAATTGACATTTTTTTTGATCGTTTGAAAAAAAAATGTTTTCAGTTTTTCTTGGGTTTTAGTTTCTAAATCTATAGTAAACAAGTAGAAAAGGAGTACTCCGAGTTGCGCGAAAATAATTTCAAATATTTTCCATTTTACGAGTATTTTTTGATAAAAATTTAAATTTTGTATTTCGAATGTACTAAAAATGTTCTTTTATTGCATAAAATAACAATAATCCACAAAATAAATAGTAACAATAAATAGTTGAAATTTTGTGGAAAGCAAATAAATTTAATAGGATAATTAATAAAAAAAGTTGTTTGTTTACGAAATGATTTTGTTTAAAAGCATGAAAGAGTCAAACAAATATTTTTAAATAACGGCACATAACTTTCTTGGATCTTTTACGGTACCAATACTGTAAGGAATGATGAAATTCAGTATATTTATCTAGAATATAAAAAAATTAATAATAATATGAGCCATTATAAACTAAAAGAACATTTATTAAAAAACAAATACGAAAATGGCCACGGAGATTACAGGCCACGGAGATTACAAAATCGACTATTTCTTAATTTTAATATAGTCAATGTAATTCAATGTCACCTAAATGATATTAGGTTCAAGTATGATTAAATACCTTTCTTTTGTCGGTGGTTAGACTAAAAAATATTATTAAATAATAAAAGATAACAAGGCCACGGAGATTACACTGAATTTTTACTCGGATGAAAAAATTATTTTGTATGTTAATTTTAAAGGAATTAACTGCAATAATTAAATTATAATAAAACATGAACTTGAAGGTTTTTTGACGTACTATAAGATAATGCATCGTAAAAAATTATTAAAAATTGTTTAGTTGTGTGAAACAGCGAAAATGTTTAATTAGGTTTTTTTTCCAAATCTTGTCACACTCGTTCAACTAAGTATTCGGACAACAAAACAATTTTTTTTTGGCATATCATAAAATTGAAGTTTGAGAGAAGGCCTTTCAAACGACAAGGCCCAAAATTAAATAAAAAATCATTTTCATCATTAAAAATATTAATAAAACTGATTAAGCATGAAAATCACATCCCAAAAAGGCCACGGAGATTACACATTATTAATTACCATGGCTATTCGTTACCATCAATCGATCTGCAAATTTTTTCTTATAATGCTGACATATAAACACAGTTCCATGCCAAATTTCAAGTCTTTTAATTGAAATGCAAAAAAAATAGAAGCTATAACGCTAAAAATGTAATTTTTTTAAAACGACCCATATAGAATTTGTATTATAAAAACCTTCATATAAAATCTCTTCCACCAGAAGAAATTTTGAAAAAATCTGCAACCATAGTAAGTGCTTACGCAGATGGAGGACAGTCTGAGCAACGAATTAGTGCAGTTCGCTTCAATGCTCAATTCTGATGTGGCTGGTAATATTGACAGCAGGAATCTTGAGGCTCTGGAAATGCAGGTTTACAAGCTGTTGATAAATAACTTTTTACAATCTTGTTTCCCGAACGTTGAAATTGCTTTGCGCATTTATTTGTCTCTCATGATCACCAACTGCAGTAGTGAACGATCTTTCTCAACATTAAAACGTGTTAAAAATGAATTGAGCCAACAACGTCTTAATCACCTCACTTTAATGAATTTTGAACATGATTTACTCCGAGAAGTCGATATCAACAGCATTATTTATAAATTTTCCCAAATTAAATCAAGAAAAGTTTTGTTTTATTTAATACGAGTACCATAAACTTGATAAGTACCTAACCTAAAACAGTCTAAGGGCGCCTTAATAGAATTTGCTACAGGCCCCGCGCTGGCTTAATCCGGCACTGCCTCTAAGATTATTTGTTTGATTTCCCCAATCTTCATGTTTTGCGTTCAAATCACCGGCCATAATAAAGTAGTTTTCTTCCAAGCTCAGTTTTAGTGTTCTAAAGAGAATCTCGAGCTCTGAATCAAAAGTAGTAGCCTGCGGAGCTTCAGCCGCATAGGCCGCAATCACATACATCCGCTTCCCTTGAGTGAGAGAGATGCATATGACGCAAACCTCTAGCGTCCGGAGCTTTCGAAGATCATTGTTGTATATGACTTTATAATTAATGCCTTTTCGTATGAAGATGGCGACACCGCCTCCTTGAGTAGAGTCGGGTCGATCTCTTCTTACGATATTGTAATTTTTATGAGTCAATTTATGTTTCAGGTTTAGCTTGGTTTCGCTAGCCAAAAACACATCTGGACTGAGGTCTTTCAAGAATTGGAACAAATTAGCTCTACGTTCAATCCTAATCAGTGAATTTACATTCACAGCCAGGATTTTTAAGCGCGTCTCCGGTAGCGCGCCCATTATGGTCTATGTTGCACTAGGCCAGGCAACAAAGAGTAGAGATGGTCTACTCTTTTGCCTTGCTCCTTTAACTGACTTTGCAGTCCTGCTAGCTGGCCTTGAATGCTCAGTAACAAAGCTACAATGTCGGGCTGCACCTCTGGCGCCTTAGGCACGGGGGCCTTTGGGGCAACCGTTGGTGGGGCCTGTCTCGTAATCCTATCTCTTGACGCCATTTGGGCGTAAGAGAAGTTAGGAACCACGAATTTTGTTGTTGGAGCCTGTCGAACTTCGGCTTTTTGACTGGCCTGTTGTTGTTTTATTTGCTGAACCTTAGGGCAGCCCCTATAATTAGCGGGGTGCCCCTCGTTTCCGCAGATGACACACTTGAGCTGGGTTAAATCTTCAACCCGCTCAATTCCTAATTGACATTCACCCCTCATGTGGGTTTCTGCGCACTTGACACAGCGCATCCGCATATCGCAGTTGGCTGCGACATGGCCGAACCTCTGACAACGCATGCACTGAAGCATGTCGTTGTGTCTTTTTAGTGTTTCCCAACGTACAGCCTGGAAGTCGAGGCGGGAAATACTCCTCAGACTTTCAACCTTGCTCTGGGGCGATAATGTTACGAGGAACATTGGCAATCCGTAACCCCCTCGTCTTGACTTCACCGTGGTGAAAGGCTTGACCCCGATAAACCCGAGATCGTCGCTGGCTTTTTGACGGAGTTCATCTAAGAGCGCCTCCGGTTCCGTGCAGGAACTTATGCCCTTCAGGAGGACCGTTTTCATTTTTTCGCTTTTAGGCGTGAAGCTGAAGAATTCAGCTGTAACTTCCCTCAATAGCTCTTTAGTTGTTTTATATTCGGCCAGTGAGAAGCACTGAACCGAGTATCGCTTTTCTTTGTCATTTATTATTTTAATAAGAAAGTGGCCGTTTGTGGCCCGCTTACATACCTGTTTTATGTCCTTCAGGTCGATTTTAAATGTCCTTATTGGTGGCACCTTCTCATTTTTAGGCTGTGGCTGTTTCTGGTGTTGCTGTTCTGGCTGCTGCTGCTGCTGCTGTTGCTGCTGCTGCTGTTGCTGCTGCTGCTGTCTTGCTGCTGCTGAAGTAGATGGGCCCTCAGTATATAGGCCTGCATCTAGTGTCACTTTTTGAGCGCCTTGCTCCGCTCCTGCCGTTTTTCTTGCAGGCTTTGGCTGCTGTTGTTTTTGTGCTTGTTGCTGCTGTGGTTGTTGCGGTGGTTTTTTTGTAACCTGTACCGCCTGATGGTCCGTTGCTTGTTGGACTTTTCGCTGCTGTTGCTGCTGTTGTTGTTGCTGCCTCTCTGCTGCTTTCTTAGCTTGCAGCTGTTTCTGAGCCTGCTTCTCTTCTGCCTCTTTTTGGCGGAGCGCTTCCATCTTCTTTCGGATCTGGCTGAGAAGGGGCTCCATTTCCTCCTTCAGCTTATCTAGGTGCTGCTGGTACCTGTCGACCTCAGCTTTCTTTGCCTGGAGGGCCTCCTCCAGCTGGCTTACCAGAATTTCTTCTTGGGGGTTTTGTGCCCCCTCCAACTCCCTGTCGGTAGACGGCTCTGGCTCCGACAGTAATGCGAATTTGTTTGTACCTGGAGACCTGTAGAGCCCCTCTCCTTCTTCAGACATGTACTCGGTGCAAGCCGAGTCACTGTACTCGTCTGTGTCCCCGACCTGTACCTTGCCGGCTGTCGATGTTGTTGCTGCCCGCTCCTTGCCTCCCACCCCAGCTCGCAGCTTACCTGAGGTGGATCTCGGTGCATCGAGATTTGGTTTCGGTCGCAATGTCCTCCTTCGCTTTGCCATAGGTTTGGTGGCTCTTGTGTTGTTGTTCGGATTTACAGCTGCTGACGGCACAACTGCAACATCATCCGACTTTGCGGAGGAATCTTTCGACCCCCCCGCCCTTCTCTCCTTCTCCATCTGCTTCTTTTCCCAATAAATAAGTCCACTCACTTCGTTATTGTGAAAAAAAGCTTCAACGACTTTATTTTGCTCCGTCTGGGATTTGAACCCACGACCCTCGGATCCACCAGCCGACGCCACTACCTCTGAGCTATCGCACACTTGGTAAAGTCGGTGTCAAAATGATAACTTGTCTACTAACTTTTAATTTCTAACACTTTATAATGAAGCTTGGTACACTGTAGTCTTTCTTGCTCGGAAGTCAGAGATCGACCACATGATCAGGTCCATCCCAATTTAGGTTTTATCGTTTATCAATTATCACTTGAGGACTAGCGTTTTTATTAGTCATTCAAGTTTTGTTGTTGTAAATTCGGTTTCTTTCTATTTCTCCGAACTCTGTTTATAAGCCAACAATTCGTTGTATATTATAAGGAGGGAGATTTTAATGAAAGATTTGACTCTGCTCTGATGACCGGCTTGGCAACCGTGAAATAGCTATAACTCCAGCCAAATAAGAACCCACTTGGTGAGTGGGGGAATGTATTTTTTAAACTCCCAAAAACGCTTATTTTATAACGAGTTTCAATAAGTACCTACATTAGTAAATTGGTAAAAAAAAAAAAAAAAATATATCAATTTTTATTAAATATAAATTTACTGTTTTTATTTATTCTCTGGGTATTCGTTTGGCTAAAGTCTTTGTTATTTTTTCTAATTTTTAGCGAATTGAAGTTTTGAGTGAGATCGAGACTAAAGTAAAACGATTCGGCATTAAGGGAAGGAAGTTTGAATTCAAAATCAAGCCCATACCAAAGGATGAAGAACCATCTTCGTGGGTCAAGGGGCAATTCATGATATGATTGCCTTCGCTGTGTCAGGCCTTGACTCAACAGATAAAGTAAAAGGAAAAGGGAAAAACCCTTCATACATATATGTTCAACACATTCGAGGAAGAGTGCAACAAGCGTAAAGGAATTATGCAAATAACCAATGCAGATAATTTATGTTTGCCACGAGCTTTGGTTGTAGCTAAAGCATATGTTGACAAGGAAAACGATGTTCAGAAATTGAGAAAAGACATCAGAAAGATTCAAACCCAAAGAGCTTTAACCCTGATCAATGATGCTCAAATCAATATACCTGCTGAAGGGTGCGGGGTTCCAGAATTAAAGCAATTCCAAGAACATCTAAAAGACTATAAAATAACAGTCTATGAATACGGATCAAAAGGTCGGAAAATAATTTTGAAGGAGTTTCTGCTGCCAAGGAGTGTGAGTGTGAGAAGAAAATTAATTTACTATACCACAATGGACATTACTGTGTAATAACATCATTGACAGCCGCATTTTGTTGCGGTTATTATTGTGAAAAGTGTCATATACCTTATGATAGCAAAAGTCATCACAATTGTCAATTATCTTGCCCTCAATGCCAACACACACCTAGTTGCGCTAAAACACCGAATGAGATTTTATGTGAAGACTGCAATCGAATGTTCAGAGGAAAAGAATGTTTTGACAATCACCAAATGAGCGGTACTACTGGAAAAAATTCTATATGTCACCTGATGAAAAGATGTCTTTTATGTCTTAAAACACATGATTTTTCTGATATGATTTTATTCGGGAAATGGGGGTTCGATGGCAGCACTGGACAAAGTGAGTACAAGCAGAGCTTTTTAGAATCAAATGTCGATGATGACAGTAGCTTATTCGTAACATCCTTTGTTCCCTTGCGGCTGATATGTGAAAAATCTAATCAAGTTTTCTGGAAAAATCCACGCCCTTCATCCACTCGATTCGTTTCAAATTTGCAAAGGAAACTAAAGAGCTTTCTTTGCAAGAAGAATCTTATATTAAAAACCAAATTTCGAATTTGAATCCATTTATTTTTAAAGAAGAGAACATTCAGGTTAGAATAACATATTCCTTACAACTCACTATGGTAGATGGTAAAGTGTGTTGTGCTTTAAGTGAAACTGCATCAAGCAAATGCTATATATGTGGTGCTTCACCAAAAGAAATGAATAACATTGAAAAATGTTTAGAGAAGCCAGTTAATGAATGCAAATAGTTATGAATTCGGTCTTTCCCCACTCCACTCATGAATTCGTTTCTTTGAATTTTTTATTCATGTATCGTACAGATTACATATACAAAAATGGCAAATGAGATCCGATGAAGACAAAGCCAGTTTTGCAGAAAGAAAAAAATACATTCAGGATACATTTCGGCAGAAACTGGGACTTATTATCGATAGACCGCGAAGTGGAGGAAGTGGAACATCTAATGATGAAAATACGGCGCGTAAATTCTTCGCAAATGCTTCAATCTCTGCTGAAATTACAGGAATCGATAAAAACATTCTTGAGCGATGTCACACAATACTTATCACCTTATCTTCTGAATTCGATATTGAATGCGAACAATTTAAGATATTCACACTGGAAACAGCCAGACTCATTATTCAAGAATATGGATGGTATAATCTCCCTAGTTCAGTCCACAAAGTCTTGATTCATGGATCAGACATAATCAATCATGCTCTTTTACCAATAGGAGAACTATCTGAAGAGGCTGCAGAGGCTACACATAAAAACTTTAAACTGTTTCGTCGAGATCATACAAGAAAAATGTCAAGAAAAGTTTGCAATACAGATCTATTTCATCAGCTTCTTTTGAATTCCGATCCTTTTATTACAAGTTTGCGGAAATTACCAAAAAAAAAAAAAATTTTACTTTTTCAGACCAAGTGATTTCTCTGCTTAAAATTTAAGACTTATATCCCGTTTATGAATTCTTCCTAACTTAAAAATTAAAATATTGAAATGGCCCTAATTTTATAAATAATTTTTTAAAAATATTTACTTTTTGTATTATTATGTATATAAAAAACTTATTTAAGAAAAAAAATAAAATTAATTTGAATACTGGTACCTAGAGTTGTTTCTCCGTTTTACTAACAGTTTAATGAATACTTTTGCCATTCATGTACGTACAATATAACTCATGCATCCTATAACAAGTCAACATATAAAGGAAAAAAATTATATTTAAATAAAACTATATTAAACCGATCTTCAACCCTTTTATGGAACGTATCTCAAAGTCGTGACGAGATAGTTTAAAACTGATTGCAGATTCGAAATTAGAGAGCTCAAAACATTTTATCACCAATCGTTTTTAGATTTTATCAAGTGAGTTAGTAATTATGGCCGCCTTTGTTCGAGAGTGGAACCACAGTGCGCTGGTGTAAATGCTGAAGAGAATTGGCGAATTAACCGCTCCCTGTTGTAGACCATTTTTGATTTCAAAAGTTGTGGTAGAAGTTACATTGCCACTTTTGACAACAAACTTTCTACCGTTAAGCATATCATAAAGCATATACATCAATGGTTTGCTAATGCCAAGTCTGTTCAGTTTCAGATAAAGACCCTCTAACCATACGGTGTCGAAGGCCTTTTCTAAATCCACCAAAACAGCACCCGTGCATTGTTGTTTTGACTTATTCCATTGGATATCAGAAACGAGTTTAGCCGCGGCATGAATTGTGTCATGTCCCGCCTTGAACCCGAACTGGTTATCCGGAATTATTGTGTTGTCCGCAGCCCACTTAATCAGAGCCCTATTAATGATCTTTTCGAAAACCTTACTGATGCTCGGAAGAAGACTTATCGACCGAAGATTGGACGGAATGGAGTTGTCCTTTCCCTTTTTCGGGAGAGGATGTACCACAGCTGTCTTCCAATGCACTGGATAATATGCATTATTCAGCGCATTGTTAAAGAGTGTGGCATAAATGTCAATTGCCTCATTCGGTAAATGTCTTAGTACAACGTTAGATATACCATCGACACCCGCTGACTTCTTATTCTTAATAGAACTGAAGATGAGCTGGAGATCCATCTTCGTCATTAACAAGGGACTTGTCCCTATTCGCTCGGCGATTGTGGCATTTGCCAAAAGATCGTCATTGAACCTCAAGAAACCGCGGTTCTCAGATCGCCATTGCGTTATTTCATTTCGAAGATGGAAGTGATGCAGTAGTGCTCTGTTTTCCAGGTCGTGGTTCGGGCGAATGCAAGCATTCACCTTGTACACTTGCTGAAACGCAGCCCCCACCGCCTCCACCTTCTCCCTCGGATCTTCAACTATATAGAAGTCATCGTCCAAGACGGCTTCTTCTGGATCTATATGCGCTGTCAAGAGTACGTCTGTGTTTTCTACTGTTCTCTGGAGCTTAAGACACGGAAGGTCGTTTTGATTCTTTTTCCTAAATATCTTATTGATTTCAGGAAACATACTTGGGTCGTTGGAATTTACAGAACGAATCCTGTTGTCCCAAAACTTGTTGATAGATAACCTGTAGTTATCCTTAATCAATTGATTGACATTCTTTATTGACGACTTCAGTGTCCTAAGTGAATCGTCTGTATAGGTTTTTAAGTCTTGTCAGTATTCCACTCTTATGTCTATGTAGTGCGTCTATGGTCGCGTTTCTGTAGACGTCCATTTGGTCGCGTTCTTTGTACTTGGGTATTGTCCGTTCCATTGTTCGTTTAATCGTTTCGTCCATCTGTTGTAGATGTTGGTCGATTTCTGTATTTGTAAGGTTTCTGTTATTTGGTGGGGCTATGTCACTCGAACGAATTTCTCTCGCTAAGCCGTTGGTGAAACGAGGCCAGCGCATCTTACTGTAATTGTAAGAATGCGTTGCAACGTATTCCTCCAACTCCACGCGTTCGTTCGGAATCTGAATTACAGCAGCCAGTCCGCAGTGATCACTGTCGTACTCGATTGTCTGTAAGCAGTTTCGAGGGTGATTACCCACTTTGTCTGTAACTGTCAGTCTGGTATCGTAAAGCAAAAGGTCCAGAAAGGAACCGCCTCTTGGATACGACGGCCTTTCAGTAGCCAGCAGGTCAATACCATATTCAACGCTGTAAAGATTCATCAAATTAAAAAGATGATTACCTCTAAGCAGTGCCGGATTAGCCACGAAGCAAGAGTAGCAAATGCTACGGGCCCCGCGCATTTAGGGGCCCCGCGCACCAACGTTTTCTGACCATAAAAAAGTATTATTTATATATTAGATTTAGTTACAATTACTAAGAAGAAAATATTTGCACCAAAATGATCAACTAAAATTTTATTTTTCTATCTGGTGGTCATACCAAAAATCATGTTTCGCACCGCACTACACGCAAATTGGACAACGGTATGAAATGCAGGTGTTTATTGTCACCATTGATAACGTACTCACTGCTTTAGGTAAACGTATGAACAGAACAGTTATCATAAAATTGCTGGCATTTTCGGAATATTCCGAGAGCTAAAATCTCTTCCTGATTCAAAATAGCTATTTTGGCCTTTAGTCCAGTCCACAAAAATTGGCGTTTCGTCCGGGTGATCGCACATGGACTCATCAGTTGACTGTGAGGACCTTGTCAATTTTTATTAAATTCAGTTCATCTTACATCGATTTTTTGACAAAAATCCAATGTGAACTATATCCAACCAAGATTAAAATTGTAATCATTAACGTTGGAATATTTTGCTATTTTGAATCAATAATTCAACAAGTCCATTAATAGTGAAGTCTTCTACCTGGCTGATTTATTTCAGTAGTATATAGAATTTGTATTATAAAAACCTTCATATAGAATCAAAGCTGAGCCACGGGCAAAATATTCCAACTTTAATGAGTACAATTTTAATCTTGGTTGGATGTAGTTCACATTGGATTTTTGTCAAAAAATCGATGTAAAATAAACTGAATTTAATAAAAATTGCGTATTGACAAGGTCCTCACAGTCAACTGATGAGTCCATGTGCGATCACTCGGACGAAACGCCAATTTTTGTGGACTAAAAGCCATAAAAGCTATTTTGAATCAATAATTCAATAAGTCCATTAATAGTGCTGTCTTCTGCTTGGCTGATTTATTTCAGTCGTATATGGGTCATTTTTTAAAAATTGACATTTTTTTTGATCGTTTGAAAAAAAAATGTTTTCAGTTTTTCTTGGGTTTTAGTTTCTAAATCTATAGTAAACAAGTAGAAAAGGAGTACTCCGAGTTGCGCGAAAATAATTTCAAATATTTTCCATTTTACGAGTATTTTTTGATAAAAATTTAAATTTTGTATTTCGAATGTACTAAAAATGTTCTTTTATTGCATAAAATAACAATAATCCACAAAATAAATAGTAACAATAAATAGTTGAAATTTTGTGGAAAGCAAATAAATTTAATAGGATAATTAATAAAAAAAGTTGTTTGTTTACGAAATGATTTTGTTTAAAAGCATGAAAGAGTCAAACAAATATTTTTAAATAACGGCACATAACTTTCTTGGATCTTTTACGGTACCAATACTGTAAGGAATGATGAAATTCAGTATATTTATCTAGAATATAAAAAAATTAATAATAATATGAGCCATTATAAACTAAAAGAACATTTATTAAAAAACAAATACGAAAATGGCCACGGAGATTACAGGCCACGGAGATTACAAAATCGACTATTTCTTAATTTTAATATAGTCAATGTAATTCAATGTCACCTAAATGATATTAGGTTCAAGTATGATTAAATACCTTTCTTTTGTCGGTGGTTAGACTAAAAAATATTATTAAATAATAAAAGATAACAAGGCCACGGAGATTACACTGAATTTTTACTCGGATGAAAAAATTATTTTGTATGTTAATTTTAAAGGAATTAACTGCAATAATTAAATTATAATAAAACATGAACTTGAAGGTTTTTTGACGTACTATAAGATAATGCATCGTAAAAAATTATTAAAAATTGTTTAGTTGTGTGAAACAGCGAAAATGTTTAATTAGGTTTTTTTTCCAAATCTTGTCACACTCGTTCAACTAAGTATTCGGACAACAAAACAATTTTTTTTTTGGCATATCATAAAATTGAAGTTTGAGAGAAGGCCTTTCAAACGACAAGGCCCAAAATTAAATAAAAAATCATTTTCATCATTAAAAATATTAATAAAACTGATTAAGCATGAAAATCACATCCCAAAAAGGCCACGGAGATTACACATTATTAATTACCATGGCTATTCGTTACCATCAATCGATCTGCAAATTTTTTCTTATAATGCTGACATATAAACACAGTTCCATGCCAAATTTCAAGTCTTTTAATTGAAATGCAAAAAAAATAGAAGCTATAACGCTAAAAATGTAATTTTTTTAAAACGACCCATATAGAATTTGTATTATAAAAACCTTCATATAAAATCTCTTCCACCAGAAGAAATTTTGAAAAAATCTGCAACCATAGTAAGTGCTTACGCAGATGGAGGACAGTCTGAGCAACGAATTAGTGCAGTTCGCTTCAATGCTCAATTCTGATGTGGCTGGTAATATTGACAGCAGGAATCTTGAGGCTCTGGAAATGCAGGTTTACAAGCTGTTGATAAATAACTTTTTACAATCTTGTTTCCCGAACGTTGAAATTGCTTTGCGCATTTATTTGTCTCTCATGATCACCAACTGCAGTAGTGAACGATCTTTCTCAACATTAAAACGTGTTAAAAATGAATTGAGCCAACAACGTCTTAATCACCTCACTTTAATGAATTTTGAACATGATTTACTCCGAGAAGTCGATATCAACAGCATTATTTATAAATTTTCCCAAATTAAATCAAGAAAAGTTTTGTTTTATTTAATACGAGTACCATAAACTTGATAAGTACCTAACCTAAAACAGTCTAAGGGCGCCTTAATAGAATTTGCTACAGGCCCCGCGCTGGCTTAATCCGGCACTGCCTCTAAGATTATTTGTTTGATTTCCCCAATCTTCATGTTTTGCGTTCAAATCACCGGCCATAATAAAGTAGTTTTCTTCCAAGCTCAGTTTTAGTGTTCTAAAGAGAATCTCGAGCTCTGAATCAAAAGTAGTAGCCTGCGGAGCTTCAGCCGCATAGGCCGCAATCACATACATCCGCTTCCCTTGAGTGAGAGAGATGCATATGACGCAAACCTCTAGCGTCCGGAGCTTTCGAAGATCATTGTTGTATATGACTTTATAATTAATGCCTTTTCGTATGAAGATGGCGACACCGCCTCCTTGAGTAGAGTCGGGTCGATCTCTTCTTACGATATTGTAATTTTTATGAGTCAATTTATGTTTCAGGTTTAGCTTGGTTTCGCTAGCCAAAAACACATCTGGACTGAGGTCTTTCAAGAATTGGAACAAATTAGCTCTACGTTCAATCCTAATCAGTGAATTTACATTCACAGCCAGGATTTTTAAGCGCGTCTCCGGTAGCGCGCCCATTATGGTCTATGTTGCACTAGGCCAGGCAACAAAGAGTAGAGATGGTCTACTCTTTTGCCTTGCTCCTTTAACTGACTTTGCAGTCCTGCTAGCTGGCCTTGAATGCTCAGTAACAAAGCTACAATGTCGGGCTGCACCTCTGGCGCCTTAGGCACGGGGGCCTTTGGGGCAACCGTTGGTGGGGCCTGTCTCGTAATCCTATCTCTTGACGCCATTTGGGCGTAAGAGAAGTTAGGAACCACGAATTTTGTTGTTGGAGCCTGTCGAACTTCGGCTTTTTGACTGGCCTGTTGTTGTTTTATTTGCTGAACCTTAGGGCAGCCCCTATAATTAGCGGGGTGCCCCTCGTTTCCGCAGATGACACACTTGAGCTGGGTTAAATCTTCAACCCGCTCAATTCCTAATTGACATTCACCCCTCATGTGGGTTTCTGCGCACTTGACACAGCGCATCCGCATATCGCAGTTGGCTGCGACATGGCCGAACCTCTGACAACGCATGCACTGAAGCATGTCGTTGTGTCTTTTTAGTGTTTCCCAACGTACAGCCTGGAAGTCGAGGCGGGAAATACTCCTCAGACTTTCAACCTTGCTCTGGGGCGATAATGTTACGAGGAACATTGGCAATCCGTAACCCCCTCGTCTTGACTTCACCGTGGTGAAAGGCTTGACCCCGATAAACCCGAGATCGTCGCTGGCTTTTTGACGGAGTTCATCTAAGAGCGCCTCCGGTTCCGTGCAGGAACTTATGCCCTTCAGGAGGACCGTTTTCATTTTTTCGCTTTTAGGCGTGAAGCTGAAGAATTCAGCTGTAACTTCCCTCAATAGCTCTTTAGTTGTTTTATATTCGGCCAGTGAGAAGCACTGAACCGAGTATCGCTTTTCTTTGTCATTTATTATTTTAATAAGAAAGTGGCCGTTTGTGGCCCGCTTACATACCTGTTTTATGTCCTTCAGGTCGATTTTAAATGTCCTTATTGGTGGCACCTTCTCATTTTTAGGCTGTGGCTGTTTCTGGTGTTGCTGTTCTGGCTGCTGCTGCTGCTGCTGTTGCTGCTGCTGCTGTTGCTGCTGCTGCTGTCTTGCTGCTGCTGAAGTAGATGGGCCCTCAGTATATAGGCCTGCATCTAGTGTCACTTTTTGAGCGCCTTGCTCCGCTCCTGCCGTTTTTCTTGCAGGCTTTGGCTGCTGTTGTTTTTGTGCTTGTTGCTGCTGTGGTTGTTGCGGTGGTTTTTTTGTAACCTGTACCGCCTGATGGTCCGTTGCTTGTTGGACTTTTCGCTGCTGTTGCTGCTGTTGTTGTTGCTGCCTCTCTGCTGCTTTCTTAGCTTGCAGCTGTTTCTGAGCCTGCTTCTCTTCTGCCTCTTTTTGGCGGAGCGCTTCCATCTTCTTTCGGATCTGGCTGAGAAGGGGCTCCATTTCCTCCTTCAGCTTATCTAGGTGCTGCTGGTACCTGTCGACCTCAGCTTTCTTTGCCTGGAGGGCCTCCTCCAGCTGGCTTACCAGAATTTCTTCTTGGGGGTTTTGTGCCCCCTCCAACTCCCTGTCGGTAGACGGCTCTGGCTCCGACAGTAATGCGAATTTGTTTGTACCTGGAGACCTGTAGAGCCCCTCTCCTTCTTCAGACATGTACTCGGTGCAAGCCGAGTCACTGTACTCGTCTGTGTCCCCGACCTGTACCTTGCCGGCTGTCGATGTTGTTGCTGCCCGCTCCTTGCCTCCCACCCCAGCTCGCAGCTTACCTGAGGTGGATCTCGGTGCATCGAGATTTGGTTTCGGTCGCAATGTCCTCCTTCGCTTTGCCATAGGTTTGGTGGCTCTTGTGTTGTTGTTCGGATTTACAGCTGCTGACGGCACAACTGCAACATCATCCGACTTTGCGGAGGAATCTTTCGACCCCCCCGCCCTTCTCTCCTTCTCCATCTGCTTCTTTTCCCAATAAATAAGTCCACTCACTTCGTTATTGTGAAAAAAAGCTTCAACGACTTTATTTTGCTCCGTCTGGGATTTGAACCCACGACCCTCGGATCCACCAGCCGACGCCACTACCTCTGAGCTATCGCACACTTGGTAAAGTCGGTGTCAAAATGATAACTTGTCTACTAACTTTTAATTTCTAACACTTTATAATGAAGCTTGGTACACTGTAGTCTTTCTTGCTCGGAAGTCAGAGATCGACCACATGATCAGGTCCATCCCAATTTAGGTTTTATCGTTTATCAATTATCACTTGAGGACTAGCGTTTTTATTAGTCATTCAAGTTTTGTTGTTGTAAATTCGGTTTCTTTCTATTTCTCCGAACTCTGTTTATAAGCCAACAATTCGTTGTATATTATAAGGAGGGAGATTTTAATGAAAGATTTGACTCTGCTCTGATGACCGGCTTGGCAACCGTGAAATAGCTATAACTCCAGCCAAATAAGAACCCACTTGGTGGTAGTTCATTCAAGTTGTTGTTGTAATATTCAAAAATTCATAAATATATGAAGCTTCGCAGGTACACTGCATGTATGTAACCATACAAAAACCCCTTCATTATGATTGACGTTATACAAATTAAACATTGTATTCAATGGTGAATTCTGCTCATAGTTGGTACGATAGTGTTTTATGTAAATTGGGTCACGAAAACCTCTTAGATCTCGATTTGGAACATTAAACTTACACGACACAAAAGGTTTAAAGCATCGATATTACCATCAATAAGATTAACAATAAAAACAAAACATAAATAAGAACGTTTGCGCTCCAGACTGGGTAAATCTATAAGTTTTAAACGGCTGCTATATGAAGGAAGATTCAATGGATGCTGCCAGCCTAAGCCTCTAAGAGCAAATTTTAGGAATCTTTTTTGAATTTGTTCAATTCTTATTTTGTGACAACTGTAGTAGGGGGTCCATGCCTGGCAAGCATACTCTATAATGGGTCTGACAAATGTGGTAAATTGTTGTTTGATAACATAAGGATCAGAAAACTGACGTGATTCCCTTTTAATCCAACCTAATATTGAATTGGCTTTATTACATGCCATATTGATATGCTGTGTGAATTCGAGTTTCTTATCGAACAATTCACCAAGGATAGATACATCATTTACATTTAATAGATTTACGCCATTGAAACTATAGTCAAAAGATAAAACTGACAATTTTCTTGTAAAATTTATAATCTTACACTTATCGATATTTAACAACAAATAATTACGTGCACACCAATTATAGAAAGCATTTAGATCAATTTGAAGCTTTTCACAGTCAAGATTGCTAGAAATAGTTTTAAATATGTTAACATCGTCTGCATACATAAGACAATTAGAGTATTTTAAAACTGAAGGAAGATCATTTACAAACAATATAAATAAACTGAAGGAAGATCATTTACAAACAATATAAAAAGAACTGGACCCAAATGGCTACCCTGGGGAACACCAGAATTTACGACAAAACTATTTAAATGGTAGCCGTTAAAATTCACTGAATAGGATCTGTCAAGTAAATAAGATTTTAACCAAGCAATGAATTTTACGCTGAACCCGAACCTACTCAAAAACTACGCAAAACTTTATGCGATAGTTTGTCAAATGCCTTACTAAAATCTGTAAGAACACAATCCGTCTGTTTTTTGTTTTTAAAGGAATCGACACAAAACTCCGTTAACTCCATAAGTAGGGTGACAGTCGAACGAACTTCCATGAGAAGGAAGAACAACGGCAGGAACAGCAGCAGCAGCAACAAACAACTCAGGATAACATTGGAGATGAGCCAGATGTGAGTGGGGGAATGTATTTTTTAAACTCCCAAAAACGCTTATTTTATAACGAGTTTCAATAAGTACCTACATTAGTAAATTGGTAAAAAAAAAAAAAAAATATATCAATTTTTATTAAATATAAATTTACTGTTTTTATTTATTCTCTGGGTATTCGTTTGGCTAAAGTCTTTGTTATTTTTTCTAATTTTTAGCGAATTGAAGTTTTGAGTGAGATCGAGACTAAAGTAAAACGATTCGGCATTAAGGGAAGGAAGTTTGAATTCAAAATCAAGCCCATACCAAAGGATGAAGAACCATCTTCGTGGGTCAAGGGGCAATTCATGATATGATTGCCTTCGCTGTGTCAGGCCTTGACTCAACAGATAAAGTAAAAGGAAAAGGGAAAAACCCTTCATACATATATGTTCAACACATTCGAGGAAGAGTGCAACAAGCGTAAAGGAATTATGCAAATAACCAATGCAGATAATTTATGTTTGCCACGAGCTTTGGTTGTAGCTAAAGCATATGTTGACAAGGAAAACGATGTTCAGAAATTGAGAAAAGACATCAGAAAGATTCAAACCCAAAGAGCTTTAACCCTGATCAATGATGCTCAAATCAATATACCTGCTGAAGGGTGCGGGGTTCCAGAATTAAAGCAATTCCAAGAACATCTAAAAGACTATAAAATAACAGTCTATGAATACGGATCAAAAGGTCGGAAAATAATTTTGAAGGAGTTTCTGCTGCCAAGTAGTGTGAGTGTGAGAAGAAAATTAATTTACTATACCACAATGGACATTACTGTGTAATAACATCATTGACAGCCGCATTTTGTTGCGGTTATTATTGTGAAAAGTGTCATATACCTTATGATAGCAAAAGTCATCACAATTGTCAATTATCTTGCCCTCAATGCCAACACACACCTAGTTGCGCTAAAACACCGAATGAGATTTTATGTGAAGACTGCAATCGAATGTTCAGAGGAAAAGAATGTTTTGACAATCACCAAATGAGCGGTACTACTGGAAAAAATTCTATATGTCACCTGATGAAAAGATGTCTTTTATGTCTTAAAACACATAAAGCAACTCGACAACATATTTGTGGTGAATATTTTTGCAAGCAGTGTAACAAACATGTGGCGAATAACCATCTTTGCTATATTCTTCCGGACAAGAGAACGCCTAATTTTAAAGATTGCTTATACATCTTTTACGATTTAGAAAGTCGTCAAGAGAAGAAAATTGTAGGAGACGCAAGACTACATGAACCGAATTTATGTGTGTTCAAACAAAAATGTGACCAGTGCCTACATATTCCACATCTGCATTTTTGCCAAAAGTGCAAATATTCTCTAAACGTTATTAGAGAAAAAGAAGACGAGCAAGATATTGTACCCAAATTTATGAATTATATACTAGATATTCGGAAAAAATTTAAAAAAGTAATCGTCATAGCTCATAATGGCCAAGCATATGATCATCAATTTATTCTGAGTTACGTTTTACAAAAAACAAAACTGACTCCCGAATTGATCATGCGTGGAACAAAAATTCTTCTAATGCAAATAGGAAATGTCAAATTTATAGACTCACTAAATTACTTTCCTATGGCATTGTCAAAACTTCCGAAAGCATTTGATCTGCCAGCTGTCTTAAAAAAGGGTTATTTTCCTCACTACTTTAATACCAAGGAAAATAAAGGGTATACAGGAAAACTCCCCGCAATGGAATATTACTCTCCAGATACAATGAGAGAAGAAGATCGCAATGTGTTTTTGAAATGGTATGCCGAAAATCAAAACAACTATTTTGACATGCAGCATGAACTTGTGGAATATTGTATAAGTGATGTTGAAATTTTGACCGAGGCATGTTTGACATTTAGAAAATTGTTTCTCGATCAAAGTAATGTTGAACCATTTTTGGAAGCAACAACAATAGCGTCAGCATGTAATCTTGTGTTCAGACGTAACTTTCTTCTTCCAAATACTATTGGCCTAATACCTAGAAATGGATACAGATGTGCAGATAATCAATCAACTGAAGCAATAAAGTGGCTGATTTGGGAGGAAAATAAGCGTAAAATTGACATAAGGAATGCAGCAAAAGGAAGGGAAGCAATTGTCAATGGTGTAAAAGTTGATAGATTTTGTGAAGAAACTCGACAAATCTTTGAATACCACGGTTGTTACTATCATGGTCACGCTCTCTGTTTGAAACACAAACGTGATGATCCTCTTTTTGAAGACCCTAATGACACATTAAATCGTAGATACGAGAGAACACAGGCTAAATCAGAGCGACTAAGAACATTCAATTACGAGGTCATTGAAATGTGGTCCTGTGAATTTCAAAGACATTTACAATCATTCAATAAAGAAGATTTAAATTTTATAAATACACATGCATTGATAAATAACTCCCCGTTAGATCCACGCGATGCTTTCTATGGCGGTCGAACAGGAAATTCATTTAATTATTATAAATGTAAAGAAGGGGAAAAAATTCAATACATAGATGTATGTTCCCTATATCCATGGGTTTGTAAAAATGGAAAATTTCCTATCGGACATGCAAAAGTTCACATCAATTGCTCTAACTTAAAATTGGAACACATGAACGGTCTTGTCAAATGCAAAATTCTACCACCAGAACATCTATTGCATCCTGTCCTACCAATGAAACAAAATAATAAACTCATGTTTTCTTTATGCAGAAGTTGTAGTAGCGAAAAGAACCAAAATCAATTTTGCATTCACTCTGATGATCAAGGATCGCTACTTTGAACCTGGGTAATTGATGAAGTTTTGAAAGCAATTGAAAAAGGCTACAAGTTACTTCATGTTTACGAAGTATGGGAAAACGAAGTTATGCAATACAATCCAGATACAAAATCTGATGGTCTTTTCACTTCAATGATGAATAAATTTTTGAAGATGAAACAAGAAGCATCAGGGTGGCCAAGTAAGTGCATAACTCCTGAAGAAAAAGAAAAATACTCGTACATTATTGATTTTCTCGATAAAGAAAACATCAAATTGGAAGTATCAGAAATTTGTACAAATCCAGGAAAGAGGTCGTTAGCAAAATTAATTTTAAATTCATTGGGGAACATGTTTGGTATACAAAAATCTTTCCTCGCCAAAACCTCGACCTTCCTTGCGTTCATGTGACCATGCTCGTGTATGCCTCGCAGTACTTCTCTTTGTAGCTTCTTCGGAACAACCAAGGAGTAATCACCTTCATAAAATTTGTAAAGAACCCCGTTGCGCATAACAAAATCTTCATGTTCTTGATGTTTCAAGATGTTTGCTATCAGTGAACAAAATTCATCCGTTTCTTGTGCTTTTCTAACACGATGCAAAACACCATCTTCTACCCTCATTATTGCCGGAAATCTACTAAGCGCGTCTACGTGCCTCATCGATGTACCAGCTCTGTGAAGGACTTCGCAGTTGAAATCTTGAAGAAATATTGCCCACCTGGCAACTCTCGTACATAGCTCCTTCTTCCTCATAGTAGCTGTAAACGCCTTACAGTCTGTAAATATTTTGAACGGTATCCCCAAAAGATATACCCTCAACTTCTGCAAACACTTAACAATTGCTAAAACTTCTTGCTCATAGCTGGTAAAATTGCTTTCAGATTTCGATGACTTGTAACTGATATAGAAAACAGGATGCATTTCATTATTATTGTGCCTTTGTAGTAAAACACCTCCGTATCCAACCTTACTTGCGTCTGTATGAAGCTCCGTTTCTAACACTGGATTGTAAAGCTTCAAAACTGGATCTTGACATAAAGCATCCTTCAAATTTTGGAAAGCTTCGACCTGACTTGGACCAAAACAAAATGGCGTATCTTTGCGTAATAGGTCCGATAAAGGTTTCGCAAGAACTGCATATCCAGCAATGAATCGCCTGAAAAAACCTGTCAGCCCCAGAAACGACTGAATTTTTTTTACTGTATCCGGCTTCGGAAAATTTTGGACTGCATTAAGTTTTTCCTTCGATGGCTTCAATGACCCGTTCTCTACTACATGACCTAAAAACTCGATCTTTTCTGTGACGAATTTACACTTATTCCAGTTAATGACAAGACCATTGTCAGCTGCTACTTCCAAAACTAATTTGAGTTTTTCAAGACATTCTTCAGGACTTCTAGCTTGAATAACCAAATCATCAACGAAGACTCGTAACCACCCTGAACGTAATAACCTCTCAAATACCGCATTAACAAATCTCTGAAAAATCGATGGCGAATTACAAAGACCAAAGGGTGCTTTAAGGAATTCATAATGTCCGTCCGGCGTTACAAATGCAGTATACTTTTGACTTTCCTTTTCTATTGGAACATGAAAAAATCCATTTTTGAAATCCAAAACCACGAAAAACTTTCCTTCAACAAGGTCTTCTAGGATTTCTTCTATCAGTGGTAGTGGATGACGGTCTTTTATAATTTTCGCATTCAGTAACCTATAATCAACGCATATCCTATTGGTTCCATCTTTTTTCTTTACTAAAACTATCGGACTTGAATAGTCAGAGTAACTATGTCGAATAATGCCTTCTGCTAGCCACGTATCAATCTGTTTCTTAACATCTTCCTTTTCTTGTTGCGCTAATCTTCTTGGCTTCTGGTACACTGGACGATCATCGGATAATACAATTCGCATTTCTACTTTACACTTTTCTGGTTTTTAATCTCGTTTTTAATTTGTGGATCGGTTATATGAGACACTTTTGTGTCTAGTATTGAATTTAAGTCACTCTTTTCTAATAATTCATCTACTTGAATTTTCGAAATTTTGTTTTCTTCTAAACTAACAGCTTGCGGAATTTTAGTAACAAAAATATTACCATTCTCAATACTGACTTTCGAAACGCTTAAGAAGTTTTTTCCTAGAATCATACAGTCTGACATCCATTCATCAGGAACAATATGGAATCGAATGGAATAACAATCATCTTCGATTGAAACATCCATCAAACAAGATCCATGAGTACGGTTTGCATTTCCATCCCCAAATCCCGTCAACATTTCTCCAACCCCATCCACAACAACAGCGCCAGCTCTTCTCCAAACACTCTCTTGTACTAAAGATACATCCGCTCCCGTATCCACCAACACATCGTATACCTCTCCAGCCAACATAAGTTTCACACAACAGTCTAGTCTGTTAATTCTTTTCATATTTTGGTTTGCATTCTTTGCTTCTTTGTTCGGACAATTTGTAGATATGTGACCAAATTCACTACAGCCAAAACACCTTCACAAGTAGCACAAAATGGTATAATTTCGGTATCACATTTCTTAATTCATACTTTATTCCTTCTTTATTAGGTATGTAAATTTATGCCTACTTAATTCCATCTTAATATGATCTTTATTAGGTATTGTTTTAAAGAACTTAACATGGTGTGTTTACTTCTACTTAAAGCATTCTTAAATACTTCTTAAATGGGCATTTCTTAAATCGGTTTTTTTTGTTACTTAATTCCTTCTTTAATCCTTCTAAAAACATTCCTTTTTTATTTTGGTATTAAATCGGTATTTTTCAGATTCTTTAATACGTATTTAAGTCTTCTGAAACAGTATGATTTATAACGCCGTTTTTGTACTTTTAGTTTTAGATGGAAAGCAAAATGTGTAAACCGAATTTATTAAATCTTTAAAAAAAAAGAGATTGTTTCATTATTGAAGACAAACAACAATTAAAATAGCATTTGTGACGTTAACAATCAAAACGGTGCTAAAGGCACTTTTTTCAAAATATGGAGTGTGGTATACCAAAATTTGCGTATCAAAGAGAGCTATAGAATGGTGGAAAAATTGTATTTCAAAACAGTCTAGTTTAGAAGTTATTACTATTTTAATATTGAGTTAAGGATAAAAACGAGGCTATTTGTTATTTTTTAACAAGCTATTTTTCATACAATGCTTGTAATTTTCAAAACAGCTCTATTTTTCTCTAAATGAAATCAAATAAATAGGATTGTTTTTCAAAAGGAGCTAAATGATTTTGGGCGCTAAAATTGTTGACCCTTATAAAAGGATCTTTAGTTTACCTATCGTATTCTTTGTTATCATTGTTAAATAAGTTTTAATGAATTCCAATAAAAAGAACTTTTCCTTACTTAAATGTTCTCTTATTTTTTAATTTTACAGGCATTTGAGAATCAAAATTTAAGAAACTTATTTTCAAAACGCGCTAAATATATTTTTAAGAAACAAAACTGCCTAAAAAAAAAAACATTTCACTAAAGGACGAAAATAAAAGGTCCCTTTAGTATTTTTTTTGGTCAATCTAATAAAAAAGACTTCTACAAATTTTACAAAATTTACTGCATTGAATTAACTTAAATATTTTAGGAATTTTTGTTTTCCGCCCTTTTGCGCGGTTTCATGTTCATTTTTTTTGCCTCTGTTTGATTGTTAACGTCACATTTATTTAAAATTTGACTTTTTTGATGACATCCGTTTATGTAACTGACAAAATGTCCATACTTAATTCATACTTTATTCCTTCTTTATTGGGTAGGTGTGCTAATTTATGGCTACTTAATTCCGTCTTAATTTCGTCTTTTTTAGGTATTGCTTTACAGAACTTAACATGGTGTGTTTACTTCTACTTAAAGCATTCTTAAATACTTCTTAGATTGGCATTTCTTAAATCGGTTGTTTTTGTTACTTAATTCCTTCTTTAATCCTTCTAAAAACATTCCTTTTTTATTTTGGTATTAAATCGGTATTTTTCAAATTCTTTAATACGTATTTAAGTCTTCTTAAAGAGTATAATATTAAAAACACGAGAGAGTTATTTGAGTAGCACTTTGAGACAAGATATTTTAAGTGTCACAGTGGCACAATAGGTAGAGCACAAGCACGGCAAGCGAGAGGACTCGGGTTCGAATCTCAGTGGAAGCACAAAGGTAAATTAAAAAAACTAACTTTTAAAATTCTTTCATTCCAGCAAAAATTCACATAAAGATAGAATATAATCAACAATAATAAAAAAACAAACAGATAATAAAAGAAAAATTATTTTTATTGTTTCTAATAATTTTTTTAAGAATTGCCGTAGCTCTTTAAGAAGGAGTTAAGAAGTATTTAAGAAGATGTAAGGAACTATTTAAGAAGGAGTAATGAAGTATTTAAGAAGAATGATATTCCGATTTAAGACCATTTTAAGACTCAATTTATCTTCTTATTTCCTTCTATCGGACCGCCCACTTGCGCCTTTTCTCTACTTAATAGGAACTTAAATCTGTCTTATAGAAGATGTCAGATACCGATTTAGAATTCTTAAAGACTTCGTTAAGTAATTCTGTGCTACTTGTGTTGCTCCCTTGCTCTTGTTTGGACAAACACCTTGTGCATGAGATAGAGAACCACAGTTCGTACATCGTTTTTGGGTCACAACATTTTTAGACGTTCCCGAAAAATTTGCCTTTGCATATTGTAAATTGTTTTGGGTCTGGTTTCTATAATTGCTCGTACTAGCTTTCTGATGACCTTTAATAGTTTCATACACCAAAAACTTCCTTTTCAGCTCATCTAAAGTCGTTGCTTCATACAACACCGTTTTATTCAATGGGCTATCTGAAATACCTTGAATTACATAGGCTATTAACGATGCGTCATCAAAATTTCCCTTCATTGCAATTTGTTTCATTGAATACATGTATACTCTAAGAAAGATTCATCATGCTTTTTCTTCCTAGACTGAAGCTCATTGTGAAGACTTATACAAGAAGGCACATTATTAAATTCGTTCAGTAGAAACTGCTTCAAATCATCCCAACTACAAATACCGCTTTTCGATTCAATTGCCAGTTTGGCAGCTCCTTTATGTAAACGCCTCGCGTACAAATATTTTTGTATGTGATTCCATTTACACACTGTAGCTATGTCCTCAAAATCCTTTAACCACAGAACTACATTTTTCCCAGATACACCAGAAAATTTATCTAAAGATTCTTCTACATCCTTAAATACAAAACTATTGGTTTCCGACATCTCTCTTAGCTTTACGTTAGCTTTCTCTTTATCACCTTCACCAGCTTCGTTAATATCAATTAAATTATTATCTATATCTTTTTCCGTTCCCTCTTTATTAATTTCTTCCATAAAACTACCTACTGACTTTCCTTCATTTAATATAGCATTAAATAATCTCTCTACTAATTCGGTTTTTAAGTTATACCTATATGATAATTTCTTTTCTTTTAAAATTGTTTGTAGATGTTTTGTTGTTAATTTATTTAAATCGTCCATTCGTAAATTTAAACTTTCCTCCCCATCATAATACTCGTACTATCATAGCAAAAAAAAAATATATTCGGCTTGAAAGTTCTTTTCTTTACTTTGTTTTGAATTGTATTCAAAAAAAACAATAAGCTTAAAACTACAAAGCTTTTAATTTATCAGCCAAATGTCAAATATTATTGTTGCATGCGATTACTAAGCTCAAGCATATGATACAAGATCGTAAAATCGAATTACACTCAATTCAAGCCTGACTCAGCACTTTACGAGCAAATCGATCTTGGTGCAAAAATAATTTAAATATTTAAAGTAAGAGAGAACATAAATATGAAACGATCTCACCAATTTTGTATGCGCTTTTCTCTTTTTTTGCTCTCTTTTTTTCCGTTCTTGATACTTTTCTTTTTTTATGCACTCACTGATCGCGGTAAATTATTTGCTATTTTTTGTTTCTATGCAGTAATGTATATGTATCGCACAGTTATTATTTTTTAAGCACTTATTACTTTTAATGCATGAACTTTCAGATTTTTCTTTAATTTAATTCTTAGCTTTTAATCTTTTCTTTTCTATCTTTTCACTTTGTCACTTCTTGTCGTTAATAACTTTTTGTTTTAAGTAGGTATTTAATAACTTTGTATGTTTTTTTTTTTTTTTTTTCTTATTTAGACTTTAAAATTAGGTACCTAATTTAATTTTATAGTTTAAAGACAACTTGAACACTTTTCGCGGCACTTGTCCAGTAACACTTCTGACACCAATTGTAGGGGGAGGGAAAAGTAATAAATTAGAAAACTATAGAGTTAGTCTATTTTAAAATAGTTTTAATTCATTTAAAAGTTTTAAAAGTTTATAATTTAAATGCAATAATGCAATAATTTAGATATGAGAAAATATAAAAAAAATATAACTTTAACTTGACTTTAATTTGACTTTGATTTGACTTTACTTTCTTAACTTGATTTTACTTTACTTTTACTTCGCTTGACTTTACTTTTCAGAATGTTCATTACGTTAAGTTTTACCTCTAGACTATAGTTAGTTCTTAAATTACATATTTATATTCAAAATGGAATGATTTGGAAATCTGATATTAGTTAAAATAGTGTAAATGCTAAATGTTTGGTTTTAATTTAGGATGTTAATTAAGTTGGGAAATGTAGTCATCCTACATATATGTATGTGTAATAGTTTTAATTGTTTATATTTAGATCTGCTTTAGGTTGAGGTTGAGGATCATTGAAAGGAAAATTATGTTTTGTTTTTCAAATTTCTGTGAATAATTTTAGTTTTATTTAATATGAATACGCGGAAGTAAAAAAAAAAAAAAAAACATAAAAAAAAGTCTCGATTTCAAAAGTATAAAACCAGGGTATTTCTATCTTTTAAATACAGTTTCTCTCGACAAAAGTCATTAAACGTTTCTAAAGATACATACAAAATTTGTAAAATTAAAACAAAATGTCTGCAATACTAAAGAAAATTAAGGCCAATGCAAACATAATCAGAAAAAATAAACAACTGTACGATTAAGAACCTTAAGTTGAAGGAAAGATATCCTATACTTAACGCCAGGAGGTGCAACTCCAAATTCGGTGATCAAATCCTGCTGGAATTGGAGGAATGTTCGGTATTCCTGCCAAAGAGGTGTGCCGAAACTTTTGATGAAGAAGCTGTAAGAGAGCTTCCAAAACTAATGTTGGAAGTTGTGCGGCCATACAACCAAACATTTATCCTGGATTTCCATGAGAAGGAAGAAAAACAACAAAGAACCAGCGACACCAACAGCGATAGCAACATCAACAACAACAACAACAACAACATCAACAAAAGCAGTTATCACCAGGAAGAAGAAGAGGAAGGGGTACATAATTATTTAGGAAAAAACATATTCTATAAATCATTATACTAAAAAAAAAATGAATAAAAAACAAGTATGTATATATACAAATACTTATTTTTCTTATGGAATTCAATGCTTCTATATACCGGTGTAAAACTTGAACTTCTTGATGATATTGATATGCTTATGTTTATTGAAAGGGGGAATTAAGTCAATGTTCAAAAAAAATAAAAAGTATTCTGAAGCTAACAATGAATATTTAGAGAATTATAATGTCAATGAGCCAAACATTTTTTTAATGTATTGGGATATAATCAATCAATATGATTATGCAATGAGTAAGAGTCAGTTTTTATTTTTACCTACAGGTAATTTCAAACCGATTTCATTTAAATTACTTTAAACCTCAGTATTTCTAATCTTTTCAAAGATTACCGCAACATCATACTAGAACATAGATTAAATTTAATGTCTTTTTTTTCAACATACTAGTTAGGTTACCGCATAGATTAAATTTAATGCCCTTTTTTCTAAGATACGAGACTTCAGCTCTGCTAAAGATCCGTTGCCCGACGATGCATAGCTCAAAGCATTTTATACATTTGATTTTATTACTTTTTCATAATAAAAATATTTGGCGGGTGAAAAAAAAGTGAACCCTAGTATTTTTCGACCACCACTCGCTGATAGTGGCGAAATACTCGTACTTGTGATTTTATAAATTATTATGTCAAAGTTCATATTTTGCAAATGTGCTTATGTACATATTTTCGACTATTTTTGATAGAATAAATAGCAGTTTGAAGATATTTTAAAAATTAGTTTAGTTCGCAATCCCCGGTACACTAGCTGTTAACAAAAATGTCGAAGTCTATCAAAAATGGAATGGAAGTATTTATCCATACACATGATGCCCTAAGCAATTATTCTGCTTCGTTAAAATTATTTGACACATACAATTATGTATACCTGTACCCGGACAATTCATACGTATACAATGTCTTATCAAAATAAAATTGTATTTGCAATTAATTGAATCTAATGTTGGTTGGGGTAATAATATGTTTATCGTTAATGACCAAATTATAATTTTTGGTCATGATTTACATATGGCCTTATACACATGTAATAAAGTTACTAACTACATCCTAAAAGTTATGATGAGAAGTCGTGAATTTGCGTTTAGAGATTACCTAACTGATTACCACGGCATCCGAGTCCATAGAACAGCTCTGCATAGGAACTTGAAAATATACGACTTGCGTTATCAAGATGTCACCAGTATACAACACCCGTACAACCAAATCCTAATATATTCAGACACTCATACAAAATTCATTGACAAGTGGAAGTCATACGTCTACCGGCCACTGTCTAAAAAATATTACGCTGCCAAATCACACTTTGAAAGAACAAATTGGGTCTAAGTGTTGGACGTATCAAATGATTTTGTCTTGTTTTTAGTTAAAGCAATAATAAATAAAGACAAAAATAAAAATACACTTAATTTAACTTTTATTTATAAATACTTTGTCACTTTGCAACAATAGGTACTGATACGAAATAAAATCAAGTGCAAAAGTAAGTATTTTATTTTCCACTAGTTTCCAAAATTGTCAAACTGATAACCATAAAAGGCAATTCAAGAGTTTTGGTTGTGCTACATATTATTTGTATTATTGTACGATCCAACTGAAAAATATAAAAGTCATATACATTATTTTATTAGCATTTATTCCGGCTTAGATGGGAATTTCCAGTAATGTTTGGATTTTCGATCCGATTTCCATTAGATGTAGGCAAATAATATATTTGAATTGTATACAACAATGACAACATGGTCCCAATTAGTGTTCGACCTAAGGTTTTAAATTTTCGAAGTAAATAAGAAAAAACTAAAGTTGTACAAAAATTAGTAGTTTTAGGAAATTAAAAAAGAAACGAAATTTTAAACAAAAGCTTCTTCAGTATTATTTGATTATTCTTCATTAAATTAATAAATTAATAAATTAATAACACAATTGTGTCCAAAGAAACTTTTTTTTTTTTTGTTTTTGCGTAATAAAGAGTGAACTGTGCGGTCTTTAAATATGTTCATTAGGATTTTTTTTTCAAAGAGAAGTAGAAAAGTAGTTTAATTTTTTTTTTTTTTGCTTTGAAGATCACAGTTCCCTCCCGTATGGATATAACAGAAGAAGAAGAAATAAATAATCATCACCATCATCATCATCATCAAAATAATGAAAATTCGCACTTTCAATGTAAAGATTGAAATGAAAAATTAAATATTGAGGCAAATGTTTTGTTTTATTTATAAAATATTAACTGAATTTAAAATTAAAGTTCCGTTGATCGGTGTACTTTCATTGAAGCTGTTCGTAGGTGTTTTAAATGATGAGCCGTCTTCAACTAACACTGAATTCGATAATGATAAATTTAAATCCCTCTCTTGGTAAATATTTTTATCTTTTTCTTCTTCAGGGCTTTTAAATTGAAGTTCACGTTTAACACCAGGTAATCTTATATCTTTTAACTCGCCATTCAACATTTTAAGGGTTCAATATTTGGCTTAAACGTATTTTCAATTTCAGTATCTTTAATAAGTTTTCCAGTCTTGAGAAGCATATACTTTTTCTTCAAACCTTTTTTTTTTTTTTGTCTTTATAAGATATTGGTAGGTATATCTGTAGGTAATAATATGTTCTTATATGAACAGATGACTACAGGGCAGTTCCATACAGGGCAGTTCAAAACAAGGCAGTTTAAGATAGGTATATTAATATGAAGGGGCTGAATCGAAAAAATGATGGATCGGAAGTGGAAAAAAAAACAGAACTTATAAACAATTATTGTATAACATTTCTATTTGATGAAATTCGATATGAACTGAATGGTATTGAAATAGATGACAATCGTAATGTTGGGATCACAACTTCTATCAAAAATTACATTTCTTTGAATCTAAATGAAAGCGTTATGTTGTTTAATGGAAACTGGTGTCCAATTTCGTCAATCAAATTAAATGGATTACATTTTAGTTTTTGCTAGCCACTTAATAAGCTTTTGAAGAGAATTTAAAAAAAAAAAAAAAAACTATTTCTAACGTTCGACATGACTTAATTCTAACACGTTCTCGTACTGATGAAAATTCACTTATAGGTGATACAGATGAGCAACTGAAGATAACATTACTCAAAGTTCAATGGAAAGTGTCACATGTTCATCTTACTGATTCTTTGAAATTAAAACTTTTCAAGAGAAATGAATGATTGATGATACTTAGGCAGGGGCGGGGTTCTGAATCGTGGGGGTATGGGAAACAAGGTCTGGAGCAGGGGGAGCAAGTTCTGGGGTATGGGGAACAAGGTAGACTAGGAATTTTAAAAACGAATGTTATTAGAGAAAACTATTCATAAGGATAAACTTAATTCCAAAAAAACAAATGGTTTTTTTTAATTCAAAAAATATTTTTTTTGAAGTTTTGAAATGCAATGTTTTTTAAACTTTTTAAAAGCATCTCAATAAAAAAAATTCATTAAAATCCGTTATGTCGTTAATGAGTAATTCGAAATTTTAAAAAAATGGTTCTAAGGTAGGTACAAGCTGTAATATCTTAATTTAAAATTTTTACTTGCGACTTATAGGTACTGTAAGGCAAGTTATGCATTCGTAAAAAAAATTGAACTCCAGATTTTGATCAAAATACGATGATAGCGAAGACAGCTAAACGGCTCGCAGAATTTTTTCAAACTTGGCAGATATGGGTTTTAATTTTTTCCCCCGGATGTTTTTTTCTTTTTTTTGTAAAGACCAAAAATAACGGTACCTACCATACGAATTTTTTTTCGAAATTTTACAAATATTTTTTTTGTATACCTATTCAAATTTTCAAAATTTTTTTTTTGGATTTTTAAAAAAAATTCAAATTTTTTTTTTTTTTGAAAACTTAATATTTCGAAAACTCCATGCTCGATTTTTTCAAAACTTGATAAATAAAAGTTTCTTAAAATAATCTACAAGATATGAGAAAAAAATGTTTTTTACCCAAAAATAACGGTACCCTCCATACAAATGATAAAAAAAGGTTTTCGAAAATCGTATATTTCTCGAAAACGGTTCCGAGAATTTTGCTTAAATTTTTTTCTTTCAATTAATTTTTAAGATCTATAATTTAATAAAAAAAAATTGAAAACAAGATATCACTGACTGTACGTACCATAGATGGATTTTTTAAAATTTTGAATTTCTCATTATCGACATAACGGATCTTAATGAAATTTTTTAAACTTTTTTTTCTCACATCTTGTAGATTATATTGAAAAACTTTCATTTATCAAGTTTAAAAAAATCTAGAATGGGATTTTCGAAATATTGAGTTTTGAAAAAAAATTGTGGAGCTTTAGCAAAAAAAATAGTATGATCTAAATCGGTTGTACCGTTTTTGAGAATATCAAAAACAAAAAAATGGTTCTTTGGGGGGTACCCTCAATAACCATTTTCGGAAATTTTTTTTCAACTATTATCTAGCTTTAACTAAAAGAAATTTTTTTGTAAAACGAGCCGTTTAGGCTGCAGTCGAACGGACAGACAGACAGACATAATGGCGAGACCCACTTTCTTCGCTATCATCGTAATGTCAACTTTGCTCACCGTAATGGGTGAAAAATTGTTATGTAAGAATGTCGTTATCAATTGTTCAATGAAGAAGAAAATGATATAAATCAGTTCGCATCGCTTAGAAGTACTAAGGATTGCGAAAATGACGTTCATCAAAAATTTAACGAATGTACTTTCATAGAAAAACTTTGTGAAAGTAGTTCGGAATACCGTAGACTTTTACATTAATGCAATATACGAGTAGCCTTTTGTAATATGCACCTACACTGAAAATATTTTTTATTCATTAAACGTTTAATTTATGAAAAATGTTTGGCATTTTCTCTCTTCAAGTGCAAACTCTTCTTTTTCAAAGATGGGGCATTTTATGTTCCAAATCCCGGTGTCAAATATGTTTCCACCACGCGCCTGCCGATTGGCATTCTGCGAAGATCGATTATTTTATTTGAATTGTTTTCGGGGATGAATTTAAATAATATTATAAATTATTTTTATCTGAGGTCCCAATTTCCAGAACTGGTCACTTAATTTGCCATTGTCAGATTTCAACAAATTTCATAAGGACATTTCTTTTTATATTTTTCGTTTTTCCTTCTTCATAATTTTTTCTTAATGACAAATTTTACATAACTTTGAGTGAAACTCAAATAGGATTTATAATTTTTCTTTTAAAATTAGTAATTTTCTTGTGCATCCTTTTTCGTGAGATCAGTTTAATGGCGTTTTTCAAGTGGAGCATAATTAGAGATAATTCCTATGTTCACATATGAATTGTTTGACTTTTCAACTATTTTAGATTGAAATAGATTAGAAGTTTTAGGCAAGAAATCATTTATAAAAATGAGCAAGAGAGTCGGAGAAAAGACATTATCTGGTGAACACCAGCATTTATTTTGTGATGATTTGTCTTGAAACAGTCCAATACAACATGTAATGAACGATCCAGAAAATTATTTCTAATCTTTCATTGATATCAAATAGATGAGAGAGTCTGGTGGCAAACTTTAACATATACATATATTAAAAATATCAAGCACAATAATCTTACTTGCTCCAAAAGAAAGTTAAGATCTGTTCCATACTCCGGTGAGATAAGACATCAGATCACCAGTGGAATAATTGCTGCGAAAACCGTATAGCCAGTCATTCAGAATCTTTTGACCTTGGAGATATTTCTTGGGCTGATGATTGAACAGCGATTCCATGACCTTGGAACGAAGGGACGTAATTGCAGTTGGTCGATAGGAGGAGAGAGAAGAAGGGTCGCCCTTTATTAAGAACAGGCTGGACGAATGCTGTTGTCTATCTTCTAGGGAAGCTTCCAAAAAAGTAGGAGCGATAGAAAAGCTTGCGCAATTGCTTTTCTAGGAATGAAGAATGGGGAATAAACCATTAGGACCAGAGGAGTACATTCGCCTTATCCGAAGAGCTTGTTATTGGATTGTTATTGTAGATAAGTGTTGGAATGGAAGATGAAGTTGAATGTTTTACCGTAATGTAAGAATTTGGTTCTTTTTATAACAGCAGCGTCGCAATGGTTTCCGACTTGTTTATACTTTTTCCTTACTTACTTTTCTCAATTTCATAGCTTCTTTACAGCTTGTATCTTACCAAGAATTTTTTTTTTTGGTTTTAAATTCAATTATGTTATAGGAATACTTTTATACCGCATCTCAAGGAAAGTCACTTATCATTTCTTCATTTCTTCGTTGGCATCATCGTCACTATCGAGGAAACATAGCGACTAGTTAAAGTTTTGAAGAAAGACATTCGTATTGCCAAACAGTTGTAGTAGGAAGATTCTCTTTAACTAAAAATAAAAATAAAATAAAACTTAAATTTTAACTAATAATAAAAATAAAATAAAGCTTAAATTTCAAAAAAAGAAAAAATGGGGCTGTTTTTGAAATATTAAATTTTCAAAAAAAAAAATAGATTTTTTTTTTAAATTCAAAACAATATTTTTTTTAAGTTTTGAAATGCAATTTTTTGCAATCTTTTTAGAAGCTTCTCTATAAATTTTTTACGAAAATCCGTTATGTCGATAATGTGAAATTCAAAATTTGAAAAAAGGGTTTTATGGAAAATACAGTCAGGAATATTTTAATTTCAGTTTTTCTTACCAAATTCTAGATCGTACAAATTATTTGAAGGAAATAAAAAATATCAAAATTATAGGCACCTTTTTCGAGAAAAATACGGTTTTTGAAAACCATTTTTTAACATTTGTATGGTGGGTACTGTTATTGTTAGGTAAAATATAATTTGTTTTCTCACATCTTGTAGATTTTATTGAGAAACTTTTTTTTATAAAGTTTCGAAATATTGAGTTTTGAAAAAAAAATGAAATTTATTTGAAAATTTGAATACGCAATACTACTCAAATTTTGGGGAGCCTAAGTACAAAAAAAAATATCGAAACCTGTTGTACCGTTTTTGAGAAAATCAAAAACAAAAAAATGATTCCAAAGGGGTACCATTAATAACCACTTTTCGGAAATTTTTTTTGAACCATTACTTATCTTTTAGTAAATGAAATTTTTTGAAAAAAATCGGTCGAACAGGTTTTGAGAAAAAAAATATTTTTAAAATTTCGAAAGAAATTAGTATGGCGGTACCGTTATTTTTGGTTAAAAAAAAAAGAAATAAGAGATTTCGACCAACATTTTTGTACAGGCACTCCTTTGTATTAGAAATAACAGTGTATAAATACTATACAAATTTTTGAAAAAATATTTTTTGGATTTTGAAAAAAAAAAAAGAATTCAATTTTATTTTGAAAAATCACTATCTTGAAAGTGAGTGAACGATAGGTTTTTGAAATTATTTTCTAAAATACATATACATATATTATAAGATACTTAAAATTCTGTTTACAAAATTTTTAAGGAAATTTCTTACATAAGAGCAAGTCTTGCATTTTGATTTTCTCGTTAACATCGTTAGTCATAAAGCCATGTTTTGAAATTCCAATCAATGTTTCTTATAAAGATTTTTTTTGTTATACCAAAGAACGAATATAGTTCTCAATAACTCTTTAAAGCTATATTTTTTCTGTTAGGACTTATATGTGGTCCTGTGGGATTAATGTTCATTCCTGAAATTTAGTATAGGCTCTAATTTTTCCAAATTTTCACAGTTTTTGTTCTTGACAACTAAGCCCTTAAAGCGGACTTTATGGAAACTTCTTTTTGAAAGTGTGGTGTTAGTCTTCGACTAACTTCTCTCTGAGTCGGTTGTAGATTAATTCCTAAAATGTCTAAGATTTGTGCAAATTGCAATCTACCCATTAAACGTTCTCAAAGTTCTGAATCCGTCGAGTGTGGTTTTTACTGCGGTCGTCATTTTCACAAAAATTGTGTTCAATTATCGGACGATAACTCTAAATCTTTAATTAATCCAAATATATTCTGGAAATGTAACTCTTGTGTGAACATTAACCTCTCCACCTTCTTTCTTAATTTTCATGAGCTCTCCCAAAGTGTGAGTGAGATAAAAAATGATCTAAGTGCTCTCAAATCGGTACTTACCATTAACTCTCCTAAACGAAAAACTGCAAAAAAAAATTGTAGATTTAATTATCTCTAATTGATGTTAAATAAATAAATAAATAAATAAATAAATAAGAAACCGAGAAGAGTAATTCAAAACAATCGGTTTTTCAGTAAAAAAAAGTAGCATAAATGTAACTATCGTAGGGGCTTTTTCAAGAAAGTCTTAGGGTTTCAAAAAATAAAAGTCAGGATTCCTTGGAATGAACTATCACATTCAACTTAATCACGATAACACAACAAAACTAAGAGAAATTATTTTTTTTCGTTCTTTTATTACTTTAAAAACTTAGGACTTTTAACATTTGTTTCTACCACGATCCGGATTGGGATTTACTTGAAGCTGAAGCTTGAGCATTGGCATTTGAATAACTTTGATGTTGGCCATAACCACCTCCATTATTGTTATTGTTATTTGATCAAACAACCTCCACCATTTGAGTAACCTAAATTTCCACCATTTCCTCACCATCCGAAATTTGAGGTACTCTCAGCATTTGCATTCGCATTAGCTGTCGAACCAATATATCCTGCTGGGGCAGTATATCCTCCTTGATATCCATATCCACTTTGACCACCATAGCCACCTTGACCATAATATCCACCGATATAAACGGGAACTGGTACGGTCTGCACGTTAGCAGTTTGTGGAACTGCATATCCACCACCGTAGCTTCCTCCACTGTATCCTCCAGAGGCATATCCCTGACCCCCATGAGCACTTTCATATCCGATTTTCTTAGACAGGCCGGTATTCAAATCCAATTTACCGTCAAGTTTACTGTCAAATATAGTGAATGTTGCCATCGCAGCCGCAAGGCTCACGAGAAGAATTATCGCGACCTAAAAATACAAAGAAAAACGTGAATTAGCTATGCGTGACGAATTAAACGCGTATCCTTAATCCTTGTTACCGTTTTCATATTTCAAAACTATTTTCGACTTCTACAATGTTCTTATTGATGCTTGATTGATTTCGAGTTCACTTATTAGACTGAGTTGCCTCATAATGTTGACAATCTTTTTTATACTTCGATAGGGTGGGAATTAATTCCAATCATGTCCCGCAAAACGCTTAACGAATATTCAAAAAAATAAAACAAAAAACTTATTACACTCTCAGACAGACGGAATTATAGAGGCAAATATAGAAAGAACCCAGATGGCGCGAAAAGTCTCCAAGTCTCATCGTCAGTAAGTAGGTATTGAGGCCGTTGGGACGGTGATAAGAGTTCAACTCTTATCTGACCCCATGAGTTTTTTTTTTTTGGTATGGGGACGTTGTGGACGGTGATAAGAGTTTTGTTTTTTATTGTATTTTTTTTTTTTTTTTAATTGTTGTGATGAGTAATTTAAATACTGAGGTTCAAGGTAATTTAAATGAATGTCAAATAGAATAATCAGTAAGCTATTAGTTTAGAAAAAAGAAATAAAAAATGTGTTTTGAATTTTAAATACATTGTCTTATCAGAATACTCGTACTTCAATTTGTGTTCTTGGCTAAAGGCGTTAGCTCAAGAATGTTAAAAAAAGAAAAAAAGAAAATCTTAATTGGATCAAACTTCGTCCAATATACGAGTATAAAGGAAAGAAAGACTTTTTTATAGTACGTTATAATTTATTATATTTAGATCAAAATTAAGGCTAAATCAAGGCTATACTTTCCAATAGCTTCACCTAACTTAAGCGAAGTATCCGACGTCACAGTCGAAGAAGTTAGTGAGGCGGTAAAATACTCCAAAAAGGGAAAAGCTGTTGGCCCAGACGAAATACCCTCAGAGTTTTGGAAAAAGATGGGAGACATCGGGTTTAGATGGCTCATGATTCTTGTCTCCAAACTTATACGAGGTGATCGCATGCCTAATCAATGGAGGGAAAGTTATCTTCTTCCAATTTATAAAGGAAAGGGTGATACTCGAAGCTGTGATAATTACCGTTCGATTAAGCTGATGTCACACACCATGAAGATCGTTGAGCGAGTCTTGGGTAGCCGACTGCGAAAAATAATTGGGCTATCTGATGACCAGTGCGGGTTCGTCGGGGGTAAGTCAACCACGGATGCAATCCAGAGTATAAGAATAATTATGGAAAAACCTCGGGATTCTTTGGAGGATTTGCATGTCGTATTGGTTGATTTTGAAAAAGCATTCGATCGGCAACCACGAGATCTAATATGGGTAGCCCTCAGGCAACGAGGGAGTTCCAGAAACCTATGTGCGGATAATTATGGACATGTATGATGGAGCAGTTACTAAAGTAAGATGCGCAGCTGGAGTCACCGAAGAATTCGAAATCACAGTAGGTGTACACCAGGGAAGTGTCTTGAGTCCCCTGCTCTTTATTACAAACTGGTGTTATAATTCATGAATTTGAATATAAATCAAATAACCGAGGTATAATTCAGAACCCTTTTCGTCAAAATCGGACAATGCTAAATCGACGTCAAAGCAGCTTAAGCAAATATTAATTTACTACCAAAATGTAAATGGACTTCGGACAAAGACCAACATGGTCTACAAAAATATAAACAATCTACCACACGATGTCATTATATTAACTGAAACCTGGCTAAACACTTCTATTCTTGACTCGGAGCTTTTTGATGCTTCCTATCAAATCTTCAGGCGCGATCGCCATGACAACGACATCTCTGACAATGTAGGAGGAGGAATTCTTTTCGCCATCAAAGACTCGCATACTTGCTACCTGATTGACGATTTTCGATCCCTGGGTATCGAAGTAATTTGTATAAAAATTAAGTTGGTATCCGGATATTTGTTTATTGTATCGACTTACATACCTCCGAGTTCTAACAATGACATTTATGAAAAATTTAACGACTGTATAGAAAGCCTATATGTTCTTTTGGAGCCGGAAGATGAGATTTTGATTGTAGGTGACTTCAACTTGCCGAATCTAAATTGGATACAAATTGATGACGACAATTTCTACCTTCCAATTAACGCGTCTAGCTCAAATGAGCTTACTATAATAGATGGTATGTCTTCGTGTGGTCTTAATCAGTTTAATGGAGTGAAAAATCGTTTGGGAAAAACACTAGATTTAGTTTTTTTCTCCGATACAGTTTGTGCTGAAACTGCAGTACTAGCTTCTGCTGTTAAACTATTAGAAGAAGATCGACATCATCCTGCTTTAGATATTGCACTTAATTTAAATATGTCTTCTCCAAATAATAATTATTCTTATGACAAACTTGAATTTAACTTTAGCAAGTGTAACTTTGTAAATTTGTTTGAATTGTTAAATACCATCGACTGGAACCAATTATTTCTAAATTTAAATATTGATGATATGTGTAACGTTTTTTACAATACACTCTTTGACTGTTTCAGTAAAACTATTCCATTTAAAAAAGCTCATAAAAACGCGCAGGCACCACCATGGTTCGATTCTCATGTCAAAAATTTAAAAAACAAAAGAAACAAAGCTTGGGTAAAATATAATCAAACAAGAACGGATGATGATTATAGAACGTTTCTTATTCTTAAGCAATTATTTAACGAATATTCAAACTCTTTATATGAAGAGTATATTCATAAAATTGAAACTGATCTTAAATCTAATCCAGATAATTTCTGGAAGTTTGTCAACCGTAAGAAAAAAACTTGTGGATACCCTAATTCATTTTTTTTTTTTTTTTTTCATTTTGTTTTTTTTTATTGAGACATTAATACATTTGATAATTTATGATTACATTATTTTGAATTCGTGATAACCGACTTCAATAATTATATCTGGTTAAGCTTAGTTAATAAATACAATAAATGTTTATAGCAAAACATATATACATGCATTTTTTATTTTAATTATTTTTTCATAATTCCCTTTTAATTTCATATGTTTGCTCCAGACATATGTTCACTTTATGGCTCAGATGGCCAAGATTAAATTTATGACTAGAACTACTTATAAACTAAAATTATATATATTATAAAAATATATATAAAGACAAATCTTATTTTAAACAAGATACATAATAATAATGAAAGAAGCATCAGCATATAATAATTATTTCTACTTAGTTAGATATATAATGATATTTATATAATAACAAGAAGAATAAATAATTATTAAGTTTTAGCTGTGCTATCAATTACATTTCTAATATATAGAAAACAGAGTCTATGTTGTATTTTTAGATACAATATAATATCATTATATTTTTGGTTTTTTTTTTTTTTTAAATTAATATTAACCTCTTAGAACAGGCAGAGAAGCTTTTTCGTAAAAGGGTAGTTTTAAACTAGAACTGGAAGTTGGTTCAAATAATATTTGAGATCTTGGATTTACTATATTTATGGGGGATAAGTAAAAGTTGTTATCAAGTACGCTTTCATTGATATTTCTGTCCCAGATATCTTTTATAACTGGGTTGGGATGATTGGCAAGTGATCGTAATTTATATTTCAATAGGTTTATCATATATATAAAGAGAGGTTCAATATTATTTTCTCTGTATATTGTTGTATTTGAATACCATTTTTTATTTGGCCTTCTGTATTTTCCGCAACAGAATCTTAGCAGTTTTCGCTCAAAGTTTTCCAACTCATTTGTAGCTGTTGGCGAAATACTAAACCAACATCCAAATCCATATGTTAATATAGGTATTATAAGCGTTTTGTAAATAAGCAGTTTGGTTTTCTTTGAAGTGGAACTTGATGATAGAAGTTGTTTGAGCAGACCGGAAGCCATTTTGGCTTTATTCAACACTTCCCTGGCATGTTTATTAAATTTAAATTTATTTTGGTAGTGTATACCAAGATATTTTGGCTCCGTTTTTAGTGGGATCACAACATTGTCAATAACTAGTGAGAGAGTTTTGCTCTCTTTAACCGCCTTACGATGTCCTTTGCCATAAACGTTTCTAAAACATGTTATGCTACTTTTCCCTGCGTTTAATACTAATCCCCAAGAGTTGAGGTACGACGTTAATGTGGGAACGGAATCTTTTAATTTATCTAGTGCATCAAGAGGCCTTACTGCACTTGACAATATTTTAGCGTCATCTGCATATAAAAACGCTTCACACTCATTTCCTGGGCTACTAAATGGAAAATCATACAGATATATATTGAAAAGTTTTGGACCAAGTAACGATCCTTGAGCTACCCCCATTAATACAGAAAACTCATCTGAGCATTCGGAAGCAATATAAATCATTGCTGTTCTAGAACTCAAAAAACTGACCATCATTCGTATAAAGGCTTCAGAAAATTCCAGCGTTATCAATTTATAAATTAGTCCGTTGTGCCATATAGAATCAAAGGCAGCCTGCAGATCTAAATCTAGAACAACAGAACAGTTTTTATTCCTAAGGTTTTGAACAATTTTATCATTCAGAACCAGTAATGAGTGTTCAGTGGAATGGTTTTTTCTAAATCCGAATTGGGTATTAGGAATAATATTTTTTTCATTGCAAAAACTGTCTAGGTATTCAGCCAAAACTCTTTCAAAAAGTTTTCCAACAGTGGATACCCTAATTCTATGTCAAATTCAACATCATCTAGTCATGAACCAAAAGTCATTGCAAACATGTTTGCAAGCTATTTCAAAGAAGCGTTTCATGAATCACACACAGTAAACTCTTCTTGTTCTTTTTCTTCAGTTTTAAACTTTCAACATCTAAATAATATTAATTTTGAAATAAGTGAACATACTGTTGCACAAAACATATTGCATCTAGAAGAGTGTTTTAGTCCTGGTCCTGATGGTGTGCCATCCTCTATTTTGAAAAAATGTGTCTCTTATTTGTCGTATCCTTTATGCGTTCTTTTTAACACGTCCTTAAAAAGTTCGCTTTTTCCAATTATCTGGAAAAGCTCATTTATCATTCCAATACACAAAAAAGGTCCTAAAAATGAAATTTTGAACTACCGACCTATTGCTAAGCTATCTGTGATACCTAAACTGTTTGAGTCTATCGTATGTAGTGTCCTTACATTTCATTGTAGTTCAATTATTTGTGATAACCAGCATGGTTTTGTCAAAAAACGGTCTACTGTTACTAATTTGTTTAATTTTACGTCCTTTTGTTTAGATGTTTTTGAGAAACGTGAACAAGTAGATTGTGTATTTACTGATTTTAGTAAAGCGTTTGACAAGTTGTGTCATAAAACACTTATTTTTAAACTGTCTCGTCAAGGTTTTAACGATAATTTCTTAAATTGGATTTCATCATACTTAAAAAATAGACAATACAGTGTAATATTTCGTAATGAATGTTCGAGTCCGTTTATTGTGAACTCTGGTGTACCCCAGGGCAGCCATCTAGGCCCAATTTTATTTATTTTATTTATAAATGACTTGATTTCGATTATAAAAAATTCGTCTGTCCTTATATATGCTGATGACATTAAACTTTTCAAAAGAATTAACTCTACATCTGACTGCCTACTTTTACAAGAAGACTTAATATTATTTAGGGAATGGTGCAATAAAAATCGTCTTGTTTTGAATGTTGACAAATGTAAAACCATGAGTTTTACACGCAAGAAAGTTCCAATTATTTTTGATTACATGTTTGATTCTTGTCCTTTAAGTAGAGTATCTGTTTTTGCTGACTTGGGAGTAGTTTTAGACTCGAAACTTACATTTACTGAGCATATTAGTTTTATTGTTAAAAAAGCAAATAGAGTCCTTGGTTTCATCAAGAGATTTGGGCGCGATTTCCGTGATCCTTATGTTCTCAAACTACTTTTTGTTTCATTTGTGAGACCAATTCTTGAATATGCCTGTGTAGTGTGGGCACCTTATTATTCTATTCATATAATGAGAATTGAAGCGATTCAGAAGAGATTCTTGCGCTTTTGTCTCCGTTTTCTTCCTTGGCTTCCTGGAAACGTTCTGCCCCCTTATTCACAAAGGCTTACTTTTATTAACCTTCCTTCGTTGACTAACCATAGAAAATATTTACAATTTTGTTTTATTACGGCAATAATAAATGGAGCAATAACATCACCATCGGTTCTTGTTCGTTTTAACTTTAGTTTTAGTCGATCGAGTATACGACTCCAAAAACCACTAAATCAAATTTTTAGTAGATCGAACTATGGTGCTCACAGCCCTATCAATCAATTATTAATCGAAATATTTAATAAATTTTATTTTCTAATAAGTTCACCATATGACAACTTTAAAAATCTCAAATTTAAGACATTGTTTTATAGTAGTTTGGATTAAATTTTAATGTTAAGTAGTTTTTAAGCATTCATTTATAAGAACTGTTCACGTTAGCATTTAACGAATTGTAATAAATTAAATTACAGTTCTTGATTACCTGCTTGAAGGCAAGGTGACGGATCCAAAAGTACATCAGTTATTCTTTGCTGACGATGGAGCCATCATAAGTGAAGACCCGATATCCCTACAACGAGCACTTGACGTATGGGTGGATGTTCTAGAAGGAAGTGGGTACTGCATAAGCGCGAAAAAGACAGAATACCTATGCTGCCCATTTTCTGATCCACACAGGCCTATTCCAGACATTTATTTGAATAGAGTAGTGCTTCCCAAGTGTGAAAAGCTTAAATATCTGGGGTCTATGATAAATAACGAAGCTACTTGCGATGACGAAGACGATATCAATCATCGCGTAAGCGTAGGGTGGATGAAGTGGCGGGAAAATTCTGCTATCTTCTGTGACCGAAAAATGCCCCCTAAGCTGAAAGGAAAGCTCTACACTTCAGTGGTGCGTCCAGCACTCACATACGGTTCACAATGTTGGACAATGTACAAAAAGTATGAGAGTAAGCTAACAGCAGCTGAGATGAAGATGCTTCGTATGACAGCAGGAGTTACAAAGCTTGATCGAATTAGAAGTACGAAGATCCGAGGAAGCCTTCATGTTAAGAATACCATTTCCCAAAAAATTGAACACGACCGACTCAGTTGGTATTGCCATGTTTAAAGGAGAGATCCTGAGAACCCCGTCAAAAAGGCAATATCATACAACGTTCCAATTCGGAATAAAAAGAAAGGTAGGCCTAAACACTCCTGGTACAAACAAATGCAAAAACACCAGCATTCAGTTGGCCTCAGAAATGGAACAATACAAAACCAGGAGGCTTGCCGCCGATTTCTGAGATCAACCCGGCGAACCCCACAGGCGGATCACTAGTGTGAAGCCGATACGTGGGAGAGTTATGATCCCCTCGACATCGAGATCATAACAGCACCGAAGCAAAGGAAGAAAAAGAAGATCAAAATTAAGTTGTAGCGAGGTTAAAATGTAATTTGCAATTAAAATGAAAACTTAGATTTTTCTACCAAGAAAGCTTCTACTTTGGTCTTACTGTTTTTCATTATATAACATTACAGCTGATTCTATGTAAAGGGTCAACAACCTTTAATAGGGGAATTACTTTAAATTTAGTTTTACTTTAGGTACAAATAACTTTCGGAATTCCTATTTCCTTAAGATTCTATTCTTATAAGAGAAAGATGCAACGATAATGTTTCGTTAAGTTTTAAATAATTATAATAAGTTATAAAGAAATATAAGAATAGGTTAGAGTGAGAATGATAGTTAAAATGTTAAACCTGTTTCAACTTTTTACAATTTCCCTTTAGTTCTATTTTTCGTTTTAATGTGATCGGTCGGTTTTAATTTTATAGTTTAATTTAGTTTTAACGTTTAATTTCATTTTGTGAAAAACACATTGGATCAACAATTAATAATGTTATTATGCAATTATTTTTGAATTTGCATATTAATTGTTGATCTACTGTGTAATAGCAAGTCCATCGAAATTCCTTCCTTCGGATTTTTATTAGTGATTGTTGTTGTGATTATGTGATGAATGTGATGTGTGCTGAATGTGTTGTGTATGTATTTGCATGTGTTATGTTGGACTCCAACAATTTTTCTAGGTTATAGATTAATGTAAATTTCTGTGCAATGTTTTTTTTTTTGGATTTCGTTTGTTGTGACTGATAATGACAAATATATTTTGAACTTAAAATGTGGCAGGGGCGGGGTTCTGAATCGTAGGGGTTAGGGTCTGGGGGTCTGGGGTATGGGGAAATAAGGTGTGTAGCATGAGGAGTAAGTTCTCGGGGCAGAGTGGGGAGTAAGTTCTTGGGCTGGGTTCTGGGGTTTGGGTTCTGAGGGTCTGGGTTCTGGGGGTCTGGGGGTCTGGGTTTTGGGGGTCTGGGTTCTGGGGGTCTGGGGTATGTGGAAACAAGGTGTGGAGCAGGGGGACTAAGTTGGGAAGCTGGTGCTTTTGTAACTATATATGTACATATGTGTAATAGTTTTAATTGTTTATATTTAGATCTGCTTTAGGTTGGGGTTGAGGATCATTAAAAGGAAAATTATGTTTTGTTTTTCAAATTTCTGTGAATAATTTTAGTTTTATTTAATATGAATACGCGGAAGTAAAAAAAAAAAACAAAACATAAAAAAAAGTCTCGATTTCAAAAGTATAAAACCAGGGTATTTCTATCTTTTAAATACAGTTTCTCTCGACAAAAGTCGTTAAACGTTTCTAAATATACATACAAAATTTGTAAAATTAAAACAAAATGTCTGCAATACTAAAGAAAATTAAGGCCAATGCAAACATAATCAGAAAAAATAAACAACTGTACGATTAAGAACCTTAAGTTGAAGGAAAGATATCCTATACTTAACGCCAGGAGGTGCAACTCCAAATTCGGTGATCAAATCCTGCTGGAATTGGAGGAATGTTCGGTATTCCTGCCAAAGAGGTGTGCCGAAACTTTTGATGAAGAAGCTGTAAGAGAGCTTCCAAAACTAATGTTGGAAGTTGTGCGGCCATACAACCAAACATTTATCCTGGATTTCCATGAGAAGGAAGAAAAACAACAAAGAACCAGCGACACCAACAGCGATAGCAACATCAACAACAACAACAACATCAACAAAAGCAGTTATCACCAGGAAGAAGAAGAGGAAGGGGTACATAATTATTTAGGAAAAAACATATTCTATAAATCATTATACTAAAAAAAAAAATGAATAAAAAACAAGTATGTATATATACAAATACTTATTTTTCTTATGGAATTCAATGCTTCTATATACCGGTGTAAAACTTGAACTTCTTGATGATATTGATATGCTTATGTTTATTGAAAGGGGGAATTAAGTCAATGTTCAAAAAAAATAAAAAGTATTCTGAAGCTAACAATGAATATTTAGAGAATTATAATGTCAATGAGCCAAACATTTTTTTAATGTATTGGGATATAATCAATCAATATGATTATGCAATGAGTAAGAGTCAGTTTTTATTTTTACCTACAGGTAATTTCAAACCGATTTCATTTAAATTACTTTAAACCTCAGTATTTCTAATCTTTTCAAAGATTACCGCAACATCATACTAGAACATAGATTAAATTTAATGTCTTTTTTTTCAACATACTAGTTAGGTTACCGCATAGATTAAATTTAATGCCCTTTTTTCTAAGATACGAGACTTCAGCTCTGCTAAAGATCCGTTGCCCGACGATGCATAGCTCAAAGCATTTTATACATTTGATTTTATTACTTTTTCATAATAAAAATATTTGGCGGGTGAAAAAAAAGTGAACCCTAGTATTTTTCGACCACCACTCGCTGATAGTGGCGAAATACTCGTACTTGTGATTTTATAAATTATTATGTCAAAGTTCATATTTTGCAAATGTGCTTATGTACATATTTTCGACTATTTTTGATAGAATAAATAGCAGTTTGAAGATATTTTAAAAATTAGTTTAGTTCGCAATCCCCGGTACACTAGCTGTTAACAAAAATGTCGAAGTCTATCAAAAATGGAATGGAAGTATTTATCCATACACATGATGCCCTAAGCAATTATTCTGCTTCGTTAAAATTATTTGACACATACAATTATGTATACCTGTACCCGGACAATTCATACGTATACAATGTCTTATCAAAATAAAATTGTATTTGCAATTAATTGAATCTAATGTTGGTTGGGGTAATAATATGTTTATCGTTAATGACCAAATTATAATTTTTGGTCATGATTTACATATGGCCTTATACACATGTAATAAAGTTACTAACTACATCCTAAAAGTTATGATGAGAAGTCGTGAATTTGCGTTTAGAGATTACCTAACTGATTACCACGGCATCCGAGTCCATAGAACAGCTCTGCATAGGAACTTGAAAATATACGACTTGCGTTATCAAGATGTCACCAGTATACAACACCCGTACAACCAAATCCTAATATATTCAGACACTCATACAAAATTCATTGACAATTGGAAGTCATACGTCTACCGGCCACTGTCTAAAAAATATTACGCTGCCAAATCACACTTTGAAAGAACAAATTGGGTCTAAGTGTTGGACGTATCAAATGATTTTGTCTTGTTTTTAGTTAAAGCAATAATAAATAAAGACAAAAATAAAAATACACTTAATTTAACTTTTATTTATAAATACTTTGTCACTTTGCAACAATAGGTACTGATACGAAATAAAATCAAGTGCAAAAGTAAGTATTTTATTTTCCACTAGTTTGCAAAATTGTCAAACTGATAACCATAAAAGGCAATTCAAGAGTTTTGGTTGTGCTACATATTATTTGTATTATTGTACGATCCAACTGAAAAATATAAAAGTCATATACATTATTTTATTAGCATTTATTCCGGCTTAGATGGGAATTTCCAGTAATGTTTGGATTTTCGATCCGATTTCCATTAGATGTAGGCAAATAATATATTTGAATTGTATACAACAATGACAACATGGTCCCAATTAGTGTTCGACCTAAGGTTTTAAATTTTCGAAGTAAATAAGAAAAAACTAAAGTTGTACAAAAATTAGTAGTTTTAGGAAATTAAAAAAGAAACGAAATTTTAAACAAAAGCTTCTTCAGTATTATTTGATTATTCTTCATTAACAAATTAATAAAGTAATAACACAATTGTGTCCAAAGAAACTTTTTTTTTTTTTTTTTTTGTTTTTGTGTAATAAAGAGTGAACTGTGCGGTCTTTAAATATGTTCATTAGGATTTTTTTTTCAAAGAGAAGTAGAAAAGTAGTTTAATTTTTTTTTTTTTTTGCTTTGAAGATCACAGTTCCCTCCCGTATGGATATAACAGAAGAAGAAGAAATAAATAATCATCACCATCATCATCATCATCAAAATAATGAAAATTCGCACTTTCAATGTAAAGATTGAAATGAAAAATTAAATATTGAGGCAAATGTTTTGTTTTATTTATAAAATATTAACTGAATTTAAAATTAAAGTTCCGTTGATCGGTGTACTTTCATTGAAGCTGTTCGTAGGTGTTTTAAATGATGAGCCGTCTTCAACTAACACTGAATTCGATAATGATAAATTTAAATCCCTCTCTTGGTAAATATTTTTATTTTTTTCTTCTTCAGGGCTTTTAAATTGAAGTTCACGTTTAACACCAGGTAATCTTATATCTTTTAACTCGCCATTCAACATTTTAAGGGTTCAATATTTGGCTTAAACGTATTTTCAATTTCAGTATCTTTAATAAGTTTTCCAGTCTTGAGAAGCATATACTTTTTCTTCAAACCTTTTTTTTTTTTTTGTCTTTATAAGATATTGGTAGGTATATCTGTAGGTAATATATCTTCTTATATGAACAGATGAATACAGGGCAGTTCCATACAGGGCAGTTCAAAACAGATCAGTTCAATACAGGCCAGTTCAATACAAGGCAGTTTAAGATAGGTGTATTAATATGAAGGGGCTGAATCGAAAAAATGATGGATCGGAAGTGGAAAAAAAACAGAACTTATAAACAATTATTGTATAACATTTCTATTTGATGAAATTCGATATGAACTGAATGGTATTGAAATAGATGACAATCGTAATGTTGGGATCACAACTTCTATCAAAAATTACATTTCTTTGAATCTAAATGAAAGCGTTATGTTGTTTAATGGAAACTGGTGTCCAATTTCTTCAATCAAATTAAATGGATTACATTTTAGTTTTTGCTAGCCACTTAATAAGCTTTTGAAGAGAATTTCAAAAAAAAAAAAAAACTATTTCTAACGTTCGACATGACTTAATTCTAACACGTTCTCGTACTGATGAAAATTCACTTATAGGTGATACAGATGAGCAACTGAAGATAACATTACTCAAAGTTCAATGGAAAGTGTCACATGTTCATCTTACTGATTCTTTGAAATTAAAACTTTTCAAGAGAAATGAATGATTGATGATACTTAGGCAGAGGCAGGGTTCTGAATCGTGGGGGTATGGGAAACAAGGTCTGGAGCAGGGGGAGCAAGTTCTGGGGTATGGGGAACAAGGTAGACTAGGAATTTTAAAAACGAATGTTATTAGAGAAAACTATTCATAAGGATAAACTTAATTCCAAAAAAACAAATGGTTTTTTTTAATTCAAAAAATATTTTTTTTGAAGTTTTGAAATGCAATGTTTTTTAAACTTTTTAAAAGCATCTCAATAAAAAAAATTCATTAAAATCCGTTATGTCGTTAATGAGTAATTCGAAATTTTAAAAAAATGGTTCTAAGGTAGGTACAAGCTGTAATATCTTAATTTAAAATTTTTACTTGCGACTTATAGGTACTGTAAGGCAAGTTATGCATTCGTAAAAAAATTGAACTCCAGATTTTGATCAAAATTACGATGATAGCGAAGACAGCTAAACGGCTCGCAGAATTTTTTCAAACTTGGCAGATATGGGTTTTAATTTTTTCCCCCGGATGTTTTTTTCTTTTTTTTGTAAAGACCAAAAATAACGGTACCTACCATACGAATTTTTTTTTCGAAATTTTACAAATATTTTTTTTGTATACCTATTCAAATTTTCAAAATTTTTTTTTTGGATTTTTAAAAAAAATTCAAATTTTTTTTTTTTTTGAAAACTTAATATTTCGAAAACTCCATGCTCGATTTTTTCAAAACTTGATAAATAAAAGTTTCTTAAAATAATCTACAAGATATGAGAAAAAAATGTTTTTTACCCAAAAATAACGGTACCCTCCATACAAATGATAAAAAAAGGTTTTCGAAAATCGTATATTTCTCGAAAACGGTTCCGAGAATTTTGCTTAAATTTTTTTCTTTCAATTAATTTTTAAGATCTATAATTTAATAAAAAAAAATTGAAAACAAGATATCACTGACTGTACGTACCATAGATGGATTTTTTAAAATTTTGAATTTCTCATTATCGACATAACGGATCTTAATGAAATTTTTTAAACTTTTTTTTCTCACATCTTGTAGATTATATTGAAAAACTTTCATTTATCAAGTTTAAAAAAATCTAGAATGGGATTTTCGAAATATTGAGTTTTGAAAAAAAATTGTGGAGCTTTAGCAAAAAAAATAGTATGATCTAAATCGGTTGTACCGTTTTTGAGAATATCAAAAACAAAAAAATGGTTCTTTGGGGGGTACCCTCAATAACCATTTTCGGAAATTTTTTTTCAACTATTATCTAGCTTTAACTAAAAGAAATTTTTTTGTAAAACGAGCCGTTTAGGCTGCAGTCGAACGGACAGACAGACAGACATAATGGCGAGACCCACTTTCTTCGCTATCATCGTAATGTCAACTTTGCTCACCGTAATGGGTGAAAAATTGTTATGCAAGAATGTCGTTATCAATTGTTCAATGAAGAAGAAAATGATATAAATCAGTTCGCATCGCTTAGAAGTACTAAGGATTGCGAAAATGACGTTCATCAAAAATTTAACGAATGTACTTTCATAGAAAAACTTTGTGAAAGTAGTTCGGAATACCGTAGACTTTTACATTAATGCAATATACGAGTAGCCTTTTGTAATATGCACCTACACTGAAAATATTTTTTGTTCATTAAACGTTTAATTTATGAAAAATGTTTGGCATTTTCTCTCTTCAAGTGCAAACTCTTCTTTTTCAAAGATGGGGCATTTTATGTTCCAAATCCCGGTGTCAAAAAAAAAATCACAGTCGATCTTGTACTGTGAAGGTGTGCAGACGTTTTCGGCTTTCACAGTGTGTATAAATAAAATCGCGAATTTAAATCAATATTAAAGAATAGTTGGAGCATTTTCAATAAAGAGAATAGCTCAAAGGTAGTAGTGGCGGACCGCAGTGTGAGGGATCGCCGGTTCGAGTCCCCGTCGGGCACAAAACTTTTAGAAGCTTTTTTTCACAATCGGGAGGTTGTAAACTTCATAGAGTGGGAAGAAAGGCACATGGGCGATAAAAACATTGCGGGGACATCGAAAGAAAGAAAGATAAGTGCTTTCGAAGAGGAAATTGCACTACTCAAAGCAAAATTGGAGCCGCTGGTACTGGCTCTCAAATCCAAGCAAGAGGCAAGACGAGAGATGGTACGCCGAGAAACCCAGCAAGGAAAGTTGCAAGAAAAGGCCAAAGCTGTAGAGCCTACAATACAACAACAGCCAAAAGAACAACGACAAAAAAAGCCACAGAAAAAGCAACAACAGGAAACAATACAAACGAAACAACAACCACAGCAGCAAACAACAACAAAAAAACAGAACCAACAACAAAAGCAGCAACAATTGCAAGAACAACAGAAGCAACAGCAGCAGACTCAACAGCAGCAGATCCAGAGGGAACACCAGCAGCAACCACAGCCGCTTCAAAACAAGAAAGAGAAGGTGCCACCGATCAATACTTATAAGATGGAATTAAAGGAGACCATAAATCTGTGTAAGTCGGCCATAGGCAACACTTTTACTATTAAAAGATTAAATGTAAACAGGCACACAATCCAGTGCACAACAATCAAAGATTATAAAATATTAAAGATTTATTAAAAGCATCCACAACTGAATTCTTCAGTTTCACCCCAAAAGCGGAAAAATTCCAAACGGTTTTGCTGAAAGGCATAGATTCCTGCACGGAACCACAGGCGCTCTTAAATGAGCTCCGTCAACAAGCGAGCGATGATCTCGAATTTATCGGAGTTAAGCCATTTTCCACGGTTAAGGCCAGATGGGAGACACGGAAATTACCGTTCTTCCTGGTTCAGCTTTCGCCCAGCAGCAAACTGGATAGTCTAAGGAAAATCTCCGTCCTCGACTACCAGGTTGTCACTTGGGATAGATTAAAAAGACGCGGCGACATGCTTCAATGCATGCGCTGTCAAAGGTTTGGCCACGCTGCAGCAAACTGCGAAATGCAGTCACGCTGCGTTAAGTGCGGTGAGAACCACAAAATAGGAGAGTGTAGGCTCGGACAGGAACGGGTCGAAGATAGGACCCAGCTTAGATGTATACTTTGCCGAGGCGAAGGGCACCCCGCAAACTATCGGGGCTGTCCTAAGTTTCAGGAAATCAAACAAAAAAAAGCGAAGCAAACAGTTGTGGAAGATAAACGCCCGCAGACGCGGCTCCCCACAATAACACCCGTCAATCCCCAGATTTCCTACGCCCAAATGGCCGCAGGAAGGGGAAGCACGGTACAAACTGTGCAAAAGGCAGCCCCAAAGGCCCTTCTGCCAAAGGCTCCTGATGCACAGGCAGAAATAAGAGGTATGTTATTGGCTATTCAAGGCCAACTAACAGGACTTCAAAACCAGATACGGGAGCGGGCGACTAGGGTAGACCATCTCTACTCTGTTTTGCCGAGCCTAACGCTTATACATAGGTTAAGAGCGCGCTGCCGGAGAGGCCCTTTAAGATCCTTGCTGTGAATGTAAATTCACTGATTAGGACCGAACGAAGAGCAAATCTTTTCCAATTACTGAAAGACCTAAGTCCAGATGTGTTTATGGCCAGCGAGACTAAGTTGAACCAGAAACATAAACTGACTCACAACAATTACAATATCGTAAGAAGGGATCGGCCCAACTCGACTCAAGGAGGTGGCGTCGCAATCTTTGTACGAAAAGGCATCAGATATAAAGTTATATATAATAGTGAAGTACGCAGATTTCGGCTGCTTGAGGCGTGCATTGTATGTATTCCTCTCCAACATGGGAAGCGGATGTATGTGATCGCGGCTTACGCACCGGAATCACCTGAGCCAACTGACTTTTTGACAGAGTTCGAGAAACTTTTTCAAGTACTACAACTGAACTCGGAAGAGAATTATTATCTCATGGCCGGTGATTTAAATGCCAAACATATAGATTGGGGAAATCAAATACAAAATCCGAGAGGTAACCATTTATTCAATTGGATGGGTCAAAACAGTATTGAGTATATGATCGATCTTCTAGCTACTGATAGACCATCGTTTCCAAGGAGCGGTGCCTATCTGGATCTATTACTAAAGGACGCTAGACTGACAATCACTAACACTGTGGGTCAACGGACAAGAAACTGTTTACAAACGATAGACTATGACAGCGACCACTGTGGTTTCGCCGCAGTAATACATTTGCCGAACCAGCTCGTAGAGTTGGAAGAGTATGTACCTGCGTATTCTTACAACTACAGTAAGATGCGCTGGCCACGCTTCACCAACGCCTTAGCAAGCGAAATTCGTGCCAATAATATATCCCCACCAAATAACAGAAATTTAACAAACAACGAAATTGACCAATACTTAGAACAAATGGACGAAACAATCCTACGAACTATGAACAGAACTATACCAAAATACAGAGAACGTAACGCAACCGACATGTACCGTAACGCGACAATTGATGCACTACACAGACAAAAAAGTGGACTTCTGACAAGACTAAAACGCTTGTACCGACGGTTTACTAACTCACGCGATCTGGAGATTAGGACACTGAAGTCGTCAATAAAAAACATCAACCAATTGATCAAAGAAAATTATAGGTTGTCTATTAATTTGTATTGGAACAATAAAATTCGGGCCGTTAACTCTAGCGACCCGAGTATGTTTCCACAAATTAACAAGATATTTAGACGGAATGATCAAAACGAACTTCCGTGTCTTAAGCTCCAGAGAACGACAGAAAACAGAAACGTACTTCTGACAGCAGGTATAGATCCAGATGACGCGGTCTTGGACGATGACCTCTTTATTGTCGAGGATCCGCTGGAGAAAGTGGAGGCTGTGGGGGCTGCTTTTCAGCAAGTGTATAAGGTGAATGCAAGCATCCACCCCAACCACGACCTGGAAAGCAAAGCGCTACTCCATCACTTCTATCTTCGTAACGAAATGATGCAATGGCGATCAGAGAACCTAGGTTTCACCGGGTTCAATGAAGAAAACTTAGCGAATGCTATCATCGCCGTGCAAAATGAGAGCAATTCCCTGTTAGTTACGAGGATGGAGCTCCAGCTCATCTTCGATTCATTAAAGAGGAAAAAGTCAGCAGGAGTCGATGGTATATCTAATATTGTGCTTCGACATCTACCTAAGGAAGCAATTGACATTTATGCCACACTGTTTAACAACGCACTGAATAATGCATATTATCCAGGGCGGTGGAAGACAGCTGTGGTTCATCCTCTCCCGAAAAAGGGAAAGGACGATAAGTTTTCTACCGAGTATCAGCAAGGTATTCGAGAAAGTCATTAATAGAGCTCTGTCCAAGTGGGCGGAGGACAATAATATCATACCGGATAATCAGTTCGGTTTTAAGGCGGGACATGACACCATTCATGCCGCGTCTAAACTCGTTTCTGATATCCAATGGAACAAAACTAAAAAACAGTGTACAGGTGCTTGTCTGGTTGATTTGGAGAAGGCTTTCGACACCGTATGGTTAGAGGGTCTCTATCTAAAACTGACTAGACTCGGTATAAGTAAACCACTATTATATATACTTTATGACATGCTCAATGCACTCAAAAAATTTTCCTGGTGCGGGTTTTCTGTATAATACAACCAGGAGAAATCGTGGTAAATGTTATCAGATTCTTGGTCTATGTTATCGGATTTCCTGGTAAAAGTGTGTTTATCTGTATCTTGGTAACCCCTACCAGGAACCAGGAAGTTAGTTTTGCTACCAGGTTTCCTGGTAGAAAAAAGTAGGGAAAATCCTGGTAGATATTATCAGATTCCTGATGTATGTTATCGGATTTCGTGGTAAAAATGTGTTTATCTGTATCTTGGTAACCCCTACCAGGAACCAGGAAGTAAGTTTTGCTACCAGATTTCCTGGTAGAAAAAAAGGTAGGGGAAATCCTGGTAAAGACTATCAGATTCGTGGTGTATGTTATCGGATTTACTGGTAAGATCAATTTTACCTTGAATCTGATAACCCATACCAGGAACCAGGAAATAAATGAATCCTGGTAAACTGGTAACTATTATCAGAATTTTTTGATAAAAAACAAAAAATCTGTATCCTGGTAGATTTTATCAGTACCCTGATTAAATATGTAATATTCCTGGTAGGGTTTATTAGAATTTCCTGGTACCTGGAACCAGAAGTCATGGTAAATAATAAAAAAAAAACAATAAATTAAAAAAAAATCCTCCTGGTTGCATGTATCAGAACCCTGATTATATTTACCACTAAAATGAAATCTGAAGCTATGGTTAATATTATCGGACTTCTGATAAAAATTATTCGGAAGATTTTTTGTTTACTTTACCAAAACTGTTGGTAGTATTTACCAGTGTTTCTGGTTCCATTTACCAGTAAACATGAAATTGTTTCATTTGTCAGGATTTCTGGTTCCAGATACCAGTAACAGGATGTATTTTTAATTTTTTTGAAAGTATTACAAATATTATTGGACTTTTTAATTAATATTATTTTCCTAGTAAAAGTTACCAAATCCCCACTAAAATTTTAGTTTTTTTTGCTAAAGTAGATTTACCTTGAAGCTGATAACCCATACCAGGAACCAGGAGCTAAATGAATCCTGTTAAACTGATAAATGTTACCAGGTATTTCTGATAAAAAAGCAAATCCGTATCCTGGTAGTCTTTATCAGAATCCTGATAAAAAAGTGTAACATTACTGGTAAAGTTTATCAGAAATTTCTGATATCTAGAACCAGAAGTCACGGTAAACATCTAAAATAAAATTTGTATGAATACAAAAAATCTCCTGGTTGTATGTATCAGAACCCTGATTATATTTACCACTAAAATGAAATCTGAAGCTATGGTTAATATAATCGGACTTCTGATAAAAATTATTCGGAAGATTTTTTGTTTACTTTACCAAAACTGTTGGTAGTATTTACCAGTGTTTCTGGTTCCATTTACCAGTAAACATGAAATTGTTTCATTTGTCAGGATTTCTGGTTTTGTACGATTGTTTCTATTTACAAAGCACATCTTTTAAAAAATTGAATAAAACATCAGTTAATATTCTACTTCGATTTGCTTTGTCATGAAATGACCATTGTCAATCCGTATAAAGTATACTTTTAAAAGATAAACTAGCTAGTTGCTGGTGTTAAAGTTAGACGAGCTCTTTAACATTAAAGTATAGTTTATATCCTTTAAAACTACCAAAAAGTCGGTTCTCGTCTTATACATAATATTTAGATTCGTCGCCTATTCTAAAATTGATTTAGAGAACGTTTCATATGTTTAAAATTGTGTGTCATAAAATTTAACTTAAGTTAGAAAAAAAGATTATTTTTGTATAAGTACATTATGGTTCCGTCCTTGCACAATTTTTCTAAGTAATGTATATGAGGGACAAATGATTTTTTCACTTAAGTGTACTACCGGTGTTTTTACTCATCATTTAAGTTTTTCATTTAAGTGGCACTTAAGAAAATCTAAACCAATTTTGTTTACAATAATTTTAAAATATTCACTAAGTGTGCAAAGAAAATACCGAAAATTCACTTAAGTAAACAGAATAATATTTTTCATTTATTATGTTTCATTCATATGAAAAAAAAAAATACTTAATTATAGATAACAGCCATAATGCCATAAAGCCGTAAGTGTCAACTAACAAGATATAATACATTTTGATAATGTACCTCGTATTTCTAAATTTAATTAATTTTTCTAAAATTAAGTTTCATTTTTTAGAGTTTAATAATTATAAAAGTCTTATTTAGTGTATCTAATATTTATAAAACGCAGACTGTTCTTCACTCAGCATTTTACAACCCTGTTTTTCTGTATTCTCCCGCTTAAAATAACTTAGCCTGGTTCATAGTACCATTCCCCTGATTAATATTACCAGGAAAACTAAACGAGTGGAAGAAAGAAGTAAGCCTCTTTATGTATTTTTCCCTTTCCCTCGCTGAACAAAAAACATTTGCACTGGTAACAGATACCAGGTTCCTGGTTTATATTATCAGTGACGCCAACAGAAATGTGCAAATATACAAAAACGTTTATACAGAGATGTTATGTAGGTATTTTGTTTAATTGACACTGGTGGATAAGATATATATTTAAGTAGATTCTGATAATTTTTACACAAACCTTTAAATTCGACTTGAAAATTGGTGTTACAATTTACAACTTAATCATTTACACTTATTTGTAGTTTACGCTGTGTCTTCATTAGCAATATTAGAGAATAAAGCAACTTCACTAATACAGATAACAGCTATAATGCCATTAAGCCAAAAGTGCCAATTAACAAGAGATAATGCACTATGGTAATGTGCCTCGTATTTCTAAATGTTGACGCGTGTATTTTTCTAAACTTAAGATTCATTTGTTATATAGTTCAACTTTCTGAAGGCAAGGCTTATTTCCTACTTGAAAAGCCACTGGGGTTGTTGATCACCCCACCACTTTTTATTTTAGATAAAACAATATTTAAACTGAAAAATAATTCTTTTTTATTATGAGATCGAATGTTTACATTAATAGGAAACTGAGAAAAGTCTTTTTTTTAGATTTTTTAAAATCTAAGACATAATAAACGAGCGAAAGAGGCAATCATTTTCTGTTAGATATTATCTGGTTTTTTCTCAAGTAGTAGGGTGATCGGTAACCCCGCTTGCCATCGGAAGGTTAATATAATAGCTGCGTTTTATTTTCCCCCAGATCTGATCCGGATTGGATTTCGTTTTCAAAATAACACGTATAACAACAAATACACACAAAACTGGGCCTTGTGTTGTTTTTGTTATACATGTAATTTCGAATAAAGATCCAATCTGGATCAGATCTGGGGGAAAATAAAATACAACTAATATAAGTCTGATTTAGTTTAATATTTATAAAACGCAGACTGTTCTGCACTCAGCATTTTACAACCCTGTTTTTCTGTATTCTCCCGCTTAAAATAACTTAGCCTGGTTCATAGTACCATTCCCCTGATTAATATTACCAGGAAAACTAAACGAGTGGAAGAAAGAAGTAAGCCTCTTTATGTATTTTTCCCTTTCCCTCGCTGAACAAAAAACATTTGCACTGGTAACAGATACCAGGGGCCTGTAACACAAAGCTACAAGTCTACAAGTCAACAGCTACTTGTAGGATTATATTAATCTTACAATTGTAGATTATTTCTGTAACACAAAAAAAAACTTTACACTTGTAGAAAACAAAAATTTCCCTACACTTGTAGGCATTCTGCTTACAAGTCCTCATTGAAAGAAAGATAAGCAACGTGATCGCATCTTAATAAAAATAAAATGCATGACTGGATCGCACGAGCTTGCTCTTATGTAAATGTACTTTGGAATTTAAAAATTATGCATGTGTAATTATAAAACATGGACTTAATGAGATAATAATGTTCAAATGCATGGAATTGCCGTCTGATTTCCGCAAAAGTATGCCTTGATGCAAACAAAGTTTAAAAATGTTTTATTATTAAAGTAATTTTTTTAAAACCCAAAATATATTTTGGGTTTTAAAAAATTAAATTAAATTTTAACTTCTTGAGTTTGAAAAAAACAAAAAAAAAATTAAGGCACGCATGTAAATTTCAGTTTTTCTTCAATTATCGACCACGAATAAATAAAAAACTTCAAAATAACTCATATGTATTGTTTGTTGAAAAGTGTAAAGGTATAAAGTATAGAAAAATGAATTTAAAATAATTTATTTTAAGCACCGAGTTAATTGATTTGGTTTTTATTTTTAATCTTCACAGCTTCTGTTTTCAAACTTATTTGTTTAACACTTTTACCATTTTTTTTTTTATAGTTTCTACAGTTTAAATTACGCTCATTGTAAGGGTATAATCAAACAATGCTTTGGTGTGCTAGTAAAAAATGTGCCTTTTTTGAAACAGTTACGTTTTTTACGTTCGTTTTGTTAGCTTTATAAAATTTGTACATAATGAAGCACGCATTGAAGCCAAAGTTTTTTTTACTCTAGATAGCTTAAATAATGATGCAGACCATAAAAAATGCCCCATGATCAATGTTAAAAAAATAGACACGAAAATTTGTGACAATTAAAGATTTACGAAAAATTTATGAGGAAGGCACGCACTCAAAATGAATGATTTCAATTAATTTTGACCTTCATTTATCTGAAAAAAAAACAAAAATTGTACTAAGTAATCTTATGTTAAACATTATTTTTGCAATAATACAAAACGTTAATTATCCACGCACGCAGCCAAAAGTCTCAATATTCGATGATTTTTTCGATTTCAAACACTTTCGCACTATCTCGATGGTTCATTTTATAAATTGAATAGTTAAAACTCAATGATATATATAATATTATAAGTTCCAAAACCTGAATATTTAATAATAATGTCTTTATATTTCGACGCATGGCAAAAGTTAAAATTTGCACTGATAAGCGCTGAAAATTTTTGGTTAAGATCGTTAGAGCCGTTAATGCGAAAGTCGAAAATCAAAAAGCCGTTCTATGACAGATACGCGTTAATAACATTTTGCCTCGAAATTTTGTTGACCAAAATGTAGTCCTTGTGTGCAATATCACACCTATTTTTTTTTTTATTAAAATCGTTAGAGACGTTTTTGAGATAAATAAGATTTTGCACTACGCTTATATGATGGGGTGTACCGTTAGTTTTAGAGCTAGCAAAAATTTCAATTTCCCCCCTAGAGAATCACTGAAGAACATTAAAAAAATAGCTCCAGTGGCCTAAGCTGTAGCTCGAGGTGCATACATACAGACAGACGGAATTGTCGGACCCACTTTATTTTCTTCGCTATCATCTTAATTCAACTTTGATCAAAATATCGAGTTCCATTTTTTTCCAAATGCAGAACTTGCCCTATAGTACCCATATCGCAAGTAAAAAAGATAAAGAATCCGTTCGAAAATATGTAATTGCCGTCTTGGTAAAAATCCATGAAAAAAAAAACATTCTTTTTGGTGCCTTTTTGGATTGGGACTGTATTTTTAATACAATTCAGCATGTTATGTTCCTGGATCATTTTACTTAAATTTCATATGTTTACCATTAGTACTAATTTTTTTTTAAATACATATTTATATCATTAAATAAAAATTCAATTATTTCTAAGTTAATCTAAGAAAAGTAATAGAATGCATTATTTTGTGTTATGTTTAATTTTTTAGTTTACTGAGATTTAAAAATGTTTAACTTTTCAAAACCCTTTAAAGTATAGGTATATTACGAGTAAATTACCTTTAACACTTTTCTCTAATTGTATAACAATTATCACCGAAATAATTTACTATTGAAAAAAGATCACAAATATACACTTTACACAAAAATATATTCACAATTTGATATTGTTTTTTGGTTAAAAATATCATAACTACGAAGAAAAAAATTATGGAAATGCTAATTAGTTGAAAATATTGTTTTTTTCGTACATTTAAATACATCTTCTTCATCCTACAAGTTTTGAATCACTTGTAAGATTTAGCTGATTATTCTACAAGTAGGATTTAGTTTTTTTCTACACTTGTAGCTTTGTGTTACAGAAAGAGGGAAATCATATAATTTCCCACTTGTAATGTTCGCTCATTACACTTGTAGAAGAGCCAGCAAACTTGTAGCTTTGTGTTACAGAAATTTGTTACACTTGTATTAATTCACTTGTATTACAAGAAATACATGTGCGATATAAGTCTGATTTAGTTTAATATTTATAAAACGCAGACTGTTCTGCACTCAGCATTTTACAACCCTGTTTTTCTGTATTCTCCCGCTTAAAATAACTTAGCCTGGTTCATAGTACCATTCCCCTGATTAATATTACCAGGAAAACTAAACGAGTGGAAGAAAGAAGTAAGCCTCTTTATGTATTTTTCCCTTTCCCTCGCTGAACAAAAAACATTTGCACTGGTAACAGATACCAGGGGCCTGTAACACAAAGCTACAAGTCTACAAGTCAACAGCTACTTGTAGGATTATATTAATCTTACAATTGTAGATTATTTCTGTAACACAAAAAAAAACTTTACACTTGTAGAAAACAAAAATTTCCCTACACTTGTAGGCATTCTGCTTACAAGTCCTCATTGAAAGAAAGATAAGCAACGTGATCGCATCTTAATAAAAATAAAATGCATGACTGGATCGCACGAGCTTGCTCTTATGTAAATGTACTTTGGAATTTAAAAATTATGCATGTGTAATTATAAAACATGGACTTAATGAGATAATAATGTTCAAATGCATGGAATTGCCGTCTGATTTCCGCAAAAGTATGCCTTGATGCAAACAAAGTTTAAAAATGTTTTATTATTAAAGTAATTTTTTTAAAACCCAAAATATATTTTGGGTTTTAAAAAATTAAATTAAATTTTAACTTCTTGAGTTTGAAAAAAACAAAAAAAAAATTAAGGCACGCATGTAAATTTCAGTTTTTCTTCAATTATCGACCACGAATAAATAAAAAACTTCAAAATAACTCATATGTATTGTTTGTTGAAAAGTGTAAAGGTATAAAGTATAGAAAAATGAATTTAAAATAATTTATTTTAAGCACCGAGTTAATTGATTTGGTTTTTATTTTTAATCTTCACAGCTTCTGTTTTCAAACTTATTTGTTTAACACTTTTACCATTTTTTTTTTTATAGTTTCTACAGTTTAAATTACGCTCATTGTAAGGGTATAATCAAACAATGCTTTGGTGTGCTAGTAAAAAATGTGCCTTTTTTGAAACAGTTACGTTTTTTACGTTCGTTTTGTTAGCTTTATAAAATTTGTACATAATGAAGCACGCATTGAAGCCAAAGTTTTTTTTACTCTAGATAGCTTAAATAATGATGCAGACCATAAAAAATGCCCCATGATCAATGTTAAAAAAATAGACACGAAAATTTGTGACAATTAAAGATTTACGAAAAATTTATGAGGAAGGCACGCACTCAAAATGAATGATTTCAATTAATTTTGACCTTCATTTATCTGAAAAAAAAACAAAAATTGTACTAAGTAATCTTATGTTAAACATTATTTTTGCAATAATACAAAACGTTAATTATCCACGCACGCAGCCAAAAGTCTCAATATTCGATGATTTTTTCGATTTCAAACACTTTCGCACTATCTCGATGGTTCATTTTATAAATTGAATAGTTAAAACTCAATGATATATATAATATTATAAGTTCCAAAACCTGAATATTTAATAATAATGTCTTTATATTTCGACGCATGGCAAAAGTTAAAATTTGCACTGATAAGCGCTGAAAATTTTTGGTTAAGATCGTTAGAGCCGTTAATGCGAAAGTCGAAAATCAAAAAGCCGTTCTATGACAGATACGCGTTAATAACATTTTGCCTCGAAATTTTGTTGACCAAAATGTAGTCCTTGTGTGCAATATCACACCTATTTTTTTTTTTATTAAAATCGTTAGAGACGTTTTTGAGATAAATAAGATTTTGCACTACGCTTATATGATGGGGTGTACCGTTAGTTTTAGAGCTAGCAAAAATTTCAATTTCCCCCCTAGAGAATCACTGAAGAACATTAAAAAAATAGCTCCAGTGGCCTAAGCTGTAGCTCGAGGTGCATACATACAGACAGACGGAATTGTCGGACCCACTTTATTTTCTTCGCTATCATCTTAATTCAACTTTGATCAAAATATCGAGTTCCATTTTTTTCCAAATGCAGAACTTGCCCTATAGTACCCATATCGCAAGTAAAAAAGATAAAGAATCCGTTCGAAAATATGTAATTGCCGTCTTGGTAAAAATCCATGAAAAAAAAAACATTCTTTTTGGTGCCTTTTTGGATTGGGACTGTATTTTTAATACAATTCAGCATGTTATGTTCCTGGATCATTTTACTTAAATTTCATATGTTTACCATTAGTACTAATTTTTTTTTAAATACATATTTATATCATTAAATAAAAATTCAATTATTTCTAAGTTAATCTAAGAAAAGTAATAGAATGCATTATTTTGTGTTATGTTTAATTTTTTAGTTTACTGAGATTTAAAAATGTTTAACTTTTCAAAACCCTTTAAAGTATAGGTATATTACGAGTAAATTACCTTTAACACTTTTCTCTAATTGTATAACAATTATCACCGAAATAATTTACTATTGAAAAAAGATCACAAATATACACTTTACACAAAAATATATTCACAATTTGATATTGTTTTTTGGTTAAAAATATCATAACTACGAAGAAAAAAATTATGGAAATGCTAATTAGTTGAAAATATTGTTTTTTTCGTACATTTAAATACATCTTCTTCATCCTACAAGTTTTGAATCACTTGTAAGATTTAGCTGATTATTCTACAAGTAGGATTTAGTTTTTTTCTACACTTGTAGCTTTGTGTTACAGAAAGAGGGAAATCATATAATTTCCCACTTGTAATGTTCGCTCATTACACTTGTAGAAGAGCCAGCAAACTTGTAGCTTTGTGTTACAGAAATTTGTTACACTTGTATTAATTCACTTGTATTACAAGTACTTGTAGTTTTGTGTTACAGGCCCCAGGTTCCTGGTTTATATTATCAGTGACGCCAACAGAAATGTGCAAATATACAAAAACGTTTATACAGAGATGATATGTAGGTTTTGCGTTTAATTGACACTGATGGATATGAAAATAATATCGATATTTATTTAAGGGGATTCATATATTTTTTGCATAAAGACACTTCAAATACCTTTAAATTTGACTTGAAAGTTGGTTTGTTACAATCTACAACTTAATCATGGGCCCTTTTTGTAGTTAACGCTTTAGCTCCAATAGCAATATTAAGGACAATAGCAACTTCACTAGCAATGGAGAATTTATAACTTTGATAGGCATTTTGTCGCCAGGCAATTTCTGTTTAAATTTCATAATTTACAAGTTTAACTCAAAAAAATGTTTAATTTTTCTCATTATTTTTAGATTTAGTTTCAAAATAACGTAGAGGGTACCCAAAATCACGGAGAAGCCATTCTGAAAAGGTGAATCATAAAAATATATTGCCTCAGAAATGGAACTGCGATTATTGCCTATCGATCGATGGTGGGGCAATATTGCCCCAAATATTGCCAGTGAAGCCCCTGGGTTAAGTGTTAAACAAACATGGACCAAATCCCATTGCACAAGCAAAATTCATGAATGTCAAAATTTAGTAAATTTGTTTGGCCTAATCGAAACTTATTCTTAAAATCATGATACTTGGATGCAGTTAAAAGACTTTACACAGTTGACAAAATTTCATAAAATGTTTATTGACTCTGTGGCTTCAATAGCCATAAATTGAACACATAATATAGCTAATTTTAAAAATACCCAGTTATAGCTATACGAGTTATTTTTTTAAAAACGCTTCAAGTTCAATTCTTAGTTTATTTGACGTGATAATAAAAAAAATAACTATGAATAAAAGTCAGAACCACACTTATCTCACGTGTCATGCTGTGGAGTGAAGTATGTCTGTCCCTTCATATTTCATGGAAATATACTATATACGGCCGGCACACCACATGAGACAAATGTGTTTCTACGGATATTAAATACACAAAAAATGTGCGGTTTGGTCTTAAATCGAACTCAAAATGAAACCTCTTTCACATATAACTTTAAAATGGTTGCAATTTTTTACAAAAAATATCTATTGCATTTTTGTATAATTATTTCGCAGAAATAATACCTGTAACAATTTTCTATCAAACAAAATATTGTTACAAATTACATGTAAAAATAATTTTCTTGCATCGATTAAAAATTTGTACCATAAGCAGTGTTGTCACTTTACCACAATTGTGGTAGATCTACCACAACTTTTTAAGAATTGCAAAATCTACCACATCTACCACGGTAGTTCAAAATTCTACCACTATTTTTTACATTCCCTCCAAAAAGAAAATTACAAACAAAAATCTGCTATTACTCTTGCAATACAATTTGCTTGTCTTAATTTTTTCTGAATGCAGCCGTCAGCCTTCTACTACATTTTCTGGACAGACTTCTTTACTCGGGCAAAAAAAGCTTTCAAAAAGACAAAAACAATCAACCTTGCACTTAAGTTTCCTTAATATTTTTTCATGTCAGAATTATTCTTAGGCTCCAGATTGTTAAACAAACATACGAGCATGATTTAATAAAGTAACAAAAGCAAACAGCTTCTCTGAAAAAAAAAAGAAAACCAGAATATATTTGAACTTAGAACACCGCACCAGAGCATCCATCTTCCATCTGCGAGTAGTTTGCGAATCAGTGTTCGCTAATGTTCTTTGTGACAAGATGTGCATTCCCGGATTGCTGAAATTTACAAGCTTATGGAAATGTGATGAGTGAAACAAGAACAGAAACTATCGTTTACCTAGTTTTAAATTAATTAAATTAATTGTTAAGTTAGAAAGAAAGTCACTACGCTGCTATTTGAGATTCATCAAGAAAATGTCCTATATCTACATACGTACTACAAAAAGCCTGCTTGTAAAATTCCCCAATTTTCAAAGATTTACTTAAACTTGAAACAGCGCATTTTGAAAACAAAAAAAATTAATTCAAATTGTTTTTTTTTTTTTATTTTTTTTTTTATTACTGTATAAAAGATTCAAATTAGGATTCAAAGATGAACAACTGTCAAATATTTCGGTATCTAACTCCCATTGTTGTATTTAATTATCCTCAACATTTAATACCATTTCTATAATGCTGAGTTTTGGAGTCATTTTCATACGACTTTTTCTTGTAAGAATCTGAAACAGCAGCTTCCGAAAACCCACTTGAGCGTAATTTGTATGACATGAAAGCATTTTATTAAAAATCACATACAAACATAGTGGCCTTCTATGTAACTTAACAAATAATCTCAAAACTAGCTAAGCGAGAAATATTTTTCAAAATAGCTTTTTGGCCTTTAGTCCACAAAATTTGGCGTTTCGTCCCGGCGATCTCACATGAACTCATCAGTTAACTGTGAGAACCTTGTCAATACGCAATTTTCGTTAAATTCAGTTCATCTTACATCGATTTTTTGACGAAAATCCAATGTGAACTATACCCAACCAAGATTAAAATTGTAATCATTAACGTTGGACGACTTTGCCCGTGGCCTGGCATTGATTAGGACTATTATTAGACTTTTTGAATTATTGATCCAAAATAGCTTTTTGGCCTTTATCCACAAAAATTGACGTTTCGTCCCGGCGATCTTACATGGACTCATCAGTTGACTGTGAGGACTTTAGAAATTTATTTTTTTGTTCCACGCTCCAAAAGCCCTATCTTCATCATGTTTCCATAAACTCATTAGTTTCTGCAGCCCTGGCACTGTCACATAACCATTAGCACCTACAGTAACTGCAATGTACGAGTAACTTTAAACAAATCTTTTCACATAGCCTGAGAACTCTAGCGAACACTGATCCGGAGACTCTTGCCTTTGCCAGCTAAAATCTTTTGTTTTCTTCAATGTACTCATACCAGAGTTAAGGTATTTGTTTTTCTAATGTTCTTTCAAAGGGAAATTTAATAAAACTCGAAGGCAACCCCGCAGAGTCTGTCGCAGCTTTTTATTTAGTTTCATTTGGTTCCTTCTGAAGAGTACTTCGTTGTAGATAAGATTAAATTCTAAAACTTTGTTCACTTTCGGGCAGGCAAATTGAAGAAAAATCTCCCGATTGGCACGAGTTTTCATGTTCAGGTTGATTTATATTTGGCGAGATAGAGTTAGAGTAGGCAGGCAGTTACTGATTGAATTGAATACACACATTAAAAATAAAATATAACCCGGAAATTGAAATTAATAAAATTAAAGAAAATTTTCTTGCGTATTACATTAAGCTTTGTGATCAGCTAAAATAATGTTCGATTTTTCAAGTGAGCATCTCCAGCTGCTTCAATTCTTAAGTCCAAAAGAAATTCAATTCACATAGCAGTGATGCAGCAAAAGGAGCCTTTTCAGTAATGAATGAAATAGAAAACAAAAAACGAAACAGACTTGACGTCAAAACTGTAAACAGTCTTATTTTCGCTAAGGAAATGAAAAATATATCTGATATTTTTATTCCTTGCGCAGAATTGATCCGCTTTTATTTCGAATTTAAATTTGTTGATGGCAATTTTGAAGATATACAATATGTAACAAATAGATCTAGCTAATTAAATCAAAGAGTAAAACTTTGTCTTTATAAATGACCTTAACAATGTGATTTAACGAAATCTTTTTTATTTTTTAAAGAAGGTATCTTACGTTTTATATTATTTAGTTTTTTACTATAAAAAAATTTAACTTTATAAAATTTTTCATTATTTTTATTTAAAAAGAAGACTGTTATTTTTGTATTTATTATTATTTATAATGTATACATACATATATATTTTATATATTATACATACAAATATATACATATGTATATGTAAATATATTATTTATTATAAGCTCTATTTTTTCGTTTTTTTTTTTCAATAAAAATAAAAAAATAAATACAAAATATTGAATAAAAACTAAGTCTTACTTATTTTGCTTATAACTATTATATACTGTCAATAATTATAAAATATAAATATAATCTGTTGGAATATAATTTAATATTTTTGGATTTTGTCATTTTAAATTATTATCATTTGGGATATTAAAAATCTACCACACAAAATCTAAATCTACCACTGTTTTTCATCTCAATCTACCACGGGTTTCGAAATGGAAGTGACAACACTGACCATAAGCCTCTAAAACAGCCCTGGCATTATGTTTCACATCGCCATCGTCATTCTCATTCATCATATCCCCGTCGCGTCATTAGTTTAGTTAGTTGGTTAATTGTTCTTGTGCGTGCGCGGTCGTTCTCGTTGGTCGTTCCCTGTTAATAAAAACATTAAAAAAACGTTAAAAAAACATTAAAAAAATTACTGCAGTGACAAAATAATTGGTAAGTAATACTTATACGTAGTTTGTTATCAATATTTTATAAAAAAATATGCATAAAAGTAAGAAAATAGACTGAAGAAAGTTTTTTTCTTCTTTTTGTGAAACAATTTTTTCATACATATTTCTTGAGCCGGCATCCATTTTGATTTTAGGGACTTTGTGATTTGTGAGCATATCAAATAAAATATATCAATAATTAGTTTATAAATTTGAATCAATTAGTGAATTCAATAATAATACATAATTTCGTGGCCTTAAAACGAATATTTATTAAAAATATTTCTGAGGCAAGATTTCTCAAGTCGCCATGCGGCATGCATTTTGATTTTAGGCGCGTTGTGACTTGTAAAAGAAAAAATTTTGCAGTTTACTTGAAACATTTTCAAACTAAAACTTTTTTTCGTTGTTGAGTAAAATTTTTTCATAATTCATTGGGGGTTGTCGTGGAAAAAATTTTCCACGGAATTTTTAGCATCGCCGAAAACTGGAAACGTGAATTATGGTCAAAGTTTCTCTCATAATGTATTGACATAAAAAAAAACTGAATACCTATTCCATGGCAATAAGACAGAAATCTTGCCTCAGAAATATTTTTTATAAATATTCGTTTTAAGGCCACGAAATTATTTATTATTATTGAATTCACAAACTAAACGATTGCCTAAAATACATATAATTGAATCGGTCATTCCAACAACCTCATAAGTCATTCAATTAGAATTTTTCAGGAATCAATAAAAACTGTTTCATGCACAAACAAATGAGTTTTAAACGACTTTTTTGTATGCTTAATTAAGTATTTTAGTGGTAATTTTTGTGCATGAAACAGTTTGTATTGATTCCTGAAAAATTCTAATTGAATGACTTATGCGGTTTTGGAAATGACCGAATCAACTATATGCACCTGCGCGGAAAATTAAACCAAATAGCCCCATTAGTCACATTTTGGCAACCAAACAGTTGTGAAATTAAAAACGCGCGCCTAGCCTAAAGGACTCAAGCGCCTTTAATGATTTCGAGGAGAAATTGAAAATTGTGCACATGCACATACATAATATATGTTATATTTGCATGCCGAGACGACTACAGCCAAATGAATTTGCACCTTGCAACAAAATTCTGCTAATTATTTGTTGTTATCAATCACACCCAAAAATTGCTGTGGGCTCTTACTCTATTATTTTAGATGGACATGAAGTATATATTAGCTAATTCACAGCATAAAAATTCAATTTTGTTGTTGCAAGGTGCAAATTCATTTGGCTGTAGTTGTCTCGGCATGTTGTATACGTATGTGTATAGTGTATCATTTTGTTATCATTTTTAAATCGCGTATGAAACAAAACTGAATGAAAAAAGAACTGAATTATCAACTCATTCACTAAAAGAAAAACGTTCGCACAAAAGGAAATCCAGAACCAAACTACGTTTAAAAATATCTTATGTCCTTATTATTACGGGTATTTTTTTAGGTTTACAAACGGTAAAATATCTTATGACTACTTAGGGAGAGAAAAATGTCAGTTTCGAATCAAAAAAACCATTTTATGTTCACATAAGATGATTAATTTGCGTTTTCACTTTTTCGCAATTTTTTTTTTAATATTTTATCTTATGTTGACTTAGGCTAGCCGCGCACTAGCAATTTTTAGTTGCGAAACTGCTTGGTTCGGGCAACTAAAATGTTTGTGTTTCGACACAAACTAAACGATTGCCTACAATGAGTTCGCCATTTTATTGAACATATTATTATCTGCAACTGCACGGACATTCAACCAAACAGTTCATCTGTTTTCTATAAGTAACCAGTTTCGCAACTTAAAATTGATAGTGCGCGGCTAGCCTTAAGGATGACTTTAGTTGCTTTTAAGACTTCACAATAATAGAAAAGTCTTAAGCCAATATAATCTTAAGTCTATTTTAGGTATTAAAGTTAAGCAGAACAGACAATCTTATGTGGACTTAAGATATTTTACCGCGTGTAGAGTTGTGTCTTTTGAACACGAATCTTTGAACGAATCTTTTGAACGCGAAATTGTTTTTGTCTATAAAAAAGCAAAGGAGTGAGATAGATGGATGCCGATAACACAGAACTGTAGCCCTTTAGAATGGCACTGAGGATCGACAAAAAACCGCGAAATAGCTTAAGGGCCATTTTCTTCATTAGAAGTTGACCGCAACTTGAGGATTTTTATTCTCAACTTGTGATTTTGTTTTTCTTGACTCAAAGTTGACAGTTTCAACTTACGATTCTCTTCTGGTTTCCTCAACTTCCGAAAATATATGTAGATAGATAGATAGATAAATTCTTTATTTTTTCATGAAGCTGAAGATCGCTGCATCCAAATTTATGTTTTCATTTAGGATAGCAGATCTCGATAAGTATCAAAGATATTGGAATATTTTAAACGCCAAAATGTTGGGCGCAAATTTTCCTAGGGGCGATGTCCGTTACTTTTTTTAAATTGCATCTCGTTATATTTTATTTTAGTGAGTTTTAAAACTTTTAAGAAAAAAAAATTTTTAGGAGAGGATATATGTAGGGTAGCCAGATATGTTTAGATGAAACTAGTACTGGAGTTTCAAAAACCCGGACTTTCCCGGACAAATGAGGATTGAAAAAAGAGTACAAAACAAGGACAGAATAAACACATTTATATTGTAAGAGGAAACAAAAAATTGTATTAATATTTAAATAAAAATAAATATTTAGTTTAAAAATCACATTTTTAAGTTACAAAACACCTTTGAGGTATAAAAAAAGGAACTTCTTTTGTTTTTTTTTTAATAAATAGCCGTTACAGTGCTTGTTTTATTTTTCATTACATCTAATACTGTTAAGTATATCACTGTTGCTTTTTTGTTAAATTAATTCCTTTGTTAAAATAATTCCTTTGACGGAATCAGGTAACAGTTTGTTTCTATCTTTTGTCCACGTGAATTTAATAACGTTTTCTTTACAGCCGGAATCATCAAGCTTCTTCAAAATAGATTTAATTTTAAGTGGAACAAAATTGTTATCAATTCGCTCGTAAATATTATTGACAATATTTTGCAAAATGTCAACGGTTTCAATAATAGAAATGTCTTGTTTTTCAAGTTTTTGAATATTGACGTTGAATGTTGACATGAGAGAATGAACCAAAAATAAATACGCCTCGCTTAAGTCGTCTTTAAAAAATGTTTGCAATATTTTAGGCGGATTCTCGTACATAAGTAAAAGACGTTCAACAGCAAGCAAGATAGAGAGAAAGCCATCTGGTTTTCGAATGGTATAAGAAAGGCTTATATTCATTTTCAAGAAATTCAGAAAAATCTCGAAGTCTTTCCGTTCTGACTGTGTAGATAGAGAAATAGTTGTATATTTTTACAATTATGATATCGATGTCAACTGGTAAAGTACCACATCCATGGTAGATCGCATTGACTAATGTGGTGGACATCCTACACCTATCATGTTTTGGTTGACTAAAGATTTTAACTTCGAATAGACATTGTTCGAACCTTTCCTTTGACTTCCACCAAAATTGGTATTGCAATAATTGTCAGCGCAAAATCCACTTACTTTTGATAATAAGTTATTTTGTGTAAGAGCTTTAACAATAAGTTGGGCAGTTGTTCTATAATTTCTTTTCTCATATATTGGATCTGTTCGTTCACTTAATTTTAATGGGCCTCGGTTCATTTTTGAATAACCATTTAATTATAAGTAACATGAAAGTAAATAGATACACAATGGGTAAAAGGAGTACAATCCCGGACAATTATCAAAAACTATCCCGGACCTCCCCCACACAGTGAAAAAAGAGTACATGTCCGGGAAAATACGGACGGATGGCAACCCTAGATATATGTAGACCGCAATAATTTTTTTAGCAATAAAATAAATATGACCCAATGTAGAATATACGTTTTTCTAGGGGCGATGTTTCTCCTTTTTTTTTTTTTTTTTTATTAAGCTTATTTAACCATGATTTAACCATGAAATTAAAGAGAAAAAAACAAAAAGTTTGGACCCTTATAACTTTGGATTGACTAATCGTAGGTAAAAAATCGGTACATGAAAAAATTAGAATTTCCAAACTCTAGGGGCGATGTTTTTTCTTTTTTTTTTATTTTTTTGTCTATTGAAGTTTTTTAAACATGAAAGTTAAAAAACAAAAAAAAAAGTTTAGACTCTTATAACTTTGGATCAACTAACCGTAGGTATAAGAAAGGTACATGAAAAAATTAGAATTTCCAAACTCTAAAGGCGATGTTTTTTCTTTTTGTTTTATTTCATGTTTTTGAGCCATTTGTTGTCTAGCAACAAATTACAACAAAAAGGAAAATAGATATCTACGTTTTGTGTTAGTTAGTTAAGATGTTGGTTATTTGTAATATTTTTATATTTTTTATTGCATTATATTAATAATTGTATATTATCGAAATTATAATATTTACTTCATATGAATTTTTATTTTTTCGATTCAAGTTTTCATAATTCTGATAAAAATTATACAAAATTGGAATTATATAAAGAAAAGATTAATTGTTATACAAACAAAAACAAAATTTCAGCAAAGACAAAGAAAAAGAAAATGCCGGAATGAATATACTTTATAGAATAACTATAATAATAATTAGATAGATATTGTGAGATATGTTTAACAATTTGAATTGAAAAATATTTATTGCTTTTAGTTTAGCTAAAACAAAAAAGGATGGCGTTGAGCTATTAGTTTAGCTAAAACAAAATTATACCAGGTTTAGTTCTAACGATGATTCAAGTCTTATTCCTATTGTAATGCGATCGATCTAGAACAGTCACAACTGAAGAGAAAATATACATTTTGTAACTCTTCCTCAGTTTTTTTCAAGTAGTTCAGACATCCAAATTCTGCCAACCGTTTACAAGTATGGCACTGGCACCAAGTTTGCTAGAACACAAATGACTCAAGAACATGAAATAAAAGAAAAGAAAAGACATCGCCTTTAGAGTTTGGAAATTCTAATTTTTTCATGTACCGTTCTTATACCTACGGTTAGTTGATCCAAAGTTATAAGAGTCTAAACTTTTTTTTTTTGTTTTTTAACTTTCATGTTTAAAAAACTTCAATAGACAAAAAAATAAAAAAAAAAAGAAAAAACATCGCCCCTAGAGCTTGGAAATTCTAATTTTTTCATGTACCGATTTTTTACCTACGATTAGTCAATCCAAAGTTATAAGGGTCCAAACTTTTTGTTTTTTTTCTTTAATTTCATGGTTAAATCATGGTTAAATAAGCTTAATAAAAAAAAAAAATAAAAAAAGGAGAAACATCGCCCTTAGGGAAACGTATATTCTACATTGGGTCATATTTATTTTATTTCTAAAAAAATTATTGCGGTCTATATCCTCTCCTAAAAATTTTTTTTTCTTAAAAGTTTTAAAACTCACTAAAATAAAATATAACGAGATACAATTTAAAAAAAGTAACGGACATCGCCCCTAGGAAAATTTGCGCCCAACATTTTGGCGTTTAAAATATTCCAATATCTTTGATACTTATCGAGATCTGCTATCCTAAATGAAAACATAAATTTGGATGCAGCGATCTTCAGCTTCATATTTTTTCAATCATTTAAAAGTATAATAGTTGTGTTAAAAAGATTTACAAACCATGGCTTGATAAGCCGTCTGCTGGAAGAACTCAAATAAAAAAAATTAAAAAAGTAGTAATACTATAAAGAGAGAAAATAATACAAATACATGTAAGACGCTTATATTTTTTTTAAGAAATTGTTTCTTAAATATGATTTGAAACATACACATGTATTGCATTTAAATTAATTCTGTCGCAAATCAACCGTAGTTTTGAGACAAGGATTGACAGAAAAGAATATTGGGCTCTGCGATGTAGTTCTTTATGGCTAGGAATTTAATACACCCACAAAAGTTAAACATCATTATTTGATTAACAATTGAATTTAAAAAATTCAGTTTTGAGCAATAAACTTTGAATTATTTTTAATAAACAAAAGCAATATACATATATATATGGGCTTATCCGTGCAAATTTTAACTTTTGCCATGCGTCGAAATATATAGACATTATTATTAAATATTCAGGTTTTGGAACTTATAATATTATATACATATATCATTGAGTTTTAACTATTCAATTTATAAAATGAACCATCGATATAGTGCGAAAGTGTTTGAAATCGAAAAAATCATCGAATATTGAGACTTTTGGATGCGTGCGTGGATAATTAACGTTTTGTATTATTGCAAAAATAATGTTTAACATAAGATTACCTAGTACAATTTTTGTTTTTTCAGATAAATGAAGGTCAAAATTAATTGAAATCATTTTGAGTGCGTGCCTTCCTTATAAATAATCCTACATGATATAAATTTTAGAAAAAACTGCCATGCGTGATTTTTCGTAAATCTTTAATTGTCACAAATTTTCGTGTCTATTTTTTTAACATTGATCATGGGGCATTTTTTTATGGTCTCCATGTACAAATTTTATGAAGTTAACAAAACTGTTTCAAAAAAGGCACATTTTTTACTAGCACTCCAAAGCATTCTTTGATTATACTTTTACAATGAGCGTAATTTAAGCTCTAGAAACTCTAAAAAAAATGGTAAAAGTGTTAAACAAATAAGTTTGAAAAAAAGAGGCTGTGAAGATTAAAAAATAAAAACCAAATCAATTAGATCGTCTTTTAAAATTAATTATTTTAAATTCATTTTTCTATACTTTATTATTTTATAATTTTCAACAAGCAATACATAGGAGTTATTTTGAAGTTTTTTATTTATTCGTGGTCTATAATTGAAGAAAAACTCAAATTTACATGCGTGCCTTAATTTTTTTTTTGTTTTTTTTTTTTGTTTTTTTTTTTTTTTCAAACTCAAAAGTTAAAATTTACAGGGATAAGCCCATATATATATATAAAAATAAAATATATGTGCACTGGAAAGAACTTTAAAACATTTTTCGAAATATGTAAGTGATTTTCTCAAATTTTTTAAAATGTTCACATGCTATTTTTGCATATAAGTTTTAAAGTTTTTAAGAATCAAAATTTATTAATTCAAATATATATTTAATTAAATTAAAATAAATTTTATGGGCATCGAAATTTTATTTGCAATTTTTATTTGAAAATGCAGCGCAAAAATGTGTAATTATAATGAGTTAAACAATTAACTGCCACTTACCAGTAAATTACATGTTTTGTGAAGATAACCTAATCTACAGACTTCTTCTAAATTTTCTTATAAAAATAGCATTCGCATGAAAATCCAAAGCTTACCCTCTTACAGTTTACATACATTTTATTTTTCAATACGAATAAAAGACTATTCCATTCTTTACCCAACGTTTTATAAGAATTCCTTACTTCATAAGGGGTTTTGTATGTATTTAATCTAATAACATAATAAATACAATATTAAAAACAGTTTCAACAATTACTTTTAGATTTTCTTACTTTTGTGTTAACTATAACTTACTATATGATTTAATACAAAAGTAAGAAAATGTAAAAGTCTTTGTTGAAACAGTTTTTAATATACTGTATAAAAACTTTCAGTAGATAATGTACACGATTTCATGTTTTACATAATGTTTTATTTCGATTTTCAAACCCCATACCAGCAAAACCAGAAAACTAAAGCAGAACACGATACTATAAAGAAACTCCCAGAGGGAAAAGATCCAGAGCAAAAATTGAAAAAAAAGAGTCAACCGTTTAAACAGCAAATCAGCTTCAGCACAAGTGAAAAGCCGCGTCATCATTTGGTACATTTAAATAAATCAAGGGTGAGTTACACTTTCTTGTTTGTAAATTTATTTTGTAAACCAAGTCGAACTTAATTATATATTAAAGATCATCTCCAATACACATTCTGACTTTTAGGAAAATTATAAAAAAAAAAACAAAATGGATTGTTTTATATGCAAACAACACTGCTCTTCCTTAAAAAATATATCTAACCATTTCAAATTGGTTCATAAATTGGATGGAATAGGTGTTTATCGGTGTGCTTTTAATGAATGCATGTCATTTACTTCCACGTTTTCAAACTTTTCACGTCACTGCAAAACGCATATAAAAGACGGGCTAACATTATTTTCGTCAAGCTCAAATATTGATGCGAGTTCTTTTTTGCCAACTTGTTTGCAAGGTTCTTCGAAATCGTTTTCTCCTTCGTCTTCGGTGGCAGATTTGCCTTCATGTTCTCTTGACACTAATCATTCTTATGCTAAAAATGATCTTCCTTGTATTGACAATGATATTGATATTAATAATATTGGAATTGATTTTGCTTTAAAATTGTACAGCATGGACAATTTATCACGTAAAGATGCGGCTAAAATTATTACAATGGTCAAAGAATCCATACATGAACCCATTTTAAGACTTTTCAAATTATTTAATATTAAAACCGAAAACTCGGTCGAAGATCGCTTACGTTATTCAGCATTAATTTCGGCAGTGGAAAATCCCTTCGATTCATGTTGCACTGATCACCAACTAATACATTGGCTAACAGAAAATGATTATTTTTGCGTTGCGAATGAATTCACAATTAATGAAGAGTTAAAAAATGTTTATCGAAAGGGAATTAATTGCCACGAAGAACACATAACGACAGGAGTGCTTCTACCGCTCGAGTTTCAGTTCAGAAAAACTTTCGAAAAAAATGATCTTTTAATTAAAACAATTGATGAAATGAACAAAATTTCAAATGATAGAAACAATTTTTCCCATTACATCAAGGGAAAGGCATGGCAGGAAAAACGCAATTTATTCTCTGCTCATGAAATTGTAATACCGTACTTTATATACATGGATGATGCAGAAATAAATAATCCATTAGGTTCTCACGCTGATCCCATATCTTTTATTTATTATTCATTTCCCGTTGTTCCGAATAGATCCGATATATTTTTAGCTGCTCTTTTTAAAGCTCAGGACTATAAGTTGTATGGAAATAAAAAATGTCTTCACTCACTTATAGAAAAAATTAAATTTTTGGAAGAAACTGGTATTGACATATTGACGTCTAAAGGAATAAAAAAGGTTCACTTTGTTTTGGGTTTATTAATTGGGGATAATTTAGGCTTGAATGCAATGCTAGGTTTTTCTTCGTGCTCTAGTACTTATTTTTGCCGGATTTGCAAGCTTCCAAAAAAAGAAACTTCTACAGCACCATGTGAAATTGAAAATATGTTACGTAATAAGCAAAACTATTTAGAAGATGTGGCAATAAATGATTACAAACAAACTGGCATACATCACGATTCAGTTTTCAATTCTATAACGTCATTTAACGTAACTTCTAACTATGCAGTTGATGTAATGCATGATATATTTGAGGGTGTTTGTCATTACAACATTTGTCACATCATTCGATATATTCTTGACATGAAGTTTTTTTTAAATTTAGAAGCTTTCAATGATAGAGTTAATTCATTTAACTATGGAGAAATTGAGATCGGAAATATTTCATTAAAACCAATTACGAATGATAATTTAAAAAATATGCATTTAAAAAAAACGGCGCGTGAAATGATGGCTTTTGTATATCATTTTCCTCTGATGGTAGCCGATCGCATACCTGAAAACGACGAGGTTTGGGCTTTCTTTTTGAATTTTCTAGAAATCATTGAAATTCTTCTGGATTTCAATATTTCTAATGATATAATTGAACACCTTAGAGAACTCATACGACAGCATCACCTTGATTATGTGAGATTGTTTAACGATACTTTAAAGCCCAAGCATCATTTTATGGTTCATTACCCCTTGGTAATTCAAATGTCAGGCGTGCCTCGTAATTTTTGGTGCTTTCAGTATGAAGCTAAGCATAAAGAGTTTAAAAAATATGCCCGAATTACAAACAGCCGGCGAAATATTCCACTTACGTTATCATTTAAATCTCAATTCAAATTCGCTCAATCGCTCTTAGACGAGAGAACTCCTGAAACAGTATCGTTAGCTAATAACCATATCGTTAATACATGCCAATTCGACTTGATAAATAATTACAAATTACAACAGGGATTTTTTTCAAATTTCGCTACTTATACTCAATGTATTTATTACGGAAAACTTTTCAAAAAGGGGTACTTCATAACACAATTACTAGATAATACATGCGAAAATACATTTGTATTTCGAATTGAAGAGGTAGTTAAATTTTCTGAGGAACCACTTCCGTTTTTGGTGTGTCAGCGGATAAAAATAAATTCGTTTCGAAAACATTACGCTGCAATCGAAATAGGTAATGCAACTACACCAATTCAATACATATCGTATCATTTACAGCGAATCGACCATTGTAAAAGCCCTCCAATGAATTTTTACAAAATATCCCGTGGTTTGCTGATGATAAGGCCAAAAATAATCTATTGATATTTATTTTCTGTATAAGAATGAAGATGTCGTCACCAAAGAAAAATTATGATACGTAAAACCAACTTAAGAGAAAAACCCGCTTGCCTGAAACACTTGTTCATCCCCAAGAATTTTCCGGCCAATTTCCCTTAAAACACTTCGATTAAGTGAAACTTAACCGGATAACTTCTTAATTTTTAATATTTTTCATTGAAAAAAACTCTTGTGAAAAAAAAATTGAATCAGAACAGAACAAAAATTTGCTGGTTTTCGTTTTTAAATAAATTATTTTTGTGTTATTAAATCGTTATTTTATTTAACTTCTTTCAAGGCGAGTCCAAAAGATAAAAACAATATTGTTTCAAGCATTAAATCTCCGCTTAATGGAATTTTTAAATCCGCTTAAGTGAACATTTTTTTTCACTTATCCAAACTCCGCTTAAGTGAAATTTTTCTTCACTTAAGCGGGGTTCGTTTAAGTGAGAAACCCGCTTAATTGAAATAAAGATTCTCTTAAGCGGGTTTTACTGTACTACATTAGAGCCACATTCATCAGCGACCATGGAGGAGAAAACGATATCACATCTTCAAAATAGAGAACCACCAGTTATAACTATTTCATCAAGTGAAGTACTGCCATCGCTTATTGCATATACGTTGGTAGAGGAAAGCGACAAAATACTGAGCTCTGACGTATCATTTGAAAAGCCTGTTTCTGAAGATCACAGTGGAAAAATTCTGCCAGGAAACGATTTTCCAAAAGTCAAGAAAGTTGCAGAAAACGTTTCGTTTACAGAATTAATAAATTCTTATTGTTTGGATTGTGACAATGAAGCCGAAGCTCTACAAAATCTTTTGAATTCGTGGAAGATTCCGATTCAGCATCACCAATATTTTATTGGTAAATTTAAAATTTTGTTTTTTTTTTCTATATTTTGAGATTAACCCAAAAGTTGTTTTTACAGATGAAAATCTTTTTGTGCCCGTGTTGAAAGTTGCAGATCCGTTTTTCATGAAAAGATTCTTGAACACATTAAATATAACAACTGCAAGTAGAATCGTTTTCTTCGATATGTGGCAACAATGGAAAATTCGTCTTTCTTCTGCTATTTCATACGAAACACTAGCAGATGATTTTTTAGCATCTCAAAATACGTCCACACCAACAACTTCACATTCTTCTCCCATTCCATCCAATGGCAGTAAAAAATTGGTGGATATTTTGAATTGCAATGATGGAGAAACAATTAAAAATTATTACAAGAACAATAAAAACATTGACAACAAAGTAGTACGCAGCCTGCTTGTGAACTTGATTGTGAATTACTCAATCACAAATAACACAAATTTTACTACAAAGGACTTGATACAGCTTGCTGAAGAAATACATACTACTTTCAATGAAGATCCAGTAAGTAATTATGTAGCATATCATTTGTCAATGTATGCTTTTATTTTTCTTTTATGCACATAGCTTGATTATTTTTACCTCAAGAAAGGTGCGAAAAATGCAAAAGGCACACTTGCAAACAAATTTCACAATGTTCGTGGAAAATATCGCTATATAAATCAGGTGTGTTTGTCAGATTCTATAAAAAAGATAAAATTCGACGCAGAAAATTCAGCAGATGCAGAGAAGCTCTGTACTAAAATGAGACATGATTTTCTTACAATGAACGCACAAGAAAAGGAAAACGCATGGGAGAACACATTTAATATTCGGCAAACAGATCTTAAAAATGCGAACCGTAAATTAATCACTTGGAATGAGTTTTACGAAAAATGGCACTTCATAAGCTTTTCAAACGGCTTTGAATACGTAAGCAAAAAACAAACAAAGTAAATTTTATTTGATTAGGCATTTCTTTAAACTATTTTTCCCTTTCTAGTCGTTTTCATATAGATATGTATATAAAAATAATATAAATAACACAATTTACCTTAAGAAATAATTTGCATAAAGAACATAACACAACATAAAAACAAATAGAGAATGATTGCAAATTAAAAAAAAATATATCAATTTTCAAAAACTGATATTGTTGTTGAGATGAAATTTATTTTTGAAAAATCTCTTAAGTCGACTTAAGATATTTCGCGTTTTTTTATTTATCCTCAGTGCCATTCTATAGGGCTAGAGTTCTGTCTTATCGGCATCTTTCTATCTCACTCCTTTGCTTTTTTATGGAGAAAAACAGTTTCATCTTATGTTCAAAAAGCACATCTCTACACGCGGTAAAATATCTTAAGTCCACATAAGATTGTTTGTTCTGCTTAATTTTAAAACCTAAAATAGACTTAAGATTATATTGACTTGAGACTTTTTTATTATTGTGAAATCATAAATCATATTAAGTTGACTTAAGATATTTTCGCGCGTGCAAACAGAAACAAAATTGATTCTTAAGTCGACATAAGATAAAATACTTAAAAAAATTCCGAAAAAGTGTGAAAACGCAAAACATCTTATGTGAACATAAAATGATTTTTTAAATTTAAAACTGAAATTTGTCTCTCCTTAGTAGTCATAGGATATTTTAGCGTTTGCAAAGCTAACAAAATGCCCGTTATAACAAGGACATAAGATATTTTTAAGCATAGTTTGGTTCTGGATTTCCTTTTTTGCGAACGTTTATAGTGGATGAGTTGATAATTCAGTTCTTTTTTCATTTAGTGTTTCAGGCAGTGTTGTTTCATACACTATTGAAAAATAATTACAAATGAAACTCAAACATACAACCAAAAATAGGTCAAATGCAAGACTGCATCGCACGAACTTACTCTTATGTAAAAGAGCTTTGGAATTTAAAATACATTTTATAAATATAAAACATAGATTTAATGAGATCAAAATGTTCAAATGTATGAAATTGCCGTCTTTAGCCAGAAAACTTCGAATTTAATATGCAAATAAAGCTCATAAAGAAATTTCTCAAAACATTTTCAAGAGTATAATTTGGGATACCATTTTCAATTAAATAATTACATGTCAATTCTAAAAAAAATAGCGCAAAGTTTTAAACAGCCTATTATTAAGGTCTATGTATGATACTTATAAACAACTTCCTAACTTTAATATGCTTACTAACTCATTCATAATTTTGAACATTTTCTAACTAGTATCGTCAATTTTCTTAATAAATTACTTCTGAACACACATAAAGCAATAATTACAGTTCGTGTGCAAAAAACTAAGTAAACAGACCTCTGGTGGCGTTTCTAAAAGCACGATACTTTTACGATGCTTTTAACTTTAATGAAAGTGTTGAGAAAGTATGATGCTAAATTCGAATAAAATTTGCAAAATCGTTGATTTAAAAAGGCTTTAACATCGTACTAGTTAGAATTTTGAGCCATTGATTTTAGGAAATAATTTAAAAAAAATAATCATATTTTTGCGAATATTTGTATATGCAATACTATTTTAAACTTCGGAGCTCCTGCTAAGAAAATTAGTTTAAATCGTTACAGCCGTTAATGAGAAAGACGAAAATACAAACGAAAACAAAAACGGTGTCTTAACCAAAATATAGTTCATGACCATAGATAATAGCTCACTTATTTTTTATTTTATCAAAATCGTTAGAACCGTTTTCGAGATAAATAAGATCTTACATTACGGGTGTGGTACCGTTAGTTTTGGAGGTAGAACCAATTTTCAATTTCTGCTCTAGTTATCACCAATGAATTGTAATTTGGTTTATTTCCTTTTTATTAATTTTAAGTTTGCATTGACTTTAAAAACAAAGTTAAATAAAACTAAACTGTTTCTCTTTTGTAATTATTATTTTTTTTTTTTTCAAGAAAATCAAGCATTTTTATAACTAAATCTGAATAGAACACATGTGATTTTTTCATATTAAATATCATCTTAAATCTCTTTTTTTCCACTTTTACACACGCAACTCATCTTAAATAGACATAAGAATTGAAAACGTCCTTCGAAAACGCAAGGCAAAATATCTTATCTCAACTTAAGATTTTGGAAATTAATATAATATTCAATTTAAGGAAAAGCCAAACTATCTTAAGTCATATTTTTCCTTATAACAGCCGAAATATTAAAAATATCGTTTTGAAATTAATTTCAAAAAAAGATCATAAAATTTTACATATAAATGCTTAGTTGAATAAAGTATACATTTGAAAGATTTTTTGGGAGGCAGCATTGAAGTGTTTTTTGCACTGAAAAATCATCAAAATTGACTTAAGTCGACTAAAGATATTTCGCGTTTTTCTGTTGATCCTCAGTGCCATTCTAATAGGCTACAGTTCTGTGTTATCGGCATCCTTTGCTTTTTTTTATAGACAAAAACAATTTCATCTAATGTTCAAAAGATGCATCTCTACACGAGGTAAAATATCTTAAGTCCACATAAGATTGTGTGTTCTGCTTAATTTTAATACCTAAAATAGACTTAAAATTATATTGGCTTAAGACTTTTCTATTCGTTAATCATAGTTGACTTAAGATATTTTCGCAAACAGAAACAAAAGTAATCCTTAAGTCGACATAAGATAAAATACTTAAAAAAATTGCGAAATACTTAAAAAAATCTTATGTGAACATAAAATGATTTTTTTAATGGTGCCGTGACTTAAAGCCAAATTAAAAAAAATGGGCTTATGTCGCTTTTGTAAAGTGACATAAGGCCAAATTTTTTAATTTGGCCTTATGTCATTTGGCCTAAATCACGGCACCGTTGGAGGTTATCTGGTGTTTAATTTAATAAATAAATTTTAAAAGGGACAGACTTACAGATCCGTGGTTTCCGAATGCAAATAAGACTATTTCATTAGTTCTCGATGTTTTTTTTTTTTTAACTTCTTCAGGAAATTTCGCTTTTATTTTATTTAACATTTATGTACATATGTTAATTATTTATATAAAACATTTATCATTTCATTAACATTGAACATTTAAAATTAAAAATCCTATTATTAAGGTATAATAGTATGATGCTACTTACAAATTGCAAAATTTAAAGTAGTTTACTTACTCGTTCTTAATTTTAAACATTTTCTAACTAGTATCGTACTAAAGCAATTTTCTTAATAATTTGCTTCTGAATACAATTAAACATTACGGTTGGTGCACTAAATAAACAGACATTTTTTGTAGTTTGTAAATAATAATTTAAGAAATAAATTTGATCCTTATTAACCGTTCTCTTTAATAACATATCTACGTTCGTTTTTAGAAATCCTAGTCTATTATATAGGAGCAAGTTCGAACGACCAGTCGTTCATTTTATTTTGAATTTTTTTTAATTCATAACATAAGTCACATACATAAAAGGTTGCGAATTATTTTTTTTAGTTCATAAGTCACTTGGTCATGACTTATTTTTTTTTTAATTCATAAGTCGCTTAGTAGGTTCTTAATTAATAATTTTTAATTCATAAGTCACTAAGAAGGTGATGATATAATTTTTTTTTTAATTCATAAGTCACTAACTGACTTCTGATTGAAATATAATTCATTAGTCAGTAACTAGCTTATAAATTAAAGCCGAGCTTAAGCTAACAAGTGTCTTAAGCTTTTGCAACCATTTTTCGCTATGGCTTATGAAATAAAGCTAAATTTTGGTTATTTAACGTCCGGCATAAAGCATATTTCTTTAGTTATGTACTCGTAAAAAGTAGTTTTTATTTCTTTATGTATGGAAACGATTAAAAAAACATAAAATGTATGCTTAATTTTTTTTTGTAGATTGAATCAGATTTTAACAAAATGTTTGGGAACAAGGACACTATTCTGGATAGTACCAAGATGACTGAGTTTTGCAATATGATGCTCAAAAACGTTTTCCCGGAACTGATTGCAAACACCGAGATACGGAGTAAATTACAGGATTTCAACTTAAAGTGCATGTCCGATCCCCATACGAGCACTATTTCTAAAAGTTTGTAATCAAAAAAAAACATGAATAAATTATTATCTATAACTTATCAAAAATGACATGTATTATATCGTCGTCTTTCTATGAAAACTCCATAAGGCCATGTTTTGTTTTTTGAGACATTTGCATTTAAACTTGGAAATTAATATACGAAAATCAAAAAATTATCAGAATAGCACGATCTTGAGCTTCAATTGAAGAATGGACTTGGCGTAGCCATTGTGCAATAAAATAGATAAGAATTAAGTCAATTTTTTTGTAAATAGACTTAAGGAGTTTTCATAAAACGACGACGATATATAATTTCTTTTCTTTTTATGTAGTTAGAAATTATTATCTAAATGCCAATTAAGCCTTACTATCATAAACACCTTATTTTTATTTTAGATTCTAGAGTCGCCATGGTTTTTACGCACTTGCATTATCTCTTGCCACCAAGCGGCAGGGAAAGCAAAAAGCGTTTCACGGTTGCAGATAGCCAAGAAGCATCAATAAGAGTTTTCAGTCTACAGCAAGACTACAAAGAACATCAAAATGCATTGGCTGCCTCAACCCTGCAATCCCAACCACCAGTAATAACAATAGTTGGCTCGATAGAAAAAGTTGAAGAAATCCATGTTGATTTTGACAACTGCCACTTTAAGTTATTCACATTCGAGCGCGCAATTGATGTATGCCTGAAAACATTCTTCTCGTTAAATATTGCATACCCAAAGCAATGCGAAAGCTTCTGGGAATTCATAGACCTATACTTCTACCAAATCAACAAAGCCGGAACAAACTCAAAAGTTCGTTCATTATTGAAATTCCTGAAGTCCAAATCAGCCCAAAATGATGATATGCAAGCAAACACTCCGTAAAAGATTTTATATATTTTTATTATAAATCTTCCATTAAAATATCTTACCATCGGTATTTAGTAGATATGATAATGCTTTAAAAATGTATAATGTTATATATTTTTATTTGATTTCAAAAAAACTGGTAATTTATGTTTTAGTTTTTAAGTATATATTTTAGTATTTTAAAAGCTTGCAATTATGAAAGCATTTATTAATAAGACTGTTAGGTTTAACATCAATAAAAACTAATATTTTATAATAATTTTTACGCTTCATTTTTTATTTTTATAAAGGTCAATTGCTTCGATTTTGTTTCTTCCTTGGGTGGATTTCTTTTCTTTTCGTTTTCTATAGATTTGGGTGCCAGTAAGACTTAAGATGGTAAGTATAAAAGCTATAAAATAATTGAATTAAGCATTAATTAATTCTTTAATGAGCAATTTCTCCCATACAGATACAGATGCATTTGACCAAGTGAAATACAATTTCTGATAGATACTACCATTCGTCTGGCAGTTGATACCAGAAAATGTACATATTTTCGCAACTTTTTTCTGGCATCTACTAATAGGATAATGGTAGTTTTTACTGGGAATAGTGTTTTTCTGGTACAATGTATCTTTTACTCTGGTAGTATCTACCGGGAATTTTATTCTTCCCGATAAATACTATCACTCTGCTGGTACCTACTACCAGTAAAACAATCGTCAATCCTGGTATATTAAACCAGAATTCTGGTACATTTAACCAGGAAAAAAAATATTCCTGGTAAGTATTACCACTTTCCTGGTTCCTGCTACCAGTAAAAACATAAAAAATCCTGGTATATTCTACCAGAATCCTGGTACATTTAACCAGGAAAAAAAAATATTCCTGGTAAATACTACCACTTTCCTGGTTCCTGCTACCAATAAGAACATAAAAAATCCTGGTATATTCTACCAGAATCCTGGTACATTTAACCAGGAAAAAAAGTATTCCTGGTAAATACTACCACTTTCCTGGTTCCTGCTACCAGTAAAAACATAAAAAATCCTGGTATATTCTACCAGAATCCTGGTACATTTAACCAGGAAAAAAAGTATTCCTGGTAAATACTACCACTTTCCTGGTTCCTGCTACCAGTAAAAACATAAAAAATCCTGGTATATTCTACCAGAATCCTGGTACATTTAACCAGGAAAAAAATATCCCTGGTAAATACTACCACTTTCCTGGTTCCTGCAACCAGTAAAAATGTAAAAAATCCTGGTATATTCTACCAGAATCTTGGTACATTTAACCAGGAAAAAAAATATTCCTGCTTAATACTACCACTCTCCTGGTACCTACTACCAGTAAAACAATCGTCAATCCTGGTATATTAAACCAGAATTCTGGTACATTTAACCAGGAAAAAAAATATTCCTGGTAAGTATTACCACTTTCCTGGTTCCTGCTACCAGTAAAAACATAAAAAATCCTGGTATATTCTACCAGAATCCTGGTACATTTAACCAGGAAAAAAAAATATTCCTGGTAAATACTACCACTTTCCTGGTTCCTGCTACCAGTAAGAACATAAAAAATCCTGGTATATTCTACCAGAATCCTGGTACATTTAACCAGGAAAAAAAGTATTCCTGGTAAATACTACCACTTTCCTGGTTCCTGCTACCAGTAAAAACATAAAAAATCCTGGTATATTCTACCAGAATCCTGGTACATTTAACCAGGAAAAAAAGTATTCCTGGTAAATACTACCACTTTCCTGGTTCCTGCTACCAGTAAAAACATAAAAAATCCTGGTATATTCTACCAGAATCCTGGTACATTTAACCAGGAAAAAAATATCCCTGGTAAATACTACCACTTTCCTGGTTCCTGCAACCAGTAAAAATGTAAAAAATCCTGGTATATTCTACCAGAATCTTGGTACATTTAACCAGGAAAAAAAATATTCCTGGTAAATACTACCACTTTCCTGGTTCCTGCTACCAGTAAGAACATAAAAAATCCTGGTATATTCTACCAGAATCCTGGTACATTTAACCAGGAAAAAAAGTATTCCTGGTAAATACTACCACTTTCCTGGTTCCTGCTACCAGTAAAAACATAAAAAATCCTGGTATATTCTACCAGAATCCTGGTACATTTAACCAGGGAAAAAAGTATTCCTGGTAAATACTACCACTTTCCTGGTTCCTGCTACCAGTAAAAACATAAAAAATCCTGGTATATTCTACCAGAATCCTGGTACATTTAACCAGAAAAAAAAAAATATTCCTGGTAAATACTACCACTTTCCTGGTTCCTGCTACCAGTAACAACGAAAAAAATCCTGGTATATTCTACCAGAATCCTGGTACATTTAACCGGGAAAAAAAATATTCCTGGTAAGTATTACCACTTTCCTGGTTCCTGCTACCAGTAAAAACATCGAAAATCCTGGCATATTCTACCAGAACCCTGGTACATTTTACCGGAATCCTGGTAGATTTTACCAGGAAAAATGTATTATCCCTGGTAAATATGACCATTCTCCTGGTAGCAGGAACCAGAAAAAAACTAAACATTTCTGGTAATTGCTACCATTTTCCTGGTAACAGGTACCAGGACACAATTTATATTTTCATGGTAGATTGGACCAGGAGGGAGATACATACTACCAGGATTTCTGATTTAATTATTTCGGAGGGGAAATTTTTATTCCTTGTATTGGCTACCAGGATGTCTGGTATATTGTACCAGATGTCTTGACGGAATCTAGTTATCCGGTAATCTGGTAGAATAATACAGGAAATTTGATAACAGTGACCAGGAAAATTCTTTGAGTGTGGTAGAAAGTTTGTTGTCAAAAGTGGCAATGTAACTTCTACCGCAATCTTCGATATTAAGAATGGTCTTCAGCAGGGAGCGGTGAACTCACCGATTCTATTCAGCATTTACACCAGTGATCTGATAAGTAGTCTAACTCAGGCAATTGCGTATGCCGATGATCTAATAGCGTACAGAACAGCTCCAAAAGTTGAGGTCATCAGAATTCTTTTACAGCGTGACTTCGACAAGATTCAGCGATATTGTGATGACTGGAAGTTGAAAATCAACTTTCAGAAATGTGAAACAATTCTGTTCAGGACTCCGTAGGCTAGAGCCTCTAGGGATACTAGAAAGAACTGGCGCAAGCTGGTGATCGTTGGGCCGCACCAGCAACCACTGGCGAGTAAAAGTGTAGTAAAGTACCTTGGCATCTGGTTGGACCAGTATTTGTATTTCGACAGACATATAAATGCTGCTCTGAACAGGGCTAGGGGAGCCTTTGCCCTGACGAAACGGTTGTTTTACAGCAGCCGGCTTGACAGCAGAGTGAAGGTGATTTGCTACATGGCCCTCATACGGCCGATGATTGCCTATGGGTGCCCGGTGTGGTTCAACGTTGCCCCATCTCAAATGGAAAAGATTCGGGTGTTTGAGAGGCTGTGTCTTAGACGTTGCCTTGGATTACACAGAACACCAGAGTCGGAGTACAAACATTATTATTCCAACGAGGTTCTATACAACGGGGCCAACATTAACAGAATTGATAATTTTTTGATAAAGCTGATTCGGGGTCACATTGCAAGAGCGATGTCCTCGACTAACAACCTAATTTTTGGGGCTTACTACCCAAACAACGATTATTATGAGAGTATACGTATAAGCGGCTTTATCCCACCCGATGCATTTCTCTACTTAGACAGTCGAGGGCTGATCCAGGATAGAATGGCGATTCCGCTAATCTACCACGTCAGCCGGAGGACTGTGGATAGGCGGCTCCTTTATAGTCGAGACGTCCTCGCACAAGATGGAGCAGAGCGCCTTCGGTTCAGTAGGACTGTGTCCGATCGGGACCGGAGGGACAGGGTGAGACAGGAGAACCTGTTTTGGTGGTTGTGCAATAATGATAGGGAAAGTTGACAAGGACTTTTGTATGTCTTGGCCGACTTACATAGATTTAAGTTTACTTTTTAGGTAGGGACAGTCGGGGTGGCACCAAAAAAAAAAAAAAAAATAAAAAAAAAAAATCTACACATTTGTGTGTAAAAAAAAAAAAAAAAAAAAAAAAATTGCTGCTGTGCTTGTTCTAGTTTTTTAAGTAGTTTAGGTTTATTTTAAGTAGTCTTAGGTAGTTTTAATTAGTTTTACTGTAGTTTGTAAGTTTTATATATAAAATTTAAAAAACAAGTTCAGAATCCGAGTTTTTTACATTTTCTCGAGAAAACAAAAACATTGATATACATAATTTAAATTAAAAATAGTCTTTAGGCCGAAAGGTAGTAGAATTAAGATACAGTTTAGCTTAGAGCGCCCGCATAGGGCCAGTAAGTTAGTTATAAGTTATTGGATAATTAGGCTAGTTTTTATGAATTTTTGTCTAGCTTTAAGATAGTTTTAAGATTAATGAAAATAAAAATGAATTAAAAAAAAAAAAAAAAATCCCGGTGTCAAATATGTTTCCACCACGCGCCTGCCGATTGGCATTCTGCGAAGATCGATTATTTTATTTGAATTGTTTTCGGGGATGAATTTAAATAATATTATAAATTATTTTTATCTGAGGTCCCAATTTCCAGAACTGGTCACTTAATTTGCCATTGTCAGATTTCAACAAATTTCATAAGGACATTTCTTTTTATATTTTTCGTTTTTCCTTCTTCATAATTTTTTCTTAATGACAAATTTTACATAACTTTGAGTGAAACTCAAATAGGATTTATAATTTTTCTTTTAAAATTAGTAATTTTCTTGTGCATCCTTTTTCGTGAGATCAGTTTAATGGCGTTTTTCAAGTGGAGCATAATTAGAGATAATTCCTATGTTCACATATGAATTGTTTGACTTTTCAACTATTTTAGATTGAAATAGATTAGAAGTTTTAGGCAAGAAATCATTTATAAAAATGAGCAAGAGAGTCGGAGAAAAGACATTATCTGGTGAACACCAGCATTTATTTTGTGATGATTTGTCTTGAAACAGTCCAATACAACATGTAATGAACGATCCAGAAAATTATTTCTAATCTTTCATTGATATCAAATAGATGAGAGAGTCTGGTGGCAAACTTTAACATATACATATATTAAAAATATCAAGCACAATAATCTTACTTGCTCCAAAAGAAAGTTAAGATCTGTTCCATACTCCGGTGAGATAAGACATCAGATCACCAGTGGAATAATTGCTGCGAAAACCGTATAGCCAGTCATTCAGAATCTTTTGACCTTGGAGATATTTCTTGGGCTGATGATTGAACAGCGATTCCATGACCTTGGAACGAAGGGACGTAATTGCAGTTGGTCGATAGGAGGAGAGAGAAGAAGGGTCGCCCTTTATTAAGAACAGGCTGGACGAATGCTGTTGTCTATCTTCTAGGGAAGCTTCCAAAAAAGTAGGAGCGATAGAAAAGCTTGCGCAATTGCTTTTCTAGGAATGAAGAATGGGGAATAAACCATTAGGACCAGAGGAGTACATTCGCCTTATCCGAAGAGCTTGTTATTGGATTGTTATTGTAGATAAGTGTTGGAATGGAAGATGAAGTTGAATGTTTTACCGTAATGTAAGAATTTGGTTCTTTTTATAACAGCAGCGTCGCAATGGTTTCCGACTTGTTTATACTTTTTCCTTACTTACTTTTCTCAATTTCATAGCTTCTTTACAGCTTGTATCTTACCAAGAATTTTTTTTTTTGGTTTTAAATTCAATTATGTTATAGGAATACTTTTATACCGCATCTCAAGGAAAGTCACTTATCATTTCTTCATTTCTTCGTTGGCATCATCGTCACTATCGAGGAAACATAGCGACTAGTTAAAGTTTTGAAGAAAGACATTCGTATTGCCAAACAGTTGTAGTAGGAAGATTCTCTTTAACTAAAAATAAAAATAAAATAAAACTTAAATTTTAACTAATAATAAAAATAAAATAAAGCTTAAATTTCAAAAAAAGAAAAAATGGGGCTGTTTTTGAAATATTAAATTTTCAAAAAAAAAAATAGATTTTTTTTTTAAATTCAAAACAATATTTTTTTTAAGTTTTGAAATGCAATTTTTTGCAATCTTTTTAGAAGCTTCTCTATAAATTTTTTACGAAAATCCGTTATGTCGATAATGTGAAATTCAAAATTTGAAAAAAGGGTTTTATGGAAAATACAGTCAGGAATATTTTAATTTCAGTTTTTCTTACCAAATTCTAGATCGTACAAATTATTTGAAGGAAATAAAAAATATCAAAATTATAGGCACCTTTTTCGAGAAAAATACGGTTTTTGAAAACCATTTTTTAACATTTGTATGGTGGGTACTGTTATTGTTAGGTAAAATATAATTTGTTTTCTCACATCTTGTAGATTTTATTGAGAAACTTTTTTTTATAAAGTTTCGAAATATTGAGTTTTGAAAAAAAAATGAAATTTATTTGAAAATTTGAATACGCAATACTACTCAAATTTTGGGGAGCCTAAGTACAAAAAAAAATATCGAAACCTGTTGTACCGTTTTTGAGAAAATCAAAAACAAAAAAATGATTCCAAAGGGGTACCATTAATAACCACTTTTCGGAAATTTTTTTTGAACCATTACTTATCTTTTAGTAAATGAAATTTTTTGAAAAAAATCGGTCGAACAGGTTTTGAGAAAAAAAATATTTTTAAAATTTCGAAAGAAATTAGTATGGCGGTACCGTTATTTTTGGTTAAAAAAAAAAGAAATAAGAGATTTCGACCAACATTTTTGTACAGGCACTCCTTTGTATTAGAAATAACAGTGTATAAATACTATACAAATTTTTGAAAAAATATTTTTTGGATTTTGAAAAAAAAAAAAGAATTCAATTTTATTTTGAAAAATCACTATCTTGAAAGTGAGTGAACGATAGGTTTTTGAAATTATTTTCTAAAATACATATACATATATTATAAGATACTTAAAATTCTGTTTACAAAATTTTTAAGGAAATTTCTTACATAAGAGCAAGTCTTGCATTTTGATTTTCTCGTTAACATCGTTAGTCATAAAGCCATGTTTTGAAATTCCAATCAATGTTTCTTATAAAGATTTTTTTTGTTATACCAAAGAACGAATATAGTTCTCAATAACTCTTTAAAGCTATATTTTTTCTGTTAGGACTTATATGTGGTCCTGTGGGATTAATGTTCATTCCTGAAATTTAGTATAGGCTCTAATTTTTCCAAATTTTCACAGTTTTTGTTCTTGACAACTAAGCCCTTAAAGCGGACTTTATGGAAACTTCTTTTTGAAAGTGTGGTGTTAGTCTTCGACTAACTTCTCTCTGAGTCGGTTGTAGATTAATTCCTAAAATGTCTAAGATTTGTGCAAATTGCAATCTACCCATTAAACGTTCTCAAAGTTCTGAATCCGTCGAGTGTGGTTTTTACTGCGGTCGTCATTTTCACAAAAATTGTGTTCAATTATCGGACGATAACTCTAAATCTTTAATTAATCCAAATATATTCTGGAAATGTAACTCTTGTGTGAACATTAACCTCTCCACCTTCTTTCTTAATTTTCATGAGCTCTCCCAAAGTGTGAGTGAGATAAAAAATGATCTAAGTGCTCTCAAATCGGTACTTACCATTAACTCTCCTAAACGAAAAACTGCAAAAAAAAATTGTAGATTTAATTATCTCTAATTGATGTTAAATAAATAAATAAATAAATAAATAAATAAGAAACCGAGAAGAGTAATTCAAAACAATCGGTTTTTCAGTAAAAAAAAGTAGCATAAATGTAACTATCGTAGGGGCTTTTTCAAGAAAGTCTTAGGGTTTCAAAAAATAAAAGTCAGGATTCCTTGGAATGAACTATCACATTCAACTTAATCACGATAACACAACAAAACTAAGAGAAATTATTTTTTTTCGTTCTTTTATTACTTTAAAAACTTAGGACTTTTAACATTTGTTTCTACCACGATCCGGATTGGGATTTACTTGAAGCTGAAGCTTGAGCATTGGCATTTGAATAACTTTGATGTTGGCCATAACCACCTCCATTATTGTTATTGTTATTTGATCAAACAACCTCCACCATTTGAGTAACCTAAATTTCCACCATTTCCTCACCATCCGAAATTTGAGGTACTCTCAGCATTTGCATTCGCATTAGCTGTCGAACCAATATATCCTGCTGGGGCAGTATATCCTCCTTGATATCCATATCCACTTTGACCACCATAGCCACCTTGACCATAATATCCACCGATATAAACGGGAACTGGTACGGTCTGCACGTTAGCAGTTTGTGGAACTGCATATCCACCACCGTAGCTTCCTCCACTGTATCCTCCAGAGGCATATCCCTGACCCCCATGAGCACTTTCATATCCGATTTTCTTAGACAGGCCGGTATTCAAATCCAATTTACCGTCAAGTTTACTGTCAAATATAGTGAATGTTGCCATCGCAGCCGCAAGGCTCACGAGAAGAATTATCGCGACCTAAAAATACAAAGAAAAACGTGAATTAGCTATGCGTGACGAATTAAACGCGTATCCTTAATCCTTGTTACCGTTTTCATATTTCAAAACTATTTTCGACTTCTACAATGTTCTTATTGATGCTTGATTGATTTCGAGTTCACTTATTAGACTGAGTTGCCTCATAATGTTGACAATCTTTTTTATACTTCGATAGGGTGGGAATTAATTCCAATCATGTCCCGCAAAACGCTTAACGAATATTCAAAAAAATAAAACAAAAAACTTATTACACTCTCAGACAGACGGAATTATAGAGGCACATATAGAAAGAACCCAGATGGCGCGAAAAGTCTCCAAGTCTCATCGTCAGTAAGTAGGTATTGAGGCCGTTGGGACGGTGATAAGAGTTCAACTCTTATCTGACCCCATGAGTTTTTTTTTTTTTGGTATGGGGACGTTGTGGACGGTGATAAGAGTTTTGTTTTTTATTGTATTTTTTTTTTTTTAATTGTTGTGATGAGTAATTTAAATACTGAGGTTCAAGGTAATTTAAATGAATGTCAAATAGAATAATCAGTAAGCTATTAGTTTAGAAAAAAGAAATAAAAAATGTGTTTTGAATTTTAAATACATTGTCTTATCAGAATACTCGTACTTCAATTTGTGTTCTTGGCTAAAGGCGTTAGCTCAAGAATGTTAAAAAAAGAAAAAAAGAAAATCTTAATTGGATCAAACTTCGTCCAATATACGAGTATAAAGGAAAGAAAGACTTTTTTATAGTACGTTATAATTTATTATATTTAGATCAAAATTAAGGCTAAATCAAGGCTATACTTTCCAATAGCTTCACCTAACTTAAGCGAAGTATCCGACGTCACAGTCGAAGAAGTTAGTGAGGCGGTAAAATACTCCAAAAAGGGAAAAGCTGTTGGCCCAGACGAAATACCCTCAGAGTTTTGGAAAAAGATGGGAGACATCGGGTTTAGATGGCTCATGATTCTTGTCTCCAAACTTATACGAGGTGATCGCATGCCTAATCAATGGAGGGAAAGTTATCTTCTTCCAATTTATAAAGGAAAGGGTGATACTCGAAGCTGTGATAATTACCGTTCGATTAAGCTGATGTCACACACCATGAAGATCGTTGAGCGAGTCTTGGGTAGCCGACTGCGAAAAATAATTGGGCTATCTGATGACCAGTGCGGGTTCGTCGGGGGTAAGTCAACCACGGATGCAATCCAGAGTATAAGAATAATTATGGAAAAACCTCGGGATTCTTTGGAGGATTTGCATGTCGTATTGGTTGATTTTGAAAAAGCATTCGATCGGCAACCACGAGATCTAATATGGGTAGCCCTCAGGCAACGAGGGAGTTCCAGAAACCTATGTGCGGATAATTATGGACATGTATGATGGAGCAGTTACTAAAGTAAGATGCGCAGCTGGAGTCACCGAAGAATTCGAAATCACAGTAGGTGTACACCAGGGAAGTGTCTTGAGTCCCCTGCTCTTTATTACAAACTGGTGTTATAATTCATGAATTTGAATATAAATCAAATAACCGAGGTATAATTCAGAACCCTTTTCGTCAAAATCGGACAATGCTAAATCGACGTCAAAGCAGCTTAAGCAAATATTAATTTACTACCAAAATGTAAATGGACTTCGGACAAAGACCAACATGGTCTACAAAAATATAAACAATCTACCACACGATGTCATTATATTAACTGAAACCTGGCTAAACACTTCTATTCTTGACTCGGAGCTTTTTGATGCTTCCTATCAAATCTTCAGGCGCGATCGCCATGACAACGACATCTCTGACAATGTAGGAGGAGGAATTCTTTTCGCCATCAAAGACTCGCATACTTGCTACCTGATTGACGATTTTCGATCCCTGGGTATCGAAGTAATTTGTATAAAAATTAAGTTGGTATCCGGATATTTGTTTATTGTATCGACTTACATACCTCCGAGTTCTAACAATGACATTTATGAAAAATTTAACGACTGTATAGAAAGCCTATATGTTCTTTTGGAGCCGGAAGATGAGATTTTGATTGTAGGTGACTTCAACTTGCCGAATCTAAATTGGATACAAATTGATGACGACAATTTCTACCTTCCAATTAACGCGTCTAGCTCAAATGAGCTTACTATAATAGATGGTATGTCTTCGTGTGGTCTTAATCAGTTTAATGGAGTGAAAAATCGTTTGGGAAAAACACTAGATTTAGTTTTTTTCTCCGATACAGTTTGTGCTGAAACTGCAGTACTAGCTTCTGCTGTTAAACTATTAGAAGAAGATCGACATCATCCTGCTTTAGATATTGCACTTAATTTAAATATGTCTTCTCCAAATAATAATTATTCTTATGACAAACTTGAATTTAACTTTAGCAAGTGTAACTTTGTAAATTTGTTTGAATTGTTAAATACCATCGACTGGAACCAATTATTTCTAAATTTAAATATTGATGATATGTGTAACGTTTTTTACAATACACTCTTTGACTGTTTCAGTAAAACTATTCCATTTAAAAAAGCTCATAAAAACGCGCAGGCACCACCATGGTTCGATTCTCATGTCAAAAATTTAAAAAACAAAAGAAACAAAGCTTGGGTAAAATATAATCAAACAAGAACGGATGATGATTATAGAACGTTTCTTATTCTTAAGCAATTATTTAACGAATATTCAAACTCTTTATATGAAGAGTATATTCATAAAATTGAAACTGATCTTAAATCTAATCCAGATAATTTCTGGAAGTTTGTCAACCGTAAGAAAAAAACTTGTGGATACCCTAATTCATTTTTTTTTTTTTTTTTTCATTTTGTTTTTTTTTATTGAGACATTAATACATTTGATAATTTATGATTACATTATTTTGAATTCGTGATAACCGACTTCAATAATTATATCTGGTTAAGCTTAGTTAATAAATACAATAAATGTTTATAGCAAAACATATATACATGCATTTTTTATTTTAATTATTTTTTCATAATTCCCTTTTAATTTCATATGTTTGCTCCAGACATATGTTCACTTTATGGCTCAGATGGCCAAGATTAAATTTATGACTAGAACTACTTATAAACTAAAATTATATATATTATAAAAATATATATAAAGACAAATCTTATTTTAAACAAGATACATAATAATAATGAAAGAAGCATCAGCATATAATAATTATTTCTACTTAGTTAGATATATAATGATATTTATATAATAACAAGAAGAATAAATAATTATTAAGTTTTAGCTGTGCTATCAATTACATTTCTAATATATAGAAAACAGAGTCTATGTTGTATTTTTAGATACAATATAATATCATTATATTTTTGGTTTTTTTTTTTTTTTAAATTAATATTAACCTCTTAGAACAGGCAGAGAAGCTTTTTCGTAAAAGGGTAGTTTTAAACTAGAACTGGAAGTTGGTTCAAATAATATTTGAGATCTTGGATTTACTATATTTATGGGGGATAAGTAAAAGTTGTTATCAAGTACGCTTTCATTGATATTTCTGTCCCAGATATCTTTTATAACTGGGTTGGGATGATTGGCAAGTGATCGTAATTTATATTTCAATAGGTTTATCATATATATAAAGAGAGGTTCAATATTATTTTCTCTGTATATTGTTGTATTTGAATACCATTTTTTATTTGGCCTTCTGTATTTTCCGCAACAGAATCTTAGCAGTTTTCGCTCAAAGTTTTCCAACTCATTTGTAGCTGTTGGCGAAATACTAAACCAACATCCAAATCCATATGTTAATATAGGTATTATAAGCGTTTTGTAAATAAGCAGTTTGGTTTTCTTTGAAGTGGAACTTGATGATAGAAGTTGTTTGAGCAGACCGGAAGCCATTTTGGCTTTATTCAACACTTCCCTGGCATGTTTATTAAATTTAAATTTATTTTGGTAGTGTATACCAAGATATTTTGGCTCCGTTTTTAGTGGGATCACAACATTGTCAATAACTAGTGAGAGAGTTTTGCTCTCTTTAACCGCCTTACGATGTCCTTTGCCATAAACGTTTCTAAAACATGTTATGCTACTTTTCCCTGCGTTTAATACTAATCCCCAAGAGTTGAGGTACGACGTTAATGTGGGAACGGAATCTTTTAATTTATCTAGTGCATCAAGAGGCCTTACTGCACTTGACAATATTTTAGCGTCATCTGCATATAAAAACGCTTCACACTCATTTCCTGGGCTACTAAATGGAAAATCATACAGATATATATTGAAAAGTTTTGGACCAAGTAACGATCCTTGAGCTACCCCCATTAATACAGAAAACTCATCTGAGCATTCGGAAGCAATATAAATCATTGCTGTTCTAGAACTCAAAAAACTGACCATCATTCGTATAAAGGCTTCAGAAAATTCCAGCGTTATCAATTTATAAATTAGTCCGTTGTGCCATATAGAATCAAAGGCAGCCTGCAGATCTAAATCTAGAACAACAGAACAGTTTTTATTCCTAAGGTTTTGAACAATTTTATCATTCAGAACCAGTAATGAGTGTTCAGTGGAATGGTTTTTTCTAAATCCGAATTGGGTATTAGGAATAATATTTTTTTCATTGCAAAAACTGTCTAGGTATTCAGCCAAAACTCTTTCAAAAAGTTTTCCAACAGTGGATACCCTAATTCTATGTCAAATTCAACATCATCTAGTCATGAACCAAAAGTCATTGCAAACATGTTTGCAAGCTATTTCAAAGAAGCGTTTCATGAATCACACACAGTAAACTCTTCTTGTTCTTTTTCTTCAGTTTTAAACTTTCAACATCTAAATAATATTAATTTTGAAATAAGTGAACATACTGTTGCACAAAACATATTGCATCTAGAAGAGTGTTTTAGTCCTGGTCCTGATGGTGTGCCATCCTCTATTTTGAAAAAATGTGTCTCTTATTTGTCGTATCCTTTATGCGTTCTTTTTAACACGTCCTTAAAAAGTTCGCTTTTTCCAATTATCTGGAAAAGCTCATTTATCATTCCAATACACAAAAAAGGTCCTAAAAATGAAATTTTGAACTACCGACCTATTGCTAAGCTATCTGTGATACCTAAACTGTTTGAGTCTATCGTATGTAGTGTCCTTACATTTCATTGTAGTTCAATTATTTGTGATAACCAGCATGGTTTTGTTTTTGAGAAACGTGAACAAGTAGATTGTGTATTTACTGATTTTAGTAAAGCGTTTGACAAGTTGTGTCATAAAACACTTATTTTTAAACTGTCTCGTCAAGGTTTTAACGATAATTTCTTAAATTGGATTTCATCATACTTAAAAAATAGACAATACAGTGTAATATTTCGTAATGAATGTTCGAGTCCGTTTATTGTGAACTCTGGTGTACCCCAGGGTAGCCATCTAGGCCCAATTTTATTTATTTTATTTATAAATGACTTGATTTCGATTATAAAAAATTCGTCTGTCCTTATATATGCTGATGACATTAAACTTTTCAAAAGAATTAACTCTACATCTGACTGCCTACTTTTACAAGAAGACTTAATATTATTTAGGGAATGGTGCAATAAAAATCGTCTTGTTTTGAATGTTGACAAATGTAAAACCATGAGTTTTACACGCAAGAAAGTTCCAATTATTTTTGATTACATGTTTGATTCTTGTCCTTTAAGTAGAGTATCTGTTTTTGCTGACTTGGGAGTAGTTTTAGACTCGAAACTTACATTTACTGAGCATATTAGTTTTATTGTTAAAAAAGCAAATAGAGTCCTTGGTTTCATCAAGAGATTTGGGCGCGATTTCCGTGATCCTTATGTTCTCAAACTACTTTTTGTTTCATTTGTGAGACCAATTCTTGAATATGCCTGTGTAGTGTGGGCACCTTATTATTCTATTCATATAATGAGAATTGAAGCGATTCAGAAGAGATTCTTGCGCTTTTGTCTCCGTTTTCTTCCTTGGCTTCCTGGAAACGTTCTGCCCCCTTATTCACAAAGGCTTACTTTTATTAACCTTCCTTCGTTGACTAACCATAGAAAATATTTACAATTTTGTTTTATTACGGCAATAATAAATGGAGCAATAACATCACCATCGGTTCTTGTTCGTTTTAACTTTAGTTTTAGTCGATCGAGTATACGACTCCAAAAACCACTAAATCAAATTTTTAGTAGATCGAACTATGGTGCTCACAGCCCTATCAATCAATTATTAATCGAAATATTTAATAAATTTTATTTTCTAATAAGTTCACCATATGACAACTTTAAAAATCTCAAATTTAAGACATTGTTTTATAGTAGTTTGGATTAAATTTTAATGTTAAGTAGTTTTTAAGCATTCATTTATAAGAACTGTTCACGTTAGCATTTAACGAATTGTAATAAATTAAATTACAGTTCTTGATTACCTGCTTGAAGGCAAGGTGACGGATCCAAAAGTACATCAGTTATTCTTTGCTGACGATGGAGCCATCATAAGTGAAGACCCGATATCCCTACAACGAGCACTTGACGTATGGGTGGATGTTCTAGAAGGAAGTGGGTACTGCATAAGCGCGAAAAAGACAGAATACCTATGCTGCCCATTTTCTGATCCACACAGGCCTATTCCAGACATTTATTTGAATAGAGTAGTGCTTCCCAAGTGTGAAAAGCTTAAATATCTGGGGTCTATGATAAATAACGAAGCTACTTGCGATGACGAAGACGATATCAATCATCGCGTAAGCGTAGGGTGGATGAAGTGGCGGGAAAATTCTGCTATCTTCTGTGACCGAAAAATGCCCCCTAAGCTGAAAGGAAAGCTCTACACTTCAGTGGTGCGTCCAGCACTCACATACGGTTCACAATGTTGGACAATGTACAAAAAGTATGAGAGTAAGCTAACAGCAGCTGAGATGAAGATGCTTCGTATGACAGCAGGAGTTACAAAGCTTGATCGAATTAGAAGTACGAAGATCCGAGGAAGCCTTCATGTTAAGAATACCATTTCCCAAAAAATTGAACACGACCGACTCAGTTGGTATTGCCATGTTCAAAGGAGAGATCCTGAGAACCCCGTCAAAAAGGCAATATCATACAACGTTCCAATTCGGAATAAAAAGAAAGGTAGGCCTAAACACTCCTGGTACAAACAAATGCAAAAACACCAGCATTCAGTTGGCCTCAGAAATGGAACAATACAAAACCAGGAGGCTTGCCGCCGATTTCTGAGATCAACCCGGCGAACCCCACAGGCGGATCACTAGTGTGAAGCAGATACGTGGGAGAGTTATGATCCCCTCGACATCGAGATCATAACAGCACCGAAGCAAAGGAAGAAAAAGAAGATCAAAATTAAGTTGTAGCGAGGTTAAAATGTAATTTGCAATTAAAATGAAAACTTAGATTTTTCTACCAAGAAAGCTTCTACTTTGGTCTTACTGTTTTTCATTATATAACATTACAGCTGATTCTATGTAAAGGGTCAACAACCTTTAATAGGGGAATTACTTTAAATTTAGTTTTACTTTAGGTACAAATAACTTTCGGAATTCTTATTTCCTTAAGATTCTATTCTTATAAGAGAAAGATGCAACGATAATGTTTCGTTAAGTTTTAAATAATTATAATAAGTTATAAAGAAATATAAGAATAGGTTAGAGTGAGAATGATAGTTAAACCTGTTTCAACTTTTTACAATTTCTCTTTAGTTCTATTTTTCGTTTTAATGTGATCGGTCGGTTTTAATTTTATAGTTTAATTTAGTTTTAACGTTTAATTTCATTTTGTGAAAAACACATTGGATCAACAATTAATAATGTTATTATGCAATTATTTTTGAATTTGCATATTAATTGTTGATCTACTGTGTAATAGCAAGTCCATCGAAATTCCTTCCTTCGGATTTTTATTAGTGATTGTTGTTGTGATTATGTGATGAATGTGATGTGTGCTGAATGTGTTGTGTATGTATTTGCATGTGTTATGTTGGACTCCAACAATTTTTCTAGGTTATAGATTAATGTAAATTTCTGTGCAATGTTTTTTTTTTTGGATTTCGTTTGTTGTGACTGATAATGACAAATATATTTTGAACTTAAAATGTGGCAGGGGCGGGGTTCTGAATCGTAGGGGTTAGGGTCTGGGGGTCTGGGGTATGGGGAAATAAGGTGTGTAGCATGAGGAGTAAGTTCTCGGGGCAGAGTGGGGAGTAAGTTCTTGGGCTGGGTTCTGGGGTTTGGGTTCTGAGGGTCTGGGTTCTGGGGGTCTGGGTTCTGGGGGTCTGGGTTCTGGGGGTCTGGGGTATGTGGAAACAAGGTGTGGAGCACGGGGACTAAGTTGGGATGCTGGTGATTTTGTAACTATATATGTATGTGTAATAGTTTTAATTGTTTATAACGGGTAATTTTTTTGAGGTTAGGATTTTCATGCATTAGTATTTGACAGATCACGCGGGATTTCAGACATGGTGTCAAAGAGAAAGATGCTCAGTATGCTTTGACATTTCATCATGAATAGACTTACTAACGAGCAACGCTTGCAAATCATTGAATTTTATTACCAAAATCAGTGTTCGGTTCGAAATGTGTTTCGCGCTTTACGTCCGATTTATGGTCTACATAATCGACCAAGTGAGCAAACAATTAATGCGATTGTGACCAAGTTTCGCACTCAGTTTACTTTATTGGACATTAAACCAACCACACGAATGCGTACAGTGCGTACAGAAGAGAATATTGCGTCTGTTTCTGAGAGTGTTGCTGAAGACCGTGAAATGTCGATTCGTCGCCGTTCGCAGCAATTGGGTTTGTGTTATTCGACCACATGGAAGATTTTACGCAAAGATCTTGGTGTAAAACCGTATAAAATACAGCTCTTGCAAGAACTGAAGCCGAACGATCTGCCACAACGTCGAATTTTCAGTGAATGGGCCCTAGAAAAGTTGGCAGAAAATCCACTTTTTTATCGACAAATTTTGTTCAGCGATGAGGCTCATTTCTGGTTGATTTGACGATTTGATTTGACGCCTTTAGACTATTTTTTGTGGGGCTACGTCAAGTCTAAAGTCTACACAAATAAGCCAGCAACTATTCCAGCTTTGGAAGACAACATTTCTGAAGAAATTCGGGCTATTCCGGCCGAAATGCTCGAAAAAGTTACCCAAAATTGGACTTTCCGAATGGACCACCTAAGACGCAGCCGCGGTCAACATTTAAATGAAATTATCTTCAAAAAGTAAATGTCATGGACCAATCTAACGTTTCAAATAAAGAATCGATGAGATTTTGCAAATTTTATGCGTTTTTTTTTTTAAAAAAGTTCTCAAGCTCTTAAAAAATCACCCGTTATTTAGATCTGCTTTAGGTTGAGGTTGAGGATCATTGAAAGGAAAATTATGTTTTGTTTTTCAAATTTCTGTGAATAATTTTAGTTTTATTTAATATGAATACGCGGAAGTAAAAAAAAAAAACAAAACATAAAAAAAAGTCTCGATTTCAAAAGTATAAAACCAGGGTATTTCTATCTTTTAAATACAGTTTCTCTCGACAAAAGTCGTTAAACGTTTCTAAATATACATACAAAATTTGTAAAATTAAAACAAAATGTCTGCAATACTAAAGAAAATTAAGGCCAATGCAAACATAATCAGAAAAAATAAACAACTATGTACGATTAAGAACCTTAAGTTGAAGGAAAGATATCCTATACTTAACGCAACACCAAATTCGGTGATCAAATCCTGCTGGAATTGGAGGAATGTTCGGTATTCCTGCCAAAGAGGTGTGCCGAAACTTTTGATGAAGAAGCTGTAAGAGAGCTTCCAAAACTAATGTTGGAAGTTGTGCGGCCATACAACCAAACATTTATCCTGGATTTCCATGAGAAGGAAGAAAAACAACAAAGAACCAGCGACACCAACAGCGATAGCAACATCAACAACAACAACAACATCAACAAAAGCAGTTATCACCAGGAAGAAGAAGAGGAAGGGGTACATAATTATTTAGGAAAAAACATATTCTATAAATCATTATACTAAAAAAAAAATGAATAAAAAACAAGTATGTATATATACAAATACTTATTTTTCTTATGGAATTCAATGCTTCTATATACCGGTGTAAAACTTGAACTTCTTGATGATATTGATATGCTTATGTTTATTGAAAGGGGGAATTAAGTCAATGTTCAAAAAAAATAAAAAGTATTCTGAAGCTAACAATGAATATTTAGAGAATTATAATGTCAATGAGCCAAACATTTTTTTAATGTATTGGGATATAATCAATCAATATGATTATGCAATGAGTAAGAGTCAGTTTTTATTTTTACCTACAGGTAATTTCAAACCGATTTCATTTAAATTACTTTAAACCTCAGTATTTCTAATCTTTTCAAAGATTACCGCAACATCATACTAGAACATAGATTAAATTTAATGTCTTTTTTTTCAACATACTAGTTAGGTTACCGCATAGATTAAATTTAATGCCCTTTTTTCTAAGATACGAGACTTCAGCTCTGCTAAAGATCCGTTGCCCGACGATGCATAGCTCAAAGCATTTTATACATTTGATTTTATTACTTTTTCATAATAAAAATATTTGGCGGGTGAAAAAAAAGTGAACCCTAGTATTTTTCGACCACCACTCGCTGATAGTGGCGAAATACTCGTACTTGTGATTTTATAAATTATTATGTCAAAGTTCATATTTTGCAAATGTGCTTATGTACATATTTTCGACTATTTTTGATAGAATAAATAGCAGTTTGAAGATATTTTAAAAATTAGTTTAGTTCGCAATCCCCGGTACACTAGCTGTTAACAAAAATGTCGAAGTCTATCAAAAATGGAATGGAAGTATTTATCCATACACATGATGCCCTAAGCAATTATTCTGCTTCGTTAAAATTATTTGACACATACAATTATGTATACCTGTACCCGGACAATTCATACGTATACAATGTCTTATCAAAATAAAATTGTATTTGCAATTAATTGAATCTAATGTTGGTTGGGGTAATAATATGTTTATCGTTAATGACCAAATTATAATTTTTGGTCATGATTTACATATGGCCTTATACACATGTAATAAAGTTACTAACTACATCCTAAAAGTTATGATGAGAAGTCGTGAATTTGCGTTTAGAGATTACCTAACTGATTACCACGGCATCCGAGTCCATAGAACAGCTCTGCATAGGAACTTGAAAATATACGACTTGCGTTATCAAGATGTCACCAGTATACAACACCCGTACAACCAAATCCTAATATATTCAGACACTCATACAAAATTCATTGACAAGTGGAAGTCATACGTCTACCGGCCACTGTCTAAAAAATATTACGCTGCCAAATCACACTTTGAAAGAACAAATTGGGTCTAAGTGTTGGACGTATCAAATGATTTTGTCTTGTTTTTAGTTAAAGCAATAATAAATAAAGACAAAAATAAAAATACACTTAATTTAACTTTTATTTATAAATACTTTGTCACTTTGCAACAATAGGTACTGATACGAAATAAAATCAAGTGCAAAAGTAAGTATTTTATTTTCCACTAGTTTCCAAAATTGTCAAACTGATAACCATAAAAGGCAATTCAAGAGTTTTGGTTGTGCTACATATTATTTGTATTATTGTACGATCCAACTGAAAAATATAAAAGTCATATACATTATTTTATTAGCATTTATTCCGGCTTAGATGGGAATTTCCAGTAATGTTTGGATTTTCGATCCGATTTCCATTAGATGTAGGCAAATAATATATTTGAATTGTATACAACAATGACAACATGGTCCCAATTAGTGTTCGACCTAAGGTTTTAAATTTTCGAAGTAAATAAGAAAAAACTAAAGTTGTACAAAAATTAGTAGTTTTAGGAAATTAAAAAAGAAACGAAATTTTAAACAAAAGCTTCTTCAGTATTATTTGATTATTCTTCATTAAATTAATAAATTAATAAATTAATAACACAATTGTGTCCAAAGAAACTTTTTTTTTTTTTGTTTTTGCGTAATAAAGAGTGAACTGTGCGGTCTTTAAATATGTTCATTAGGATTTTTTTTTCAAAGAGAAGTAGAAAAGTAGTTTAATTTTTTTTTTTTTTGCTTTGAAGATCACAGTTCCCTCCCGTATGGATATAACAGAAGAAGAAGAAATAAATAATCATCACCATCATCATCATCATCAAAATAATGAAAATTCGCACTTTCAATGTAAAGATTGAAATGAAAAATTAAATATTGAGGCAAATGTTTTGTTTTATTTATAAAATATTAACTGAATTTAAAATTAAAGTTCCGTTGATCGGTGTACTTTCATTGAAGCTGTTCGTAGGTGTTTTAAATGATGAGCCGTCTTCAACTAACACTGAATTCGATAATGATAAATTTAAATCCCTCTCTTGGTAAATATTTTTATCTTTTTCTTCTTCAGGGCTTTTAAATTGAAGTTCACGTTTAACACCAGGTAATCTTATATCTTTTAACTCGCCATTCAACATTTTAAGGGTTCAATATTTGGCTTAAACGTATTTTCAATTTCAGTATCTTTAATAAGTTTTCCAGTCTTGAGAAGCATATACTTTTTCTTCAAACCTTTTTTTTTTTTTTGTCTTTATAAGATATTGGTAGGTATATCTGTAGGTAATAATATGTTCTTATATGAACAGATGACTACAGGGCAGTTCCATACAGGGCAGTTCAAAACAAGGCAGTTTAAGATAGGTATATTAATATGAAGGGGCTGAATCGAAAAAATGATGGATCGGAAGTGGAAAAAAAAACAGAACTTATAAACAATTATTGTATAACATTTCTATTTGATGAAATTCGATATGAACTGAATGGTATTGAAATAGATGACAATCGTAATGTTGGGATCACAACTTCTATCAAAAATTACATTTCTTTGAATCTAAATGAAAGCGTTATGTTGTTTAATGGAAACTGGTGTCCAATTTCGTCAATCAAATTAAATGGATTACATTTTAGTTTTTGCTAGCCACTTAATAAGCTTTTGAAGAGAATTTCAAAAAAAAAAAAAAACTATTTCTAACGTTCGACATGACTTAATTCTAACACGTTCTCGTACTGATGAAAATTCACTTATAGGTGATACAGATGAGCAACTGAAGATAACATTACTCAAAGTTCAATGGAAAGTGTCACATGTTCATCTTACTGATTCTTTGAAATTAAAACTTTTCAAGAGAAATGAATGATTGATGATACTTAGGCAGGGGCGGGGTTCTGAATCGTGCGGGTATGGGAAACAAGGTCTGGAGCAGGGGGAGCAAGTTCTGGGGTATGGGGAACAAGGTAGACTAGGAATTTTAAAAACGAATGTTATTAGAGAAAACTATTCATAAGGATAAACTTAATTCCAAAAAAACAAATGGTTTTTTTTAATTCAAAAAATATTTTTTTTGAAGTTTTGAAATGCAATGTTTTTTAAACTTTTTAAAAGCATCTCAATAAAAAAAATTCATTAAAATCCGTTATGTCGTTAATGAGTAATTCGAAATTTTAAAAAAATGGTTCTAAGGTAGGTACAAGCTGTAATATCTTAATTTAAAATTTTTACTTGCGACTTATAGGTACTGTAAGGCAAGTTATGCATTCGTAAAAAAAATTGAACTCCAGATTTTGATCAAAATACGATGATAGCGAAGACAGCTAAACGGCTCGCAGAATTTTTTCAAACTTGGCAGATATGGGTTTTAATTTTTTCCCCCGGATGTTTTTTTCTTTTTTTTGTAAAGACCAAAAATAACGGTACCTACCATACGAATTTTTTTTCGAAATTTTACAAATATTTTTTTTGTATACCTATTCAAATTTTCAAAATTTTTTTTTTGGATTTTTAAAAAAAATTCAAATTTTTTTTTTTTTTGAAAACTTAATATTTCGAAAACTCCATGCTCGATTTTTTCAAAACTTGATAAATAAAAGTTTCTTAAAATAATCTACAAGATATGAGAAAAAAATGTTTTTTACCCAAAAATAACGGTACCCTCCATACAAATGATAAAAAAAGGTTTTCGAAAATCGTATATTTCTCGAAAACGGTTCCGAGAATTTTGCTTAAATTTTTTTCTTTCAATTAATTTTTAAGATCTATAATTTAATAAAAAAAAATTGAAAACAAGATATCACTGACTGTACGTACCATAGATGGATTTTTTAAAATTTTGAATTTCTCATTATCGACATAACGGATCTTAATGAAATTTTTTAAACTTTTTTTTCTCACATCTTGTAGATTATATTGAAAAACTTTCATTTATCAAGTTTAAAAAAATCTAGAATGGGATTTTCGAAATATTGAGTTTTGAAAAAAAATTGTGGAGCTTTAGCAAAAAAAATAGTATGATCTAAATCGGTTGTACCGTTTTTGAGAATATCAAAAACAAAAAAATGGTTCTTTGGGGGGTACCCTCAATAACCATTTTCGGAAATTTTTTTTCAACTATTATCTAGCTTTAACTAAAAGAAATTTTTTTGTAAAACGAGCCGTTTAGGCTGCAGTCGAACGGACAGACAGACAGACATAATGGCGAGACCCACTTTCTTCGCTATCATCGTAATGTCAACTTTGCTCACCGTAATGGGTGAAAAATTGTTATGTAAGAATGTCGTTATCAATTGTTCAATGAAGAAGAAAATGATATAAATCAGTTCGCATCGCTTAGAAGTACTAAGGATTGCGAAAATGACGTTCATCAAAAATTTAACGAATGTACTTTCATAGAAAAACTTTGTGAAAGTAGTTCGGAATACCGTAGACTTTTACATTAATGCAATATACGAGTAGCCTTTTGTAATATGCACCTACACTGAAAATATTTTTTATTCATTAAACGTTTAATTTATGAAAAATGTTTGGCATTTTCTCTCTTCAAGTGCAAACTCTTCTTTTTCAAAGATGGGGCATTTTATGTTCCAAATCCCGGTGTCAAATATGTTTCCACCACGCGCCTGCCGATTGGCATTCTGCGAAGATCGATTATTTTATTTGAATTGTTTTCGGGGATGAATTTAAATAATATTATAAATTATTTTTATCTGAGGTCCCAATTTCCAGAACTGGTCACTTAATTTGCCATTGTCAGATTTCAACAAATTTCATAAGGACATTTCTTTTTATATTTTTCGTTTTTCCTTCTTCATAATTTTTTCTTAATGACAAATTTTACATAACTTTGAGTGAAACTCAAATAGGATTTATAATTTTTCTTTTAAAATTAGTAATTTTCTTGTGCATCCTTTTTCGTGAGATCAGTTTAATGGCGTTTTTCAAGTGGAGCATAATTAGAGATAATTCCTATGTTCACATATGAATTGTTTGACTTTTCAACTATTTTAGATTGAAATAGATTAGAAGTTTTAGGCAAGAAATCATTTATAAAAATGAGCAAGAGAGTCGGAGACAAGACATTATCTGGTGAACACCAGCATTTATTTTGTGATGATTAGTCTTGAAACCGTCCAATACAACATGTAATGAACGATCCAGAAAATTATTTCTAATCTTTCATTGATATCAAATAGATGAGAGAGTCTGGTGGAAAACTTTAACATATACATATATTAAAAATATCAAGCACAATAATCTTACTTGCTCCAAAAGAAAGTTAAGATCTGTTCCATACTCCGGTGAGATAAGACATCAGATCACCAGTGGAATAATTGCTGCGAAAACCGTATAGCCAGTCATTCAGAATCTTTTGACCTTGGAGATATTTCTTGGGCTGATGATTGAACAGCGATTCCATGACCTTGGAACGAAGGGACGTAATTGCAGTTGGTCGATAGGAGGAGAGAGAAGAAGGGTCGCCCTTTATTAAGAACAGGCTGGACGAATGCTGTTGTCTATCTTCTAGGGAAGCTTCCAAAAAAGTAGGAGCGATAGAAAAGCTTGCGCAATTGCTTTTCTAGGAATGAAGAATGGGGAATAAACCATTAGGACCAGAGGAGTACATTCGCCTTATCCGAAGAGCTTGTTATTGGATTGTTATTGTAGATAAGTGTTGGAATGGAAGATGAAGTTGAATGTTTTACCGTAATGTAAGAATTTGGTTCTTTTTATAACAGCAGCGTCGCAATGGTTTCCGACTTGTTTATACTTTTTCCTTACTTACTTTTCTCAATTTCATAGCTTCTTTACAGCTTGTATCTTACCAAGAATTTTTTTTTTTGGTTTTAAATTCAATTATGTTAGGAATACTTTTATACCGCATCTCAAGGAAAGTCACTTATCATTTCTTCATTTCTTCGTTGGCATCATCGTCACTATTGAGGAAACATAGCGACTTAGTTAAAGTTTCGAAGAAAGACATTCGTATTGCCAAACAGTTGTAGTAGGAAGATTCTCTTTAACTAATAATAAAAATAAAATAAAACTTAAATTTCTCTTTAACTAATAATAAAAATAAAATAAAACTTAAATTTCAAAAAAAGAAAAAATGGGGCTGTTTTTGAAATATCAAATTTTCAAAAAAAAAAATAGATTTTTTTTTTAAATTCAAAACAATATTTTTTTTAAGTTTTGAAATGCAATTTTTTGCAAACTTTTTAGAAGCTTCTCTATAAATTTTTTACGAAAATCCGTTATGTCGATAATGTGAAATTCAAAATTTGAAAAAAGGGTTTTATGGAAAATACAGTCAGGAATATCTTAATTTCAGTTTTTCTTACCAAATTCTAGATCGTACAAATTATTTGAAGGAAATAAAAAATATCAAAATTATAGGCGCCGTTTTCGAGAAAAATACGGTTTTTGAAAACCATTTTTTAACATTTGTATGGTGCGTACTGTTATTGTTAGGTAAAATATAATTTGTTTTCTCACATCTTGTAGATTTTATTGAGAAACTTTTTTTTATAAAGTTTCGAAATATTGAGTTTTGAAAAAAAAAATGAAATTTATTTGAAAATTTGAATACACAATACTACTCAAATTTTGGGGAGCCTAAGCACAAAAAAAAATATCAAAACCTGTTGTACCGTTTTTGAGAAAATCAAAAACAAAAAAATGATTCCAAGGGGGTACCATTAATAACCACTTTTCGGAAATTTTTTTTGAACCATTACTTATCTTTTAGTAAATGAAATTTTTTGAAAAAAATCGGTCGAACAGGTTTTGAGAAAAAAAATATTTTTAAAATTTCGAAAGAAATTAGTATGGCGGTACCATTATTTTTGGTTAAAAAAAAAGAAATAAGAGATTTCGACCAACATTTTTGTACAGGCACTCCTTTGTATTAGAAATAACAGTGTATAAATACTATACAAATTTTTGAAAAAATATTTTTTGGATTTTGAAAAAAAAAAGAATTCAATTTTATTTTGAAAAATCACTATCTTGAAAGTGAGTGAACGATAGGTTTTTGAAATTATTTTCTAAAATACATATACATATATGTTTCTTATAAAGATTTTTTTTGTTCTACCAAAGAACGAATATAGTTCTCAATAACTCTTTAAAGCTATATTTTTTCTGTTAGGACTTATATGTGGTCCTGTGGGATTAATGTTCATTCCTGAAATTTAGTATACATAGGCTCGAATTTTTCCAAATTTTCACAGTTTTTGTTCTTGACAACTAAGCCCTTAAAGCGGACTTTATGGAAACTTCTTTTTGAAAGTGTGGCATTCGTCATTTAAATAAGAAACCGAGAAGAGTAATTCAAAACAATCGGTTTTTCAGTAAAAAAAGTAGCATAAATGTAACTATCGTAGGGGCTTTTTCAAGAAAGTCTTAGGGTTTCAAAAAATAAAAGTCAGGATTCCTTGGAATGAACTATCACATTCAACTTAATCACGATAACACAACAAAACTAAGAGAAATTATTTTTTTTCGTTCTTTTATTACTTTAAAAACTTAGGACTTTTAACATTTGTTTCTACCACGATCCGGATTGGGATTTACTTGAAGCTGAAGCTTGAGCATTGGCATTTGAATAACTTTGATGTTGGCCATAACCACCTCCATTATTGTTATTGTTATTTGATCAAACAAACTCCACCATTTGAGTAACCTAAATATCCACCATTTCCTCCCCATCCGGAATTTGAGGTACTCTCAGCATTTGCATTTGCATTCGCATTAGCTGTCGAACCAATATATCCTGCTGGGGCAGTATATCCTCCTTGATATCCATATCCACCTCGACCTCCATATCCGCCTTGGCCTGTGTAACCATTTTGACCGTTATAACCACCTTGAGCAATATATCCACTTTGACCACCATAGCCACCTTGACCATAATATCCACCGATATAAACGGGAACTGGTACGGTCTGCACGTTAGCAGTTTGTGGATCTGCATATCCACCACCGTAGCTTCCTCCACTGTATCCTCCAGAGGCATATCCCTGACCCCCATGAGCACTTTTATATCCGATTTTCTTAGACAGGCCGACATTCAAATCCAATTTACCGTCAAATTTACTGTCAAATATAGTGAATGTTGCCATCGCAGCCGCAAGGCTCACGAGAAGAATTATCGCGACCTAAAAATACAAAGAAAAACGTGAATTAGCTATGCGTGACGAATTAAACGCGTATCCTTAATCCTTGTTACCGTTTTCATATTTCAAAACTATTTTCGACTTCTACAATGTTCTTATTGATGCTTGATTGATTTCGAGTTCACTTATTAGACTGAGTTGCCTCATAATGTTGACAATCTTTTTTATACTTCGATAGGGTGGGAATTAATTCCAATCATGTCCCGCAAAAGTGATAAGAGTTCAACTCTTATCTGACCCCTAGAGTTTCTTTTTTTTGGTATGGGGACATTATGGACGGTGATAAGAGTTTTGTTTTTTATTGTATTTTTTTTTTTTTTAATTGTTGTGATGAGTAATTTAAATACTGAGGTTCAAGGTAATTTAAATGAATGTCAAATAGAATAATCAGTAAGCTATTAGTTTAGAAAAAAGAAATAAAAAATGTGTTATTAATTTTAAATACATTGTCTTATCAGAATACTCGTACTTCAATTTGTGTTCTTGGCTAAAGGCGTTAGCTCAAGAATGTTAAAAAAAGAAAAAAAGAAAATCTTAATTGGATCAAACTTCGTCCAATATACGAGTATAAAGGAAAGAAAGACTTTTTTATAGTACGTTATAATTTATTATATTTAGATCAAAATTAAGTTGTAGCGAGGTTAAAATGTAATTTGCAATTAAAATGAAAACTTAGATTTTCCTACCAAGAAAGCTTCTACTTTGGTCTTACTGTTTTTCATTATATAACATTACAGCTGATTCTATGTAAAGGGTCAACAACCTTTAATAGGGGAATTACTTTAAATTTAGTTTTACATTAGGTACAAATAACTTTCGGAATTCTTATTTCCTTAAGATTCTATTCTTATAAGAGAAAGATGCAACGATAATGTTTCGTTAAGTTTTAAATAATTATAATAAGTTATAAAGAAATATAAGAATAGGTTAGAGTGAGAATGATAGTTAAAATGTTAAACCTGTTTCAACTTTTTACAATTTCTCTTTAGTTCTATTTTTCGTTTTAATGTGATCGGTCGGTTTTAATTTTATAGTTTAATTTAGTTTTAACGTTTAATTTCATTTTGTGAAAAACACATTGGATCAACAATTAATAATGTTATTATGCAATTATTTTTGAATTTGCATATTAATTGTTGATCTACTGTGTAATAGCAAGTCCATCGAAATTCCTTCCTTCGGATTTTTATTAGTGATTGTTGTTGTGATTATGTGATGAATGTGATGTGTGCTGAATGTGTTGTGTATGTATTTGCATGTGTTATGTTGGACTCCAACAATTTTTCTAGGTTATAGATTAATGTAAATTTCTGTGCAATGTTTTTTTTTTGGATTTCGTTTGTTGTGACTGATAATGACAAATATATTTTGAACTTAAAATGTGGCAGGGGCGGGGTTCTGAATCGTAGGGGTTAGGGTCTGGGGGTCTGGGGTATGGGGAAATAAGGTGTGTAGCATGAGGAGTAAGTTCTCGGGGCAGAGTGGGGAGTAAGTTCTTGGGCTGGGTTCTGGGGTTTGGGTTCTGAGGGTCTGGGTTCTGGGGGTCTGGGGGTCTGGGTTCTGGGGGTCTGGGTTCTGGGTTCTGGGTTCTGGGGGTCTGGGTTCTGGGGGTCTGGGGTATGTGGAAACAAGGTGTGGAGCAGGGGGACTAAGTTGGGAAGCTGGTGCTTTTGTAACTATATATGTACATATGTGTAATAGTTTTAATTGTTTATATTTAGATCTGCTTTAGGTTGGGGTTGAGGATCATTAAAAGGAAAATTATGTTTGGTTTTTCAAATTTCTGTGAATAATTTTAGTTTTATTTAATATGAATACGCGTATGTAAAAAAAAAAAACAAAACAAAAAAAAGTCTCGATTTCAAAAGTATAAAACCAGGGTATTTCTATCTTTTAAATACAGTTTCTCTCGACAAAAGTCGTTAAACGTTTCTAAATATACATACAAAATGTGTAAAATTAAAACAAAATGTCTGCAATACTAAAGAAAATTAAGGCCAATGCAAACATAATCAGAAAAAATAAACAACTATGTGTACGATTAAGAACCTTAAGTTGAAGGAAAGATATCCTATACTTAACGCCAGGAGGTGCAACACCAAATTCGGTGATCAAATCCTGCTGGAATTGGAGGAATGTTCGGTATTCCTGCCAAAGAGGTGTGCCGAAACTTTTGATGAAGAAGCTGTAAGAGAGCTTCCAAAACTAATGTTGGAAGTTGTGCGGCCATACAACCAAACATTTATCCTGGATTTCCATGAGAAGGAAGAAAAACAACAAAGAACCAGCGACACCAACAGCGATAGCAACATCAACAACAACATCAACAACAGCAGTTATCACCAGGAAGAAGAAGAGGAAGGGGTACATAATTATTTAAAAAAAAACATATTCTATAAATCATTATACTAAAAAAAATAATGAATAAAAAACAAGTGTGTATATATACATAAATACTTCTTTTTCTTATGGAATTCAATGCTTCTATATACCGGTGTAAAACTTGAACTTCTTGATGATATTGATATGCTTATGTTATATTTATTTATGAGCTTAATACAAGCAAACAAACATACTTAAAACTAGAAAAACAATTAAGATCTTAAGACTAAATTAAAAACTAAGGAGCCAGAAAAAAAAAGAAAAAACTAAGGATTAAGTTAGGAGAGAAAGTAGAAGGGAGGATTTAGAAAGATTAGGATCGAAAATGGTTGAACTGTTAGCTTTCCGAAGCATTCTAGTCATCGGCTCATTCTGGCCGTATTCAGTTCGATGGAAGGGAATACATAGAAGTGGTATGGTTCTTAAATGACGTTGGTTTACGTTGCATTTGATTTTTTCACAAAGAGCTTGACAATCGATGCCACCATTCAAGAGCTGGTGTATAAAAATATTTTCTGCATTATCACGACGTCGGTATAAGGTATGTAGATTTATAAGTTTAAGACGATTTTCATAGGGAAGTAAGTGCAGTGGGTCATCCCAACTAAGGCCACGTAATGCAAATCGTAAAAATCTACGCTGAACCGCTTCAATACGTTGGATATGAATCTGATGGTATGATGACCAGACCTGGGAGGCATATTCTAGAAGGGGTCTTACAAAGGTGATATAAAGAGACTTGGTGACGTAGGGATTTGAAAATTCTTTGGACCAGCGTTTAACGAACCCAAGTGTGGAATTAGCTCTATTAATAATACTGCTAATATGTTCACGAAAGTTAAGTTGACAGACGCAAATAACACGTAGGTCACGAATGGAAGTGACGATGGAAATTGGCTGATTATTAATCAGGTATTGACGTTGTGGCAAGGGCGTCCGTTTACGAGAGTAAGTAATGGCTTGACATTTGCTTACATTAAGCTCAAGAAAATTATGTTGACACCAGGTAAAGAAATTATTAAGGTCTATTTGTAGCGATTGCGCACTTGAGCCAGATAAAATTTGTTTTGAGATGCGCATATCATCAGCGTAGATCTCAAGGTCAGATCCTGTAAGAATAAGTTCAACATCATTGATAGTTAACAGGAAAATCAGGGGCCCACGGTGACTTCCTTGCGGCACACCTGAATTTGAGCATATAGGGTTTGAAGTGCATGATCTAAAAATAACTTTATACTGACGATTGTTGAGGTAGGACTGTATCCAAGATACAAAAAGTGAAGGAAATCCGTAAGCTTTAAGTTTAAAGATGATAATGTTATGGGAGATTTTATCAAATGCTTTGCTGAAATCCGTTGCATCCACTTCAAGGCCGGATTCCAGAGCACACAAAGTTTTGGAAACAAATTCAGTAAGATTTGTGATCGTTGATCTGCCTTTAAGAAAGCCGTGTTGTCTCGGAGAAAAAAGTTGTACACAATGAAGAAGCATTGTGTCATGAATTATACTCTCAAAAAGTTTAGGTATACAGGAGAGTTTGGCAATGGGCCTATAGTTATTAATATCATTCTTACATCCTTTTTTGTGTACAGGGATGATGAACGAGTCCTTCCGCATTGTATAGGAAACATACCACAAGAGATAGATAATTGAAAAAGAGCTGAGAGAGGTTGGGCAAGTTTAGAGACACATTTCTTAAGGACTATAGGAGGAATCCCATCGGGCCCAGAAGAAAAGTCATCCTTAAGTAGACTGATTTTGGTTACTACTGAAGAATATGATATATAAATAGAAGTTAAGGAAGTTTGAGTGCAGTTGCTCATATAACTAAAGTAATTTTTGTCTACTTCAGTGTTATTAGAAACAAATGCTTGACTAAAGAAATCAGCAAAAAGGTTGCAAATAATATTTGGATCTGTTGATGAGGAATTCAGGTATTTCAATTTGGAAGGATAACCATCAGACTTCTTTTTTGAATTAATAAATTGAAAGAAATGTTTGGGATTCGAAATAAGATCGGTTTGAGTTTGAATAAGGTGACTGGAGTAGAGAGATTCACACAGGTTGGAGAAATTATTGTGAATAGAGACATAATTGAAGAAGTCTTGATTAGACCTCGACCTGAGATATTTTTTCCAAAGTTTATTCCTTTTATTCCTTAGAGAGTGAAGTTCTTTACTGTACCAACAAGGGGAGGAAGTAAAGTTCTTTTTAGGCAAAAGTGGAATGGTTTGAGAAAAACAGTTTTGTATCTGAGAGTAAAAAGTGGATATTTTATTGTCGATATTACAGTCATTGGAGATAAAATCAAAGTTAATTTTACCAATAAGATCGTTAAGTTTTTCGAAGTTAGCTTTACGAAAATTGAATGTTCGTGATGTAAAGGAGTAAGGTTCGATGTTATCAGATTGGAAAGCAAAAGAGAGAGAAATGGGGGGATGATAATTGTCAAGCCTAGAGAGGATATGCTTACTTTCCATTACTTCGGTAAGTAGGAGATGCGAGCCTCAGACGTGTGAATTTTTTTTACGACCTTTTTAATGGGTTTTGGTGGGAATTTTGTTTAATTGGTTTTTTATTGCTTTTTAAATGTTTTGTTTTTCTTTGGCGGCATGAGCGGTCTGGTTTTTGAGGATTGTTTTGAGGGTTAGTGGATTGTGGTGTGGTGCGGATTGTGTGTGATTTGAGGATGGGTATTATGAGGGTGAGTTGGACATGAATGTGAAAGAGATGTTTTGAGGGATGGTTATGGTGTTTGTATATTGAGGATCGGTATTAAAATTTTTAAAATGAACTGTTGGGCGATGATGGTTTTCAAGTATCGTTGCAGTTGAATAGGTATGAATAAATATAAATTATCTTGTGATGCCGTTGGTTGTGGTGCAAAGTGAGATGTCATAATCATGATGGGAACGAGATTTTGTGTGGAGTTCTAATGTGTTTGTATATTGAGGATCGGTAATATGTCAAGTGAATTTTATGCACTGTTGCCCTGTTGATGTGTTTTGGATAGCCGTTGTAGCTAGAAATATATGTATGTTTATATTCCTGTTTGTCATTAGATATGGTGGGTGAATTTTTTGATGAGACCATCGACCTAGTCCGAAAGAATTGGATGGGTGGTTGAGGGGGTAGAAATAGTTATGAATTGTGTGGTGTGGAGTGTGTGTGTGCGTGTGTGTGTGTGTGTCTAGCTTGTTAGCTAGTTAGCTGATAGTTGTTGGAGTTTGGATAGGAATGGGTGACGATAAGATGTGATTATAGGTATGCGTGTTTGTGTCTTTATATTTACAAGACAAAGATATGGACATGGAATTATTTATATTTTAAGAAAAGGGATGATCTCTTAAGAAAAAGGGGAACTAACACTTTGTCTGTATAGCCGTGGTCTTCATCTGCAACAAGCTATCCCCATGATGACCAAAACGTTATATATATACATATATATATACATATGAACCTACATATATTTTTAGAAAAAATGATCTTGAGAGTATAAAACCAGACTGGTTTTTCAGTTTGAAAACAGTTCATTCGTGTAATCAAGATATTAACGAACCTTTTTTTAATTTCAAAGAAAATATGTCTTTCTTAACTAAAATCAAAAATGCTTTAAAGCAGTCAGAGGAACGGAAACCGATTTGCAGCATATCGAAGCTGGCGATTAAAAAAAGATTCCCGGTGGTTAAGGCGAGTAGGTGTACTACACGATTCGGGGAGCAGATTTCAGTGGAGCTCCAGGATTGTGTGGTTTATCTACCGAAACGGCTAGTTACTAGGCTGGATGACGAAGATGTAAAGCAATTGAAAAACTGCTCACTGGAGGTGTTGGGGCCTTGCGGGCAGTCGTTTAACATAGACTTCCATGAGAAGGAAGAACAACGGCAGGAACAGCAGCAGGAACAGCAGCAGCAGCAGCAGCAAACAACTCAGGAAAACATTGGAAATGAGCCAATTGTGAGTGGGGGAATGTATTTTTTAAAATCCCAAAAACGTTTATTTTATAATGAGTTTCAATAAGTACCTACATTAGTATAAAAAAAAAAATATAAATACATGTAACTTTCATTAAAAAAAAAAATAAATAAATAAATATACATATCAATTTGTATGAAATATAAATTTACTGTTTTTATTTATTCTCGGGGTATTCGTTTGGCTAAAGTCTTTGTTATTTTTTCTAATTTTTAGCGAATTGAAGTTTTGAGTGAGATCGAGACTAAAGTAAAACGATTCGGCATAAAGGGAAGGAAGTTTGAATTCAAAATCAAGCCCATACCAAAGGATGAAGAACCATCTTCGTGGGTCAAGGGGGCAATTCATGATATGATTGCCTTCGCTGTGTCAGGCCTTGACTCAACAGATAAAGTAGGAATTACTTTCTGTGGAATGGGCTTTACTGAAAGAGGAAATGGATGGGTTAACTTCAAAAATCTTTCCGAGCTGAAATTTAATGACGTCTGGGGAATGATTAGCAGAATATTCCAAAGTAACTCGCAAGGTTTGAGCACGGATAATTTCTGCATGTCAGTTACATCGGTAAAAATGCCAATTGGAAAAGGAAAAGGAAAAAAACCTTCATATATGTTCAACACATTCGAGGAAGAGTGCAACAAGCGTAAAGGAATTATGCAAATAACCAATGCAGATAATTTATGTTTGCCACGAGCTCTGGTTGTAGCTAAAGCATATGTTGACAAGGAAAACGATGTTCAGAAATTGAGAAAAGACATCAGAAAGATTCAAACCCAAAAAGCTTTAACCCTGATTAATGATGCTCAAATCAATATACCTTCTGAAGGTTGCGGGGTTCCAGAGTTAAAGCAATTCCAAGAACATCTAAAAGACTATAAAATAACAGTCTATGAATACGGATCAAAAGGTCGGAAAATAATTTTTGAAGGAGTTTCTGCTGACAATGAGTGTGAGTGTGAGAAGAAAATTAATTTACTATACCACAATGGACATTACTGTGTAATAACATCATTGACAGCCGCATTTTGTTGCGGTTATTATTGTGAAAAGTGTCATATACCTTATGATAGCAAAAGTCATCACAATTGTCAATTATCTTGCCCTCAATGCCAACACACACCTAGTTGCGCTAAAACACCGAATGAGATTTTATGTGAAGACTGCAATCGAATGTTCAGAGGAAAAGAATGTTTTGACAATCACCAAATGAGCGGTACTACTGGAAAAAATTCTATATGTCACCTGATGAAAAGATGTCTTTTATGTCTAAAAACACATAAAGCAACTCGACAACATATTTGTGGTGAATATTTTTGCAAGCAGTGTAACAAACATGTGGCGAATAACCATCTTTGCTATATTCTTCCGGACAAGAGAACGCCTAATTTTAAAGATTGCTTATACATCTTTTACGATTTAGAAAGTCGTCAAGAGAAGAAAATTGTAGGAGACGCAAGACTACATGAACCGAATTTATGTGTGTTCAAACAAAAATGTGACCAGTGCCTACATATTCCACATCTGCATTTTTGCCAAAAGTGCAAATATTCTCTAAACGTTATTAGAGAAAAAGAAGACGAGCAAGATATTGTACCCAAATTTATGAATTATATACTAGATATTCGGAAAAAATTTAAAAAAGTAATCGTCATAGGTCATAATGGCCAAGCATATGATCATCAATTTATTCTGAGTTACGTTTTGCAAAAAACAAAGCTGACTCCCGAATTGATCATGCGTGGAACAAAATTTCTTCTAATGCAAATAGGAAATGTCAAATTTATAGACTCACTAAATTACTTTCCTATGGCATTGTCAAAACTTCCGAAAGCATTTGATCTGCCAGCTGTCTTAAAAAAGGGTTATTTTCCTCACTACTTTAATACCAAGGAAAATAAAGGGTATACAGGAAAACTCCCCGCAATGGAATATTACTCTCCAGATACAATGAGAGAAGAAGATCGCAATGTGTTTTTGAAATGGTATGCCGAAAATCAAAACAACTATTTTGACATGCAGCATGAACTTGTGGAATATTGTATAAGTGATGTTGAAATTTTGACCGAGGCATGTTTGACATTTAGAAAATTGTTTCTCGATCAAAGTAATGTTGAACCATTTTTGGAAGCAACAACAATAGCGTCAGCATGTAATCTTGTGTTCAGACGTAACTTTCTTCTTCCAAATACTATTGGCCTAATACCTAGAAATGGATACAGATGTGATGATAATCAATCAACTGAAGCAATAAAGTGGCTGATTTGGGAGGAAATTAAGCGTAAAATTGACATAAGGAATGCAGCAAAAGGAAGGGAAGCAATTGTCAATGGTGTAAAAGTTGATGGATTTTGTGAAGAAACTCGACAAATCTTTGAATACCACGGCTGTTACTATCATGGTCACCCGCTCTGTTTGAAACACAAACGTGATGATCCTCTCTTTGAAGACCCTAATGACACATTAAATCGTAGATACGAGAGAACACAGGCTAAATCAAAGCGACTAAGAACATTCAATTACGAGGTCATTGAAATGTGGTCCTGTGAATTTCAAAGACATTTACAATCATTCAATAAAGAAGATTTAAATTTTATAGATACACATGCATTGATAAATAACTCCCCTTTAGATCCACGCGATGCTTTCTATGGCGGTCGAACAGGAAATTCATTTAATTATTATAAATGTAAAGAAGGGGAAAAAATTCAATACATAGACGTATGTTCCCTATATCCATGGGTTTGTAAAAATGGAAAATTTCCTATCGGACATCCAAAAGTTCACATCAATTGCTCTAACTTAAAATTGGAACACATGAACGGTCTTGTCAAATGCAAAATTCTACCACCAGAACATCTATTGCATCCTGTCCTACCAATGAAACAAAACAATAAACTCATGTTTTCTTTATGCAGAAGTTGTAGTAACGAAAAGAACCAAAATCAATTTTGCATTCACTCTGATGATCAAAGATCGCTACTTGGAACCTGGGTAATTGATGAAGTTTTGAAAGCAATTGAAAAAGGCTACAAGTTACTTCATGTTTACGAAGTATGGGAATACGAAGTTATGCAATACAATCCAGATACAAAATCTGATGGTCTTTTCACTTCAATGATGAATAAATTTTTGAAGATGAAACAAGAAGCATCAGGGTGGCCAAGTAAATGCATAACTAATGAAGAAAAAGAAAAATACATTATTGATTTTCTCGATAAAGTAAACATCAAATTGGAAGTATCAGAAATTTGTACAAATCCAGGAAAGAGGTCGTTAGCAAAATTAATTTTAAATTCATTTTGGGGAAAGTTTGGACAGCGTGAAAACCAACAACAAACTTGTATTTTAAATGACCCTGCAGATTTGTTTCTATTGCTCACACATCCTTCAGTAGATGTCTTGCATATTTTACCGATAAATGAAGATAACGTAGTAATTAATTATGAAATAAAAGAAGAAGCAGCGGAACCTCTATCAACGGTTAACGTTTGTGTTGCTGCATATACAACTACACTTGCTCGTCTTAAATTATACAGTTATTTAGAAAAATTAGAAGGACGAGTTCTATATTATGACACCGATTCTGTTGTTTATGTAAGCCGACAGGGAGAACTTGAACCCTCTACTGGAGAATTTATTGGTGATATGACTGATGAGCTAGAAAGCTACGGTACTGGAAGTTACATAACTGAATTTGTAAGTGGAGGCCCTAAAAACTATGCCTTTAAAGTCTTTAGTACAAAAGATAATGCCGAACACACTGTCTGCAAAGTAAAGGGTATCTTTCTCAATTACGATTCATCTCGAAAAGTTAATTTTGATTCTATTAAGCAAGCTGTATTAAATCACTCTTCTCAAGATAATGAAAGTATACTACTTAAATATAATAGTATTCGCCGAACTCGTGAACATCAAGTGGTTTCTGTAACAGAAACAAAAACATACAATCCGAAAGCAGAAAAACGTCGTTTCCTCTACGATCACAGTTCTGTCCCATATGGATTCAAAAGACAACGCCGTGACTCAAAAAATTCTCCTTCTAACTTATAAAAATAGAAAAATTAAAAAAAAAAAAAATGTTGAAAATGATGTATTTACAAAGTTGAAAAAAAAAAATTTACGTTATGAAATAAAAAAAAAATATTTAACTAAATGTTTGGTTTTATTTTTGATAAAAAAAAATTACATTTGCTTCGATGTACATATAAACTTATTTAAAAGATAAACATTTTGAAGTGCACAACACTTTTCATGGTACACACATTTCATGATCCCTCCATCAGAATGAATTCTCTTAAGTGCTTTGAAATTGGGGCAGGTTTTGTAGGCATCTTCAAGGTTAATTACTTCTACGTTAACATTATTAAGTAATTCTTTAATCCACAGAGTTTTTTCAGCCCCTTTGACGTAAACAGATCCAACTTTAATTTTTTCTCGAAGAAATGTCTTTACTTGATGAAAATCTATAAACCCTCCATTCCATGTTAATCCGTGATGGTGAAGAAATAACCAACGAGCCTGTTTTTTAAGTGAAGTGTGTAGTAAACTAAAGTCATATGGAGGTAAAACAATGAAATGATGATTATGTCCATCATGGAATATGGCTATCTCCTTCAAGATGAACTCATTGTGCAACCCTTTAAAGCCTTGAAAGTCTACAATATAGCTTTTATCCATTTTATGATGTGCTAATATCTACCTTACTTTTCCAAATGATAGTTTTATATTAGGTGGCATATAATTAAATGATTTTGTGAACTTCCCCTGTTAATGCATTATACTCGATTATACGATCATGTAATATTAAGAAATACATTGATGTTGAAGGTGGAATAGGGATTGAAGTTTTGAGTGTAATTTTAAGGTCAACAGGTCCGGTTTTAATAGTTTCATTTTGACGGGAACAATCAATTACTGTGATTGGAGCGATATTCTTAAATTGTTGCCTAGTTAAAAGCGGCTGTGACTTCTTTTGGTAATAGGATTGTTGAAATTTGCTGTACATATCATATAGAATGGCATAACGATCCAGATTAAATTTTAAATTTAAATCTTCACGAGGGTATGACTCAGAGTTCAAATGCACCTTAACATTACTGATATCACAATGATCGAATTTGCTTACGTCTTTATCTTTTTGATTTTTCCGTCCAGTTTGTAGATCAATAATAATGTATCTAGGCTTCTCTAGCTGACTTGAAGTTTTAACTGTCCATATATGGTCAGTGACTGTTGGAAGTGAGGGGTATTCGTATAATTCCCAGTTGCGAAAATGAATTTGAATTGGTTTTGATTGTATTTGTTTTAATAATATAAGCTCATCTGAATCAGCTAAGGTAATGTGAGGTACTCTCCACTGCATTTTAAAAATTGAAAGCTTTATGTCTTCATCTGCCGTAGAAAAGTAAGCATTCTCATTTGATCGAGAACGAATTAATATTAATTCATGTCTAGCATTTGTTATGATCTTTTTGTAATCTTCGGCAAATCCTAATAGACTTTTTAATGGAATACAAAAGTTGAAGGTACCCAATGAAAGTGAAATGCTGTCACTTCCAGACCATGAAGCATTTTCCAAACTCTTGCTTTCGTTTTCATTCAACGATATAAAATTTTTTAATGTTGTTGTGACCCCGACATTTTTATTGTTCTCGATATCCATTCCATTAAGTTCATAATGTATTTCCTCAAACAGAGATGCCATTGCATTATTACATAATTTAACTGTAGATGAAGGTGTTCCATCAGGTTTTGTTAGACTTCCTTCTATGTAAATGAAACTTTCACTGGGTAAAATACACAAGTCCTGCTGTTGTATTGGGATGCGTATTTCGTCGCTTTGATTGAAGGATTGAAGAAAAGGTGAGTAACTATGATACTCAAATTTTGTAATACTGCTATCATGGCTAGGACCGTTAAAAATATTTAATATTTCGCTCATTTTTTTTTTTACTTTAGGACAAATCCTAGTGTAAGCAGGTAAGCTTTATTTTCGGGGGAGAGTTTTCGTCTTATCAGGCTTGGGGTTCTAGCAGAACTAATCGAATGCACGTGCTTAGCTTCGGATATATAATTATTATAGACCAACATTATGCAGATTTTAGAGTTAGATGCAATCGTACAGTTATTGTTTCCCCTCTAAAATTTATCAAGTCACCTTCCTGGTCTACGAACTTAAGTGTAAGAGAAGTTATACGCAGTGTTGTTCCTCTACGTGTCGACTTTGATTGTCTACATTAATGCGTAGACAATTGTGTCGACAATGTAGACAATGTAAACAATGTAGACAATGTCGACTATGATGTCGAAAATGTAGACAATGTACACAATGAAGAAAAAGCATGCCAGCCAATCTGTCATCTGTCATTCTTGATTTCTCTGTCACATTGTTTACTTCATTTAAGAAAATTTTAGGTGTTGATTTGAGTTTTTATTCAAATATTGGTCGATGAAAAAATAAAGGTTTCGATCAATTAGGTTTTCTTTTAATGAAAAACAATAACAAATATGTACATAGCATACTCTACAGTGTGCAACAAAAATCTACAAAATACTGCAGAAAGCCGTCTTCGCAGCTACAGGTAAATAAAAATTTGTTAAAAAAAGCATATTCATATCCTAATAATAATGCCTTCACATTCATTTACGAAAGGAATGCCTGTAAGCAATCCCAATCACCTGCGACATCTGAATCCGGCGATGTCTCTATGATTGTTTTGATTGATGACAATGATTTTGGCTCGAGCTCTGATTTATTAGACGAAACATAATAAGAAAAATTGAATGTCTACATTGTCTACGTTGTCTACATTGTTGACATTGGCATGTAGACAATCATGAATTGTATACGTTGAATTGTCTACACGTAGACAATCGTGTAGTCTACATTTTTTGTCTACATGGAACAACACTGGTTATACGTTTGACATTCACTGGTAAATAGATAACATTTTTTGGAACTTCTATGATTTTATACCCGGCCGCAGCTTCTGGTGAAAATTCGTGAATTGTATGCACTGGGTTATTATTTAAATACGAACCAACAATGATATTACATTCGATTCGTATTACATTTACTTTGTTTATATCAACAGGTAAATCTGACAACTGTGATACACCCGGTTTAAGCACTCGTTTAGTAAAGCCAACTAACTTCCCGATAGTTCTTGGTCTATCAAAAAATATTTCCTCATTACTTTCAACTGTTGTTTTTAGTAAATTATTATTTGCTTTTATTGTAACGGAGGTGGTTGAATTTTTTAATAATATTTGATAAGCAATATATGAAGCAATGTCGTCTATTTCGTAAGATCCTACAGGAATTTCAATTTCATGATCACCCACATGAAACAAATTGTTTCGCTCGTCAACATTTGGTATAGAGTTGTATGTTTGAAAATCAATTAAGCCACACACATATTCTTGATCCAAGTTCAAAGGTGGAAAATATTCGGCTGTTGGCTGAGAAGTATTCCCACTTAATGTAAGTGTGAACGCCATGAAGATAAAAATGTCAATGAAATAATTTTTAAATAAAACCTTTTATTTATTCAGAATTACAATCGTATAAGAATCTCAAACATAAATGACCACAATTAAAAGAGTCATAATCCTGATGCTTAGTATAATTATATTTAATATTTTTACCTAAATAATTAATAACATCAACTGGTGGTTGAAGATTTCCGAAGCTGTCAAAATATTCAATTTGACGGCCTCTTTTGTAATATGCTACCCAATGTGTTCCAGGACCATTTGCAGAATCAAGATTAACAATTCCACTTTCGTTTCTTAAAGGTTTGCCTTTTGGTAATTTATCACGCATAAAAACTCCACGAAAATGCGGAATAAAAGTATTTGCGAAATTTCTCAAATCCAATTCGTTCAATGCACGATTGGGTAGCGAGCTTAGAAGTTTTTTGTCTGTGGTTGTAAATACAGTCCAAACCCCTTTCTATACGGTTTTATATGTAACCCATGTCCAACTGCAATCGATTCCATTTTTTGATTATGGCGGCTTTTTTCCTCTAGATCTTTTTTGGCAATGACAACATCATTAACAGCTTTATAAACACCTGCAGCTCCTCCCGATAATGCTCCAAGAGCTGAAAGTCCGGCAAAGATAGGGAGAAGAAGTGGAATCGCTCCACCGGTTTTTGGTACAGAAATAATTCTAGGTGTCTTTATGCTATTGGCGTTTTTCTTCTTAAATATTTTCTTAGCCGATGATAAAGCTATTTGAATAGCTTTCTTCAGCTGGAATGGAGGGAGAACTTTCCCAAAATTACGCTGGAGAACTTTTCCAATGTCTTTTGTTACTCCTCTAAAGGAAAGTTTCTTAGTTACTCCTTCACCTCCTAGTCCTCTTCCATTTTTTAATGTTTTTCGTTTACTTTTTGAGCAACCCATACCTAATTTCTGTGGCCGCAAACCATAACCGCCTAACTCGAGTTATGACGAAATTGAGTTTTTATCATAATCGTGCTGAGAATATAAAAATCTATGCCCACTCAATTTTTTACGTCTGTATCTTTTTTTAAACAAAAGTTATAAACAAAAAACCTAACAACCTAACTCGCTTTTCAAAAATTATAATTTGCCATAACAACTTAACTCAATAAAAATACAACGGCGGTTTCATAACTTAAGTTAAGTTTTTATTATTCTGCATTTAAAAAAAAAATAATCAGGAATAACAACATAAGTCAATTTAATCAATTTAAAATCTGCCGAGAATTAAAAACGCTTATTTTTCATTTTTCTTATATCAACATAGGCTCTTATTCCCTGATGTAGAACAAATATTTACTTTTCTTAACTTGAGTTAGGTTGTTATGGAAAACCACAATTCTATTTTTTGACCAACTTAACTGAACTTAAGTTCTTTTGGCTAACCAGACTATGATTGCATGAAAATCTTAAATCGAGTTAGGCCGTTATGCCGTGTTTCAATTTAAAAAATCACAAATCTAAGTTGACTTATGTTCTTTTGCCTTAATCAGTTTACTGTAAAAATGAGTCATAAGTGAAGATAGGTCTTAACGAACAGTTGCATCTGTAGTGTAAGTACTGTTTAAAATTGAAAGGTTTAATTAAAGAAGTGCGTAGGATATCGATTAGAGCTGTGCAAATAATGGAATTAGCAAGGATGCTTACAATTTACAAGATAATTATTATCTATTATCATTCTGATTACACGATATAGTTATGTGATGTATTTAGGAGCTGATAATACATTGGGGCAGTGCCCTACGAACAAAATTTGTTTAGGTATTACTCAATAAGAGAAAGTACTCATTACAACAACAAGCGTGGTTTCAGTGCTTTTCTATCTCCCCTTAAAAAAATTCCTATGTAAATTGGTGATCGAAATTAGAAAAACGGTTTATAAAAATATTTATTTTTCATTTGTTCTTAAATAAATTTGGGGTGTCAAATTAAAATAAAATTCAAAAAGAAATATCAAAATAAGAAGTCGTAAGAATTGATCTTCCATTGAGCATTTTTTTTTCACTACGCTTGTGCAAACCTCAAAAACATTATTGTCTATTATTTTTTTTGCAGGACAATGTAATAATAAAGATCAGCTTGTGCGTGAATAAAATGGAATGAAATTAAAGAATTCCTGTTGCCAATCCCTGTTTTCATGATTTGAGAGTGTACTTTTAGAAATGTATTTGTGCTTTAAATCAAAATATAATATTATGACTTTTGTTACAATTAAACCAAACAAAATTGTTTCCATATTTTGAACCGAGTATGACGAAATACAGTCATTTAAGAATGGCCAAACTTTTATTTTTAAGTCATCAGTTATAGCCAAGGCCGTCTTTACCTTTTTGGGGGCCCTGGGCACTTTTCGAAAATGGGGCCCCTGTATGATTATACTCCATGGAAATAAAAAAATTAAAAAAGAAAAACAACTTAATTTTTTTTTTACGAATGAAGCTAAGTTTGGACAAAACTTGATTTTTTTATACCTGTGAAAATAGCTAAGAAAACAAAATTTGTTTTTCGGCTACAAAGAGGATACACATACATATATTTTAATAAAGAAATTTAAAATTCGACGGTATTTAACAATTTTCACAAACGAGCTTTTATACTCTTTCTTTTAACCATCTCATTTAAAATTTATTAACGTTTTAGTTTAGCTTCGATTTCAGTTCGCTTTGAAAAATAAACTATGAATAAGTAAAAATTAAGAGATCATAATAATTATACGTTGCTTTGTTTTATTAGGAGCTGTTCTTTTCTGAATTTCCACACAAACTTACGTCATAAATTTGTGTATTATTCAAAATTTCTAAATCATAATAGAATAGCTAATTTCGAATTAAATAATCACCCCTATTGTGAGTTTTACTTTTTTGGATTTCGGGAAACATAAAAATTTTATATGTAATTTGACATATTTTCTGGACGGAAATCTATAAAAGTGTAACTCACAATAGAGCTGAATACATAAGTATGAATACAATGATGTTTGTTATCCATAAACAAAAATGTTCCCTGTATTACAATGTCACATAGTAGCTACATTATTTGAGATTTCGTGTTTGTGTCCACAGTCCGTAAAATCTGCGGCGCTTCATTGCTGAAAAATTAAATGGAAAGACTGTTTGTGCCTTCAATGGGATTCGTGATCTAGGGAGTGCCACCTTTCAATCCACGTATCGCATGTAACGAAAAACAAATGTTTATCTTTAAATGATGCGATTTGCGGCTAAACGGATCTCCGCAGACCCCCCAAAGTTGATATTTTCAAACGTGATTTCTGGCTAAACTAGGCATCTTAGCGAGTTAAAAATTGCATATTCGTGTTGTAGGGAGATACATCATCACATGATTTTTTTAAAAACTTTTTTGGATATTTTTTTTGTAATTTTCTTATTTTGTTTTATTTTTTTGACTCAAGATACTTTCAAGACTTCATACTTTACTTGTCTTCAGCTTTAAGCCAATCAGAGCTCGTTAAAAATTAACGAAATCAGAGCGGTCTTCTTCGTATTGAATATTCCAGTACAATGGTAGGGAACTTCGTTCTCGTTGCTTCTGATTGATTCGAGTCACCATTACTATGGAAATGAAAATCCATACTGTTCTGTCAATTTAGTATTGAAACGGCGGGATTTCATGATTCGGGATTTCGTGATTCGGGATTTTGTGAATCGGGATTTTGTGATGCGGGATTTTGTGAATCGGGATTTTGTGATGCGGGATTTCGTACCCAACCCCCTTCAATAATATAGATGACGCTACTCTCAATCTGCACCATGCAGTCACTATGTGAAATTGTTATAGATTCTATGGTCATTGGTGTTGCCGAATTTTATGAATGAAACACGCTAACTTTACACAGAACGATGATCAAAAAACTAAATGAGCAAAGTCGCACACTAACACTACCAGAGTATATCTGAAAATTCCGCATGCGCAAAAACGATTCGACTATACGCTTATCCTTTTCTTTACTATATTAAATGAGCTTTTTTCTTAATAATCACGAAAAAGTGATTTTTTAACAACAGAAAATTATTTTAATTTACTATACCTAACTTTTTCTTCATTTGTTTAAACAAATGTTTTTTTTTATAACGTAATAGATAGTGTTATTAGGAATAAATATATGTATGTTTAATTTTTGGTTTTACGAGATAGTGGAGCCGAGATATTTGCAAATGACCAAAAAATGACACAAAACACATTTTTACCAATAACTTTGGTAAACAAAGTTGTCATGTGGTGCAAATTTGGTCTTAAGCTTTTCTCATAAGCACCTATCGATCCATCAAAAAAAAAAATAGACCATGCCTCTCCGCGCAAGGTCAGGGGCCTATTGCACCATCTTACAAAATTGTGATTACAAGCATTTTTTTGTAAAAAATGCAAAGTGCATTGCCACTTAGTTAGTTATTCACAGCGGAGCATTGTTTATAGGTGCTTCATATTTCTGTTTTAATTTGAATATAATTTCGCAGGGAATGTGATTTAAAATGTTTAGCAAAGATTGTTGTTCAGCAAAGAAAGTACGAAATCTGATCATTCTTTATGCATCTAAAATTGCATCGAAATATTTTTTTTCTTGAAAATAGACCAATAGAGGTTAAGTGATGTTTCAGCGATTTGGGGGCCCCTGGTTATTGCGGGGCCCTGGGCCCGGGCCCAGTGGGCCCAGTGGTAAAGAGGGGTCTGGTTATAGCAAAAAAACTTTCAATATTTAATAGAATTCTAAGGTTTATGTTAAGATATGCAGTTTTTGTTGTTAGGGTGAACTACATAATATGTTCATGAAACTGAGAACGTTGAAAATGATTCCGAATTTGATGGTATTTTTTTTAATAAACTAGAATAGATACACTTATTTAATAAGTCTAGTAATTCAATTTCTGAGAGCTCAAATAGAAGAAACGTTTGCAAGACCTAAATGCAAAGCTAAGAAAAAGCTACTTATATATTAAATTTTCAATCAGCAGAAAGACTGTTAAGGTTAAGGCTTGCAAGTCTCTTTATATTTGTAGAAGTAAATATACCGAGAGCATTAAATTTTAAAAACTTGAACTGTAATTCAACAGCTACTGGTCATTAGAAAGCTATTACCAAAGAATTTTATATATTGGTCCCTCAAACACATTGAGGATACAAAATTTGACACCTTGGTGTACGCAGTTAACTGGAAGCCAAAACGCGACCGTAGTATGAAGAATACGAAAATATTTTTAATGTTTCTTGTAAAAAATATTTTCTTCAGTTCTTTGACGAAACTGAGAGCTTCTTTAAATCCGTCATTAAAACAAGAAACTTCACTGTCGTTAGTGTCGTTCGATTCCATTTAAGGATATCAGAGAAAAACGTGCTCCTAACAATAAAACGACATACATATTTCGAGGTTTACTGCACATGAAAGTCACTTCATTTGAAAAGACTCGTGTACAAAATATTTAAACGCCAGCTTTAATCTTACATCAATACACGGCCATTATAAATCATAATCTTTGAATCTGGCAAGCTTATCAAAATACTTAAAAATGTTTGGATTTATCGGCCAAGAGTTTAATGCCTCAAAAGGAGACAATTGTTCTTTTGCTTCGAAGAGAAAGGTTACCGAATCCGAGAATGAAAAGTTCGCATTGCAAGTGAAGCAAAACGCAACGAAAAAAAGAGGCAATAAAAACCAAACACTTTTAAATTAAAGCTTGGACCTTCATCGATCCTTGAACCAGTGCTTACATATGTGATTGCGTCCATCACAAGCTCAATTAGCTTAGTGAGAAAAAAACGAAGGTCCAAATTGATTTTTATTTCGTTAATAAGACTGATTTAATTGACACGAAGAACAACGACAATGATTTTTCTGATTTTGCCAAAATAACTTGGAACTCTATTCGGTAGCTACGTTACTATAAAAACTGCATCAAATGCAATAATACACTACAAAACAGAATTATTTTATGCACAGATTGGGCGTTTTCCTAAATGCAGTGTTGCAGCGCATCATGAATTTTGATGCTTTTTTCTATTCACTTGCTTCAATAAAATATCGTTATTAAATACGAATTCTAAATTTTAGAGTTTTTTTTAATGAATTGTAAAAGTAAATTTCAGAGTGAAGAAAAACATTGCAAGGGCATCAAAATCCACGATGCGCTGCAACACTGCATTTAGGAAAACGCCTATTCTCTTCCAACAACGAGGAAGAAAGTGTCGATACAAACACTTCAAAAGCTAAGAGGGAAGCTTGGACGAAATTTCTTTGAGCGTACACATACTTTAATCAATACAAATTTTATGTTTCTTAAATCGTTGCACTTTATAGTTCTAATATAATATCACAACAAACAATACCTACAAACTCACAATTTGAAACTTCAAAATTTCAAAGATGACAATCGATATGTCAAAATACATTTTAAAATGCCTTTAAGTGACCCTTAAACGCGGTTGATGGCGTTTAAGTTAAGAGGCCTTTAAGTAACGTTACTTAAATGTGAAAATTGATTATAGATACCGATTTCATACTTAAGAGCTGCTTAGAGGTATTTTAAAGTTAAGTAACCTTTAAGATTTATTTATAGATTCGCCTGCAAGTCTTGATTTTCAGTCTTTTTATGACAATCTTCCATCCAATATGGACGAGCCAAATACTTATCCTCATTTAACAGGCCCTAAGAACTCAGAAGATACTTAAATATCAATTTTGCTCAAAATTTAATCAATAATGTACAATACATAATTTAAACTTATGCATATTAAAAACTTGAATAAATAAAATATTCTTATTACAAAATGTTCCTTTACTTGTATGATACTTTCACGACCAAAAGAAAACAAACATGGAAAATTAACTTAAGTTAATGAATACCCTGGTTTATTGGTAAGGAAAAAGAACTTAAGTCAACATATGAAATTTTTTCCCACAATCTCACACATGGAATAACGACCTAAGTCGACAAAAGAAATTTTAATCATTCTTTCTTAATATGCCATAACAACCTAACTCGACCTAAGCTTTTTATTTTTTTAAAGTTCAATAAGCCATAACAGCTTAAGTGTTTTTTTCCTTAAATACTCACTAAATATAAGACATACATTTTATTACTTCTAGTATATGAGAAATGTGTATTCTTTCTTCATTTTTGTATTTAAGAAATTTAAAAATTCATAATTCCTGATTCATAGAGAGATTATGAAACTTAAAACTGCTCTCCTGAAAAATATGAAAAATCGACTTAAGCGGTTATGCCTTGTGGCCACTGATTTTACTTTTGCTTTCATAAGATTAGTAACTATTAATGCATTTGCACGCTCAGCTATATTTGCGTCTTTTGATTTGACTCGCTCCCAGGCTTTTTCATATAAAATCTTATCTGATAAGTGTCGATCAGAGGTATTTTTTATTTTAGAATAAGATATATCGTGTTCTTTACAAGCTTGATCAAGCAAATTGATTCCAGGATCACCTCTAGCTAAACGTTGCTGGAGTTTTGTTCCAGGTCCACAGTATTGATATCCAGGAAGATGTAGTTCAATAGGTAGTTTGTTAATTACAGAATTTATTAAACCTTTTCCTTTAGCGTTAGCTCGTCGACTGGGTAAATTTTTTGAAAAATCAATCATTTTATACAAATAATGTGAACATTATTTTACGGTGGTTAGTAATGTTATGATATCAATTTAAATATAAACTTCGCATATATATGAAAATATTTTAGTTCTTACCACTATGCGATTCATTAAACAACAAGACCAGCTACCAATAAAAAACATGGATACGTGTAAAAGTGCTGCAACAACAAAGCATAGTAAGCTTTTACCGAATAGTATAAGAGGAATTATTACTGGTCCCTCAAATTGTGGTAAAACAAATGTTATGATGAGTTTGCTACTACATCCGAATGGATTGAGATTCGAAAATATTTACATTTATTCTAAATCTCTACATCAACCAAAATATGAGTTTCTTCGAAGTGCCATCAAACCAATAAAAAATATGGGATTCTTTACTTTTTCCAATAACACTGATGTTATCACCCCCGAAAAGGCTAAGCCAAATTCCATATTTATTTTTGATGATATTGCCTGTGAAAAACAAGATACTATCCGGACTTACTTTAGCATGGGTCGGCATCATCATATTGACAGTTTTTATTTATGTCAAACATATACAAGAATACCCAAACATTTAATTCGAGACAATGCAAATTTTCTTATCGTCTTCAAACAGGATGATATGAATTTGAAACACATTTATAACGATCATGTCAATACGGATATGACCTTTAATTCCTTTCAAAAAGTATGTGCAGAATGTTGGAATACCAACTACGGGTTTTTGGTAATTAACAAGGATAGCCTCTTAAATGAAGGACGGTATAGAAAAGGATTTGATTGTTTTCTAAAACTATAAGTAGTTTTCATTATCATATACTCAGATAAGGGTAGCTCAAACCAGTTCCAGAAGCAGTTAAGAATGATACAGAGGCAGTTAGAAGCGGTTCAAATCAGTGAGGAAACGGATACGAAACGGTGTATACCAGTTCATGAACAGTTTAAACCAGTTTCAGAAGCAGTTAAGAACGATACCGAGGCGGTTGAAAGCGGTTCAAATCAGTGAGGAAACGGATACGAAACGGTTTATACCAGTTCATGAGCAGTTAAGAACGATACCGAGGCGGTTGAAAGCGGTTCAGACCAGTTATGTAGCAGATAAGATACGGTTCAAACCAGTTCATGAGCAGTTTAAACCAGTTTCAGAAGCAGTTAAGAACGATACCGAGGCGGTTGAAAGCGGTTCAGACCAGTTATGTAGCAGATAAGATACGGTTCAAACCAGTTCATGAGCAGTTTAAACCAGTTTCAGAAGCAGTTAAGAACGATACCGAGGCGGTTGAAAGCGGTTCAGACCAGTTAGGTAGCAGATAAGATACGGTTCAAACCAGTTCATGAGCAGTACAATGCAACAGCTTTAAAAACCGGTCAAATGATAAAATTTTGTCACATGCATAGAAATGTTCTACGAGAGCAGTTCAAAAAGTTAAGCGAACACAAAATAGTTTTAAAAACTGATTCCATACACCTTGGAGCCTATCATTCTTTATCATCAAACATCAATATAAAACTAGGAAGATTTGTTAAAGCAATACGACACTTATTTACCAATTGTTTCTGTAAAAGAAAACGTCCTCAATATGATGAATATTGATGTGAAATTAACAAAGAACTTATCAAAACCACCAATGATCTAAGAAAGAAATACAAAGCTCTTAGAAATGGTAGAGAAGCTTACGAAACTCAAATAGAAGAAACCTTTAAACCAATTACCAAACCTCTAAACGAACTAGTGAAAAAATCAAACGTGAAACAGAACGAAGCACACGAACAAAATGTATTTGAAAGTCCAATAAAGAAAATAAAACACAACTTGAACGAAGAATTCATAACTCCTCCTAACACTTCCATTAATTCTCTCAATACTACTACAGAAAATCGTATCGAAACACCGAAAACCTCTAATCGAAATCTTCGATATCATGATTTTACAAAACAGTTATTATTGCAAAAAGAATTTCAAGATTTACCAAAAAGCTATTTAGATTTATTTTTAAATAATTCGAGTTTAATTGATAACGTTTATGGTATACATTTAAAAAATGGAAAGATTTATCTTGGAAATGCCAAGTTTAATGTTCAGGGAAATGATTTACAAGTTCAAAATAAAAACTTTGAAGGAACAAATGGATTATACGAGCTAATATTTAAAAAAATACCTGATAAATCCATCTACAACGAAGAAGATTTAAAAAATTACAAGTCGATATTAATTGATACTAATGCACATAGGGTTTCTTATGACTCGAGAAAACAAGTCCGTGGCAATCGTGGTTATAAATACAAACATATAATAAGTAAATTATTTGGAAATAACACAAATAATTCCCCTAATTTGTCACCTTCGGCTACAGGGAGTGGATTGATGCAGTTATCAAAAATGAAAAAAGACTATATATTCTGGGATGACCCTAATGAGCGCATAGACCGATTGAGACTTCTAATTGCTTCACATCAACCTGGACATAATAACCACTCTAACGAAATTGTTTCAATCATTGAAGAGCTGAAAGAAGCAAATATTATTGAATAAAATATTAAAAACTAAAAATAAAATGAGTATTGATAAATTCGGGCGTATTTCGAATAGATCTTTCCCAAGAATGGGAGCAAAAGGGGTAAAAGGAGAGCAAGGACCTCAGGGTATACAGGGTGAGCGAGGATTAACCGGGCCACCTGGTGAGGGATTTCTCACCACGACAAACGGCAATTATAACTTAAACTGGAAACGCTTGCAAAATATTCAAGATCCTCAAGAAAAAGGAGACGCCGCTTCCAAAAATTATGTTGACGAAAAAATTGAACAAATAACAAATTAGACAATACCTTCAAATTGAAATTGAAAAATACTTAAATAAAGAAAACCGCGTCATATCTGCTTAAAATCAATTTAGTCTTTACCTTACTACCTATGTGATCAGTCAGTAATTCGCGATGCCTAACATAAAGCCTATATTGATTTTTGAAGAAATCTTAAAATTCGTTAGAGAAAATAAAAACATCTTGCTAGACGAACATCATGAGGAGCTTTTGAGCTGTATAACTTCCTTGAAAAGATTTATAAATTTATCCTCGACAACGTCCGATTATGGCTGTCATTTTGTTAACTGTCCTTGGTCTTCAAATTTATGCCAGGAAGGAGCGGATACATGTGCTTGCTACATGGTTGAAAATAAGTTGATAAGAATTAAAAAATTAATGTTGTTGTATGAAAGATTAAAATAAATAGTTTACATAAAAGTCTCTATGTTAAATTCAGTTTGCACCTATAATTCAAATGAAAAACATGTCTTCTTTAAAAATTAATTTAGTTGTTGACGAACTTTTAACATTCTTAAAATCTAATCAACACATCATACTTGACGCACACTTTTCAGAAGCCATGGAGTGTATTTTATTTGTAAAGAGATTCGAAAAGGATGATCGTATAATGTCATCGAATAGATTTCACTTCCTGAACTGTGCTTCAAACTCTTCACTTAACTTGTACAATAAAGGACCAGACACTTGTGCATGTTATAAAATTAAAGTTAAAATTAGTAAAATTAAGAGAATTGTTAATTTTTATAAAAAAATTTTAAATGAATAAACTTATAAGAAGGTAAAATGTTTTGTTGTTTTAATCATTCTGTGCAAAGATGAGTAAAAGAGATGTTGTCGAAGAACTTCACAAGCCAGCCAGAAGAAATTTCAAAAAACGGCGAGTCATTGTCAAGGGGCTTGATGATTTATGGCAAGCTGATCTAGTCGAAATGGGGGCATATTCGGCAGATAACAAAAATTATCGGTATCTTCTTACTGTAATTGATACATTTTCTAAGTTTGCTTGGACAGCCCCTATTAAAAATAAAACCGGTTCGAGTGTCACAGATGCTATGAAAAACATATTAAAAAAAGGTCGTATTCCAAAAAATTTACAAACCGATGACGGGAAAGAATTTTTCAATACAACTTTCCAAAGCCTAATGAAAAACCATAAGATCAATCATTATTCGACATTTACATCTCTTAAAGCCTCGATTGTCGAACGATTTAATCGCACTCTGAAAGCCCTTATGTGGAAAGAGTTTAGTGGCAATGGTTCATATTGCTGGATTGATATAATAGATACAATAACTAAAAAGTACAACAATTCAAAACATCGTACTATCAAAATGAAGCCTTCCAAAGTCAATGCTGCAAATGAAAAGCAAATACTATCTACAATATATGATCACATCAAAATTCATATTGTTCCAAAGTTCAAGATGGGAGAATTTGTCAGAATTAGTAAATACAAACATGTATTTGATAAGGGATACACACCGAATTGGACAACAGAAATCTTCAAAATAACCAAAGTTCAACACACAAATCCGGTTACTTATCTATTAGAAGACTATCAGGGGCACCCCATTAAAGGAGGGTTCTATGAGCTGGAACTACAAAAAACAAAGTTTCCCGATACATATCTGATTGAAAAAGTGCTTCAAAGGAGAAAAAATCGATTGCTTGTAAAATGGCTTGGTTTTGCATCCGACCACAATTCATGGATACCTATTTTAAAAGAAAACAAATAAAAACCATCTTTTCTGTATAGTTTTGAAAATAAAAAAGCTTTTGTTTTATTCAAATGATTTCAATTTATTTTTATTCAGGATTGCACTCTTCCCCGAATGTGTTGAACATATATGAAGGTTTTTTTCCTTTTCCTTTTCCAATTGGCATTTTTACAGATGTAACTGACATGCAGAAATTATCCGTGCTCAAACCTTGCGAGTTACTTTGGAATATTCTGCTAATCATTCCCCAGACGTCATTAAATTTCAACTCGGAAAGATTTTTGAAGTTAATCCATCCATTTCCTCTTTCAGTAAAGCCCATTACACAGAAAGTAATTCCTACTTTATCTGTTGAGTCAAGACCTGACACAGCGAAGGCAATCATATCATGAATTGCCCCCTTGACCCACGAAGATGGTTCTTCATCCTTTGGTATGGGCTTGATTTTGAATTCAAACTTCCTTCCCTTTATGCCGAATCGTTTTACTTTAGTCTCGATCTCACTCAAAACTTCAATTCGCTAAAAATTAGAAAAAATAACAAAGACTTTAGCCAAACGAATACCCCGAGAATAAATAAAAACAGTAAATTTATATTTCATACAAATTGATATGTATATTTATTTTTTTATTTTTTTTTAATGAAAGTTACATGTATTTATATTTTTTTTTATACTAATGTAGGTACTTATTGAAACTCATTATAAAATAAACGTTTTTGGGGGTTTAAAAAATACATTCCCCCACTCACATCTGGCTCATTTCCAATGTTTTCCTGAGTTGTTTGCTGCTGCTGCTGCTGCTGTTCCTGCTGCTGTTCCTGTCGTTGTTCTTCCTTCTCATGGAAGTCTATGTTAAACGACTGCCCGCAAGGCCCCAACACCTCCAGTGAGCAGTTTTTCAATTGCTTTACATCTTCGTCATCTAGCCTAGTAACTAGCCGTTTCGGTAGATAAACCACACAATCCTGGAGCTCCACTGAAATCTGCTCCCCGAATCGTGTAGTACACCTACTCGTCTTAACCACCGGGAATCTTTTTTTAATCGCCAGCTTCGATATGCTGCAAATCGGTTTCCGTTCCTCTGACTGCTTTAAAGCATTTTTGATTTTAGTTAAGAAAGACATATTTTCTTTGAAATTAAAAAAAGGTTCGTTAATATCTTGATTACACGAATGAACTGTTTTCAAACTGAAAAACCAGTCTGGTTTTATACTCTCAAGATCATTTTTTCTAAAAATATATGTAGGTTCATATGTATATATATATGTATATATATAACGTTTTGGTCATCATGGGGATAGCTTGACACGGGTATACAAACAAAGTGTTAGTTCCCCTTTTTCTTAAGAGATCATAGGTTAGGTTAGGTTGGAGTGGTTGTCTAGTTGTTGTTGACTCACTTAGACCTCAAGGATCCGTTGTGATACCACTAAAGAAGTTACTCATGGGAGAGTAATGAATTTAAACAAACCATTTCGTGCTTTTAATAAAGTTAGAGAGACATTTTGTGTCGGTTGTTGCCAGTTCACTGGTATTATCGAAGAAGGGATTACCTAGATAATTATTCCTTCTATTGGAGAGTGCTGGACATGTACATAGAAGGTGTTGGACTGTTTCCTCTTCCTCCTCGTCCATGCAGCTTCTACAGAAGTCATTTGTGTAGACTCCTAGCCTCAAGGCATGTCTAGCTATGAGGCAGTGTCCTGTTATAACTCCTATTGTAGACCTTATATTTTGTCTGCTCAGGGAGATCAAGCCTTTTGACCGTTTTAGGTCTATGCTTGGCCATATTTGTTTAGTTGCCAGGCAGGTGGTACCCTGTGACCATCTAGCATTTGTTGATTCTAGAGCATATTGTTTGAGAAGATGTTTGCATGTAGCAAGTGGTGTTCCTATGTTATGTTTTTGTCTAACAGTAGGCAGAAGTGTTCCGTTTTTGGCGAGCTCATCGGCCTTGCAATTTCCCGGAATGTCTCTGTGGCCCGGCACCCAAATAAGGTGAATATTAAACTGTTCTGTCATCTCATTCAGAGATGATCGACAATCGTGGACCAAATGAGAGTTAGTGGAGACAGACGCGAGAGATTTGAGGGCGGCTTGGCTGTCCGAGAAGATCCGTATATCCTTGCAAGATATAACGTTTTCTTTGAGCCAGGATAGTGCCTCTTTAATCGCCATTACTTCTGCCTGGAATACACTACATTGATTGGGAAGTCTATATGAAAGACTGAGATTCAGTTGTTTTGAATAGATGCCACTTCCAACGCCGTAATCGGTCTTAGAACCGTCTGTATAGAAGTGTACAGCATTGTCTTCCAGGAGTCTCTCTTCTTCCCAAGACGATCTTGAAGGGATGGAAACCAGGAAGTTGTTATCGAATACCATTTTTGGGGTGGTATAGTCTAAGCGATCTGGGATAGATCTGAAGTTGTCTAAGATGGTTGTATGACCAGTATTGTTACTGATCCATTGAGAGGTGGCTCTAAGTCTCACGCATGAGTTGGCTGCCACCATTTTGGAGAAGATGTCAAGAGGTGATAGGTTTAAAAGCACTTCCAGGGCTGCAGTTGGTGTCGAGCGAAGTGCTCCTGTGATGCACATACCTGCTGACCGCTGGACTTTGATGAGTTTATTTACATTTACCATCTTGTCCAGTGCGGTCCACCATACGACAACTCCATAAATGAGTATCGGTCTAATAACCGAGGTGTATAGCCAATGGGTTATTTTTGGGGAGAAGCCCCATTTCGATCCTATTGCCTTTTTACAAGTGAAAAGCGCTACGGTAGCCTTTTTTACTCTTTCATCAATATTTGCCTTCCAATTTAGTTTTTTGTCTAAAATGAGGCCTAAATATTTGGCTTGGTCGGAAAAGCTTAATGGTATTCCTTTAATCTTGGGTGGGTTAATCTGAGGAATTTTGTACCTTCTCGTAAAGAGTACTAATTCTGTTTTATGTGGATTGACGTCCAAGCCACACTGCTTAGCACACTTTGTTAGCCTGTTTAAGGCATTTTGTAGGAGTTCTGAGAGAACTTGGGGATGTTTCCCAGATACAGATATTGCAACATCGTCAGCATAGGCAATCACCTTGAAACCCTCTGCTTCCATTGATGTTAGCAGTTCGTTTACCACCATGTTCCATAAGAGAGGCGAAAGGACCCCACCTTGGGGGGTACCTCGATTCACCGATCTGGTGGTAGTAAAACTTCTCATGCTGGAAGTTATTGTCCTGCTTTTGAGCATGAGACTTATAAGATCAATGAGTGGTTTCTCTAATTCCAGCTTGTTCATTGCTGTTGTGATCGCCTGGTAGCTGACGTTGTTGAAAGCTCCTTCGATATCTAGGAAAGCTACTAGATTGTATTCTTTGTATTTGAGGGAATATTCAATACCACGTACCAGCGAATGAAGTGCTGTTTCTACTGATTTTCCCTTAGAGTACGCATGTTGAGCTGTGGAAATGAGACATGGTTTTAAGTTATGTCTGATGTGAATTTCAATCAATCTTTCCAAGGTTTTAAGAAGGAAGGATGATAGGCTGATTGGTCGTAGATCTTTAGGGCTAACGTGAGAGGGTTTCCCTGCTTTAGGAATGAAGACTACTTTTGCCATTCTCCAGGCTTTAGGAATATATCTCAACCTTACGCAGCTCGTCAGAATGATTTCCAATGGTGGAATGATCATGTCAGAGCATTTTTGTAGTTCGGCCGGAATGATTCCGTCTGGTCCTGGAGATTTATATGGATCAAAGCTGTCTACAGCCCATTGCAGTTTTTCCCGCGTTATTAGATCAACTGTGTCGCTTGTAGCGGTTTGAGACTCTGATGTTGAGTTGTAAAGTATATTAGAGCTACCTGGAAAGTGGGTGTCTAATAACAGATTAAGAGATTCTTCATCTGTGGTAGTCCATGTGCCCGCATCTGTCGTTAAAGCACTGGGTATAGTTGGACTTTTTGAGAGAATTTTCCTGAGTCTTGAGGCTTCTGAAGTACTGTCTATTTTTCCACAGAAGTTTCTCCAAGAAGACCTCTTGCTCTTCCTTAATTCTTTTTTATATTGCCTTAGAGCTTGTTTATATAAGTCCCAATCAGAGGGGGATCTAGTGTATTTAGATCTATTGAAGAGTTTGCGACAGCTCTTCCTGAATGGTTCTAGATCTTTGTGCCACCAATGAGGTTTCTTTTTACCCTTTACAATGGTAACAGGGCATGAAGTCCTCATTGATTCGTTAAGGGCTTCGGTGAGATGATTTACCGAGAGGTCTAGTTCATCTTTGGTGGAGGAGCTTTTAAGAAGGTTGTGGTCAAGCAGTTGTGCTAGTACCTCCCTATATCGTTCCCAGTTAGTGTTACGGTGATTGCGAAATCCCGTAGATATATTTGCCACATCACTGAGATCAAACTGAATGTATCGGTGATCAGAGTAGGAATTCTCTTTTGAGACATGCCAGTTTGAAATCAGGTTATGGATCGAGTCAGAGGTAAGTGTAATATCAAGTACCTCTTTCCTGTTCTTGGTTACAAATGTAGGTTCATTACCAATATTATTAATGAGTAGATTAGTGCTTAGTATGTAATCAAATAAGGACTCACCTCTCTCATTTATGTCAGAGCTACCCCATACCGTGTGATGGGCGTTAGCGTCCATTCCAATTAGGAGACCCACTTTCTTCGATTGCGCGTCCGCAATTGCCTTCCTTAAGGTGTCTCCTGGAACTGGGCTGTCGTGGCCAAGGTAGGAGGATATGAGCCAGTATGTGGCTTTATCCGTTGTTATAACAGCGGTGGTAGTGTCCTTGTCGCTGTAATTGGGGAGTAAAAATACATGTAAGTCTTTTTTTACTAATATGCATGACCTTGGTTCACCTTTCTCCGATGCATACAACAGATTATAACCAGGAGTCCTGAGGCCTCTGATGATGGATTTTGAGACCCACGGCTCCTGTATCAAGACAACGTCTTCTTTGTTCTTAGCAGTCGGAGTACCAGGTTGTTCGTGGCCATGATGGCGTGATGGAGATTAATCTGAACTAATCGCAGCATTGCTACTTTTAGCCAGATCAACCTCCACCACTGTTTTATCGGCGTTTTCATCGTCTGAGGAGGAATGAAGTAGGGTTTCCTCACTCAGAGTGATGCCTAAGGTGGAGTCTTCAGTATCCATGTCGGAATTGCTGTCGACTATAGAATTAGCCTCCACGTCGGATGGCTTGTTCGGGGCTTTGGAGGTCGGTGGTTCCTCGTGTGGTGTTGCATCGACCTCCATTATTTGGGGTTGTGAAGCGTTTCCTTCCGCTGAAGGGGCTTCTGTGGGGGGCGCGTTTAGCGAATCTTCATCTTTTTTATAGATGCGAACTGTGACTTCGTCGAAACCATACCTAATCACGCCTTCGGTCGCGGCCAGTGGAGCTAGCGATTCCCTATTGATCACCAAGAGAGCTGATCTATAGCGACCCACTGTCTCCTTCTCAACCTTTGGGACTTTCCAGTCGTGAGTAGGCAGGCTTGGATTGCTGGTTTTGATTAATTTCAAAATCATGTCTGGGCAGTTATGAAGAGCCGGGACCATTATACGTGCTCTTGGTCGGCAAGGGATATTCTCCCTTGTAACAACTTCGAGCTTGGCACCCGGCCAGACTTCTGGCAAGCCATTGACAGCAGCCCTGTACAGATCGAAAGATCTCTGATCTCCACAGGCGATGAGTTTGATACGATTTTGGTACCATCCTGCATCGGCTGTGTCAGGGAGAGGTCCCGGATTCTCCTCGATGACAGATAAAAATCTGAAACCAAGGTGAGCCCTGACGTCTGCCCATTGATCATGAGAGATGTTACCATCCACATGACTCCTGTCAATGACCGCGACTATGATCTTGCCTTTGAGCGCGTCTCTAAAAGAAAGATCTTTATTGAAGGCTGTTGTGCTGCTGGAATGCACTTTCTGCCTTTTCGCTTCGGGCTTGTCGCCCTCCAGAGACCTATTGCGCTTTGACGTTGAGTCGCTGCAGGTCGATTTGTTATTACTGCTAAGGAAGCCACTAGCCCACTCGAGTTTTCGCGTTTGCTCGGGGGTTCTTTCCTCCGCCGGTATGACATCGACTGCGGCCAGAATCCGCGCAGCATTACGCTGATCTCGACTGGCCTGTGCCTTCATGGACCTCTTTCTGGTCAACCCAGAACTATGTCCGTGTGACACAGTTGTGGATCCACCTCCAGATTTAATCGCTATCGATGCCAATCGGGGTGCGCCCTCATCCTTCGAGTCATTTCCACATGTCGTAGATTTTGCCTCTCCGGATGGAGTGTCCCTTCTTGGGGTCGCTTGCGACGTCCTAGCAGGAGCGGGGATGGGGTGTGATGTGGAATCACCGCCCTTGGGACAGCCGAGCGTCACAGCTGTACCACTGACGGGTAGTTCCTTTTTGTAGAGGTTGCGGCTAGTAGAGGGAAAAGGATTCCCGCCACTAGTAGCAACCACAGGGTTGACAATCCGTTCGCACCTCTGAGTTGACTCGACAGCCTTTTCAGGAGATGTGACCGCGTTGTCAGCCCTGGCTCGATTTATTTTTCTCATTATTTTTCTGTTTGTTTCTTTTTTTTCATTTTTTTCCCACGAGTAGTGCGGAAAGACGGTCAGCCCCGGCAGAGCCGCTTACCGGGGCAAGGCAAAAATATGACGGACCTTGCCACAGCATCCGAAAGAGCTCGTTAATGGCTGGTTTATCCCCCAGCCTTTCATTCTTCGGCACGGTTTTCGTACAAAGTACGCTCACACCACCACTGAAATTAGGAACCTCTAAACTATGATTGAATTGGGTTTCCGGACGTTGCACTATTGAGGAGTTACAACAATTCGGCGACCCAACTCAACCTTAGCTAATCACCATCCTGCCAAAAACGCACAGGACTACTGTGGTGATCATTGCCCACCTGGCACCCACTTGGAGGGTTTGAATGAGGATTTTTGCCGGGCCAAGAGATCATCCCTTTTCTTAAAATATAAATAATTCCATGTCCATATCTTTGTCTTGTAAATATAAAGACACAAACACGCATACCTATAATCACATCTTATCGTCACCCATTCCTATCCAAACTCCAACAACTATCAGCTAACTAGCTAACAAGCTAGACACACACACACACACGCACACACACACACTCCACACCACACAATTAATAACTATTTCTACCCCCTCAACCACCCATCCAATTCTTTCGGACTAGGTCGATGGTCTCATCAAAAAATTCACCCACCATATCTAATGACAAACAGGAATATAAACATACATATATTTCTAGCTACAACGGCTATCCAAAACACATCAACAGGGCAACAGTGCATAAAATTCACTTGACATATTACCGATCCTCCACTCCACACAAAATCTCTTCCCCATCATGATTATGACATCTCACTTTGCACCACAACCAACGGCATCATATTTTTTTTTTTTCAACCATCCCCATAACTCACTCACCCACAAAACAAACCAACAAAAACCATCAGCATCATAACACCCAAGGAAAAACAAATCAATAAAAAAAAAACAATTCCAAATATCAGACTAGATCAATACCCTCATCTAAAAAGTCCACATATCATCATGACAAACAGGAATATCTATACACATATTTTCCTAGCTACAACGACACTTGAATCACATCAACAGGCAACAGTACGCATTAAAACCAACCATCACCAAATTCTATTTCGGACTAGGTCAATCTCCTCATTTAAAAATAGAACTCCACACAAAATCTCGTTCCCATCATGATTATGACATCTCACTTTGCACCTCAACCAACGGCATCACAAGATAATTTAAATTTATTCATACCTATTCAACTGCAACGATACTTGAAAACCATCATCGCCCAACAGTTCATTTTAAAAATTTTAATACCGATCCTCAATATACAAACACCATAACCATCCCTCAAAACATCTCTTTCACATTCATGTCCAACTCACCCTCATAATACCCATCCTCAAATCACACACAATCCGCACCACACCACAATCCACTAACCCTCAAAACAATCCTCAAAAACCAGACCGCTCATGCCGCCAAAGAAAAACAAAACATTTAAAAAGCAATAAAAAACCAATTAAACAAAATTCCCACCAAAACCCATTAAAAAGGTCGTAAAAAAAATTCACACGTCTGAGGCTCGCATTTCCTACTAGCATGGCTTTCTTAAAGGTAGATCAACTACATCTAATCTTACTCAATTTGTATCTAATACTATTTGTGCCATGGAATTAGGTTACGAAATTGATGCAGTTGCAACTGATTTCAGCAAGGCATTTGATAGGATCGCTCACAATATAATTATTTTCAAATTGAAATCATATGGATTCCCATCTCCGTTTTTATCTTGGGTCCAGTCCTATTTAAGTGATCGCATAGGCACTGTTTTGTTCAGAGGAAGTACTTCCAACCCTGTCCGCTCAACATCAGGCGTTCCCCAAGGTAGTCACCTTGGCCCCCTTCTCTTCTTGTTAAGTATAAACGACGTTGAGCTTACTTTAGTAGGATCTGACCTGGAGATTTACGCTGATGACATGCGTATTTCTAAACATATTACATGCTCAGCAGATACCCAGCAACTACAAACCGACCTAAATAATTTCCTTACCTGGTGCCGTCATAATTTTCTCGAACTTAACGTCAGTAAGTGTCAAGTCATTACTTATTCTCGAAAACGCCCCCCTCTCCCCCAGCGTTATTATTTCTTGAATAATGAACAAGTCTCGGTTGTCACATCTATTCGTGACTTAGGGGTTATTTGTGACAATCAGCTAAATTTTCGAGCTCATTATGATTCTATTATTAACAGGGCTAATTCAACTCTAGGATTCGTAAAGCGTTGGTCCAAGGAGTTTTCAAATCCCTATGTCACAAAATCCTTATACATTTCTTTTGTACGTCCTCTTTTTGAATATGCCTCTCCCGCCTGCTCACCTTATTATCATGTCCACATTCAGCGCATTGAAGCCGTTCAGCGCAGATTTTTAAGATTTTGTTTGCGCGGCCTCGGATGGGACGACCCATTCAGACTCCCACCCTACGAAAACCGTCTTAAACTTATAAATTTACAGACCTTAAGAGTACGTCGAGATAATGCTGACCTCATATTTTTACACCAGTTATTATCTGGAGGTATCAACTGCGTAGGCTTGCTACGAAAAATAAAGCAAAACACTAATCAATCTCGCCTCAGATCGATACCACTGTTCTGGATACCCCTTCACCGAACCGAGTACGGCCTAAATGAACCACTTACAAGAATGCTTAGAAGTGCTAACAACTCAAATATTTTTGATTTAAGTAGTTAGTTCAAAAACTGCCCTTAAAAATGCTCTCCAATAATTATACCTTCATTTCCCGACCCAACTTTCCACCAAAACCTATTATTACTATTATTATTAATCTAATTTTAAGAATTTTTTTGTTTAGTTTTAAGTAACAGGCTTGAATTAAGCTTAAATAAATAAATAAATAAATAGACAAATTGAAGTACGAGTATTCTGATAAGACAATGTATTTAAAATTAATAACACATTTTTTATTTCTTTTTTCTAAACTAATAGCTTACTGATTATTCTATTTGACATTCATTTAAATTACCTTGAACCTCAGTATTTAAATTACTCATCACAACAATTAAAAAAAAAATACAATAAAAAACAAAAATCTTATCACCATCCCACCCTGTCCCAGAATAAACTGATCATCACAACAATAACAAATTACTCATCACAACAATTTAAAAATAGCATAAAAAACAAACCTCTTATCACCGTCCACAATGTCCCCATACCAAAAAAAACTGGGAATTCCGCGGGCTATCAACGGAGTCCATAAAGCTATCTTTCTTGTTCGCTATTGCATCCTCCCTGGAATTACCTCATTGTAAGAGATATAGTGGCAAGTTTTAGTGGGAGTCAGTTAAGTTTTTTTTTTCAGATGCATCATCGTGGCACACAATTAATTTGTTGTTGAAAAGTTGTAACAACACAAGCCAGGTGGATTGTTCATAATAACAGCTACAAGACTACATTGATATGTGAATAAATTAATTAATACAAGTTGTAAGGGCTTTGCCGTAGGGTTACGGTTAGTGAGCATTGGGGATTCCATATCTTTGCAAATGTAACTGGGGAAAAGTGTTTTTGAATTATTAGAAAATTTTTAAGTACATGTCTAATTGTTTTAAATTTGGAATATTTTAATGATTAGAATGAATTTGATGTGATAGACAGTTTACTGCTTATAAAGAAGGATGTAATCAAGCTTCCCTTAAGCCTTAAGGGGTTTAAACCTAAGGCAATAGGCATCAAAAAATGCCCAGAGACATTTTTTTGGACAAAGACACTAGCTGAGTGGAATTCAAAGTTAAGATACAATCATATCTTAAAATACCGAATAATAAATCAAATGCCCCTTCCAGTCCATTAGGCCCCTTTGTGACTGTTTATGACTGAACAACAAGTTAGATATGTTTTAACCAAGATTAATCAAATTTCATATTCGTTCCATGTTTTCAAATTTTTAACTAATGACACTTGCAATATTTTTGGCTTACTACACGCAGAAAAATAATTTCTAACCGAGAGCGTTTTTCGGTGGGTTAAAAAAAAAGTGTTAAAAACAACGTAGTCTCGGGTAAAAACTACGTAGTGTATGTTGTTGAAAGTAACGTAGTTAACTCGATTAAATGAAATTGTTTAAAATAAACACAAAAGAATGTTATTTTAATCGAAAAACTTGGCTAAATTAATCTAGAAAGTAGGCTATAATTCGCAATTTCCAAGATTGTTTACTTTAAATGAGTAATATGTTTAAATCAAATAACTACACTCAATTAATTTAACACATTTCTTATTCAATATTAAACCATCTTGTTGGTTAAGTTAAACTAATCGCAATGTTGTTTAAATTAAACGAGAATCTAAGTTGAAACAAATAACCTAATTTATTTAATTTTGCCTAATCAATGGGTTAAAATTTTGAAAATTAAATAATCTTCTCGTTTGATTTAACTGAATAGAGATAGTCAAAATAACACATCATATTTTGTATTTTAACGGACTGAAGATTGCTACAACTGCACACCAATGTAGTTAAAATAACCAACTCTATTTATTTAATTTTGCCTAATAAATGGGTCAACATATCGAAAATTAAATAATCTTCTCGTTTGATTTTAACAGACTGAAATGTGTTAACATTGCACACCTATTTGGTTAAAACAGCCACTGAGATTTGATTAATTTTGCCTAATAAATGGGTTAAAAGTTAGAAAATTAAATAATCGTCTCGTTCGATTTAACCTAGTATTGATGGTCAAAATAACACAGCCTAATCCTTATTTTAATCGACAGAGGATTGTTAAATTTGCACACCAATGTGGTTAAAACAACCACCCTGATTTATTTAATTTTGCCTAATAAATGGGTTAAAAGTTCGAGAATTAAATAATCTTCTCGTTCGATTTAACCGAGTATTGATAGTCAAAATAACACATCCTAATAATTATTTTAACCGACAGGGGATTGTTAAATTTGCACACCATTGTGGTTAAAACAACCACCTTGATTTATTTAATTTTGCCTAGTAAATGGGTCAAAATTTCGAAAATTAAATAATATTCTTGTTTGATTTTAACAGACCTAAGTTTGTTGACATTGCACACCTACTTGGTTAAAACAACCACTGAGATTTATTTAATTTTGCATAATAAATGGGTTAAAAGTTCGAAAATTAAATAATCGTCTCGTTCGATTTAACCGAGTATTGATGGTCAAAATAACACATCCTAATCCTTATTTTAACCGACAGAGGATTGTTAAATTTGCACACCAATGTGGTTAAAACAACCACTCTGATTTATTTAATTTTGCCTAATAAATACATAGGTAAAAATTTCGAAAATTTAACACAGTTTTAAGCTGAAACTCAGAAAACAAAGCGAAATAAAGTTTCCATTTCTCCATGCACTAAGGACCAACAGATTGGAATCCCTTCAACTAGTCCAAAAATTTGTTATTCTTTTTAGCATTTAGTTTATTATACTATTCTCATTTCCATTGAGCGAAATGAAGCATTATACACATAGCTGGGCACCGTTAATCAAACAGTTAACTTCGTTAATCGTTAATCCGCTACTAAAAAAGTTAGCTTCGTTAAACGTTAAAGCGTTAAATTTCGGAAAAATTAACGCAAGTTAACGTTAATCGTTAATCCGTTAACATGTGATAAAAATTGCATTTTTTATATTTTTTTTCTCTAAGCACCGGCGCAAAGTAATGCCGCTCGTCCACTAGGCGATCAACGCACAAATTTCGAATTCAACGCATTCAATTCTAATGTACGGTGCGTGCCTTCAATTCTGTTCAACCAACGGGTTGGATCTAGTTGTTGGCCGTTGCTCAACGAATTGCGCAACAAGTGTACGGGTAGTGTACAGGCATGGAAAATTCGGTACAATTGTACCGAATTCGATACAATTGAGTTTGTAGAAGTACAAAAGTACAATTTGTCTCAATTCAGTACAATTTCAAAACTTCCATATTTTATGTATTTCACAAAAACACAAAACAAAAGCACATAAAAGGCAATTGAAAATTGGATACATCATCCTGACCTGAATGCATTAATTTACCAGAATAATAACTCTCAGCTGTAACTCTTAATTACAGTTTTAACTTCTAGATGGCGTCTTGCTTTTTTGTCTCTCTATCGATCAGCTTTTTTTCAGAGATGGCTTCGGTTTGGTTACTAAACACTGGCCGTGTTTTTTGTGTAAGTCCATATAAAATTGTAGAAAAAAACGACATCGGTAACTTCTTTCCAAAAAGATGGAAGCAACGTGCAGTGTGCATGCTATGGCATTTGTCGGCTGTATTGATGACTAGTATCAAATGGCATCCAAAAACGTCACTTTTGACTTCTCTGAACAAATAATCGATAACATATAGATAATAGATATTATTCTGCATCACAGTTTTTATCAGGACTTATGTTAAGTCTCGAAAATTATTTGGACTTAGCTAAGTCTTAAGACTTAAGTAGTTGTTGTATTTACATTTAAGCTACACCTACTAAACTGTAAGCTTGTGAATGTGATTTGTGATTGCGGTTCTTTGTCTGTGCATTTTTAAGATATTAAATTTGTGAATTATAGTTTTATATTTCAGTTTTTTGTATGATTTTTTTTTTTTAAATGAAGATAGTATTTTTTTTTTCTACGGAGATAATTATATTTATTTATATTTTGCATAAGAAGAAAAACTGATATTTTCTGCTTTGATTTTTTTTAATAAAATACTTTGGAAAACTTTTCAATAGTTAAATTATTGATTTTTACTTGCGACTTATAGGCAAGTTATGCATTTGTAAAAAAAATCGAACTCGAGATTTTGATCAAAGTTGACATTACGATGATAGCGAAGACCAAAAAAGTGGGTTTCGCAATTCTGTCTGTCTGTCTGCCTGTCTGTCTGTCTGCCTGTCTGTCTGTCTATCGGTTCGACTACAGCCTAAACGGCTCGGCCGATTTTCATCAAATTTGGTAGATATGGGTTTTAATTTCCCCCCCCAGACGTTTTTTTCTTTTTTTTTTAAGACCAAAAATAACGGTACCTGCCATACGATTTTTTTTCGAAATTTTATAAATATTTTTTTTTTCTCTAAAACTGTCTAACAGAATTTAAAAAAAAAAATTTAAAATTTGATTTAGTTAAAACTAGGTAATGGTTGAAAAAAATTTCCCAAAAATTGTTATTTTTGGTAGCCCCCCTGGATCCATTTTTTTTGTTTTTGATTTTCTCGGAAACGGTACAGCCGATTTAAATCATTTTTTATGCTCAAGCTCCTCCAAAGTTTGAAGATTTTTATGTATTCAAATTTTCAATTTTTTATTTTTTTGATTTTTAAAAAAATTTTCAAAATTTTTTTTTGGAAATTCAATATTTCGAAAACCCCATGTTCGATTTTTTTCAAACTCGCCAAATAAAAGTTTCTTAACATAATCTACAAGATTTGAGAAAAAAAATTTTGTTTTATCTAAAACTAACGGTACCTTCCATACAAAAGTTAAAAAATGGTTTTCGAAAGTCGTATTTTTCTCGAAAACGGTTACTAGAATTTTACTAAAATTTTTTTTCTTTTGACTAATTCTTACGATCTATAATTTGAAAAAAAAAAAATTTGAAATCTAGATATTACTGACTGTAGGCTGTACCTACAATACAACGATTTTTTCGAATTTTGAATTTATAATTATCGGCATAACGGATTTTTATGAAATTTTTTATAAAGAAGCTCCTAAAAAGTTTAAAAAACTGCATTTCAAAACTTAAAAAAAAAAAATATTTTTTCAATTTTTGGAAAAAAAGTCATTTTTTTTGGAAAATTCGATATCTCAAGAACAGCTTAATATTTTTCTTGGAAATTTAACTCTCATTCGAACAATAATAAAAACTTAAGGTTGGTGTACCATTTTTTTTTTTAAATGTTTTAAAAATTTTGTGCATAAAAGCTTATTTTTTTAAGGAACCACTACAATGGCTTATAATGTTTGTTCTTGCATAAATTCATATTTGCATAGCATTCTGTCTTTATCTCTTATGTACTACTAAAAGAATTTAAAAAATTCATTTTCGCCTTATGAACAGTTTTCTTTAATAACATTCGTTTTTAAGATTCCTAGTCTATTACATAGGAACACGTTCGTGCGACCCAGTCGTGCATTTTATTTCATACAAAATTTGTTTTCGGTACAATTGACATCATTTCAGTACAATTTTATTCCAGATTTCAGTACAATTGAAGAATTACATTTTCCATCCCTGGTAGTGTACGAGCTCGTGAGTAGGAATAAGGATACTTGAGACTGGGAACTTTTTTTACGACTTTTTTCATGGTTTTATGGTTTTTAATGGCTTTTTGGGTTTTAATGGCTTTTTAAACGTTTTGTTTTTCTTTGTCGGCATGAGCGGCCCTTTTTATATTGGTTTTTGTTGGCTGTGTTTTTTTATTGCTTTTTAAATGTTTGGTTTTTGTGTTGGAAAAAAAAGAAAGTATTTTGACATTGTCATTGAGGATCGGTATTGGAAAATATCAGTCAAGTGCATTTTTTAAAATGTACTGTTGCCCGTTGATGTTTTTCAAGTATCTCGTTGCAGATAGGGATAAATATACATCTGTTTGTCATCAGATATACGGACTTTTTACATGAGGACTTTGACCTAGTGCGATAGGATTTGGTGGTGGTTGTTTTTAACACGTCGTACTGTTGCTGTCCGGTTGTGTGTTTCAAGTGTCGTTGTAGCTAGGAACATATTATTTGTATAGATATTTTTGTTTGTCATCAGGTATGCTGACTGTGTTTAGATGAGGGCATCATCGGTCCAGTCGGATATTTTTAATAGATTTTTTATTGTTTTGTTTTTTCTCTGCGGTACGAGGCTGCTGGTTTTTTGTTGATTTGTTTCGGGGGTGGGTGAATTATGGCTTGGTTAAAGAAGATGTGGTGCATTATGAAAGAAAGAGATCTTTTGTGGAGTTTTAATTGGTTTTTGTATATTGAGGATACCGATCCTCAATATAATATATGTCAAGTGAATCTTATGCACTAATGTTGAAGCTAGAAACATATGTGTTTTATTTTATGACTTTTTAGATGAGGGCATCGATCGAGTGCGTTAGAATTTGGTGGTGGTTGAGGGTTAAAATTGATATCAATTTTGTGGTGTGTACTAGCGAGAAGTGTGTGTGTTGGAGTTTGAATTTAAATGAGTAACGATGAGAAGGGATATGTTTTTGTTTCTATTTTTGTTTTAATGGTGTGCCTTGGGGATGATGTATTGTTTGATGTTTGAATTAAAAGATTGGTGGTTGCTTGTGCGCAGATGAGCGCACGGTGGTGTGTTGGGGTCTACGGTTGCTATTTTTAAATGAAATGAGTATGAATATATCTTAAATAAAAGTAAATTGAAATCATTGTAATAAAATAAAGCTTTTTATTTTAATAATATACATAAAAGATGGTTTTTATTTATTTTCTTTTGAAATAGGTATCCATGAATTGTGATCGGATGCAAAACCAAGCCATTTTACAAATAATTGATCTTTTTTCCTTCGCAGCACTTTTTCGATTAGATAAGTATCGGGAAACTTAGATTTTTGTAGTTCAAGCTCATAGAACCCGCCTTTTATGGGGTTTCCCTGATAGTCTTCTAACAGATATGTAACTGGATTTGTATGTTGAACTTTGGTTATTTTAAAGATTTCTGTTGTCCAATTCGGTGTGTATCCTTTATCAAATACATGCTTGTATTTACTAATTCTTACAAAATCTCCCACCTTGAACTTTGGAGTAATATGAATTTTGATGTGATCATATATAGTTGAAAGTATTTGCTTTTCATTTGTAGCATTGACTTTGGACGGCTTCATTTTAATAGTGCGATGTTTTGAATTGTTGTACTTTTTAGTTAGTGTATCTATCATATTTATCCAACAGTATGAACCATTAGCACTGAACTCTTTCCACATAAGGTTTTTCAAAGTGCGATTAAATCGTTCGACAATCGAAGCTTTAAGAGGTGAAAATGTTGAATAATGATTGATGTGAAGTTTTTTCATAAGACTTTGAAAAGAAGTGTTGAAAAATTCTTTCCCGTCATCTGTTTGTAAATTGTTGGGAATGCGGCCTTTATTTAATATATTTTCCATAGCTTCAGTGACACTCGATCCGGTTTTATTTTTAATAGGAGCTGTCCAAGCAAATTTAGAAAATGTATCAATTACCGTAAGAAGATATCGATTATTTTCATTATCTGCTGAATATGCCCCCATTTCTACTAGATCAGCTTGCCATAAATCATCAAGCCCCTTGATAATGACTCGCCTTTTTTGGAAATTTCTTCTTGCTGACTTATGCAGTTCTTCGACAACGTCTCTTTTACTCATCTTTTCACAGAATGATTAAAACAACAAAACATTTTACCTTTTTATTAGTTTATTCATTTAAGATTTGTTTATAAAAATTTACAATTCTCTTAATTTTATTAATTTTTATTTTAATTTGAAAACATGCACAAGTATCTGGTCCTTCATAGCACAAGTTTGGTGACCAGTTTGAAGTACAGTTCAGGAAATGAAATTTATTTGGTGACATAATATAATCATCCTTTTCGAATCTCTTTACAAACAAAATACAATTCATAGCTTCTGAAAAGTGTGCCTCATGTATGATATGTTGGTTGGATTTTAAAAAGGCTAGAAGATCATCAATGACTAATTTAATTTTAAAAGAAGACATGTTTTTCGTTTGAATTATGAATGGAAACTGAATTCAAAATAAAGTAAATAAGAAACATTATTTTTAAAAATATTTATTTTAATCTTTCATACAACGACATTATTTTTTTAATTCTTATCAACCTATTTTCAACCATATAGCATGCACATGTATCTGGTCCTTCTTTGCATAAATTTGAAGACCAAGGGCAGGTAGGAAAATGGCAACCATAATCAGATGTTGTCGAAGATACATCATTGATAAATCGTTTCAAGAAGACCATGCAGTTCAAAAGTTCCGTATGATGTTCGTCTAGTAAGATGTTCTTATTTTTAATAACGAATTTTAAGATTTGATCAAAAATCAATGTGGGGTTTATTTTGGGCATCGCGATTTAATGACTGTTCACCTAGGTATTTAAGTAAAGACTAAATTGATTTTAAGTAGACATTAGACATGATATGTTTTCCCTTGTTAAAGTATTTTTCAATTTCGATTTGAAAGCTTTGTCTTAATTGACCAGTTTGCTGATCAACATAGCTTTTGGAAGCAGCGTCTCCTTGTTCTTCAGGTTCCTGAATGTTTTTTAATCGTTTTCCATTTATGTTGTAATCACCGTTTTCTGTTTTGAGAAATCCCTCGCCAGGTGGTCCAGGCAATCCTGACTCGCCCTGCGGTCCCGGCTCTCCTTGTTTGCCTCTTAGACCCCTAGGTGGGGTCCTATATGAATAACGACCAAATTTATCAACACTCATTTTTTTTATTCGATAATATCGGCTTCTTTAAGTTCTTCAATAATTGAAACAATTTCGTTAGAATGATTGTTATTTCCAGCTTGTTGTGAAGCAATGAGAAGTCTCATTCGATCTACAAGCTCATTAGGGTTATCCCAAAATATATAGTCCTTTTTCAGTTTTGATAATTGCATCAATCCATTTCCCGATTGTGGTGTTGATAGTGAATGTGTTGGATTATTAGAAGTATTTGTATTGAATCCTAATAATTTCCTAATTATTTTCGTATACTTATGACCCCGATTGCCACGTATTTGTCCGTGTGAATCATGACCAACCCTATGTGTATTTGTTTCATATAATATGGTCTTGTAATTTTTTAAATCTTCATCAGTGTAGATGCTTTTATCTGGTATTTTCTTAAATATAAGCTCATACAAACCATTTGTTCCTTCAAAGGTTTTATTTTTTATTTGTATATCTTTTCCAAGAATGATTAATTCACCATTTCCAATGTACCACTTCTCATCTTTTGAATATACCCCATACGTTTTATCAAGCGTGTTTGAATTATTTATAAACAAATCTACGTATTTTTTAGGTGTATCATGGAATTCTTCTTGTAATATGAGCTCTGAAAAGTTACGGTGGTTAAGGCTTTTCTTTGGTCGTTTTGGGGTGATGCTATCAGTTAATTCAGGTGAACTGTTAATAAAAGTGTTTGGTGTGATGAATTCATCTCTTAAATATTTTTCCTTTGCTGGGCTTTCAAATTCATTTTCTTGTACTTGTTGTTGTTTAAATTTGCGTTTTGTTTTGTTAATAGGACTTTCAATAAAGTAATTTTGATTTTGTTCTTCTTGTTTTGTGTTTGATTTTTTCACTAACTCATTTAGGGGTCTGGTAATGGGTCTTAGAGTTTCCTCAATTTCGGTTTCGTAAGCTTCTCTACCAGTCCTTAGAGCTTTGTATTTCTTTCGCAGAGCATCGGTGGTTTTAATAAGCTCCTTTGTTAGTTTTTCGTCTATGTTAATCATATTCTAAGATTTATTTCTTCATACAAATGCAGTTGAAAAATAAGACTCGAAGTTGTTGGAAAAGCCTTTCGATGGTTTTCAAACTGAATTTTATATTGTAGTTACTGGTCTTAACTGTTACATACTGCGTCTCAAACTGGTTTGAACCGCTTTTTACTGCTATAATCTGCTCACTGAACTGCTCTGTACTGCTCTTATAGAACATAACTGTTCATATGATGCAAAAATCAAAAATTTTGTCTATTTTATAACTTGAGGAAGCAGTCAAAGCCTTTTCTATAACGACCTTCATTCAAAGGGCTGTCCTTATCAATTACCAAAAAACCATAATTTGTGTTCCAGCATTCTGCACATACCTTTTGAAATATTTTAAATGTCATATCCGAATTGACATGATCATTATAAACGTGTTTTAAACTCATATCGTCCTGTTTGAAGATGATTAGAAAATTCGCATTGTCTCGAATTAAGTGTTTCGGTATTCTTGTATATGTTTGGCACAAATAAAAACTATCGATGTGATGATGTCGTCCCATACTAAAATACACTCGAATTGTGTCTTGTTTTTCACAGGCAATATCGTCAAAGATGAATATAGAATTTGGCTTAGCGTCTTCGGGTTGAATAACATCACTGTTATTGGAAAATGTAAAAAAACCCATATTTTTCACTGGTTTTATGGCTTTTCGCAAAAACTCATACTTCGGTTGATGTAGAGATTTAGAATATATATAGATATTTTCAAATTTCAAGCCGTTTGGGTGTAGGAGTAAACTCATCATAACATTTGTTTTTCCACAGTTTGAGGGACCAGTAATTAACCCCCTTATACTATACGGAAACAGTTTACCATGTTTTTTTGTTTCAATATTGCTAGCCAATTCCATATTTTTTACTGGTAATTGGTATTGTTGTTTAACGAATCGCATATTGATAAAAACTAAATAATAACTTTTATATGCGAAGTTTATATTCGAAACCGTAACTCTCGCAACGTAAAGATGATCATATAAAATGATTGATTATTTAAAAAATTGCAACAGTCAGCGAAACATTGTGAAAGGGGAAGGTTTATTAAACACTGTAATAAACAAACTACCACTCGAACTACATCTACCTGGTTATCAATACTGTGGACCTGGAACAAAACTTCAAGAACGTTTAGCTCGAAGGGATCCGGGGATTAATTTGCTTGATCAAGCGTGCAAACAGCATGATATATCTTATTCTAAATTTACAAATACAAGTGATCGGCATATAGCTGATAAGATTTTATCTGAAAAAGCTTGGCAACGAGTAAAATCCAAGGACGCTAGTATAGCTGAACGTGCAAATGCACTATTGGTTACCAATCTTATGAAAGCAAAAGTAAAATTAGGCATGGGGTGCTCTAAGAATACAGACAAAAAGGCTAGAAATCAGCTAAAAACGAGTTGTTCAGAGCATAAAAACGGTGTTAAGAAGTCTAAAAAAGATAGCAAGACTAAACAAGTCTCATTGAGGAAAGTAATTAAGATTATTGGAAATAATCTCAAACGTAAAAAACCATTCAACATAGAAAATGCAATTAAAATAGCATTATCATCGGCTAAGAAAACTGTTAGAAAAAACAATAATAACATTAAGGCACCGCGAGTTATTTCAGTACCAAAACTTGGTGGAGTACTTCCTTTCCTCGTTCCTTTATTTGCTGGACTTTCGGCTCTTGGAGCTTTAACAGGAGGCGCTGCAGGAGTAGCCAAAGCTGTCAATAATATTAGTATTGCTAAAAAAGATCTGGAGGAGAAAAAACGTCATAATGAAAAAATGGAATCGATTGCAGTTGGACATGGCTTACACCTTAAACCTTATAAAAAAGGACTGGGGCTTTATTTAAATCCACAGGCAAAAAACTTCTAGGTTCGCTACCCAATCGTGCATTAAATGAAATAGACTTGAAAAATTTTGCAACCAATTTAATTCCAAATTTTCGAGGAGTTTTCATGCGTGATAATTTACCAACGACTGGACCTTTAAAAAATGAGTGTGGGATTGTCAATCTTGATTGCTCAACAGGTCCTGGGACACACTGGGTAGCGTATAATAAAAGAGGTAGCCAAACTGAATATTTTGATAGCTTTGGAAATCTTCAACCTCCTATTGAAATAATAAATTATTTGGGTGAAAAACTTAATTATAATTATTCTAATTATCAAAGTTATGACTCTTTTAATTGTGGTCATATATGTTTAAGATTTTTATTTGATTGTTATTTTAAATAAATGAACAGTTTTATTTAAAAATGGTTTCATTGTTTTTCTTATCATCATGGCGTTGACACTTACGCTAAGCGGAAGAAGTTCCCATCTATCTGCTGAATACTTTCCACCTTTGAACCTGGATCAGTATTACGTTTGTGGATTGATTGATTTTCAAACCTACAACTCTATACCGAATGTAGATGAGCGTAACAATTTGTTCCATATAGGGGAATATGAAATTGAAATACCAACTGGGACTTATGAAATTGATGACATTGCAAAATTTATTTCCGAAGAATTATTATTGCGAAATTCTACGGTTGTAGTTAGAATAGAAGCAAATAATAACACAATGATGTCTGAAATCGAAAGCAACGAGAAAATATATTTTAATAAGGATAGAACTATTGGAAAATTACTGGGTTTCAGTAAATGTATTCTTGACTCCGGTGTGTTACATTTGTCGGATTTACCTGTTGATATAAATAAGGTGAATATAATACGAGTTGAGTGTAATATCATTACTGGCTCCTATTTTAACAATAGTCCTGTACATACTATACATGAATTTTCTCCAGAAACTGGGGCAGGGTATAAAATTATAGAAGTTCCCAGAAATGTCATCTATTTACCTGTGAACGTCAAACGAATAAGCAGTCTAACATTAAAACTCGTGGACCAAGACGGCGACTTGATAAACTTCAGGGGAGAAAGAATAACTGTGCGATTGCATTTAACCCCAAAATCACAATAATGTTGATCTATAATAGTTATTATAAAACAGATACCAAAGGTTATCATTCATTTAGTCCTAATACAACAGCAACACTATCAAGACCAGAACTTTCATCTGAAAATAAAACCTATCTTCTTGCATTAGGATTTAAACTAAAATAATGAGCAATATGAACGAAATATTAAATATTACTCATGGACCGAGCTATGATAACAGCATATCTAAGTTTGAGTACCATAGTTACTCGCCATTCCTCCAGTCCTTCAATCCAAGTGATGAAATTCGTATCCCTATACAACAACAGGACTTGTGCATTTTACCCTGTGAAAGCTACATTTATATAGAAGGAAGTTTAACAATATCAGATGGAAAGCCTTCTTCTGCTGGGAAATTAGCAAATAATGCTATGGCATTTCTTTTTGAAGAAATACATTATGAGCTAAATGGAGTGGACATTGAGAGCAACAAAAACGTTGGCATTACAACATCAATGAAAAATTATATATCATTGAATGAGAATGAAAGTAAAAGCTTAGAAAATGCTTCATGGACTGGAAACTCCACCGTTACACCTGTATCAGGTACTTTTAATTTTTGCATACCACTAAAAAATCTGTTGGGATTTGCTGAAGACTATAAAAAGATTATAGTAAATGCAAGACATGAATTGATTCTAATTCGTACTCGAAGTAATGAGAATGCCTACTATTCTGACGAAGAATTAAAACTTTCAATTTTTAAGTTGCAATGGAGAGTTCCTCATATAACATTATCCGATTCAAATAAACTTACATTATTGAAACAAATTCAGTTAAATCCAATTCAAATTCATTTTCGAAATTGGGAAATGTACGAATACCCAACACTACCAACTAACACTGATCATGTATGGACAGTTAAAACTTCAAGTCAACTTGAGAAGCCAAGATATGTTATTATTGCTCTACAAACCGATAAAAAAAACCAACGAACCAAGGATGCCAGCAAATTCGACCATTGCGAAGTTAGCAATATAAAGGTGCATTTAAACTCTGAATCTTACCCTCGTGAAGATTTAAATCTTAAATATGAACTAGACCGGTATGCCATTCTCTATGAAATGTACAGTAAATTTCAACACTCATATTATCAGAAACAATCACAACCACTTTTATCTCGACAAGACTTTAAGGATATCGCCCCAATAATGGTGATTGATTGTTCCCGTCAAAATGAATCAATTAAAACAGGACCAGTAGATGTAAAAATTGAGCTTAAGACAACAATTCCAGTTCCAGCTTCAACAACTATGTATTGCCTTATACTTCATGATCGTATAATTAAGTATAATCCCTTAACAGGAGAAGTTAACAAACTCACTTAATTTTATTGTCATCATTATTGTAAGCTTGTCAGTAGAAAAAGTGAGTTTATCAAGAACGTATCTTAAATATGAATACCTATATTGTAGACTTTCAAGGATTTGGAGTATTTAACAATGGCTTCATTTTGAAAGAAATCGCTGTATTTCATAATGACCACCATCATCATTTCATTGTTAATTCTCCATTTAATTTAAATCTTCTGTCCACACCACTTAGAAGGCAGGCAAGTTGGTTATATCAAAATTATCATGGATTAACCTGGAATAGTGGGTTTACAAATTTTTCTCGAGTAAAGATATTTCTTCGAGAACAAATCCAAAGTGGAGTTGTTTACGTTAAAGGAACTGAAAAATCGCAATGGCTTAGAGAATTACTCAATAGCGAAAACATAGAAGTCATTAACCTAGAAGATATCTACAGCTGTCCAAGTTTAAAGGAACTCCGAAGAATTTTTCCTAATCAAATAAAATGCCTAAGCCATGGAAAATGTTGCGCCCTTCAAAATGTTTATCTTTTAAGCAAGTTCATAAGACAAGTAAACCTGTTGTAAAATAAATACAATTAATAAATAAAACAACAAATCTTGTGTATATGTATGTATATATTTTTTTATTTCATCAACTAGAATAATGTCTTTTAAAACCGTACGGTACGGAACTATGATCTTCGAGAAAACGACGTTTTTCTGCTTTGGGTTTATATGCCTTAACCTCTTCCACAGTAATCACTTGATGTTCTCTGGTTCGTCTTATGTTATTAGACTTAATAACTATGCTGTCATCATATTCTGCAGAAAAGTTTAATACCGCTTCTTTTATTGAATCAAAATTAATTTTTTGGGATGATTCATAGTTCAGGAAGATGCCCTTTACCTTACACACAACGTGTTCACTATTATCCTTAGTGCTGTAGACTTTATAGGCGTAATTTTTTGGACCGCCACTAACAAATTTAGTGATGTAACTCCCTTGACCATAGCTCTCTAATTCATCAGTCATATCACCTATAAATTCTCCAGTAGGAGGATCCGGTTCTCCTTGACAGCTTACATAGATAACGGAATCAGTATCATAGTAGAGAACTTTTTCTTTAAGTTTTTCCAAGTAAGTGTACAATTTAAGACGGGCTTGTGTTGTTGTATATGCGGCAATACAAACATTTACCGTGGGGAGGGAGTCAGCAGCTTCTTCTTTTAACTCAAAATTAACCACAATATTGTCTTCATTGATTGGTAAAATATGCAAGACTTCAATAGAAGGATGAGTTAGCAGAAGATACAGATCTGAAGGTTTGTTCAAGATACAAGTTTTAGTATGATTTTCTCGTTGTCCGAATTTACCCCAAAAAGAATTCAAAATAAGTTTGGCTAGTGATCTTTTCCCAGGATTGTTTTCTATTTCAGAAAACTCTAGCTCTATATTTTCCTTTTCTAGAAAATCAGCAACATATTTGTTTTTATCTTCTTCAGATGTGCATGTACTCGGCCATCCTGATGCTTCTTGTTTTATTTTTAGGTATGTATTCATCATACGAGTAAATAGACCATCGGAACTCGTATCTGGATTATACTGAGTAACATCATATTCCCAAATTTCAAAAACAGCAAGTAGCTTATACCCCATTTCAACTGCTTTCACAACTTCTTCGATTACCCAGGTTCCAAGTAATGCTCTTTCGTCATCAGAATGAGTGCAGATTTGTTCTTGAGTTTTTTTACTACTGCAAGTTCTACATAAGGAAAACATCAGCTTATTATTTTGCTTCATAGGTAAGACCGGATGAAATAAATTTTCTGGCGGAAGAATTTTGCATTTTACGAGTCCATTTATACCCTCGAGTTCCAAAGCAGAGCAAATATCATCGTTAGCAGTGTGAATTTTTGGGTGACCAACAGGGAATTTTCCATTTATGCAAACCCAGGGGTAAAGGGAACATACGTCTATGTATTTTATTTTTTCCCCCTCCTTACATTTATAGTAATTAAATGTATTTCCTGTCCGTCCACCATAAAAAGCATCTCGAGGATTCAAAGGTGTGTTCTGTATTAATGGATGATCATCCAAGAAATTGAGTTCTTCATTATTTAGGAATTTTTGTTGAGTCTGAAATTCACAGTGCCACATTTCAATTACTTCGTAATCAAATGACCTTAATCGTGTTGTTTTGGCTAACGTTCTCTCATATCTTTGATTCAGGGTGTCGTATTTGTCTTCTGATAAAGGCTCGTCTCGTTTATGTTTTAAACAAGTAGGATGACCGTGATAAAAACAACCATGGAACTCGAAAATCTGTTTCGTTTCTTCACAAAAACCATCGACTTTAATCCCATTTACTACCGGTTCTCTCCCTTTAGCGGCATGCTTTATGTCAATTTTTCGCTTCTTTTGCTCCCAAATCAACCATTTGATTGCAACTGTTGATTGATTATCTGTGCACCTATACCCGTTTTTAGGTATAAGCCCAATTGTATTTGGTTGCAGAAAGTTCCGTCTGAACACGAGGTTACAAGCTGATGCTATTGTTGTTCCTTCCAAAAATGGTTCAACATTGCTTTGATCGAGGAACAGTTGTCTAAACTTTAAACAAGTCTCAGCCAAAATTTTAACATCGCTAATGCAATATTCTACTAGTTCACGCTCCATGTCAAAGCTATCGTTTTGATGTTCCGCATACCATTTTAAAAAGTCGTCACGATCTTCAGCTTTCATGGAATCCGGACTGTAGTATTCTATTGCAGGTAGCTTCCCGATGTATTTAGCATTTTCCTTTATATTGAAAAAATGCGGAAAATAACCTTTTTTTAAAACAGGTGTAATGTTCGCTAAAAGAATCAAGTCAAGCTTGTAACGAGTTCAAGAGTAGATTTATTACTGACTCATAATTCATGATGATTAACAATTCATAGAGTAAATTACATGGGAGTGTATAGGTGATTCATAATATATGTGTTAAATCATACTTAATACATACGTACTACACATCTCCCCTTTTAAGAATAATATAGATCACAAGTTCAAAATAGTTATATAATGTGTTTTTATGATGACATATATCGGCTCGGCTTCAATACTGTTCTACCATATCGAGTTGTTGTCAGATAGTTGGGATGTTTTTCCGTATCAGAGTTTCCCGTGGATTCTTCTCCCCCTTTAGGTTGTTCGCTAGTGATGGTAGGCACAGTCGTTGATTGCACATCAGCTGTAGGCTCCGGAATATGTATTTCATTTTGTGTTTTAGGAAGGTCTTTTCTGAAAGAATAAACAAGGTGAAATGAATTTCTGCGAAAAGTACCTCTTTCAGTCTCAACATAATATGAGCGTGGTAGATTAGCTTTGTTTAAAATTCTGCCCCAAACTTGCAGATCTCTAACCCAAACGATGTCGTCTGGCAAGAATTCGCGACGCGTGTGGACGCCTCGTCTTTTGTCAAAATTATTTGCTTGGTTCCGTTTTAGAGTTTGTTCTCTCAGCAGGAGTTCATCATAATTTATCGACTTGGGACGCAATTGCTCAGCTGCAAGTGGTAAAGTCGTTCTCAATCTTCGGTTCATCAACAATTCAGCAGGGCTATATCCATTTGCGGTTGGGGTTGCTCTATACTCTAAAAGAGCAAGATATGGATCTTCGTTTTTTTTCATAAGAAGTTTGACAGTTTTCACGGCTGATTCAATAAAGCCGTTGCTTTGTGGAAATCTGGGGCTCGAGGTGATGTGAGTGAATCCCCATTCTCTGGCAAAATTCCTGAATTCGGATACCTCAAGCTGTTTAAACTGCGGACCATTGTCTGTCCGAACTACCTCTGGGATTCCATGTCTGGAAAAAATAGATTTTAGTTTAGAAATAATGCATTTTGCAGATTGATTTTCCAATAAAGCTATTTCTGGAAAGCGCGAAAAATAATCGCTGACAATTAAGTATGTTTTTGACTGGCAAAAGAAAATGTCAGCTCCGACCATCTGCCAAGGATTCTTTGGTGTCTCCGTTGGAATAAGTGGTTCATGCCTCGGGGTAGTATGTTGGATGCATACTTCACATCTTTTGACGACCTGTTCCACTTGTGCTGCACATCCCGGCCACCAGACCGATTGCCTTGCCCGAGCTCTGCATTTGTTGATTCCTAGATGGCCTTCGTGAATTCTGGTTAACATCTCGTTACGCATTTTATTTGGGATGACTAACCGGTTGGCGTACATCAGCATTCCATCATTGATCGCCAGACTATAACGGTCGTTATAATATTGCCTTGCTTCTGGAGAAGTTTTTTGTTTTATAGGCCATCCTTCTTGAACGTACTTCTTAACTTCGATTAAAATCGTATCACTTTGTTGGGCTGTTTTTATTTCATCAATTTTGGTTTTTGTTGCTGGTATGACGGATATTACTGCTTTTACGAAAGTGCTTAAGTCTTCTTCGCTTTCTGGACTTTTGTTTGATGACATTATAGGGCTTCTGGATAAGGCGTCAGCTGCAATTAAATCTTTCCCTGGGGTGTAAAAAATTTTGTATAAGAACTGCATCATACGCATTCTGAATCTTTGCAGTCTGGGTGTCAACTCTTCTAGATTCTTGGATGTGAAAATCGGAACCAGTGGCTTATGGTCCGTCTCAATAAAGAATGACATACCTGTGACATAATCTCGAAATTTCTCGCATGTGGCCCACGTTATCGCCAACGCCTCCTTCTCTATTTGAGCGTATCCTTTTTCTGTGTCACTCAAGGTTCTCGATGCATAAGCAACTGGCTTAAGGAATCCGTCGGTATCTTCCTGTCGCAAGACAGCTCCAAGTCCGAATGAGGAAGCATCAGTTGAAATGATAGTCTTATGGCTTGGGTCGAAAATTTTCAATACAGGTTCTGTAATCAAAATTTTCTTTAAATTTAAAAATGCATTATTTTGACTTACACCCCATGTAAAGCTGACGTCGTTTCTCAGAAGCTCATTCAGTGGATGACAAATTGTTGCCAAATTAGGGACGAATTTTCCTAAATAGTTGACGAGACCAAGGAACCTTCTCAATTCAGCTATGTTGCTTGGAGCTGAAAATCCGTCTATCGCTTCCACCTTGGATTTTCCTGGATGAATGCCTGTGTCGTCGATTCTGTGTCCCAGAAATGTTACGGATGTAATGCCAACTTCACATTTTGCGCCATTAAGAGTCACTCCTTTAGACTCCAGCTTTTTTAAAACATTTCGAACGTTATTGTCATGATTTTCGATGGTTGACCCATAGACAAGTATGTCATCTGTTTGGCACACTACCCCTGGAATGCCTTCAATTATACGCTGAATTTGCTTCTGAAAAATTTCAGGAGCGCTTGAAATTCCAAATGGTAGCCGACGGAAGCAATAACGCCCAAATGGCGTCAAAAAAGTTGTCAATAACTGCGATTGAGGTGAAAGTTTCACCTGCCAAAACCCGTTTTTCGTATCCAATTTTGTGAAAAATTTTGCACCAGATAACTGAGCAAGAGTGTGATCCGCACTTGGCATGGGATGCACTTCACGTTCAACGCACTCATTTAGTCTATGTAGGTCAACACAAAGGCGAATGTCTCCATCGGCTTTTGGAACAATGACAAGTGGTGCACACCACTCTGTGGGCTCATCAACGAATTTGATGACTTCCAGCCTAACCATGTCGTCTAATTTGGATTTTAATTTGCCTATTAATGGAATGGGTACTCTGCGTGCTGTATAAATAGCATATGGATTGCTTGGGCTTTTTAATTTTATTTCATACTGCCCAGGAAGGCAGCCTAGTTCCTGAAATAATTTAGGGAATTCTGATTTAATTTTTACACTTGAGCGAACCTGTGCACAGTTATTTGTATTTATAGCATTAAGTCTCTGTATTAATTTTAATTGTTCACATGTGCTCAAGCATAGCAAAGGAGCTTTTAATTTTTCTATGACATAAATCGTACAATATACAAATCTATCACTGCACTCTAACTTTGCATCAAATGAACCCATTATTTTTAAATTTTCACCTACTGGCCCAACAAGATTGCGATCACTGTCTTTTAAAATAGTGTTACAAAAGTGTCTATAAAAAACTAACAGGGGAATAACATTAACCGGAGCACCGCTATCTAGAACAAAATTCACATTTACACCATTAACGGCAATGTCTTCGGTCCACTGAGTGATATTGCTAGTTGCTTTAGTGTGAAAAGTACCAATAAACGTCTCATCAATAGTTTTATGTGATGGACGCTCGGCTATGCAATTAATATTTTTAAGAGAATTTTTATTTGATTTGCAAACATAACTGAAATGATTCCACTTATTGCATTTGTTGCAACGTTTCCCATATGCAGGGCATTTGTGTTTGCTGGGGTGGGGATCATTACCACAGAAATCGCATTTCTTTTTGTTGTTGTTATAGGTCCGTTGTCTCAGGTCATTTTGCATCAGATGACTATTTGTTGTTGGGTTTTGTGATGCCACTCGTTTTTTGTGAACTCTTGCTCGCTCGTCGGATGATTGAAAACGGTTGATTGATGGTGATGACGTATTAAGCTCTTGCTGCTGACGATGAACGGATACACTGCTGCGAATTGTTGTGATAGCTCTTTCTAACGTTAGAGATGGTTCTAGTTGTAGCTTTTCGGATAACCCTTTATCCCTCACACCAACCACCAACCGATCTCGAATCATCTCATCTTTGAGGGCACCGTAATTGCAGGTTTCAGACAATCTATAAATTGCGGTCATGAAGCTCTCTACTGTTTCACCTTCTTCTTGAAATCTGGAATTAAATTTGGCTCGCTCAAAGATTACATTGTGCCTCACAACGAAAAAATTTTCGAAGGCTTGCAGCACCACTGCGTAATCCTGACTTCCCTCTGCATTCAAACGAAACGACAAATAGATATCATCTGCTGCATCACCCATCACGTACATTAATGTATTGATTTGATCCTCTTCGGATTTAGAGGATAACCCTGACGCGATTCTGAAGCGCTCGAACCTTCTTTTCCATTTACCCCACTGCGAAGGGTCGTCAAATGTAAATTGACTGGGCGCCTCGACCGCGTAATTGCTATTGTTAACCGTAACTTTAACTTCTTTTTCCGACATTTTAAGCAAAAAGTAACTTTAAAGAATGCGTGTATTCTAACTTATTTTACTTCTTTTTTTTTTTCTCGCGTGTATTCTACTAGCACCGCTGCCACCATGTAATGTTCGCTAAAAGAATCAAGTCAAGCTTGTAACGAGTTCAAGAGTAGATTTATTACTGACTCATAATTCATGATGATTAACAATTCATAGAGTAAATTACATGGGAGTGTATAGGTGATTCATAATATATGTGTTAAATCATACTTAATACATACGTACTACACAACAGGTGAAAGTTGGAATGCTTTGGGGAGTTTTGAAAGTGCCATCGGAAAGTAGTTTAATGAATCTAAGAACTTTATATTTGCAATTTCCATTAATATAATTTTACTTCCTCGCATGATTAATATTGGGGTCAATTTTGTATGTTCCAATATGTAATTTAACACAAATTGGTGATCGTAGGATTGCCCATTATGTGCTATCACAACTACTTTTTTAAACTTTTGCCGAACATGAAGTATGTGTTTCAGAAATTGAGCTACAACACTTTCGTCTTCTTTTTCCTTAATTATGTTTAGCGATAGATTACACTTTTGACAGAAGTACAAATTTGGAACATGTAAACAGTGATCACACTTTTGTTGAAAAACACATAAATTGGGTTCATGCAATTTTATCGGAGTAGCTAATGCTTCGCTTGCAATCGTTATCATTTTTTCGCCTATTACTCTCTCTTGGCGACTCTCCAAATCATAAAAGATGTACAGGATGCCTTTACATGCGGGTGTTCTGTTATCTGGCTGAATGAAGCACATGTGATCTTTTGCTACATGTTTACTACACATCTTGCAGAAATATTCATCGCAGATATGTTGGCGACTTCCTCCGTATGTTTTGAGGCATAAAAGACATTTTTGCATTTTTTCACAAATTGAATTTTTACCTGTTGAATTGCTCGCTTTGTGATTGTCGAAACAGTTTTTTCCTCTAAAATTTCGATTGCAATCTTCACACATGATTTCTTTTTCATTTCTGAGGCAGCTTGGTGTGTTTTGACATTGTGGGCAGGATCGTTTACATCTATGCTGACTTTTTGAATTGTATGGGACATGGCAATCTTCACAATAATATCCACAACAAAATGCAGCAGTTAACGATGTTATAACATTAAAATGATTGTTATAATAAAGCAAATTAATACTCTTCTTTTCTTCAGCATCTTGAGCGGGAAATCCTTCAAATATCACCTTTTGTCCCTTTGACCCATACTCGTACACAGTCACCTTATATTCCTTTAAATGATTTTGGAATATTTTCAGCTCCGGAATTCCACAACCTTCAGTCGGTACACTTATGTGTGCATCATTTATGAGTTGAAGGGCTCTTTGGGATTGAATTTTCCCAATGTCTCGTCTGATTTTTGCCTTTAGGTTGTTTTCCTTATCTGCATACACTTTACCCACAACTAAAGCGCGAGGCAAGCATAAATTGTCATTGTTTTTTATGCTTATTATGCCTCGGCGATTAATGCATTCCTCAGTGAATGTATTATATTTCCCACTTTGGACTTTTCCTGTTCCTGAAGGGAGCTTAACCGACGTTATGGTCAAAGAAAAATCATCCGTGCTCAAACCTTCCGAATTGCTCTGAAAGATCTTAGCAATCATCTCCCATACGTCGCTAAATTTCACATTTGCACAATCTTTAAAGTTGATCCACCCATTTCCTCGTTCAGCACTGAAACTCTTCCCGCAAAAAGTAATTCCTACTTTATCTGCAGGGCTGACGTCCTTTAGCGCATGTTTAAACATGTCGTTGACTGCTTCCCTGATCCATGACGTTGGTTCTTCCCTCTCGGGAATGGGTTTAATCCTGAATTGAATTTTTCTACCCATTAGGTCGAACCGCTTAATTTTTGTCTCCAACTCGCTGATTATCTGGATTCGCTAGAAAAGTAACAAACAGAAAAACAACATAATCTTGAGAAAAACCAAAACCAAACAAAAAAAAAAAATAATAAAAAACAATTCAATTCAATTTTTTTTTATTTATTTTAAGGTATTAAAAACATATTTTTTCTATTCTATACGTTTCAATGAGAAAACTAATAGATAGAGAAACGCATATCATATGCATTTAGCATATAGCAAAACCAAGAGGAAAATGAACGACAATAAGAACAAAAAAAAAAAATGTTTTGAAGTTAGAATCAAGAAAAATTTTATTTAATATAAGGAGTTATAAAAAATATGCTTTTGACTGAGAGGAATTAAAAATTCCTCTTTATTTTTTGTTTTGCTGCCGGTAGGAAGTTTTACCTCCACTTTTTCTTTCGGTTGTTGTTGTTGTTGCTGTTGTTGTTGTTGTTGTTGAAGTTGTGGTTGATGCTGCTGTTGCTGATGTTGTTGTTGTTGTTGTTGCTGCTGTTGTTGCTGGATTTTCTCGTGAAAATCCAACTTGAATGATTGGTCCCAGGGCTCGACGACCTCTAACGCCAAATTGGGGAGCTCCGCGATGTCATCGTCGTCAAATTGCCCAGCACATCTTTTTGGCAAGAAGACCGATGAGTTTTCTAACTCCAGCAAAATTTGCTGACCGTAGCGCGTTGTGCATCGTTTTGCTTTAACAATATTATAACGCTTTTTTAGCGTTAAATTTTTAAGGCTGGTCAATGGTTTATTAATTTGCTTGTCAGCAAAAACATTAGCGTTAGCGCGTATTTTTTTTAATAAGGAAGACATTTTTTTTTTTTAAATTTACGTATAATTATTTTTAAACTGACGTTCACTTTTTGTATTGGAATACAACTGAATTAAAAACTAAAGAAAGACCTAGTTTTATACTCTTGAGTGCGTTTTTCTACAAATATGTATTTCATGATGGTCATTGGGGGGCGGGATTTTTTTTTATGATGAGCTTGGTTTTTTTTTATGATTACAAATTCCTATTCCTAAAGTATTAAACCTCCTCTTTGTTAAGAGGAACGTGCCTTTTCTAAAAATTATTTTGTGTCAAGTGTTGAATTCCCCAATTAATGTCCCCCATTTTTTTTCCTTGTTTCGGTAATTAAATCTTCTGAATTTTATTATGAAATTAAAAGTGTTGAGAATATCAGCTTACTTGCTTGTTGCTTCATGGTGAAAAAATTCATGATATGGAATTTTTCTTATTCATCTTTAGACTTTAGAAAATCAAATAAAATTTTTAATTTATTGGATGATTGACTTCAAGTAATTTCAAATTATTTCCATTGGAGTTTCATAAGTGAAGTTATTGATTGTAGTCGTATTTCGCCAAGTGACCAAATACATATACTTCTCTTAATTGATTGCTTTTCTATGGCGTACATTCCTTATATTAATAATTTCGAGACTTAACGATAAGGGCAGTTATAAATGAAAAACTCAAGTGTTGGGTATATCGGCTTGCTTGCTATTATTTCTCATGTGGAGTTTTCTTATTCATCTTCCTCATTATCAATGGGCTTGATGATTATGGCAATCTGATCTAGTCGGTATGGGGCATATTGGACAGACAATGGAAATAATCGCGTGTAACTGTTCTTTGTTTAAAAACTTCATTATGGGATGACATCATCACATCAATAGTTTTTCTTACACTCAAAATAGCGAGCGGAACCATACAACACGTTATGGCGCACAAGCAACATCATCTCCTAATTTTAACATCATATAAGTAGTACACGCTATACAAAAATATAGAAACGAACACGTATAACAAAACTACTCACACCTCATTACCCTTATCATTATATTCCTTAAAAAAAAAAAAGAAAAAAACACCACATAATTCATATCAATTTTAACCCTCAACCACCACCAAATTCTAACGCACTCGATCGATGCCCTCATCTAAAAAGTCATAAAATAAAACACATATGTTTCTAGCTTCAACATTAGTGCATAAGATTCACTTGACATATATTATATTGAGGATCGGTATCCTCAATATACAAAAACCAATTAAAACTCCACAAAAGATCTCTTTCTTTCATAATGCACCACATCTTCTTTAACCAAGCCATAATTCACCCACCCCCGAAACAAATCAACAAAAAACCAGCAGCCTCGTACCGCAGAGAAAAAACAAAACAATAAAAAATCTATTAAAAATATCCGACTGGACCGATGATGCCCTCATCTAAACACAGTCAGCATACCTGATGACAAACAAAAATATCTATACAAATAATATGTTCCTAGCTACAACGACACTTGAAACACACAACCGGACAGCAACAGTACGACGTGTTAAAAACAACCACCACCAAATCCTATCGCACTAGGTCAAAGTCCTCATGTAAAAAGTCCGTATATCTGATGACAAACAGATGTATATTTATCCCTATCTGCAACGATACTTGAAAAAACATCAACGGGCAACAGTACATTTTAAAAAAAATGCACTTGACTGATATTTTCCAATACCGATCCTCAATGACAATGTCAAAATACTTTCTTTTTTTTTCCAACACAAAAACCAAACATTTAAAAAGCAATAAAAAACACAGCCAACAAAAACCAATATAAAAAGGGTCATACAAAAAAGAAAAACTGAACCGAATTGTGCGCCGCTCATGCCGACAAAGAAAAACAAAACGTTTAAAAAGCCATTAAAACCCAAAAAGCCATTAAAAACCATAAAACCATGAAAAAAGTCGTAAAAAAGTTCCCAGTCTCAAGTATCCTTATTCCTACTACTTACCACTTCTCATCTTTTGAATATACCCCATACGTTTTATCAAGCGTGTTTGAATTATTTATAAGCAAATCTACGTATTTTTTAGGTGTATCATGGAATTCTTCTTGTAATATGAGCTCTGAAAAGTTACGGTGGTTAAGGCTTTTCTTTGGTCGTTTTGGGGTGATGCTATCAGTTAATTCAGGTGAACTGTTAATAAAAGTGTTTGGTGTGATGAATTCATCTCTTAAATATTTTTCCTTTGCTGGGCTTTCAAATTCATTTTCTTGTACTTGTTGTTGTTTAAATTTGCGTTTTGTTTTGTTAATAGGACTTTCAATAAAGTAATTTTGATTTTGTTCTTCTTGTTTTGTGTTTGATTTTTTCACTAACTCATTTAGGGGTCTGGTAATGGGTCTTAGAGTTTCCTCAATTTCGGTTTCGTAAGCTTCTCTACCAGTCCTTAGAGCTTTGTATTTCTTTCGCAGAGCATCGGTGGTTTTAATAAGCTCCTTTGTTAGTTTTTCGTCTATGTTAATCATATTCTAAGATTTATTTCTTCATACAAATGCAGTTGAAAAATAAGACTCGAAGTTGTTGGAAAAGCCTTTCGATGGTTTTCAAACTGAATTTTATATTGTAGTTACTGGTCTTAACTGTTAAATACTGCGTCTCAAACTGGTTTGAACCGCTTTTTACTGCTATAATCTGCTCACTGAACTGCTCTGTACTGCTCTTATAGAACATAACTGTTCATATGATGCAAAAATCAAAAATTTTGTCTATTTTATAACTTGAGGAAGCAGTCAAAGCCTTTTCTATAACGACCTTCATTCAAAGGGCTGTCCTTATCAATTACCAAAAAACCATAATTTGTGTTCCAGCATTCTGCACATACCTTTTGAAACATTTTAAATGTCATATCCGAATTGACATGATCATTATAAACGTGTTTTAAATTCATATCGTCCTGTTTGAAGATGATTAGAAAATTCGCATTGTCTCGAATTAAGTGTTTCGGTATTCTTGTATATGTTTGGCACAAATAAAAACTATCGATGTGATGATGTCGTCCCATACTAAAATACACTCGAATTGTGTCTTGTTTTTCACAGGCAATATCGTCAAAGATGAATATAGAATTTGGCTTAGCGTCTTCGGGTTGAATAACATCACTGTTATTGGAAAATGTAAAAAAACCCATATTTTTCACTGGTTTTATGGCTTTTCGCAAAAACTCATACTTCGGTTGATGTAGAGATTTAGAATATATATAGATATTTTCAAATTTCAAGCCGTTTGGGTGTAGGAGTAAACTCATCATAACATTTGTTTTTCCACAGTTTGAGTGACCAGTAATTAACCCCCTTATACTATACGGAAACAGTTTACCATGTTTTTTTGTTTCAATATTGCTAGCCAATTCCATATTTTTTACTGGTAATTGGTTTTGTTGTTTAACGAATCGCATATTGATAAAAACTAAATAATAACTTTTATATGCGAAGTTTATATTCGAAACCCGTCATATCGTTTTCATCTCTCGCAACGTAAAGATGATCATATAAAATGATTGATTATTTAAAAAATTGCAACAGTCAGCGAAACATTGTGAAAGGGGAAGGTTTATTAAACACTGTAATAAACAAACTACCACTCGAACTACATTTACCTGGTTATCAATACTGTGGACCTGGAACAAAACTTCAAGAACGTTTAGCTCGAAGGGATCCGGGGATTAATTTGCTTGATCAAGCGTGCAAACAGCATGATATATCTTATTCTAAATTTACAAATACAAGTGATCGGCATATAGCTGATAAGATTTTATCTGAAAAAGCTTGGCAACGAGTAAAATCCAAGGACGCTAGTATAGCTGAACGTGCAAATGCACTATTGGTTACCAATCTTATGAAAGCAAAAGTAAAATTAGGCATGGGGTGCTCTAAGAATACAGACAAAAAGGCTAGAAATCAGCTAAAAACGAGTTCTTCAGAGCATAAAAACGGTGTTAAGAAGTCTAAAAAAGATAGCAAGACTAAACAAGTCTCATTGAGGAAAGTAATTAAGATTATTGGAAATAATCTCAAACGTAAAAAACCATTCAACATAGAAAATGCAATTAAAATAGCATTATCATCGGCTAAGAAAACTGTTAGAAAAAACAATAATAACATTAAGGCACCGCGAGTTATTTCAGTACCAAAACTTGGTGGAGTACTTCCTTTCCTCGTTCCTTTATTTGCTGGACTTTCGGCTCTTGGAGCTTTAACAGGAGGCGCTGCAGGAGTAGCCAAAGCTGTCAATAATATTAGTATTGCTAAAAAAGATCTGGAGGAGAAAAAACGTCATAATGAAAAAATGGAATCGATTGCAGTTGGACATGGCTTACACCTTAAACCTTATAAAAAAGGACTGGGGCTTTATTTAAATCCACAGGCAAAAAACTTCTAGGTTCGCTACCCAATCGTGCATTAAATGAAATAGACTTGAAAAATTTTGCAACCAATTTAATTCCAAATTTTCGAGGAGTTTTCATGCGTGATAATTTACCAACGACTGGACCTTTAAAAAATGAGTGTGGGATTGTCAATCTTGATTGCTCAACAGGTCCTGGGACACACTGGGTAGCGTATAATAAAAGAGGTAGCCAAACTGAATATTTTGATAGCTTTGGAAATCTTCAACCTCCTATTGAAATAATAAATTATTTGGGTGAAAAACTTAATTATAATTATTCTAATTATCAAAGTTATGACTCTTTTAATTGTGGTCATATATGTTTAAGATTTTTATTTGATTGTTATTTTAAATAAATGAACAGTTTTATTTAAAAATGGTTTCATTGTTTTTCTTATCATCATGGCGTTGACACTTACGCTAAGCGGAAGAAGTTCCCATCTATCTGCTGAATACTTTCCACCTTTGAACCTGGATCAGTATTACGTTTGTGGATTGATTGATTTTCAAACCTACAACTCTATACCGAATGTAGATGAGCGTAACAATTTGTTCCATATAGGGGAATATGAAATTGAAATACCAACTGGGACTTATGAAATTGATGACATTGCAAAATTTATTTCCGAAGAATTATTATTGCGAAATTCTACGGTTGTAGTTAGAATAGAAGCAAATAATAACACAATGATGTCTGAAATCGAAAGCAACGAGAAAATATATTTTAATAAGGATAGAACTATTGGAAAATTACTGGGTTTCAGTAAATGTATTCTTGACTCCGGTGTGTTACATTTGTCGGATTTACCTGTTGATATAAATAAGGTGAATATAATACGAGTTGAGTGTAATATCATTACTGGCTCCTATTTTAACAATAGTCCTGTACATACTATACATGAATTTTCTCCAGAAACTGGGGCAGGGTATAAAATTATAGAAGTTCCCAGAAATGTCATCTATTTACCTGTGAACGTCAAACGAATAAGCAGTCTAACATTAAAACTCGTGGACCAAGACGGCGACTTGATAAACTTCAGGGGAGAAAGAATAACTGTGCGATTGCATTTAACCCCAAAATCACAATAATGTTGATCTATAATAGTTATTATAAAACAGATACCAAAGGTTATCATTCATTTAGTCCTAATACAACAGCAACACTATCAAGACCAGAACTTTCATCTGAAAATAAAACCTATCTTCTTGCATTAGGATTTAAACTAAAATAATGAGCAATATGAACGAAATATTAAATATTACTCATGGACCGAGCTATGATAACAGCATATCTAAGTTTGAGTACCATAGTTACTCGCCATTCCTCCAGTCCTTCAATCCAAGTGATGAAATTCGTATCCCTATACAACAACAGGACTTGTGCATTTTACCCTGTGAAAGCTACATTTATATAGAAGGAAGTTTAACAATATCAGATGGAAAGCCTTCTTCTGCTGGGAAATTAGCAAATAATGCTATGGCATTTCTTTTTGAAGAAATACATTATGAGCTAAATGGAGTGGACATTGAGAGCAACAAAAACGTTGGCATTACAACATCAATGAAAAATTATATATCATTGAATGAGAATGAAAGTAAAAGCTTAGAAAATGCTTCATGGACTGGAAACTCCACCGTTACACCTGTATCAGGTACTTTTAATTTTTGCATACCACTAAAAAATCTGTTGGGATTTGCTGAAGACTATAAAAAGATTATAGTAAATGCAAGACATGAATTGATTCTAATTCGTACTCGAAGTAATGAGAATGCCTACTATTCTGACGAAGAATTAAAACTTTCAATTTTTAAGTTGCAATGGAGAGTTCCTCATATAACATTATCCGATTCAAATAAACTTACATTATTGAAACAAATTCAGTTAAATCCAATTCAAATTCATTTTCGAAATTGGGAAATGTACGAATACCCAACACTACCAACTAACACTGATCATGTATGGACAGTTAAAACTTCAAGTCAACTTGAGAAGCCAAGATATGTTATTATTGCTCTACAAACCGATAAAAAAAACCAACGAACCAAGGATGCCAGCAAATTCGACCATTGCGAAGTTAGCAATATAAAGGTGCATTTAAACTCTGAATCTTACCCTCGTGAAGATTTAAATCTTAAATATGAACTAGACCGGTATGCCATTCTCTATGAAATGTACAGTAAATTTCAACACTCATATTATCAGAAACAATCACAACCACTTTTATCTCGACAAGACTTTAAGGATATCGCCCCAATAATGGTGATTGATTGTTCCCGTCAAAATGAATCAATTAAAACAGGACCAGTAGATGTAAAAATTGAGCTTAAGACAACAATTCCAGTTCCAGCTTCAACAACTATGTATTGCCTTATACTTCATGATCGTATAATTAAGTATAATCCCTTAACAGGAGAAGTTAACAAACTCACTTAATTTTATTGTCATCATTATTGTAAGCTTGTCAGTAGAAAAAGTGAGTTTATCAAGAACGTATCTTAAATATGAATACCTATATTGTAGACTTTCAAGGATTTGGAGTATTTAACAATGGCTTCATTTTGAAAGAAATCGCTGTATTTCATAATGACCACCATCATCATTTCATTGTTAATTCTCCATTTAATTTAAATCTTCTGTCCACACCACTTAGAAGGCAGGCAAGTTGGTTATATCAAAATTATCATGGATTAACCTGGAATAGTGGGTTTACAAATTTTTCTCGAGTAAAGATATTTCTTCGAGAACAAATCCAAAGTGGAGTTGTTTACGTTAAAGGAACTGAAAAATCGCAATGGCTTAGAGAATTACTCAATAGCGAAAACATAGAAGTCATTAACCTAGAAGATATCTACAGCTGTCCAAGTTTAAAGGAACTCCGAAGAATTTTTCCTAATCAAATAAAATGCCTAAGCCATGGAAAATGTTGCGCCCTTCAAAATGTTTATCTTTTAAGCAAGTTCATAAGACAAGTAAACCTGTTGTAAAATAAATACAATTAATAAATAAAACAACAAATCTTGTGTATATGTATGTATATATTTTTTTATTTCATCAACTAGAATAATGTCTTTTAAAACCGTACGGTACGGAACTATGATCTTCGAGAAAACGACGTTTTTCTGCTTTGGGTTTATATGCCTTAACCTCTTCCACAGTAATCACTTGATGTTCTCTGGTTCGTCTTATGTTATTAGACTTAATAACTATGCTGTCATCATATTCTGCAGAAAAGTTTAATACCGCTTCTTTTATTGAATCAAAATTAATTTTTTGGGATGATTCATAGTTCAGGAAGATGCCCTTTACCTTACACACAACGTGTTCACTATTATCCTTAGTGCTGTAGACTTTATAGGCGTAATTTTTTGGACCGCCACTAACAAATTCAGTGATGTAACTCCCTTGACCATAGCTCTCTAATTCATCAGTCATATCACCTATAAATTCTCCAGTAGGAGGATCCGGTTCTCCTTGACAGCTTACATAGATAACGGAATCAGTATCATAGTAGAGAACTTTTTCTTTAAGTTTTTCCAAGTAAGTGTACAATTTAAGACGGGCTTGTGTTGTTGTATATGCGGCAATACAAACATTTACCGTGGGGAGGGAGTCAGCAGCTTCTTCTTTTAACTCAAAATTAACCACAATATTGTCTTCATTGATTGGTAAAATATGCAAGACTTCAATAGAAGGATGAGTTAGCAGAAGATACAGATCTGAAGGTTTGTTCAAGATACAAGTTTTAGTATGATTTTCTCGTTGTCCGAATTTACCCCAAAAAGAATTCAAAATAAGTTTGGCTAGTGATCTTTTCCCAGGATTGTTTTCTATTTCAGAAAACTCTAGCTCTATATTTTCCTTTTCTAGAAAATCAGCAACATATTTGTTTTTATCTTCTTCAGATGTGCATGTACTCGGCCATCCTGATGCTTCTTGTTTTATTTTTAGGTATGTATTCATCATACGAGTAAATAGACCATCGGAACTCGTATCTGGATTATACTGAGTAACATCATATTCCCAAATTTCAAAAACAGCAAGTAGCTTATACCCCATTTCAACTGCTTTCACAACTTCTTCGATTACCCAGGTTCCAAGTAATGCTCTTTCGTCATCAGAATGAGTGCAGATTTGTTCTTGAGTTTTTTTACTACTGCAAGTTCTACATAAGGAAAACATCAGCTTATTATTCTGCTTCATAGGTAAGACCGGATGAAATAAATTTTCTGGCGGAAGAATTTTGCATTTTACGAGTCCATTTATACCCTCGAGTTCCAAAGCAGAGCAAATATCATCGTTAGCAGTGTGAATTTTTGGGTGACCAACAGGGAATTTTCCATTTTTGCAAACCCAGGGGTAAAGAGAACATACGTCTATGTATTTTATTTTTTCCCCCTCCTTACATTTATAGTAATTAAATGTATTTCCTGTCCGTCCACCATAAAAAGCATCTCGAGGATTCAAAGGTGTGTTCTGTATTAATGGATGATCATCCAAGAAATTGATTTCTTCATTATTTAGGAATTTTTGTTGAGTCTGAAATTCACAGTGCCACATTTCAATTACTTCGTAATCAAATGACCTTAATCGTGTTGTTTTGGCTAACGTTCTCTCATATCTTTGATTCAGGGTGTCGTATTTGTCTTCTGATAAAGGCTCGTCTCGTTTATGTTTTAAACAAGTAGGATGACCGTGATAAAAACAACCATGGAACTCGAAAATCTGTTTCGTTTCTTCACAAAATCCATCGACTTTAATCCCATTTACTACCGGTTCTCTCCCTTTAGCGGCATGCTTTATGTCAATTTTTCGCTTCTTTTGCTCCCAAATCAACCATTTGATTGCAACTGTTGATTGATTATCTGTGCACCTATACCCGTTTTTAGGTATAAGCCCAATTGTATTTGGTTGCAGAAAGTTCCGTCTGAACACGAGGTTACAAGCTGATGCTATTGTTGTTCCTTCCAAAAATGGTTCAACATTGCTTTGATCGAGGAACAGTTGTCTAAACTTTAAACAAGTCTCAGCCAAAATTTTAACATCGCTAATGCAATATTCTACTAGTTCACGCTCCATGTCAAAGCTATCGTTTTGATGTTCCGCATACCATTTTAAAAAGTCGTCACGATCTTCAGCTTTCATGGAATCCGGACTGTAGTATTCTATTGCAGGTAGCTTCCCGATGTATTTAGCATTTTCCTTTATATTGAAAAAATGCGGAAAATAACCTTTTTTTAAAACAGGTGTAATGTTCGCTAAAAGAATCAAGTCAAGCTTGTAACGAGTTCAAGAGTAGATTTATTACTGACTCATAATTCATGATGATTAACAATTCATAGAGTAAATTACATGGGAGTGTATAGGTGATTCATAATATATGTGTTAAATCATACTTAATACATACGTACTACACATCTCCCCTTTTAAGAATAATATAGATCACAAGTTCAAAATAGTTATATAATGTGTTTTTATGATGACATATATCGGCTCGGCTTCAATACTGTTCTACCATATCGAGTTGTTGTCAGATAGTTGGGATGTTTTTCCGTATCAGAGTTTCCCGTGGATTCTTCTCCCCCTTTAGGTTGTTCGCTAGTGATGGTAGGCACAGTCGTTGATTGCACATCAGCTGTAGGCTCCGGAATATGTATTTCATTTTGTGTTTTAGGAAGGTCTTTTCTGAAAGAATAAACAAGGTGAAATGAATTTCTGCGAAAAGTACCTCTTTCAGTCTCAACATAATATGAGCGTGGTAGATTAGCTTTGTTTAAAATTCTGCCCCAAACTTGCAGATCTCTAACCCAAACGATGTCGTCTGGCAAGAATTCGCGACGCGTGTGGACGCCTCGTCTTTTGTCAAAATTATTTGCTTGGTTCCGTTTTAGAGTTTGTTCTCTCAGCAGGAGTTCATCATAATTTATCGACTTGGGACGCAATTGCTCAGCTGCAAGTGGTAAAGTCGTTCTCAATCTTCGGTTCATCAACAATTCAGCAGGGCTATATCCATTTGCGGTTGGGGTTGCTCTATACTCTAAAAGAGCAAGATATGGATCTTCGTTTTTTTTCATAAGAAGTTTGACAGTTTTCACGGCTGATTCAATAAAGCCGTTGCTTTGTGGAAATCTGGGGCTCGAGGTGATGTGAGTGAATCCCCATTCTCTGGCAAAATTCCTGAATTCGGATACCTCAAGCTGTTTAAACTGCGGACCATTGTCTGTCCGAACTACCTCTGGGATTCCATGTCTGGAAAAAATAGATTTTAGTTTAGAAATAATGCATTTTGCAGATTGATTTTCCAATAAAGCTATTTCTGGAAAGCGCGAAAAATAATCGCTGACAATTAAGTATGTTTTTGACTGGCAAAAGAAAATGTCAGCTCCGACCATCTGCCAAGGATTCTTTGGTGTCTCCGTTGGAATAAGTGGTTCATGCCTCGGGGTAGTATGTTGGATGCATACTTCACATCTTTTGACGACCTGTTCCACTTGTGCTGCACATCCCGGCCACCAGACCGATTGCCTTGCCCGAGCTCTGCATTTGTTGATTCCTAGATGGCCTTCGTGAATTCTGGTTAACATCTCGTTACGCATTTTATTTGGGATGACTAACCGGTTGGCGTACATCAGCATTCCATCATTGATCGCCAGACTATAACGGTCGTTATAATATTGCCTTGCTTCTGGAGAAGTTTTTTGTTTTATAGGCCATCCTTCTTGAACGTACTTCTTAACTTCGATTAAAATCGTATCACTTTGTTGGGCTGTTTTTATTTCATCAATTTTGGTTTTTGTTGCTGGTATGACGGATATTACTGCTTTTACGAAAGTGCTTAAGTCTTCTTCGCTTTCTGGACTTTTGTTTGATGACATTATAGGGCTTCTGGATAAGGCGTCAGCTGCAATTAAATCTTTCCCTGGGGTGTAAAAAATTTTGTATAAGAACTGCATCATACGCATTCTGAATCTTTGCAGTCTGGGTGTCAACTCTTCTAGATTCTTGGATGTGAAAATCGGAACCAGTGGCTTATGGTCCGTCTCAATAAAGAATGACATACCTGTGACATAATCTCGAAATTTCTCGCATGTGGCCCACGTTATCGCCAACGCCTCCTTCTCTATTTGAGCGTATCCTTTTTCTGTGTCACTCAAGGTTCTCGATGCATAAGCAACTGGCTTAAGGAATCCGTCGGTATCTTCCTGTCGCAAGACAGCTCCAAGTCCGAATGAGGAAGCATCAGTTGAAATGATAGTCTTATGGCTTGGGTCGAAAATTTTCAATACAGGTTCTGTAATCAAAATTTTCTTTAAATTTAAAAATGCATTATTTTGACTTACACCCCATGTAAAGCTGACGTCGTTTCTCAGAAGCTCATTCAGTGGATGACAAATTGTTGCCAAATTAGGGACGAATTTTCCTAAATAGTTGACGAGACCAAGGAACCTTCTCAATTCAGCTATGTTGCTTGGAGCTGAAAATCCGTCTATCGCTTCCACCTTGGATTTTCCTGGATGAATGCCTGTGTCGTCGATTCTGTGTCCCAGAAATGTTACGGATGTAATGCCAACTTCACATTTTGCGCCATTAAGAGTCACTCCTTTAGACTCCAGCTTTTTTAAAACATTTCGAACGTTATTGTCATGATTTTCGATGGTTGACCCATAGACAAGTATGTCATCTGTTTGGCACACTACCCCTGGAATGCCTTCAATTATACGCTGAATTTGCTTCTGAAAAATTTCAGGAGCGCTTGAAATTCCAAATGGTAGCCGACGGAAGCAATAACGCCCAAATGGCGTCAAAAAAGTTGTCAATAACTGCGATTGAGGTGAAAGTTTCACCTGCCAAAACCCGTTTTTCGTATCCAATTTTGTGAAAAATTTTGCACCAGATAACTGAGCAAGAGTGTGATCCGCACTTGGCATGGGATGCACTTCACGTTCAACGCACTCATTTAGTCTATGTAGGTCAACACAAAGGCGAATGTCTCCATCGGCTTTTGGAACAATGACAAGTGGTGCACACCACTCTGTGGGCTCATCAACGAATTTGATGACTTCCAGCCTAACCATGTCGTCTAATTTGGATTTTAATTTGCCTATTAATGGAATGGGTACTCTGCGTGCTGTATAAATAGCATATGGATTGCTTGGGCTTTTTAATTTTATTTCATACTGCCCAGGAAGGCAGCCTAGTTCCTGAAATAATTTAGGGAATTCTGATTTAATTTTTACACTTGAGCGAACCTGTGCACAGTTATTTGTATTTATAGCATTAAGTCTCTGTATTAATTTTAATTGTTCACATGTGCTCAAGCATAGCAAAGGAGCTTTTAATTTTTCTATGACATAAATCGTACAATATACAAATCTATCACTGCACTCTAACTTTGCATCAAATGAACCCATTATTTTTAAATTTTCACCTACTGGCCCAACAAGATTGCGATCACTGTCTTTTAAAATAGTGTTACAAAAGTGTCTATAAAAAACTAACAGGGGAATAACATTAACCGGAGCACCGCTATCTAGAACAAAATTCACATTTACACCATTAACGGCAATGTCTTCGGTCCACTGAGTGATATTGCTAGTTGCTTTAGTGTGAAAAGTACCAATAAACGTCTCATCAATAGTTTTATGTGATGGACGCTCGGCTATGCAATTAATATTTTTAAGAGAATTTTTATTTGATTTGCAAACATAACTGAAATGATTCCACTTATTGCATTTGTTGCAACGTTTCCCATATGCAGGGCATTTGTGTTTGCTGGGGTGGGGATCATTACCACAGAAATCGCATTTCTTTTTGTTGTTGTTATAGGTCCGTTGTCTCAGGTCATTTTGCATCAGATGACTATTTGTTGTTGGGTTTTGTGATGCCACTCGTTTTTTGTGAACTCTTGCTCGCTCGTCGGATGATTGAAAACGGTTGATTGATGGTGATGACGTATTAAGCTCTTGCTGCTGACGATGAACGGATACACTGCTGCGAATTGTTGTGATAGCTCTTTCTAACGTTAGAGATGGTTCTAGTTGTAGCTTTTCGGATAACCCTTTATCCCTCACACCAACCACCAACCGATCTCGAATCATCTCATCTTTGAGGGCACCGTAATTGCAGGTTTCAGACAATCTATAAATTGCGGTCATGAAGCTCTCTACTGTTTCACCTTCTTCTTGAAATCTGGAATTAAATTTGGCTCGCTCAAAGATTACATTGTGCCTCACAACGAAAAAATTTTCGAAGGCTTGCAGCACCACTGCGTAATCCTGACTTCCCTCTGCATTCAAACGAAACGACAAATAGATATCATCTGCTGCATCACCCATCACGTACATTAATGTATTGATTTGATCCTCTTCGGATTTAGAGGATAACCCTGACGCGATTCTGAAGCGCTCGAACCTTCTTTTCCATTTACCCCACTGCGAAGGGTCGTCAAATGTAAATTGACTGGGCGCCTCGACCGCGTAATTGCTATTGTTAACCGTAACTTTAACTTCTTTTTCCGACATTTTAAGCAAAAAGTAACTTTAAAGAATGCGTGTATTCTAACTTATTTTACTTCTTTTTTTTTTCTCGCGTGTATTCTACTAGCACCGCTGCCACCATGTAATGTTCGCTAAAAGAATCAAGTCAAGCTTGTAACGAGTTCAAGAGTAGATTTATTACTGACTCATAATTCATGATGATTAACAATTCATAGAGTAAATTACATGGGAGTGTATAGGTGATTCATAATATATGTGTTAAATCATACTTAATACATACGTACTACACAACAGGTGAAAGTTGGAATGCTTTGGGGAGTTTTGAAAGTGCCATCGGAAAGTAGTTTAATGAATCTAAGAACTTTATATTTGCAATTTCCATTAATATAATTTTACTTCCTCGCATGATTAATATTGGGGTCAATTTTGTATGTTCCAATATGTAATTTAACACAAATTGGTGATCGTAGGATTGCCCATTATGTGCTATCACAACTACTTTTTTAAACTTTTGCCGAACATGAAGTATGTGTTTCAGAAATTGAGCTACAACACTTTCGTCTTCTTTTTCCTTAATTATGTTTAGCGATAGATTACACTTTTGACAGAAGTACAAATTTGGAACATGTAAACAGTGATCACACTTTTGTTGAAAAACACATAAATTGGGTTCATGCAATTTTATCGGAGTAGCTAATGCTTCGCTTGCAATCGTTATCATTTTTTCGCCTATTACTCTCTCTTGGCGACTCTCCAAATCATAAAAGATGTACAGGATGCCTTTACATGCGGGTGTTCTGTTATCTGGCTGAATGAAGCACATGTGATCTTTTGCTACATGTTTACTACACATCTTGCAGAAATATTCATCGCAGATATGTTGGCGACTTCCTCCGTATGTTTTGAGGCATAAAAGACATTTTTGCATTTTTTCACAAATTGAATTTTTACCTGTTGAATTGCTCGCTTTGTGATTGTCGAAACAGTTTTTTCCTCTAAAATTTCGATTGCAATCTTCACACATGATTTCTTTTTCATTTCTGAGGCAGCTTGGTGTGTTTTGACATTGTGGGCAGGATCGTTTACATCTATGCTGACTTTTTGAATTGTATGGGACATGGCAATCTTCACAATAATATCCACAACAAAATGCAGCAGTTAACGATGTTATAACATTAAAATGATTGTTATAATAAAGCAAATTAATACTCTTCTTTTCTTCAGCATCTTGAGCGGGAAATCCTTCAAATATCACCTTTTGTCCCTTTGACCCATACTCGTACACAGTCACCTTATATTCCTTTAAATGATTTTGGAATATTTTCAGCTCCGGAATTCCACAACCTTCAGTCGGTACACTTATGTGTGCATCATTTATGAGTTGAAGGGCTCTTTGGGATTGAATTTTCCCAATGTCTCGTCTGATTTTTGCCTTTAGGTTGTTTTCCTTATCTGCATACACTTTACCCACAACTAAAGCGCGAGGCAAGCATAAATTGTCATTGTTTTTTATGCTTATTATGCCTCGGCGATTAATGCATTCCTCAGTGAATGTATTATATTTCCCACTTTGGACTTTTCCTGTTCCTGAAGGGAGCTTAACCGACGTTATGGTCAAAGAAAAATCATCCGTGCTCAAACCTTCCGAATTGCTCTGAAAGATCTTAGCAATCATCTCCCATACGTCGCTAAATTTCACATTTGCACAATCTTTAAAGTTGATCCACCCATTTCCTCGTTCAGCACTGAAACTCTTCCCGCAAAAAGTAATTCCTACTTTATCTGCAGGGCTGACGTCCTTTAGCGCATGTTTAAACATGTCGTTGACTGCTTCCCTGATCCATGACGTTGGTTCTTCCCTCTCGGGAATGGGTTTAATCCTGAATTGAATTTTTCTACCCATTAGGTCGAACCGCTTAATTTTTGTCTCCAACTCGCTGATTATCTGGATTCGCTAGAAAAGTAACAAACAGAAAAACAACATAATCTTGAGAAAAACCAAAACCAAACAAAAAAAAAAAATAATAAAAAACAATTCAATTCAATTTTTTTTTATTTATTTTAAGGTATTAAAAACATATTTTTTCTATTCTATACGTTTCAATGAGAAAACTAATAGATAGAGAAACGCATATCATATGCATTTAGCATATAGCAAAACCAAGAGGAAAATGAACGACAATAAGAACAAAAAAAAAAAATGTTTTGAAGTTAGAATCAAGAAAAATTTTATTTAATATAAGGAGTTATAAAAAATATGCTTTTGACTGAGAGGAATTAAAAATTCCTCTTTATTTTTTGTTTTGCTGCCGGTAGGAAGTTTTACCTCCACTTTTTCTTTCGGTTGTTGTTGTTGTTGCTGTTGTTGTTGTTGTTGTTGAAGTTGTGGTTGATGCTGCTGTTGCTGATGTTGTTGTTGTTGTTGTTGCTGCTGTTGTTGCTGGATTTTCTCGTGAAAATCCAACTTGAATGATTGGTCCCAGGGCTCGACGACCTCTAACGCCAAATTGGGGAGCTCCGCGATGTCATCGTCGTCAAATTGCCCAGCACATCTTTTTGGCAAGAAGACCGATGAGTTTTCTAACTCCAGCAAAATTTGCTGACCGTAGCGCGTTGTGCATCGTTTTGCTTTAACAATATTATAACGCTTTTTTAGCGTTAAATTTTTAAGGCTGGTCAATGGTTTATTAATTTGCTTGTCAGCAAAAACATTAGCGTTAGCGCGTATTTTTTTTAATAAGGAAGACATTTTTTTTTTTAAATTTACGTATAATTATTTTTAAACTGACGTTCACTTTTTGTATTGGAATACAACTGAATTAAAAACTAAAGAAAGACCTAGTTTTATACTCTTGAGTGCGTTTTTCTACAAATATGTATTTCATGATGGTCATTGGGGGGCGGGATTTTTTTTTATGATGAGCTTGGTTTTTTTTTATGATTACAAATTCCTATTCCTAAAGTATTAAACCTCCTCTTTGTTAAGAGGAACGTGCCTTTTCTAAAAATTATTTTGTGTCAAGTGTTGAATTCCCCAATTAATGTCCCCCATTTTTTTTCCTTGTTTCGGTAATTAAATCTTCTGAATTTTATTATGAAATTAAAAGTGTTGAGAATATCAGCTTACTTGCTTGTTGCTTCATGGTGAAAAAATTCATGATATGGAATTTTTCTTATTCATCTTTAGACTTTAGAAAATCAAATAAAATTTTTAATTTATTGGATGATTGACTTCAAGTAATTTCAAATTATTTCCATTGGAGTTTCATAAGTGAAGTTATTGATTGTAGTCGTATTTCGCCAAGTGACCAAATACATATACTTCTCTTAATTGATTGCTTTTCTATGGCGTATACATTCCTTATATTAATAATTTCGAGACTTAACGATAAGGGCAGTTATAAATGAAAAACTCAAGTGTTGGGTATATCGGCTTGCTTGCTATTATTTCTCATGTGGAGTTTTCTTATTCATCTTCCTCATTATCAATGGGCTTGATGATTATGGCAATCTGATCTAGTCGGTATGGGGCATATTGGACAGACAATGGAAATAATCGCGTGTAACTGTTCTTTGTTTAAAAACTTCATTATGGGATGACATCATCACATCAATAGTTTTTCTTACACTCAAAATAGCGAGCGGAACCATACAACACGTTATGGCGCACAAGCAACATCATCTCCTAATTTTAACATCATATAAGTAGTACACGCTATACAAAAATATAGAAACGAACACGTATAACAAAACTACTCACACCTCATTACCCTTATCATTATATTCCTTAAAAAAAAAAAAAGAAAAAAACACCACATAATTCATATCAATTTTAACCCTCAACCACCACCAAATTCTAACGCACTCGATCGATGCCCTCATCTAAAAAGTCATAAAATAAAACACATATGTTTCTAGCTTCAACATTAGTGCATAAGATTCACTTGACATATATTATATTGAGGATCGGTATCCTCAATATACAAAAACCAATTAAAACTCCACAAAAGATCTCTTTCTTTCATAATGCACCACATCTTCTTTAACCAAGCCATAATTCACCCACCCCCGAAACAAATCAACAAAAAACCAGCAGCCTCGTACCGCAGAGAAAAAACAAAACAATAAAAAATCTATTAAAAATATCCGACTGGACCGATGATGCCCTCATCTAAACACAGTCAGCATACCTGATGACAAACAAAAATATCTATACAAATAATATGTTCCTAGCTACAACGACACTTGAAACACACAACCGGACAGCAACAGTACGACGTGTTAAAAACAACCACCACCAAATCCTATCGCACTAGGTCAAAGTCCTCATGTAAAAAGTCCGTATATCTGATGACAAACAGATGTATATTTATCCCTATCTGCAACGAGATACTTGAAAAACATCAACGGGCAACAGTACATTTTAAAAAATGCACTTGACTGATATTTTCCAATACCGATCCTCAATGACAATGTCAAAATACTTTCTTTTTTTTCCAACACAAAAACCAAACATTTAAAAAGCAATAAAAAAACACAGCCAACAAAAACCAATATAAAAAGGGCCGCTCATGCCGACAAAGAAAAACAAAACGTTTAAAAAGCCATTAAAACCCAAAAAGCCATTAAAAACCATAAAACCATGAAAAAAGTCGTAAAAAAAGTTCCCAGTCTCAAGTATCCTTATTCCTACTCTCGTGTTGCTCCTTGAAAATGTTCGATCAACACGTTGAGCCACATTTTCAAGATAATGTGTTGCACATTATTTGTTCAACGCGTTGATCAACTTTTTAATTTTCTTTGGGATTTCTTGACGTAATATTGTGTTGTGTTGCGTTGGCTGCAGTGAAATGTGTCTACGTGGTTGAACTATTGCGTTGCCATGAAATTTCAGTTGTTGCAACCTGCAAACTGTAGTTTATTTTGGTTTTTCGTCATGGAAGGTGATACAAAATCAGAGTGGACCACGGAATTAATTTTGCAAATGTTTTCAGCATATATTGGGCTTTTATATATGGGACATTAAGAGCCCCTCTCATAAAAATCGAGATGCCAGGGAATTGGCTTGGTCTCAAATTTCCTCAAAAATGCAATTGCCTAAACTTTGAATTCGAATTCACGGGTGCGGTGGGATCAATCGATTTTAATTTCTCATATATTTTTCTAATATTATTAATGTGGCAGCCACTTTTTTTACTTGCGACTTATAGGTACTATAAGGCAAGTTATGCATTCGTAAAAACAATCGAACTCGAGATTTTGATCAAAGTTGACATTACGATGATAGCGAAGACCAAAAAAGTGGGTCTCGCAATTCTGTCTGTCTGTCTGTCTGTCTGTCTGTCTGTCTGTCGGTTCGACTACAGCCTAAACGGCTCGGCCGATTTTCTTCAAACTTGGTAGATATGTGTTTTTATTTTTCCTCCCCGGATGTTTTTTTTTGTTTTTTTTTAGGACCAAAAATAACGGTACCTGCCATACGATTTTTTTTCAAAATTTTATAAATATTTTTTTTTTCTCAAAAACTGTCCCACAGAATTTTTTAAAAAAAATTCATAAAATTTCATTGGGTTAAAACTAGCTAATGGTTGAAAAAAATTTTACAAAAAATTGTTATTTTTGGTAGCCCCCCTGGGTCCATTTTTTTTGTTTTTGATTTTCTCGAAAACGGTACAGCCGATTTAAATCATTTTTTTTTATGCTAAAGCTCCCCTAAAGTGTGAATATTATTGCATATTCAAATTTTCAATTTTTAATTTTTTGGATTTTTAAAAAAAAATTCAAAAATTTTTTTTGGAAACTCAATATTTCGAAAACCCCATGCCCGATTTTTTTCAAACTTGACAAAAAAAAGTTTCTTAACATAATCTATAAGATTTAAGAAAAAAAAAATTGTTTCATCTAAAACTAACGGTACCTTCCATACAAATTTTAAAAAATGGTTTTCGAAAATCGTATTTTTCTCGAAAACGGTTCCGAGAATTTTGCTAAAATTTTTTTTCTTTTAATTAATCTTTACGATCTATAATTATATAAAAAAAAATTTTAAATCTAGATATTACTGACTGTACCTACCATAGAACGATTTTTTCGAATTTTGAATTTCTCATTATCGACATAACGGATTTTAATGAAATTTTTTATAAAAAAGCTCCAAAAAAGTTTAAAGAACATTGCATTTAAAAACTTAAGAAAAAATATTTTTTTCAATTTTTAGAAAAAAAAGTCGTTTTTTTTTTTTTGAAAAATTCGATATCTCAAGAACGGCTTAATATTTTTCTTGGAAATTTAACTCTCATTCGTAGAATAACAAAAACTTAAGGTTGGTGTACCAATTTTTGTTTTTTAAATGTTTTAAAAATTTTGTGCATAAAAGCTTATTTTTTTAAGGAACCACTACAATGACTTATAATTTTTGTTCTTGCATAAATTCATATTTGCATAGCATTCTGTTTTTATCTCTTATGTACTACTAAAAGAATTTAAAAAATTCATTTCATCCTTATGAACAGTTTTCTTTAATAACATTCGTTTTTAAAATTCCTAGTCTATTATATAGGAGCAAGTTCGTGCGACCCAGTCGTGCATTTTATTTTTAGAGGAAATCATACTCATACGGAACAAATTTAAGAATATTTTAAAGCGAAGGCGTGCGTCGACAATAAATGTATGTACCGAACTGAAGTCAAAATTATTTCAGGTTTGACGTTTGAGTTTTTTGTTTATCGTGGTGCGTTCAACGCGTTACCCAACGAGTGATCCTTGGTTCCTTGGTTAAGTGTACGAAGGTATCAACTCGTTCATCAACTGGTTGAGCAACCATATCGAAAACGCAGTTGATCAACTCGAAAACAATTTTTTTCTGTCAAAATCGAACAAGTTTATCAACTAGTGTACGAGGTTATCCAACATTTGAGTAAGTTGGTCAACTAGGTGTACGGAGCTATTCAACACTGGAATAAGTTTTAAGAGTTGATCAACTAGGTGTGCGGGGTTAATCAAAATATGGGAAAGTTGGTCAATTATGTGTACGGGGTTCCAAACGCATTTTATTCAACTTTAATTGCTCAACGTGAATTACGTAAGTTACGTGCACATAGTGGACGACCGGCATAATGAAATGATCAAACGAAACGAATCTCTTCGCAGTTTAATCACTCGCACGCGCCGTCAAAATATAATACGTACCTTGCTGTTTTTGTTTCACCCGCGGCACGCGCCACGCGGCACTTATCTCATACTTGTCTGAACCTGTTTTTCGCGCCGCGCGATAAATAGTAGACATTGGATTAACGATTAACGGACTTCACGTGGATTAACGGATTTAACGTGTCCGCTAACATTTTTAAAAATTAACTTAAAAGTTAATCCGTTAATCAAAATTTTAACTTCGTTAATTAACGATTAACGGATTAACGAGTTAATGCCCAGCTATGATTATACATATAATGGACTCTATATGGAGGGCTCACAGCTGTACCGAACCAAGTAAAAAAAATCCAAAACTAACGCCAACTAAGTCATAAAAAAAATCCAAAACTAACACCAAAATTTCCGCAAAATTGACCTCTATTTAGAGTTTAAATGAACTACATAGCTCATTTAGAGCTACATAGTTCATTACAGCTCTAAATAGAGGTCAATTTTGCGGAAATTTTGGCGTTAGTTTTGGATTTTTTTATGACTTAGTTCGGTACAGCTGTGAGCCCTCCATATAAGATACCATAATATAACCACCGTTTTTCAAGTGTTCGCAAACGAGAAGTTTATATTTTTCGGTCGCAACAACCGTTACTCAACCGATGATGATATTCGTCTTTGTCGTTCCTTCTTTTCATGAAGGACTTGTTTATATTTTTCGGTCGCAACAACCGTTGCTCAACTCATGATGATATTCGTCTTTGTCGATCCTTCTGCTTATGAAGGACTTGTTCTGGGTCCGGTAATGTGGTTGTTGTTGCTCTTGTACGCACGATGGCTAGCTCTGGGTCCTCAAATGTTGGTTGATGCCGTTGTTTTATTTTTCAGTATGTATGTAAAATAAGTTCACAAGTGTCAATTAAACTTAAAAAAATATTTTCTTGAGCTAGAGCTCTTTATTCTTTCGATACTATTTATTAACTGAACTACAAATTAACTTTTCTTACAAAACTAACATAAACTATCTTAACCTATGGGAGCCGCCAGCGTACGTGCAGGAATGCGCTTGGTGTCATCTTCTGGATGTTGGATGTTGTTTGCCAGACGTATAGTCAGCATTTTCAGGCACTGCGCGTGCATCATTCGTGGGATCGTGGGAATGATGATGTTTAAATATTTGCTGCATTAACTCCTCCCCCTTTAATTTCAAACGTCCTCGTTTGACCTTCAGAAAAAAGGGATTTGGCTAATCCTTGTTGGCTTGGTTGTTACCAGCTGTTTTGGTAAGCTCGCAGTATTTTCCGTTTGATTTCCAGGTACTTCCTTCTCTTCTGATTGATTTTCAGGTATCGATATTTTTGGAATCGGGTCCAGATTAGTGGTGATATTTATCTGTCCATTTCTCCGAAGGATGAGCATTCTAGTGACAATAACTATGATTACTATTATTATGATTGTAATCAGGCTGGAGTTGGTTATCAGATGTAGGTTGTCCTCTTCTTTTATCTGCTCGATGTATTCCGTGTTTTTAAGATGTAGCTCTTTCATCATTTCTAATGTCAAAATCTCTTCGTACTTCTCCGCTTTTGAGTCAGGCTGTACGATTGCCGGTAGTGGTTTCGACCCAGGGATTTCGCTGGAAATGTAATTTTGTTTATCAATGGTTATGGATGCGTTATGGAATTGAATGATAAAGGATCCTGTTAGATCCATGACTTCGCCATTTACGAGAACTGATCCGTTGTATTTGTTTAAAAGGAGGGTTCCAGGGAGTATTTCTTCGACGCTGGGAATATGTTGGTTATTTACTTCTGTGCAATTTGATGGGCGGCTCCTTAATAAGTTCGGTATGCAATTACTTGTACTTATGTCTAAAATTTGATTTTGCTTACAAATTGCTAAATTATTATATGTTTTACAATTTTCTTTTATACCAAATATTTGGTTGTTACATTTTAAAATATTGTTGAATGGTATTTTAGTTATAATGTTTTTCCTTTTAATTGGTTTTATCATTAGGTTTTCGCAAGATTTTATATTTGTTACAGGTATACTTATAATATAAAGTATGGTTGAGTCATTTGTTGCGATTTTCACGTCTGCAAATTCAAATGCTTCTTCTAAATTTAAGTATGGAATTTTATATTTTTCAAATATTTCTTTTGCTAAATTTATTTCAAAGTTCGATAAAATGAACGAGTTTATGATACCCGCTTTTGCCCAGTGTATGGCATAATTTACATTTGTTAATTCTTCTTTTATTATATCTAATTTATATTTTATATTTGCAAAATATTCATCTTTTAGATTTGAATTTTTCTTTATTGAATTAATAATATTGTTTGTAATATTTGTGATATTATTTATTCTTTCATTGGTCAATTTATTAATAACTATTTGCTTATTATTATTTCTCAAAACATTATTCATTTTTGACTTTATAATTTGAAAATCGGCATGGTCTGGATTGCCAGCTATCCACTTCCATGCACTACCAATAAAATTTAACGACCTTTGTTTTCTTGGTTTAGGTTTGAGTCGCATGAGGAGGTTCTGAAGGTTGGAAATTTCGTGTGATAGTAAGGGATGTAATGGGTCTTGGTTGGAAACATAGCTTTGGATTTTTAATTTGATGTCATCGATTACTTTTGCGTATAACTCTAAGTTTATATCGTGTATGATGTTGAACGTACCTGTCTGTACTTTTGAGAGCCCTAGGCTTAGGGTCGCCACTTTTGAATTTGTGTAATCCAGGATTTGAATATCCGCATAGAACATGGGTAAGAACAATCTGTTGGGGAAATTAATGTTTTATGAGACTTTTGTGAATTGTTTTTCCTGATTTTGTTATAACTGTAGTGTTTCTATTTTCACCTACAATTTCTTTCCTGTATCTAGGGGAAAGTTTATTCCCTATTCTTTTGTTTATTTTCACGTAAATAATGTCTCCTACAGAATAATTTCTCGGAGGTAATCTTTTTTTATTGTGGTAATCTAAGTCTGCAGTCTGTTTAGTTTTAATATTTTTGATAATTTCTTTTTTCTCTAATTCAAGCTGTTCGGGGTGATTCAGTTTATTTTTTCCAAAAAAAACATCTATCGGTTTACTTTTTGTCGTAGAGTGAATAGACCTATTATATTCATAAACAGACATATCCAGTAATTCAGAAAAAGTGTTGTGGATTTTTTTTGTTTTAAGACAACGCATGAGTTCGGAGAGCGTAGAATGAAATCTCTCTACCTGTCCGTTAGCTGAGCTTGTGTAAGGTGGGGTTTTATGAACTTTAATTTTGAACAGACTTTCCAACATAAATGAAATTGAACTTGAACTTAAGGATTTTTCATTATCCACTACAATTGTTTCTGGAACGCCGAAAGACAAAACAATTTCTCGTAGTGGTTGTTTTATATCTTCAGTAGCTCTGGACTTTAGAATTTTCGTTAGGGCGTACTTTGAAAACTTGTCCACAGCGGTTAGGATTATCTTACCATCAGTAAAATAAATATCTAGATGCACGATTTGACCGGGGAATTCGGGAATGGGGGTTGGCTGAAATTGGGGTTTATCGGGTTGACGATCATACTTGTTCTCTAAACAGACACTGCATTTCCTTGTAATTTTTCTAACTTTCCCAATCATGCCTGGAAAATAATGTGTTTTTAGAATTTGGGCTTTATTTTCTCTCTCGTTTCTATGGGCACGTTGATGGGTATCGATCACGATTTTTTCTTGTTCTGATTCTGAAGTTACATCTTCTACCTGTACCTGAGTGAACCTAATTTTATAACTACTAAAATGTAAGGGGTAGATTTGTTGTATCATCCCCATTATGGCTTCTTCGGTTTTTATGCCATTGATAACTGAAGGGTTTAGATGTTTTTTCAGAATTTTTATGAGGCTATCATGGGTGAATTGTGGTTCTATAATTTGATGACGGTGGTAAGTTGGGAATATGATTTTAAAGTTTACGGAGGAGTTTGGACCGATTTCAATAAAAATTTGGTTTTTATAGGCATTAATAGGAATTTCAACGTTAGGAATTAAGTTTTCGGGTGAACTTTCACCACTGTGTTGCGTTGAAGTGAGTGCGTTTATATTAGATGGATTTACTATCCGTGAAAGGGCATCGGCTACAACATTAGTCTTGCCCGGTTTGTATTGCAACTCGTAATCGAACTCTTCTAAGAATGCTTTCCACCTCTTTAATTTGTTATTATGATTCTTGTTGCTTAGCGCAAATGTTAACGGCTGATGATCCGTAATAATCTTCACTTTTGCTGACCCATAGAGATAACTTCTTAGAGCACTCAATGACCAAAATATGGCCAGCATTTCCTTTTCATTGGTGGCATACATTTCTTCTGCCTTATTGAGTGTCCTGGAGATAAAAGTAATAGGTCTGTCGTCTTGCGACAAAACGGCTCCTATTGCGAATTGAGAAGCATCTGTTGTAAGTTGGAAAGGTTTTCCAAAGTCGGGGTACTACATCTGTTGAGGTTAGTGAAGTTTTTAATTTTTGAAATGCTTCTAGTGCTTCTTCGTCGAGATAAATACTCTGTTTGCTCGATTGAGCCTTGGACGTACGTCCACCTTCCCCTCTTAAAAGAGCGGTTAGCGGTTTTGCCACTTTGGCATAGTCCTTCACAAAACGACGATAGTAGCCAGAAAGGCCAAGGAAGGAACGCAAGTCCTTCAAAGTTTGTGGTACAGGAAAATTCGTTATCGCCTCAACCTTAGTTGGGTTTGTACGAATCCCGTCGGGAGACACCACGAAGCCTAGAAACTCGACTTTCTTCTCGAAAAATCGGCATTTGTCCAATTGGACTTTCATTCTAGCTTTATAGAGCGTGTGAAAAATTTCACGAATGTGTTGAATATGCTGATCTTCAGTTTGGCTAAAAATTATGATGTCATCTATATAGACATAGCATATTTTGCCAATAAATTCGCGCAAAATATCGTCGAGGGCCCGCTGAAAAATGGATGGTGCATTTTTAAGGCCAAACGGAAGTCTTACGAATTCGTACTTTCCGTTATTAATCGAGAAGGCTGTTTTTTCCACATCCGATTCCTTTAAAGGGATCTGATGAAAACCACTTTTTAAGTCGAGGACCGTGAAGAATTTATTCTTTCCCAGTTGAGAGAGAACCTCATTTATTTCTGGGATAGGATAGCGGTCTGCGATCGTAACCGTGTTTAGCTTCCGGTAGTCGATCACTACCCTATATTGCTTATTGCCTTTGGAATCGGCTTTTTTAGGTACAACCCAGACAGGTGAGTTGTACGGAGATCTGGACGGTCTAATTATGTCGTCATCGAGTAGTTGACGGATTTGACTCTCAACTTCTTCTTTGAGAGGCATGGGATACGGATAGAATTTGGTGTAAACAGGAGAATCTGTGGTGGTGCGAATCTCACCCACAACTGTTGTTGTGTAAGTTAATTTTTCGTCCGGCTTGGAAAATAACGAAGCGCATTCTTCTACAAGTGAGTTGATAGCATTCTTCTGGGAATCGGACATATGGTCCATTTTTATATCTAAATTGTTAATAGCTTGAGAGATTTTTTGTTTCATTCTTATTTTTAAACCATTTTTAATTTCTATGTAGTTTTGTTCAGTGAAAATTGTGGCTGAAAGTTCTTTGAGGCTACCATTGCCGAGTATGGCATCGAAAGATTTGAGAGATGGTAACAGGAAGAATTTAATTTTAGTGTCTTTAAGACCAAACAGATTTGTTTCAACATGATGGCTTATTTTAGTGCTACCGCCAATTGAATTAGCGTAAAAACATTCTTTATTGGGAATGGGGTTAGAGACCAGAGAGGGCTGGATATAATTGCGGTTTGACCCTGTATCTATAAGAATTTCTAAAAATTTCCCACTCTTCGTTTTAACCTCGATGTAAGGCAACGAAGAGTTCGTTAACCTAAAAAATAGATGTCGGAAAAATCTTCGACATTACCAGAGTTTGGATTTGTATATTCCGTCGGCTCCTCTGGTATAAAATTTTCTAAAGGTTCTTCATATTTGCTGTTTTCGTACTCTAGGTTTTTGTTATATTCCGCAAGCTCGTCTTCTACTGTATTAATATGGAAATTTTGTTGGGGTCTTGGGGGATAGGATCTTTGGTTAGAAACCCCAGGTTGTGCCCTCGTTTGGGAACTTTGAGGTTCATACTTTAACTGCGGCCTTGCTCCGTAAGGAGTTTGCGGTCTTGTTGGAGGATTTGATCTTATGTTAGGTTGGTTAGATTGTGGAATGGGAGTTTGATTTGGAACGGGTGGACGATATTGATTATTAAAGTGTGCGTAATTATGGACGGGTGGACGGTTCGAAAAATCATTGTTAGTTCTAGGATAGTTGTTATTTTGATTCAAATAGCGAGGTTGTTGCATGTTATGTGAAGGGAAAGGTCTTGAAGGAGTTTGGTACTGATACTGGATGTTCGGTGTATGCCTTGGTGGATTCTGTGGAGGAGGGTGTGAATACTTTTTCACTGCTCCCTGACTATTAAACGCATGGTTTGACCTGTAATTCTGATTTTCCAGCTTTAGGCAAAGATTTAATGCGTGAGGTAAATCGAGTGGTTCTCGTATTCCGAGCAATCGAGGAAGGTCGCCTTTAAGACCTCGAATAAACGTATCGAGAGCCTTATCTCGATATGTTTGGGTGAGCAAACTCAAGGATTCTGAGCTCACTTCCAAACATGATAGTTTATTAAGTATCAAAGAGAGATGTGAATACACCCTTTGGTAAAATTCTTGGATCGAGGCATTTCCTTGCACTAAGGATAGCATTTGGTATTCTAAAGTACCTAAGTCGCGCTTGTCGGCGTAGTGCATGGCTAGACAGCGGGAGATGCTTTCCCAATTTAAGGGAATATTATAGGCCTCAAGAGCCGTGTCTGCATTACCCGTTATCTTGTTTCTTATGGTGCTCAATATCCCAAAATATTTTGGGGTGCCTTTAAAAGGCTCATATAATTGTAGTACCCGATCTATACTTTTTTTCCAGGAGCTAAATTCTCCTGGATCACCCGAGAAATTCCTAAGGCACCTAACAACGTCAGGTATCTTGTCCATATCGGACAAACTGTTCCGGTGTATAGGATCAATAGCTTGTTCCACACCGGGAAATGGATTAGTATTTGGATTTAAAACTTTTTGGACTAAGTTGTGTCCATGTTCTTCAAATACGCGTTGGACAATAGATGAAATTAGTGCATTAAGTGCAGGGGTTGATTGGGGCTCTGAGGGTAAGTCGTTACGAGAATTCGTAGACTGAAAAGAGGAATTTGGGTTTTCGTGGTGCAACTCAGATGAGGGATTTATTTGAGGAATTGTGTTATTAATTTGGGGTGTTATATTAGGATGTCCACCACTGCTAGTGGTTGTACCTGATCTTAGGTCTGGCATTGCAAAGTTTTTTTTTTTATTGAATTTTGTTTTTTTATAAAATGAAAATTAAATAACCTTTACTTAATTTATAGTTACTTTCAGTTTCGTAATTAATTATTGTTGCTTTCAGTTTTTTTCTTGGCAACAAAATTTTTTTTTATAATATTTTGTATAAAATGGAAATTATTCAAAAATAAAAAGAATTATTATATTTTTTGCTTAATTTTAAGTTACTTCTGATGTCTTAGTTAATCGAATTAATCGTTGCTTTTAATTTCTTAGTTTATTACTTTCACTTTTTATTTAAATGAACTAGGCACTTATTAATATTATTTTTAATGGTTAAAATATCTTAAAAACTATTCTTACATTAACAACAGGAACTTCATCGTTATGTTGAAAGGTATGATGATGATGATGGAGCGGCTAGTTTTCAAACTTCCTTTTCCTCCGATTATTTAACGGCTACTCAGGGGCCTCGTTTCTCCACACTTCCTGCTGGATACACTTGAACTGTTTCTGTCTATTTTTAATGTTCGCGTAATTTACATACACGTTGACCACTGGCCGATATTGTACCACTTAGGGACTTAATATATCGGTTGTTTTTTAAAGCAAAAAGATAACACTTCTTGAGGGTTTTTTTTCCGAACGACCGCGGAGTTAATTTTTTCAATATAAACACTACTTGAGGGTTTTGTTAAATTAACGACCGTTGGCACTTTTTACTTTATCCAGTGGTACCTGCTCGGGCGCCAAATAAGTTCACAAGTGTCAATTAAACTTAAAAAAATATTTTCTTGAGCTAGAGCTCTTTATTCTTTCGATACTCTTTATTAACTGAACTACAAATTAACTTTTCTTACAAAACTAACATAAACTATCTTAACCTATGGGAGCCGCCAGCGTACGTGCAGGAATGCGCTTGGTGTCATCTTCTGGATGTTGGATGTTGTTTGCCAGACGTATAGTCAGCATTTTCAGGCACTGCGCGTGCATCATTCGTGGGATCGTGGGAATGATGATGTTTAAATATTTGCTGCATTAACTTGTACATGGCTCGGTACGTTTATTGTGACGGACGCGACGCACAGTGGGCAGAAAGCGTGGTTTAAGTGGTCAAAAATCCATAACTTTTGAACCAGTTGAGTTTTTTTTATAATTTTTTTTTTATTTGAAACTTTATTTAAGTACCTTTCAATATATATATATTAATTTATCAAATATGTTTTATTTTGATTTTAAAATAAATAATAAAAAAAGTTGTTTTTCTCCCTGTTAATGTGGGATGACAAATTTTTCAATATTGACTTAAATTGGATACAAAACTTATTTTAAAAGAACTTTCTTGAAGATCCAACAAATAGTGACCAGTAAACTATTTGTTTGAAATTCTTAGGTTTGCCCTTCGGGTCTTCACAAAAACACTCAAAAAGAAATTTGTAGTTCCCATTTTGTCCATTTCAAGCCAACACTTTATTTAAGAATAGTTACCAAAACCTTAAATCAATTTTGTCATTTCCATCATCCAATTATTAAATGTAACGGAACAATTAATGAGAACCACATAAATAGAGCATACCATTTTATTTGGGCACAGAAAATAAGTGCAAGTAAATTTACTAACCGCACTAAATAAAAACAATATGGTATGTAAGGTTAGGTTAGGTTAAAGTGGCTGTCATTAAAGCATCTGACCCTCTTAGACCAATAGAGGTCCATAGTGATACCACGATCTAGTATGGAACAAAAAGGTTCCCCTTCTGGTTAAAACCATTTGGAGCTTCTAATGAAGCGAAGGAGACTTTTAATGTCTGTATTTATGAGATCGCTTAGTTCGTTATAGAAATATTCTCCTAGATGAAGTTTGCGTTTGGGTATGTACAAAGAAGGAGTGGGATTGTTTGCTCTTTCTCCTCGTCCAAGCAACTCCTGTAAAAATCGTTTGATAGTACACCGAGTCGTGTCTACCTATAAGACAGTGTAAAGTTATGACACCTATTACGGAGCTGATCTGAGATCTGCTGAGGGACAATAAGATTAGATTAGATTTAGATTTAGATTAGATTCTTTATTTTTTCAATATAAAGGAAAAAAACATTACAAATATTATTTAAATAGATCGAAAAAGCATGGCTGCATAGGCCGTCTGCCGTTTAACAAAATTACACTAACAGAGAGATAAATACATTATGTTTAAACAAATTTAATATTTATATCTAATAAGAGTAACAATTCTTGTATAATGAAAAATAAATAACTTTAATGTGCATATACAAAAAACAATGGTTGTACACAATATGGCTTTTAGTTTAGCGAAAACAAAATAAGTTTAATTAGAGATTATTATACATTATCGTAAATAAAGATGGCTTTTAGTTTAGCTAAAACAAAGAAGAAAAAGAAGAATATACACCTACTTTAATGGAAGGCACAAAATAATTGCATAATTAAGTCTTAAGAACTTGCTTTTACTTTAGCTAAAACAAAAATTATAGGTACTACCATGAATCAGAAAAAATTCAAATAAGTATTGCGATAACATCTCGCATGCAGGATATAGCGTATAAGTGGTTTCCAGCCACGGTCTCCATTTAAAAAATGAACACAATCCTCTAAAGACAGAAAACTTGCACTTAGATGAAGCCTTCGGATTTCCTGTAGTATCGGGCATAACGCCAAAAAATGTAAGACGTCTTCGTTCTGATTAAGGTTGCACAGTGAACAAATAGGATTTATATCAGTTCTATGAGCCCTATAGTTTAGTTCAAACATTTCAGTTCGAATTTTAAAAATTAAACTCATTTCAAAAGATGAGAACTCCTCTCTAAAATAATTATTTGTACCCAAACCTAGATTGAGTTGCTTATACATAGTCCGAGAGGTTGATGATCTGGCCCTGTCGAGACAGGACTGATACAATTTATCATCAATTATAGCGATACAATCATAGAGGGTATTTTTTAAATCTTCCACATTTTCTACTGATAGAGACATTGCAAAGTTGTTAATAACTGCAAGATCATACCAGTTCTTGATTGGACTATATCCGCATTGAAATGAAACTAAAAGTATTCGTTTTTGTAGGTTTCGATCAGACCGTTTCATGACCCTGACTATGTAATCAGCGTTTGCCTTTAGATTTCTTAGAAATAGTGGAGGTAAGCCTGACTCAACATGAATAGCATAATTTGGAGTATTAATAGGCAACTTAAAAATGCGTTTGAAGAAGTATCTCTGTATTACCTCAATTTCGTCAAATTGTTGGTACCCATAAACTTCATTCCCATAGCAAAAGCAGCTATTAATCGTGGCATTGTATACTTTAAATTTCGAAACTGGACCTACATACTTATTTGTGAAAAACTCAGACCACATAGTGTTTATAGCTAATTTTGCTACTTTTGTTTTTTCTTTTAAATGAGGTCGGATATTTAGATTACTAGTAAGCACATAGCCTAGATACTTAAATTCTTTGACGACTTCGATTACTTCATTATCTAGGGTCCAGTTACGACTATAGTTAATAGAACGATTTTGGGATCTGAATACCATTATTTTGGATTTAGATGTGTTAATTTTGAGATCCCACATATCGCAAAATGTTTTCAACTTATTGATTTGGAGTTGTAAAGTAAGTGGATTCTCCGATAAAATTACCATATCGTCTGCATAGAGCAAAACCTTAATTATAAGATCCCCGAAAGTAATCCCACCTGGAATATGGTTTTCGACATCGTTAATAAATAACGCAAAGATCAACGGACTCAAAACGCAACCTTGCGGGACACCGGTTTCACATTTAAAAAATCTAGATACATTTTTACCATTCTGTACAGCTACGGTCATACTTCCTAGAAGTTTGTCGTAGATTTTGATAAATTTAGTCGAAATTCCGATCCCTGCAAGCTTATAAATTAAAGATTTTCGGTTAATGGTGTCGAAAGCTGCCTTCAGATCAACAAAAAAAGCATATAAACACTTCTTTTTGTCTATAAAGCGTCTTGCCACAGTATTGAGAACAAAAATTTGATCAACTGTTGAAAGATTGGCTCGAAAACCAGCCTGAAAACAACTTATTATATTGTTTTGCTCAACCCAGGTCACAAGTCTATTATAAAGAATTTGTGTGAACACTTTTCTAAGAGAGTTGAGTACAGCAATACCTCTGTAGTTTTCCGGCAAATTCCGATTACCCTTCTTAAAAATTGCAGAGATTCTAGAGGAGAGAAAATTTTCGGGAATTGTCTCTTCGTTGTATATCTTATCGAATAGAATTAATACAAACTCTAAAAATTCCGGGGGTGCATTTTTGTAGAATTCTACTGGGATACCATCAGAACCAGATGCTTTTCTGTTTTTCATTTTTTTCAAAGCAGATATTAGCTCCAGCATTGAGAAAGAACTCAGAACAGAAAGCTAAACGACTGCGTTAAGTAGAGCCGGTTTTATTGCTTAAACGAGAACTCTTTAAAATTTTGCGCCAATATTGTTACTTGTGACTAAAATTTCAGGTTGATTTTTATTTCAAGGCTGAACATTTTTTCAATATTTACACGTTGTTATATTGAAAGCAGCGATTCTTAAACATTTGTATAGTAATCTCTTTTTTATTTTTCGGCGTAACTTTCGAAATTCGGGATGAAAATGATTTTTTCCATCATCTCCGAGCACTTATTCAGATTTACTTTCCTTAATAGTGTGAGTAGGTTACTTGAATCGAGTAGTGTGTTAATTTAAATGAGTGGAACAGCTGCCTGTCTATCACCAGACGCTGATCCTAATATCTAATGGCGCCTCTTTCTCCAGTTAATGATCTTAAGTGAGCTAAATAAATCGAGTAATGGGTTAATTTAAATAAGAAAAACTGTTGTCTGTCTTTATCAAGCCACCTATACTAGCATCAATGCCGTTACTCTCTAAAAACAAGTTATATTTGGATCATCAGTAGTGGGGTTTTTTGTACAGAGAAATTCCTTCAAGCAATTCGAAAATTGCCTTTTTCTCCCATATTTTTTTATAAATTTGTACTTCATTTTCAAAGGCTGGAACTTCTGATTGTTTTTCACTCGCGTATTTGAATTTAAAGATGTATCAACTTTCAGAGACTAGCGATTAGGAACAAACGAATATTTATGTTTGTATTTACTCGTATATAGAAGATAATTCTGAACATTTTACCCAAAAGTGAGAAACCTCTTTTTGTAAGTCCATATATCTGCTTTAAAAATAAAAAATACCTGCCTTATGCATAATACATAAATGAAGCTATTAGAATTTTTGAAATTCTCTTTTTTTTCAAAGCATTAAAATCGTCAATATTCGCAAGGAAAGGGATTTTTTCTATCATCACGTAGCACTAATTTAGATTTACTTCCTTATTTAATCGTTTGAGTCGGTTAGTAGTAGGAATAAGGATACTTGAGACTGGGAACTTTTTTTACGACTTTTTTCATGGTTTTATGGTTTTTAATGGCTTTTTGGGTTTTAATGGCTTTTTAAACGTTTTGTTTTTCTTTGTCGGCATGAGCGGCGCACAATTCGGTTCAGTTTTTCTTTTTTGTATGACCCTTTTTATATTGGTTTTTGTTGGCTGTGTTTTTTATTGCTTTTTAAATGTTTGGTTTTTGTGTTGGAAAAAAAAATATATTGGTTTTTGTTGGCTGTGTTTTTTTATTGCTTTTTAAATGTTTGGTTTTTGTGTTGGAAAAAAAAGAAAGTATTTTGACATTGTCATTGAGGATCGGTATTGGAAAATATCAGTCAAGTGCATTTTTTAAAATGTACTGTTGCCCGTTGATGTTTTTCAAGTATCTCGTTGCAGATAGGGATAAATATACATCTGTTTGTCATCAGATATACGGACTTTTTACATGAGGACTTTGACCTAGTGCGATAGGATTTGGTGGTGGTTGTTTTTAACACGTCGTACTGTTGCTGTCCGGTTGTGTGTTTCAAGTGTCGTTGTAGCTAGGAACATATTATTTGTATAGATATTTTTGTTTGTCATCAGGTATGCTGACTGGAGTGTGTTTAGATGAGGGCATCGGTCCAGTCGTTTTTATTGTTTTTGTTTTTTCTCTGCGGTACGAGGCTGGCTGGTTTTCTTTTGTTGATTTGTTTCAGGGGTGGGTGAATTATGGTATGGATTGGTTAAAGAAGATGTGGTGCATTATGAAAGAAAGAGATCTTTTGTGGAGTTTTAATTGGTTTTTGTATATTGAGGATACCGATCCTCAATATAATATATGTCAAGTGAATCTTATGCACTAATGTTGAAGCTAGAAACATATGTGTTTTATTTTATGACTTTTTAGATGAGGGCATCGATCGAGTGCGTTAGAATTTGGTGGTGGTTGAGGGTTAAAATTGATATCAATTTTGTGGTGTGTACTAGCGAGAAGTGTGTGTTGGAGTTTGAATTTAAATGAGTAACGATGAGAAGGGATATGTTTTTGTTTCTATTTTTGTTTAAATGGTGTGCCTTGGGGATGATGTATTGTTTGATGTTTGAATTAAAAGATTGGTGGTTGCTTGTGCGCAGATGAGCGCACGGTGGTGTGTTGGGGTCTACGGTTGCTATTTTTAAATGAAATGAGTATGAATATATCTTAAATAAAAGTAAATTGAAATCATTGTAATAAAATAAAGCTTTTTATTTTAATAATATACATAAAAGATGGTTTTTATTTATTTTCTTTTGAAATAGGTATCCATGAATTGTGATCGGATGCAAAACCAAGCCATTTTACAAATAATTGATCTTTTTTCCTTCGCAGCACTTTTTCGATTAGATAAGTATCGGGAAACTTAGATTTTTGTAGTTCAAGCTCATAGAACCCGCCTTTTATGGGGTTTCCCTGATAGTCTTCTAACAGATATGTAACTGGATTTGTATGTTGAACTTTGGTTATTTTAAAGATTTCTGTTGTCCAATTCGGTGTGTATCCTTTATCAAATACATGCTTGTATTTACTAATTCTTACAAAATCTCCCACCTTGAACTTTGGAGTAATATGAATTTTGATGTGATCATATATAGTTGAAAGTATTTGCTTTTCATTTGTAGCATTGACTTTGGACGGCTTCATTTTAATAGTGCGATGTTTTGAATTGTTGTACTTTTTAGTTAGTGTATCTATCATATTTATCCAACAGTATGAACCATTAGCACTGAACTCTTTCCACATAAGGTTTTTCAAAGTGCGATTAAATCGTTCGACAATCGAAGCTTTAAGAGGTGAAAATGTTGAATAATGATTGATGTGAAGTTTTTTCATAAGACTTTGAAAAGAAGTGTTGAAAAATTCTTTCCCGTCATCTGTTTGTAAATTGTTGGGAATGCGGCCTTTATTTAATATATTTTCCATAGCTTCAGTGACACTCGATCCGGTTTTATTTTTAATAGGAGCTGTCCAAGCAAATTTAGAAAATGTATCAATTACCGTAAGAAGATATCGATTATTTTCATTATCTGCTGAATATGCCCCCATTTCTACTAGATCAGCTTGCCATAAATCATCAAGCCCCTTGATAATGACTCGCCTTTTTTGGAAATTTCTTCTTGCTGACTTATGCAGTTCTTCGACAACGTCTCTTTTACTCATCTTTTCACAGAATGATTAAAACAACAAAACATTTTACCTTTTTATTAGTTTATTCATTTAAGATTTGTTTATAAAAATTTACAATTCTCTTAATTTTATTAATTTTTATTTTAATTTGAAAACATGCACAAGTATCTGGTCCTTCATAGCACAAGTTTGGTGACCAGTTTGAAGTACAGTTCAGGAAATGAAATTTATTTGGTGACATAATATAATCATCCTTTTCGAATCTCTTTACAAACAAAATACAATTCATAGCTTCTGAAAAGTGTGCCTCATGTATGATATGTTGGTTGGATTTTAAAAAGGCTAGAAGATCATCAATGACTAATTTAATTTTAAAAGAAGACATGTTTTTCGTTTGAATTATGAATGGAAACTGAATTCAAAATAAAGTAAATAAGAAACATTATTTTTAAAAATATTTATTTTAATCTTTCATACAACGACATTATTTTTTTAATTCTTATCAACCTATTTTCAACCATATAGCATGCACATGTATCTGGTCCTTCTTTGCATAAATTTGAAGACCAAGGGCAGGTAGGAAAATGGCAACCATAATCAGATGTTGTCGAAGATACATCATTGATAAATCGTTTCAAGAAGACCATGCAGTTCAAAAGTTCCGTATGATGTTCGTCTAGTAAGATGTTCTTATTTTTAATAACGAATTTTAAGATTTGATCAAAAATCAATGTGGGGTTTATTTTGGGCATCGCGATTTAATGACTGTTCACCTAGGTATTTAAGTAAAGACTAAATTGATTTTAAGTAGACATTAGACATGATATGTTTTCCCTTGTTAAAGTATTTTTCAATTTCGATTTGAAAGCTTTGTCTTAATTGACCAGTTTGCTGATCAACATAGCTTTTGGAAGCAGCGTCTCCTTGTTCTTCAGGTTCCTGAATGTTTTTTAATCGTTTTCCATTTATGTTGTAATCACCGTTTTCTGTTTTGAGAAATCCCTCGCCAGGTGGTCCAGGCAATCCTGACTCGCCCTGCGGTCCCGGCTCTCCTTGTTTGCCTCTTAGACCCCTTGGTGGGGTCCTATATGAATAACGACCAAATTTATCAACACTCATTTTTTTTATTCGATAATATCGGCTTCTTTAAGTTCTTCAATAATTGAAACAATTTCGTTAGAATGATTGTTATTTCCAGCTTGTTGTGAAGCAATGAGAAGTCTCATTCGATCTACAAGCTCATTAGGGTTATCCCAAAATATATAGTCCTTTTTCAGTTTTGATAATTGCATCAATCCATTTCCCGATTGTGGTGTTGATAGTGAATGTGTTGGATTATTAGAAGTATTTGTATTGAATCCTAATAATTTCCTAATTATTTTCGTATACTTATGACCCCGATTGCCACGTATTTGTCCGTGTGAATCATGACCAACCCTATGTGTATTTGTTTCATATAATATGGTCTTGTAATTTTTTAAATCTTCATCAGTGTAGATGCTTTTATCTGGTATTTTCTTAAATATAAGCTCATACAAACCATTTGTTCCTTCAAAGGTTTTATTTTTTATTTGTATATCTTTTCCAAGAATGATTAATTCACCATTTCCAATGTACCACTTCTCATCTTTTGAATATACCCCATACGTTTTATCAAGCGTGTTTGAATTATTTATAAACAAATCTACGTATTTTTTAGGTGTATCATGGAATTCTTCTTGTAATATGAGCTCTGAAAAGTTACGGTGGTTAAGGCTTTTCTTTGGTCGTTTTGGGGTGATGCTATCAGTTAATTCAGGTGAACTGTTAATAAAAGTGTTTGGTGTGATGAATTCATCTCTTAAATATTTTTCCTTTGCTGGGCTTTCAAATTCATTTTCTTGTACTTGTTGTTGTTTAAATTTGCGTTTTGTTTTGTTAATAGGACTTTCAATAAAGTAATTTTGATTTTGTTCTTCTTGTTTTGTGTTTGATTTTTTCACTAACTCATTTAGGGGTCTGGTAATGGGTCTTAGAGTTTCCTCAATTTCGGTTTCGTAAGCTTCTCTACCAGTCCTTAGAGCTTTGTATTTCTTTCGCAGAGCATCGGTGGTTTTAATAAGCTCCTTTGTTAGTTTTTCGTCTATGTTAATCATATTCTAAGATTTATTTCTTCATACAAATGCAGTTGAAAAATAAGACTCGAAGTTGTTGGAAAAGCCTTTCGATGGTTTTCAAACTGAATTTTATATTGTAGTTACTGGTCTTAACTGTTAAATACTGCGTCTCAAACTGGTTTGAACCGCTTTTTACTGCTATAATCTGCTCACTGAACTGCTCTGTACTGCTCTTATAGAACATAACTGTTCATATGATGCAAAAATCAAAAATTTTGTCTATTTTATAACTTGAGGAAGCAGTCAAAGCCTTTTCTATAACGACCTTCATTCAAAGGGCTGTCCTTATCAATTACCAAAAAACCATAATTTGTATTCCAGCATTCTGCACATACCTTTTGAAACATTTTAAATGTCATATCCGAATTGACATGATCGTTATAAACGTGTTTTAAACTCATATCGTCCTGTTTGAAGATGATTAGAAAATTCGCATTGTCTCGAATTAAGTGTTTCGGTATTCTTGTATATGTTTGGCACAAATAAAAACTATCGATGTGATGATGTCGTCCCATACTAAAATACACTCGAATTGTGTCTTGTTTTTCACAGGCAATATCGTCAAAGATGAATATAGAATTTGGCTTAGCGTCTTCGGGTTGAATAACATCACTGTTATTGGAAAATGTAAAAAACCCATATTTTTCACTGGTTTTATGGCTTTTCGCAAAAACTCATACTTCGGTTGATGTAACGGGTGATTTTTTAAGAGCTTGAGAACTTTTTTTAAAAAAAAAACGCATAAAATTTGCAAAATCTCATCGATTCTTTATTTGAAACGTTAGATTGGTCCATGACATTTACTTTTTGAAGATAATTTCATTTAAATGTTGACCGCGGCTGCGTCTTAGGTGGTCCATTCGGAAAGTCCAATTTTGGGTAACTTTTTCGAGCATTTCGGCCGGAATAGCCCGAATTTCTTCAGAAATGTTGTCTTCCAAAGCTGGAATAGTTGCTGGCTTATTTGTGTAGACTTTAGACTTGACGTAGCCCCACAAAAAATAGTCTAAAGGCGTCAAATCAAATCGTCAAATCAACCAGAAATGAGCCTCATCGCTGAACAAAATTTGTCGATAAAAAAGTGGATTTTCTGCCAACTTTTCTAGGGCCCATTCACTGAAAATTCGACGTTGTGGCAGATCGTTCGGCTTCAGTTCTTGCAAGAGCTGTATTTTATACGGTTTTACACCAAGATCTTTGCGTAAAATCTTCCATGTGGTCGAATAACACAAACCCAATTGCTGCGAACGGCGACGAATCGACATTTCACGGTCTTCAGCAACACTCTCAGAAACAGACGCAATATTCTCTTCTGTACGCACTGTACGCATTCGTGTGGTTGGTTTAATGTCCAATAAAGTAAACTGAGTGCGAAACTTGGTCACAATCGCATTAATTGTTTGCTCACTTGGTCGATTATGTAGACCATAAATCGGACGTAAAGCGCGAAACACATTTCGAACCGAACACTGATTTTGGTAATAAAATTCAATAATTTGCAAGCGTTGCTCGTTAGTAAGTCTATTCATGATGAAATGTCAAAGCATACTGAGCATCTTTCTCTTTGACACCATGTCTGAAATCCCGCGTGATCTGTCAAATACTAATGCATGAAAATCCTAACCTCAAAAAAATCACCCGTTAGAGATTTAGAATATACATATATAGATATTTTCAAATTTCAAGCCGTTTGGGTGTAGGAGTAAACTCATCATAACATTTGTTTTTCCACAGTTTGAGGGACCAGTAATAAACCCCTTTATACTATATGGAAACAGTTTACCATGTTTTTTTGTTTCAATATTGCTAGCCAATTCCATATTTTTTACTGGTAATTGGTATTGTTGTTTAACGAATCGCATATTGATAAAAACTAAATAATAACTTTTATATGCGAAGTTTATATTCGAAACCCGTCATATCGTTTTCATCTCTCGCAACGTAAAGATGATCATATAAAATGATTGATTATTTAAAAAATTGCAACAGTCAGCGAAACATTGTGAAAGGGGAAGGTTATTAAACACTGTAATAAACAAACTACCACTCGAACAAACTACCTGGTTATCAATACTGTGGACCTGGAACAAAACTTCAAGAACGTTTAGCTCGAAGGGATCCGGGGATTAATTTGCTTGATCAAGCGTGCAAACAGCATGATATATCTTATTCTAAATTTACAAATACAAGTGATCGGCATATAGCTGATAAGATTTTATCTGAAAAAGCTTGGCAACGAGTAAAATCCAAGGACGCTAGTATAGCTGAACGTGCAAATGCACTATTGGTTACCAATCTTATGAAGGCAAAAGTAAAATTAGGCATGGGGTGCTCTAAGAATACAGACAAAAAGGCTAGAAATCAGCTAAAAACGAGTTTTTCAGAGCATAAAAACGGTGTTAAGAAGTCTAAAAAAGATAGCAAGACTAAACAAGTCTCATTGAGGAAAGTAATTAAGATTATTGGAAATAATCTCAAACGTAAAAAATCATTCAACATAGAAAATGCAATTAAAATAGCATTATCATCGGCTAAGAAAACTGTTAGAAAAAACAGTAATAACATTAAGACACCGCGAGTTATTTCAGTACCAAAACTTGGTGGAGTACTTCCTTTCCTCGTTCCTTTATTTGCTGGACTTTCGGCTCTTGGAGCTTTAACAGGAGGCGCTGCAGGAGTAGCCAAAGCTGTCAATAATATTAGTATTGCTAAAAAAGATCTGGAGGAGAAAAAACGTCATAATGAAAAAATGGAATCGATTGCAGTTGGACATGGCTTACACCTTAAACCTTATAAAAAAGGACTGGGGCTTTATTTAAATCCACAGGCAAAAAACTTCTAGGTTCGCTACCCAATCGTGCATTAAATGAAATAGACTTGAAAAATTTTGCAACCAATTTAATTCCAAATTTTCGAGGAGTTTTCATGCGTGATAATTTACCAACGACTGGACCTTTAAAAAATGAGTGTGGGATTGTCAATCTTGATTGCTCAACAGGTCCTGGGACACACTGGGTAGCGTATAATAAAAGAGGTAGCCAAACTGAATATTTTGATAGCTTTGGAAATCTTCAACCTCCTATTGAAATAATAAATTATTTGGGTGAAAAACTTAATTATAATTATTCTAATTATCAAAGTTATGACTCTTTTAATTGTGGTCATTTATGTTTAAGATTTTTATATGATTGTTATTTTAAATAAATAAACAGTTTTATTTAAAAATGGTTTCATTGTTTTTCTTATCACCATGGCGTTGACACTTACGCTAAGCGGAAGAAGTTCCCATCTATCTGCTGAATACTTTCCACCTTTGAACCTGGATCAGTATTACGTTTGTGGATTGATTGATTTTCAAACCTACAACTCTATACCGAATGTAGATGAGCGTAACAATTTGTTCCATATAGGGGAATATGAAATTGAAATACCAACTGGGACTTATGAAATTGATGACATTGCAAAATTTATTTCCGAAGAATTATTATTGCGAAATTCTACGGTTGTAGTTAGAATAGAAGCAAATAATAACACAATGATGTCTGAAATCGAAAGCAACGAGAAAATATATTTTAATAAGGATAGAACTATTGGAAAATTACTGGGTTTCAGTAAATGTATTCTTGACTCCGGTGTGTTACATTTGTCGGATTTACCTGTTGATATAAATAAGGTGAATATAATACGAGTTGAGTGTAATATCATTACTGGCTCCTATTTTAACAATAGTCCTGTACATACTATACATGAATTTTCTCCAGAAACTGGGGCAGGGTATAAAATTATAGAAGTTCCCAGAAATGTCATCTATTTACCTGTGAACGTCAAACGAATAAGCAGTCTAACATTAAAACTCGTGGACCAAGACGGCGACTTGATAAACTTCAGGGGAGAAAGAATAACTGTGCGATTGCATTTAACTCCAAAATAACAATAATGTTGATCTATAATAGTTATTATAAAATAGATACCAAAGGTTATCATTCATTTAGTCCTAATACAACAGCAACACTATCAAGACCAGAACTTTCATCTGAAAACAAAACCTATCTTCTTGCATTAGGATTTAAACTAAAATAATGAGCAATATGAACGAAATATTAAATATTACTCATGGACCGAGCTATGATAACAGCATATCTAAGTTTGAGTACCATAGTTACTCGCCATTCCTCCAGTTGGATTGAACAAGTGATGAAATTCGTATCCCTATACAACAACAGGACTTGTGCATTTTACCCTGTGAAAGCTACATTTATATAGAAGGAAGTCTAACAAAATCAGATGGAAAGCCTTCTTCTACTGGGAAATTAGCAAATAATGCTATGGCATTTCTTTTTGAAGAAATACATTATGAGCTAAATGGAGTGGACATTGAGAGCAACAAAAACGTTGGCATTACAACATCAATGAAAAATTATATATCATTGAATGAGAATGAAAGTAAAAGCTTAGAAAATGCTTCATGGACTGGAAACTCCACCGTTACACCTGTATCAGGTACTTTTAATTTTTGCATACCACTAAAAAATCTGTTGGAATTTGCTGAAGACTATAAAAAGATTATAGTAAATGCAAGACATGAATTGATTCTAATTCGTACTCGAAGTAATGAGAATGCCTACTATTCTGACGAAGAATTAAAACTTTCAATTTTTAAGTTGCAATGGAGAGTTCCTCATATAACATTATCCGATTCAAATAAACTTACATTATTGAAACAAATTCAGTTAAATCCAATTCAAATTCATTTTCGAAATTGGGAAATGTACGAATACCCAACACTACCAACTAACACTGATCATGTATGGTTAAAACTTCAAGTCAACTTGAGAAGCCAAGATATGTTATTATTGCTTTAGAAACTGATAAAAAAAACCAACGAACCAAGGATGCCAGCAAATTCGACCATTGCGAAGTTAGCAATATAAAGGTGCATTTAAACTCTGAATCTTACCCTCGTGAAGATTTAAATCTTAAATATGAGCTAGACCGGTATGCCATTCTCTATGAAATGTACAGTAAATTTCAACACTCATATTATCAGAAACAATGACAACCACTTTTATCTCGACAAGACTTTAAGGATATCGCCCCAATAATGGTGATTGATTGTTCCCGTCAAAATGAATCAATTAAAACAGGACCAGTAGATGTAAAAATTGAGCTTAAGACAACAATTCCAGTTCCAGCTTCAACAACTATGTATTGCCTTATACTTCATGATCGTATAATTAAGTATAATCCCTTAACAGGAGAAGTTAACAAACTCACTTAATTTTATTGTCATCATTATTGTAAGCTTGTCAGTAGAAAAAGTGAGTTTATCAAGAACGTATCTTAAATATGAATACCTATATTGTAGACTTTCAAGGATTTGGAGTATTTAACAATGGCTTCATTTTGAAAGAAATCGCTGTATTTCATAATGACCACCATCATCATTTCATTGTTAATTCTCCATTTAATTTAAATCTTCTGTCCACACCACTTAGAAGGCAGGCAAGTTGGTTATATCAAAATTATCATGGATTAACCTGGAATAGTGGGTTTACAAATTTTTCTCGAGTAAAGATATTTCTTCGAGAACAAATCCAAAGTGGAGTTGTTTACGTTAAAGGAACTGAAAAATCGCAATGGCTTAGAGAATTACTCAATAGCGAAAACATAGAAGTCATTAACCTAGAAGATATCTACAGCTGTCCAAGTTTAAAGGAACTCCGAAGAATTTTTCCTAATCAAATAAAATGCCTAAGCCATGGAAAATGTTGCGCCCTTCAAAATGTTTATCTTTTAAGCAAGTTCATAAGACAAGTAAACCTGTTGTAAAATAAATACAATTAATAAATAAAACAACAAATCTTGTGTATATGTATGTATATATTTTTTTATTTCATCAACTAGAATAATGTCTTTTAAAACCGTACGGTACGGAACTATGATCTTCGAGAAAACGACGTTTTTCTGCTTTGGGTTTATATGCCTTAACCTCTTCCACAGTAATCACTTGATGTTCTCTGGTTCGTCTTATGTTATTAGACTTAATAACTATGCTGTCATCATATTCTGCAGAAAAGTTTAATACCGCTTCTTTTATTGAATCAAAATTAATTTTTTGGGATGATTCATAGTTCAGGAAGATGCCCTTTACCTTACACACAACGTGTTCACTATTATCCTTAGTGCTGTAGACTTTATAGGCGTAATTTTTTGGACCGCCACTAACAAATTCAGTGATGTAACTCCCTTGACCATAGCTCTCTAATTCATCAGTCATATCACCTATAAATTCTCCAGTAGGAGGATCCGGTTCTCCTTGACAGCTTACATAGATAACGGAATCAGTATCATAGTAGAGAACTTTTTCTTTAAGTTTTTCCAAGTAAGTGTACAATTTAAGACGGGCTTGTGTTGTTGTATATGCGGCAATACAAACATTTACCGTGGGGAGGGAGTCAGCAGCTTCTTCTTTTAACTCAAAATTAACCACAATATTGTCTTCATTGATTGGTAAAATATGCAAGACTTCAATAGAAGGATGAGTTAGCAGAAGATACAGATCTGAAGGTTTGTTCAAGATACAAGTTTTAGTATGATTTTCTCGTTGTCCGAATTTACCCCAAAAAGAATTCAAAATAAGTTTGGCTAGTGATCTTTTCCCAGGATTGTTTTCTATTTCAGAAAACTCTAGCTCTATATTTTCCTTTTCTAGAAAATCAGCAACATATTTGTTTTTATCTTCTTCAGATGTGCATGTACTCGGCCATCCTGATGCTTCTTGTTTTATTTTTAGGTATGTATTCATCATACGAGTAAATAGACCATCGGAACTCGTATCTGGATTATACTGAGTAACATCATATTCCCAAATTTCAAAAACAGCAAGTAGCTTATACCCCATTTCAACTGCTTTCACAACTTCTTCGATTACCCAGGTTCCAAGTAATGCTCTTTCGTCATCAGAATGAGTGCAGATTTGTTCTTGAGTTTTTTTACTACTGCAAGTTCTACATAAGGAAAACATCAGCTTATTATTTTGCTTCATAGGTAAGACCGGATGAAATAAATTTTCTGGCGGAAGAATTTTGCATTTTACGAGTCCATTTATACCCTCGAGTTCCAAAGCAGAGCAAATATCATCGTTAGCAGTGTGAATTTTTGGGTGACCAACAGGGAATTTTCCATTTATGCAAACCCAGGGGTAAAGGGAACATACGTCTATGTATTTTATTTTTTCCCCCTCCTTACATTTATAGTAATTAAATGTATTTCCTGTCCGTCCACCATAAAAAGCATCTCGAGGATTCAAAGGTGTGTTCTGTATTAATGGATGATCATCCAAGAAATTGAGTTCTTCATTATTTAGGAATTTTTGTTGAGTCTGAAATTCACAGTGCCACATTTCAATTACTTCGTAATCAAATGACCTTAATCGTGTTGTTTTGGCTAACGTTCTCTCATATCTTTGATTCAGGGTGTCGTATTTGTCTTCTGATAAAGGCTCGTCTCGTTTATGTTTTAAACAAGTAGGATGACCGTGATAAAAACAACCATGGAACTCGAAAATCTGTTTCGTTTCTTCACAAAAACCATCGACTTTAATCCCATTTACTACCGGTTCTCTCCCTTTAGCGGCATGCTTTATGTCAATTTTTCGCTTCTTTTGCTCCCAAATCAACCATTTGATTGCAACTGTTGATTGATTATCTGTGCACCTATACCCGTTTTTAGGTATAAGCCCAATTGTATTTGGTTGCAGAAAGTTCCGTCTGAACACGAGGTTACAAGCTGATGCTATTGTTGTTCCTTCCAAAAATGGTTCAACATTGCTTTGATCGAGGAACAATTGTCTAAACTTTAAACAAGTCTCAGCCAAAATTTTAACATCGCTAATGCAATATTCTACTAGTTCACGCTCCATGTCAAAGCTATCGTTTTGATGTTCCGCATACCATTTTAAAAAGTCGTCACGATCTTCAGCTTTCATGGAATCCGGACTGTAGTATTCTATTGCAGGTAGCTTCCCGATGTATTTAGCATTTTCCTTTATATTGAAAAAATGCGGAAAATAACCTTTTTTTAAAACAGGTGAAAGTTGGAATGCTTTGGGGAGTTTTGAAAGAGCCATCGGAAAGTAGTTTAATGAATCTAAGAACTTTATATTTGCAATTTCCATTAATATAATTTTACTTCCTCGCATGATTAATATTGGGGCCAATTTTGTATGTTCCAATATGTAATTTAACACAAATTGGTGATCGTAGGATTGCCCATTATGTGCTATCACAACTACTTTTTTAAACTTTTGCCGAACATGAAGTATGTGTTTCAGAAATTGAGCTACAACACTTTCGCCTTCTTTTTCCTTAATTATGTTTAGTGATAGATTACACTTTTGACAGAAGTACAAATTTGGAACATGTAAACAGTGATCACACTTTTGTTGAAAAACACATAAATTGGGTTCATGCAATTTTATCGGAGTAGCTAATGCTTCGCTTGCAATCGTTATCAATTTTTCGCCTATTACTCTCTCTTGGCGACTCTCCAAATCATAAAAGATGTACAGGATGCCTTTACATGCTGGTGTTTTGTTATCTGGCTGAATGAAGCACATGTCGTCGCTTTTCCGGCAGAGTGGCATAAGTCGAAATTTGCAAATTTTCAGGAGAGCATTTTAAAGTTTTTTTCATACTGAACAAAAAAAATTTCGTTGTTCATAAAAAACAAAACTCGAATGTTGAATACGTGAAAAAATTGCATTTTTTGTTTGTTAAGTTTTATAAAAAACGAAATATTAAAAAAAACAAAAACAAAAATTGATTTATGCCGTATTTATACGTAGAAAATGAGAGGGATGTTTTTGAACATTGAGAGCTGCGCTTGTTCATAACTCGGAAACTAGAAGAAGTAGGTTAACGCCGATTATACAGAAAAATTGTGTGTGTTTTTCAGCTCAGTTCTGTGTTCAAAACTAAAAAACGACAAATTTCGACTTATGCCACTCTGCCGGAAAAGCGACGATGTGATCTTTTGCTACATGTTTACTACACATCTTGCAGAAATATTCATCGCAGATATGTTGGCGACTTCCTACGTATGTTTTGAGGCATAAAAGACATTTTTGCATTTTTTCACAAATTGAATTTTTACCTGTTGAATTGCTCGCTTTGTGATTGTCGAAACAGTTTTTTCCTCTAAAATTTCGATTGCAATCTTCACATATGATTTCTTTTTCATTTCTGAGGCAGCTTGGTGTGTTTTGACATTGTGGGCAGGATCGTTTACATCTATGCTGACTTTTTGAATTGTATGGGACATGGCAATCTTCACAATAATATCCACAACAAAATGCAGCAGTTAACGATGTTATAACATTAAAATGATTGTTATAATAAAGCAAATTAATACTCTTCTTTTCTTCAGCATCTTGAGCGGGAAATCCTTCAAATATCACCTTTTGTCCCTTTGACCCATACTCGTACACAGTCACATTATATTCCTTTAAATGATTTTGGAATATTTTCAGCTCCGGAATTCCACAACCTTCAGTCGGTACACTTATGTGTGCATCATTTATGAGTTGAAGGGCTCTTTGGGATTGAATTTTCCCAATGTCTCGTCTGATTTTTGCCTTTAGGTTGTTTTCCTTATCTGCATACACTTTGCCCACAACTAAAGCGCGAGGCAAGCATAAATTGTCATTGTTTTTTATGCTGATTATGCCTCGGCGATTAATGCATTCCTCAGTGAATGTATTATATTTCCCACTTTGGACTTTTCCTGTTCCTGAAGGGAGCTTAACCGACGTTATGGTCAAAGAAAAATCATCCGTGCTCAAACCTTCCGAATTGCTCTGAAAGATCTTAGCAATCATCTCCCATACGTCGCTAAATTTCACATTTGCACAATCTTTAAAGTTGATCCACCCATTTCCTCGTTCAGCACTGAAACTCTTCCCGCAAAAAGTAATTCCTACTTTATCTGCAGGGCTGACGTCCTTTAGCGCATGTTTAAACATGTCGTTGACTGCTTCCCTGATCCATGACGTTGGTTCTTCCCTCTCGGGAATGGGTTTAATCCTGAATTGAATTTTTCTACCCATTAGGTCGAACCGCTTAATTTTTGTCTCCAACTCGCTGATTATCTGGATTCGCTAGAAAAGTAACAAACAGAAAAACAACATAATCTTGAGAAAAACCAAAACCAAACAAAAAAAAATAATAAAAAACAATTCAATTCAATTTTTTTTTATTTATTTTAAGGTATTAAAAACATATTTTTTCTATTCTATACGTTTCAATGAGAAAACTAATAGATAGAGAAACGCATATCATATGCATTTAGCATATAGCAAAACCAAGAGGAAAATGAACGACAATAAGAACAAAAAAAAAATGTTTTGAAGTTAGAATCAAGAAAAATTTTATTTAATATAAGGAGTTATAAAAAATATGCTTTTGACTGAGAGGAATTGAAAATTCCTCTTTATTTTTTGTTTTGCTGCCGGTAGGAAGTTTTACCTCCACTTTTTCTTTCGGTTGTTGTTGTTGTTGCTGCTGCTGCTGCTGTTGTTGTTGTTGTTGTTGTTGAAGTTGTGGTTGATGCTGCTGTTGCTGATGTTGTTGTTGTTGTTGCTGCTGTTGTTGCTGGATTTTCTCGTGAAAATCCAACTTGAATGATTGGTCCCAGGGCTCGACGACCTCTAACGCCAAATTGGGGAGCTCCGCGATGTCATCGTCGTCAAATTGCCCAGCACATCTTTTTGGCAAGAAGACCGATGAGTTTTCTAACTCCAGCAAAATTTGCTGACCGTAGCGCGTTGTGCATCGTTTTGCTTTAACAATATTATAACGCTTTTTTAGCGTTAAATTTTTAAGGCTGGTCAATGGTTTATTAATTTGCTTGTCAGCAAAAACATTAGCGTTAGCGCGTATTTTTTTTAATAAGGAAGACATTTTTTTTTTTTAAATTTACGTATAATTATTTTTAAACTGACGTTCACTTTTTGTATTGGAATACAACTGAATTAAAAACTAAAGAAAGACCTAGTTTTATACTCTTGAGTGCGTTTTTCTACAAATATGTATTTCATGATGGTCATTGGGAACGGGATTTTTTTTTTATGATGAGCTTGGTTTTTTTTTATGATTATAAATTCCTATTCCTAAAGTATTAAACCTCCTCTTTGTTAAGAGGAACGTGCCTTTTCTAAAAATTATTTTGTGTCAAGTGTTGAATTCCCCAATTAATGTCCCCCATTTTTTTTTCCTTGTTTCGGTAATTAAATCTTCTCAATTTTATTATGAAATTAAAAGTGTTGAGAATATCAGCTTACTTGCTTGTTGCTTCATGGTGAAAAAATTCATGATATGGAATTTTTCTTATTCATCTTTAGACTTTAGAAAATCAAATAAAATTTTTAATTTATTGGATGATTGACTTCAAGTAATTTCAAATTATTTCCATTGGAGTTTCATAAGTGAAGTTATTGATTGTAGTCGTATTTCGCCAAGTGACCAAATACATTGTACTTCTCTTAATTGATTGCTTTTCTATGGCGTACATTCCTTATATTAATAATTTCGAGACATAACGATAAGGGCAGTTATAAATGAAAAACTCAAGTGTTGGGTATATCGGCTTGCTTGCTATTATTTCTCATGTGGAGTTTTCTTATTCATCTTCCTCATTATCAATGGGCTTGATGATTATGGCAATCTGATCTAGTCGGTATGGGGCATATTGGACAGACAATGGAAATAATCGCGTGTAACTGTTCTTTGTTTAAAAACTTCATTATGGGACGACATCATCACATCAATAGTTTTTCTTACACTCAAAATAGCGAGCGGAACCATACAACACGTTATGGCGCACAAGCAACATCATCTCCTAATTTTAACATCATATAAGTAGTACACGCTATACAAAAATATAGAAACGAACACGTATAACAAAACTAATCACACCTCATTACCCTTATCATTATATTCCTTCAAAAAAAAAGAAAAAAACACCACATAATTCATATCAATTTTAACCCTCAACCACCACCAAATTCTAACGCACTCGATCGATGCCCTCATCTAAAAAGTCATAAAATAAAACACATATGTTTCTAGCTTCAACATTAGTGCATAAGATTCACTTGACATATATTATATTGAGGATCGGTATCCTCAATATACAAAAACCAATTAAAACTCCACAAAAGATCTCTTTCTTGCATAATGCACCACATCTTCTTTAACCAAGCCATAATTCACCCACCCCTGAAACAAATCAACAAAAGAAAACCAGCCAGCCTCGTACCGCAGAGAAAAAACAAAAACAATAAAAACGACTGGACCGATGCCCTCATCTAAACACAGTCCAGTCAGCATACCTGATGACAAACAAAAATATCTATACAAATAATATACAAAAGATCTCTTTCTTTCATCATGCACCACATCTTCTTTAACCAATCCATAATTCACCCACCCCCGAAACAAATCAACAAAAAACCAGCAGCCTCGTACCGCAGAGAAAAAACAAAACAATAAAAAATCTATTAAAAATATCCGACTGGACCGATGCCCTCATCTAAACACAGTCAGCATACCTGATGACAAACAAAAATATCTATACAAATAATATGTTCCTAGCTACAACGACACTTGAAACACACAACCGGACAGCAACAGTACGACGTGTTAAAAACAACCACCACCAAATCCTTTCGCACTAGGTCAAAGTCCTCATGTAAAAAGTCCGTATATCTGATGACAAACAGATGTATATTTATCCCTATCTGCAACGAGATACTTGAAAAACATCAACGGGCAACAGTACATTTTAAAAAATGCACTTGACTGATATTTTCCAATACCGATCCTCAATGACAATGTCAAAATACTTTCTTTTTTTTCCAACACAAAAACCAAACATTTAAAAAGCAATAAAAAAACACAGCCAACAAAAACCAATATATTTTTTTTCCAACACAAAAACCAAACATTTAAAAAGCAATAAAAAAAAAACACAGCCAACAAAAACCAATATAAAAAGGGCCGCTCATGCCGACAAAGAAAAACAAAACGTTTAAAAAGCCATTAAAACCCAAAAAGCCATTAAAAACCATAAAACCATGAAAAAAGTCGTAAAAAAAGTTCCCAGTCTCAAGTATCCTTATTCCTACTACTGAAAACATGGAACGAATATGAAATTTGATTAATCTTGGTTAAAACATATCTAACTTGTTGTTCAGTCATAAACAGTCACAAAGGGGCCTAATGGACTGGAAGGGGCATTTGATTTATTATTCGGTATTTTAAGATATGATTGTATCTTAACTTTGAATTCCACTCAGCTAGTGTCTTTGTCCAAAAAAATGTCTCTGGGCATTTTTTGATGCCTATTGCCTTAGGTTTAAACCCCTTAAGGGAAGCTTGATTACATCCTTCTTTATAAGCAGTAAACTGTCTATCACATCAAATTCATTCTAATCATTAAAATATTCCAAATTTAAAACAATTAGACATGTACTTAAAAATTTTCTAATAATTCAAAAACACTTTTCCCCAGTTACATATGCAAAGATATGGAATCCCCAATGCTCACTAACCGTAACCCTACGGCAAAGCCCTTACAACTTGTATTAATTAATTTATTCACATATCAATGTAGTCTTGTAGCTGTTATTATGAACAATCCACCTGGCTTGTGTTGTTACAACTTTTCAACAACAAATTAATTGTGTGCCACGATGATGCATCTGAAAAAAAAAACTTAACTGACTCCTACTAAAACTTGCCACTATATCTCTTACAATGAGGTAATTCCAGGGAGGATGCATAGCGAACAAGAAAGATAGCTTTATGGACTCCGTTGATAGCCCGCGGAATTCCCAGTTTTTTTTGGTATGGGGACATTGTGGACGGTGATAAGAGGTTTGTTTTTTATGGTATTTTTAAATTGTTGTGATGAGTAATTTGTTATTGTTGTGATGATCAGTTTATTCTGGGACAGGGTGGGATGGTGATAAGATTTTTGTTTTTTATTGTATTTTTTTTTTAAATTGTTGTGATGAGTAATTTAAATACTGAGGTTCAAGGTAATTTAAATGAATGTCAAATAGAATAATCAGTAAGCTATTAGCACAGATAATTCTGTGGCCACAAGGAAAAACCGCTAAAGTCGATTTTTAGCATTTTGCAGGAGAGACGTTTGAAGTTTTTATAAAAAGTTCAAAATTACAAATTGCTCTAGAATATTATTAAAACATCTGATCGCCTTGAAACTAGTATCAAATTGAAGGTATTTTAGCTAGCTATTAGTAAAAAATCAAACAATTCACTTGACATTGGAATAAAAAGCGTGGGAAGCAAAATTAACACTTTAGTTGTTTTGGCTTGAGACAATTGTTTTTACAAAAAATCTAAAATCGACTTTAGCTATTTTTCCTTGAAGTAAATCGAAGTTCCCATTGAGCAAAGTTGAGTTTAGCTGTTCTTCCTTGTGGTAATGGAGAATTTTACTATGCCAATCTGGACTTTAGTTGTTATTCCAAAAACAATTTCGTGAATTTAAGTGAAATAATATTGACTTTAGATATTTTCAATGTATAAATAATTAAATAAAAGACAAAAACTATGCTCAGATAGTATTAAATACACTGATTTATTGAAAATTTTGTTTCTTAATAACTAATTATTTATTTTATAATAAATATTAGAAGTTCATGTATAAGTAAAAACATTTTAAAAACAAAAATTACTGAAACAAAAACAACGAACAGGAGTAAGGAAATGCATTCATTTACGGATATATCATGAAAAGTTAACCTCTATAGTATTGTGCTAGTAGGCAACTTCATAGGTGAAGTTTGAAATGGTTTCTTTAATAAACCGTTTTAAAAATAGACAAAAAGACAAAAGATATGGCTGGTTTTAAAAAGTTGAATAATAATCACAATCATTATAAAAATAAAACAGATGGCATTAATTTTCATCATCTTCTCTTTCTAAGTCAGGATGTGTGTTTCGTTCGCGTAAATTCATACGAAGGCTTCTATAAAATAGAGATTTATATATTGCATCAAGTTCATGAGATCTTTCTTTTTCTCAGAAGATATATTCGGTACATCTTCTACAATCTTAAGTTAAGATTCTTAACATCATCTAAAATTCGAAGCTCCTCTTTTGGCCAATTCTAGTATTGTAAACGGTTCCTCTGGATTTACTGACGTTTTATACAATATTTTCTTGCTGTCATTAGTGTAACGAATCCACCTTACGGTATTCCATATACGAGTATATTTTTCGCCTTCTAAATTTGATCCTTTCAACTTCAAATTTGTTTTTGACATTTCACAGAAATTGAAGAAATCAGTTTGTTCCATTTCAAATACTTTTATTTTGGAACTGATACCAATCTCTAGGCACACTTATTTCACATTTGACTTACTCTTTTTTCTTTCAGTAAGGGCATGGTCAGTATCGCATTTCATGAAATCTTGTAATCTATGTTTTCAATTGTTGAATTATCTTTAATAAAAAGAAGAAACATAGCAGCCATATACAAGTTTTTATTTTGGCCAGAGCATGAGTCACTGTAAAATGTTATTGTAGTAGTACTTGATGGCAATGATTTAAGGTGCTTGAAAATGCAGGATTAAATTTCATTAAAGCAACGTCGCGCAATACCTTCGTGCCACATGGAGCACCCGGAAGAATTCGTTTCTAAATCGTGGATCGTAAGATTGAAGGTCCGCAGCTGCCTTTATTTGTAAAAACTTACCCAGAATTTCGAAGAAACGGAGTTAGCAGACACTGCTGTAAATCGAATGCAAAAGCTCTCATGCTTTTATTTTACTTGGCGTTTTCTTTGTCAATCTTTTTCTGATCGTAGCCGAAGTCTGCTTTCTCTACATGCATATTTCTTTGCTCATTTAATATTGTTCTTTCATCATCGCTTTGATTATATTCCAAAAATTACTTGAACGTATTTTCTCGATTACGTTTTGGTTCATTTGAATTTATCAAAGTGTTACTTTTTTTCTTTTCAATGACCAACAGATTTCCAATAAATAAAATTATTTGATCGTAAGAACCCAGAGACCAATAGTGATTGAAAACAGATTGAATTTTATCAAATGGAAATTTTTCTTGGCATATACGAGTACTTCGACACATTCCAAACGGTTGAGAAATTCTAGCATGCTTCAACTTCCAGAAGAGGTTTGGTAAGATTTTCTATTGTTTCTGGAGTTCTGGCGCCGAAGTTTTTTATTTTCGCGTTTTCATGTTTTTTGAATATTGATGGTTTCTATTTCCTCATGCGAGCCTGAATCATTGGACATAATTCGAAAAGCTGGGTCTTTACTCGAATCATCCGAATTTTACCATTCTGGTAGATCATTGCAGTTAATATATTATTACTTGAAGAGACATTTTCTTTTTCTTCACTGTTAATCGTTCTTGAATCTTGATCTAAGATAATGTTAGATGTTATGGTAAAATCTTTAAATGTTCTTCAAGAAAATGAGAAAGGCCGAGAATTTTACAATTGAGTTTTTAATTCAATGACAAATAATTCTATGAGAGCACAATTGCGAATGAATCAATTATAGTTTTGAAAAATGTATATACATAGGTAGAATAAATAATATTAATTCATATAAAGGGAAAACATTAAGAATTCATAACAAGTGTAATATTATAGAAAATAAGGTAAGTTAAACAAATTAGACTAATTTTCAACATCCTCCGCCCGGGGCAATGATGTGAGTTCCAAGGGGTATAGCAGTTGTACAGGTCTTCGAGTTTTCGTTCCATCAGCATAACGAATTTCGCACGCTCTTACTTTACCATCACGTCCAGTATAGGCTTCCTCAATAACTGCTAACTTCCAAGCAATTCTAGGTCTTGCGGAGTCAAAAACAAGAACGACCTCATTCGACTTGAGTTGAGCGGAAGAATACCCTTGACTGTGATGAAAAGATCGTAATAGTTGCAAGTATTCGCTCCGCCAGCGATTCCAAAGCATGTTGGTTATCTTAAGTCGTTGAGCCCAAAGTTGTTGCATATCAGAAGAGGTCACTGGATTTTCAGAATTAGCATTGGCCCCTTGGCCATGTATGAAGTGAGCGGGCGTTAGTGGCGAAATATCCATAGGATCACTGCTTACATAGGTTAAAGGACGAATGTTCACCATTCGCTCGGCTTCTGCAATTACAGTCCTCAATTGCTCAAACGTCAGCTTCGCTCTTCCAATTACTACTTTTAAAATGTTTTTGATGGAACGTATCAGACGTTCCCAAAATCCCCCCCACCAGGGGGCTCGCTCTACAATAAACTTCCAACGTATGCGTCTGTTACTCAGAAAATTTTGCACACGCTTGTCATCCGGTACCTGGTTAGCGTTTGTGAGCTCAAAAGCTGCTCTTCGAAAAGTCTTGGCGTTGTCAGAATATATTGTTGTTGGGACACCTCTTCGAGCTATAAATCTCCTCAGTCCCATTATACAGCTTTCAGTGGTCATATTTTTTACGACCTCAAGATGCACCGCTCGGATCGCAGCACAGGTGAAAACCATAAAATAGCTTTTGTTCATCTGGTTTGAAGAGTCATCCAAATAAAAGAGAGGCCCAGCAAAGTCTATGCCGACGCAGTCAAATGGCCTTGACATTGTGATGCGTTCGATGGGTAGAGGGCCAAACGGTTGAGATACAGGCTTGCCAAAAAATTTCTGACAAGTGATGCACCCTTTTATCCTTGCTTTGATAAATGGGCGTCCCTTTAAAATCCAGAACCGCTCACGTAATTTGCATAAAACGATATTTGTACCTCCATGACAGGTTCTTTCATGACAATCATCGATTAAAAGTTTGACTATATGAGATTTTGGTAGGATGACTGGATGTTTTTCGTCAAGTGGGGCATTTAAAGATTGAAGGCGACCCTTTAAACGCATTAAACCATTGTCGTCAAGAAAGGGCTCTAATTGAGCTATTTTTGATGTTTTCGGAACAGACTTTTCTTTCTGTATGTATAAAATGTCGTTAGAAAATGAAGTTTTTTGTAAATACCTTAGCCAATATAATTCAGCTTCTTCTATTTCACTAGCGGAGAGCTCAGCTATCTCAAATGGGGGTTTTTCAAATTCCATTTGTTTTTTCTTCAATTTGAACAACCCTGCTGCACGTTGAATAAAGGCTGTTCGTCGCAGCAAGCCTTTCCAAGAACTAAAGTCCCAGTAAGGCAACAAATATTCGGGTGTTGATTCATCTGGGGCAGAAACAGTTGCCAACAGAGCTGCTGGTGCTAAGCCTTGACAATCAAATTTCTTCTCTTCTTTACTGAAATCGGTATCTCCTCTTAACCAGGTTGGTCCATAAGCCCATAAAGATGAATTCAGTAAGTTATCTGCGGTGACTCCTCTGGTGAGAAGGTCAGCGGGGTTCTCCTTTCCTTTGCAGTGTCTCCAGTCAGCTACTGACGTTAAATTACGGATTTCGGTTACGCGGCTCTGAACGTAGGGCTTCCAACGATTAGCATCACCTTGGATCCACCCGAGTACAATCCTTGAATCTGTCCACAGGAAAAATTTGTGCACGATTATCTTTAGCGATCGCTTTAAGTAAGCACACAGTCGAGCTGCTAACAATGCGGCTGTTAATTCGAGCTTTGGAAGGGACAGTTCTTTTATTCCTTCGGTTTTAAGTGGCGCAACTCGATTCTTTGCACATAAGAAAGCGACGTTCTCTTCACTATCGTTAACGCTTTTAATGAAAGCAACAGTTCCATATGCCTTCATGCTTGCATCTGCAAAGATATGAATGTTTATTTTATTCGAAGATGAAGAACTAAGAGCTGCTCGTGGAATTGCAAAATCTGTTAGTCGATGTAAATTTTTGACACAATCTTCCCAAAGAAGCATAAGATCTGGAGTTAGAGCGTCATCCCAGGACAATTTTTCTCGCCATATGCATTGAAACAGAATTTTCAATCGTACCACGACAGGTCCAAGCATACCAAGCGGATCGTAGATTCTAGCAATCGTCTGAAGAACTTTTCGTTTCGTACCCTTTTCGTACCGCTTAACAAAATCTGATACGAGTAAATTTTCCAGCGAGTCTAAAGCAACTGCAATTTCATCGCTTCTGACAAACCATGACAACCCTAAAACTTTTTGCTTAATAGGACACTCACCTGGGCAAAGAGCATCACGAATTAGCTCACTGTTAGAGTTCCACTTTCTAAGGTTCATGCATGCGTTTCGCATCACCAACACAGATTCTTCACAGATGCGCTTACCTTCTTCTTCATTATCGCAACTTGCTGCAAAGTCATCCATGTAAAAACTGTCCATTAGAATTTTGCACGTTGATTGGAACTGTTTGTCATTTTCTAGATGAAGACGCAAGGTTGCTGTCAGCAAGAAAGGGCTGCAATTTACGCCGAATGTGACTCTCGTCATTCGGTATTCTACGATTTCCTTTTTAGTGTTGTTGTTGGTAGAAGCGAACCATAAAAATCTGTGGCTGTCACGGTCATTCCTGTTGAGCTCGATTTGAAGAAAAGCCTTTTCTACATCGGCTACGATCCCATAACGTCCAAGGCGAAAATTCAAGAGTATTTTTAGAACATCGGGTAAGAGATTAGCTCCCACGTGGAGAAGATCGTTCAACGATGGGGATTTTTCAGTCCGAGCAGAGGCGTCGAAAACAATGCGCATCTTTGTAGTCGTACTCTCAGCTTTATACACTGGGCGATGAGGTAAGTAGATGACACGACGCAAAACGCTGCTACTGGATGGTGGAATCGGCTCGGCAACACCATCTGTAAGAAGCTGCTGTATCCCTGCATCATACTGTTGATACTGTTCAGGATTTCTTGACAACCGTGTGTAAAGCGACTTCAACCTTATCATTGCTTGTTCCTTGTTGCTTCTTACTTCGACATCAGGATGCTTCCATGGCAGAGAAGCTTCGTAACGTCGGCCATTTTTGGAAATGCATTTGCGAATCAATTCGCCGGCTAGGTGCTCATTTTCTTCCTCCTCACCCCGAATACCAATAGCTTCGAGTGACCAAAATGAGGTTAGGTCATTCAGATTAAGAGCGGAGAGATGAAGAGCAGTGCTACACAAAGAAGGGGAGCATGAGTATTTGTTTATTTCAAAGGCCTCACCGGTTGAATGGGATCCCTGCAATGTCCAGCCGAAAATTGTTTCGACTGCCCTCAAACCAGATGAGATCCGCTTTTGTTTGCCTGTTACCACAGACCAGTAATAGTCTGAACCGATGAGTATCCCCAATCCATTTGCGACTTCAATATCTGCACGGCAAGAGTCAGCCAATTGTAAATTCTGAAGGTAAGTACACGATTCATCAGGTGCACTTAGAACGTCAACGCAAATTTCCGGTACAACCACAGCTTCCAGAATTATTCGTTTACTGCTGAATTGACTTTTTATTTCGACGAATACTCTTTTGAATTTCTTCGACGGATTTTGTTGTCCACATCCAAACGGAATTAGGGAAAAATTGACCTCGCCCGCACATAAAAGGTTAAGTTTTCGCGCAAGATCTTCTCGAATATAAGAAAATTGACTGCCACCGTCAATTATCAAACGTAAAAGAAGGGATTTATTTCTATTCGGTGCTACGGCAATTCCACGGGCTGTTTTCAAAAAAACGTTTGTATTGCTAAGGCATGAATTATACGCGCACAGATTTGTTGCACTTTCCAAAATGGAGTTTAGTTTTGGATCTTCTGACATTGCAACCGAATGACCAGCACAGAGGTTGACAGCCTTTTGTGCCGAATTCGAGTTTTTTTGACCGGCATAAGAAGGGTCACACAACGAAGTTAAGTGTTTACCTTTGCACTTTGAACACGAAAGCCATTTAGCGCTACGACATTTTTTAGAACTATGACCTCGGTTGGCACAGCGAAAACATCGACCGGTCTTTCTTAAAATATCTCTTTTCTCTGTTATTGACAAAGAACAGTCACACTCCTTTGTTGTATGTTTGTCGGATGAACAAAATGTACACAAGTTCTTATCATTTATTGAAACTAAACTTGATGCAGTTGTGTGAGACGAAGAAGAATGTCTGACGTTAGTAGAGGGAATCGAAGAGACAACTATGCTTTTTTCTAAAGACTCAACTTCTCTTTTCAGAAAACGCATTATTTCTTTCACTTGCTTGTCTCCAAGTTGCAAAGAAGCTGTAGAATTTGAGTCATCTCCTTCATTTGTTTCGGTGACATGTTCCCTTTTCTCAAATACTCGATAATAATCGACTCGTAGTTCCGATGGCAAGCAGCGGAGCAATATTGTTTTCAACATAACGTAGTAATGATGGGTTGGTATTTCCAAAGCTGTTAATGTGCGACAACATGATGTTATAGAATTATATAAATTTCGAAGACCAACGGCATCTGTCCTTTGTTGGACAGGGCGAAGGGAAAGCAATTGCTGCATATTTTTGTCCACCAAACGTTCGACGTCACCAAATTGATCTTGCAAGAGCGATATAGCGGCTTCATAGCACAAACCTGACGCAGTAAATCCACCTATAACCTTTTTCGCGCTGCCTGTTAGCACGGATTCTAAATAACTAAATTTGTCGGACGATGATAGATTGCCGTTTTCATGAATAGCCGTTCGGAATTGCTCCCAAAATGGTAGCCAATCTTGATAATTGCCATCGAATTTCTTGAGCTGCAATTTAGGGAGTTTCATAGAACAATTATTATTGTTGATGTTACCTGATGACGCGCTGAGGTTCAGAGAAGATTGTCTTGGGACATGTGTAGGTGGATTCAGCTTGTATTTGACTTTTTGAAGACGAGAATTTAGACGAGAAAGAACACCTATTGTTGAATCTTGATATTCGCTGATTTTTTCTAGTTCTTTGTCCAGCTCATTTGTCTTGAGAAGACCTTTAGTTTGCACCTCTTTGTTCACCGCATTAAGGCTTTCGTGAGCTGCATTCAGCCGTTGGATAAATTGAACGATATCTTCCTCGATGGCGTCCAGATCATTCGTTGAATTAAGTTGCGATCCTTCGCTGTCGAGAAAATCAGTAGCACTTTTGACAATTTTTGTTACCTGGCTTCTATATGCTGATCGTGCTGATAACTCCATGGTCAAAAAATGAAATTGAAACGCGTTGTACTTAAACGTTGAGAAAAAAGAACTCCTTATTAATTTGTATTAATCCCTGAACACCTTTCTCCGGGTTTCGGCACCATATGGTAAAATCTTTAAATGTTCTTCAAGAAAATGAGAAAGGCCGAGAATTTTACAATTGAGTTTTTAATTCAATGACAAATAATTCTATGAGAGCACAATTGCGAATGAATCAATTATAGTTTTGAAAAATGTATATACATAGGTAGAATAAATAATATTAATTCATATAAAGGGAAAACATTAAGAATTCATAACAAGTGTAATATTATAGAAAATAAGGTAAGTTAAACAAATTAGACTAATTTTCAACAGATGTATGACCTGCACAATGAAAAATAGTGTTTCTATTTTTATTTTTTAATAAATATCTCATATCGAAATCAAATCCATTCATTGAAGATTTGGTTTAATGCAGAATTGGTTCAAAATGGACATCTGAATCGGTTTTTTATTCGAATTTTAATATTCGTACGATGAAAATTTGTGTGGCTATTGGTACAATGATCTTTGTTTTTCATGTTCATTAAGAGGTTCAATAGAAATAGATAAATTTGCCTCAAGATTATTGATGCGTCCTGTTTAACTATTGAGAAAATGTTTTGACTTTTTTCGTTGCTTCTGCAAAACGAAAAATATCCTTCAATCCAATAAATCTTCAAAGCAAACGGGCAGAGAGGAGTCAAACAGACAGATAGACACATACAGACACAAGCAGAAACAGGCAAATAAATAAAATAACTAAGGCTGAAAACACACCGGATAAAGCAAAACATGTTTTTTTTTTTTTGTTTCGTGAAACAAGAGAACATTGTTTCTTATGAGACTAAACACACCAAAGAAAACGAAACAAAACACATGTTTTTGTTTTGAAGTGTTACGATGGTGGTTGTCGAAAATACATGCTATTGTATACGAGCAACACACACCGAATGCAACAAAACTGTTTCGAACAAGGGTCGTTGACGATACTTGCATACTTTCTTATGGCGCAACGCACACCAAATGAAACAAAACATAAAAACAAAAGCAAAACAGAAAAACATGTTTCGTTGCCGATAGGTGACCTATTGTTTTTTGCAAAACAAAATTTTGACTCCGTTGTTTTTATTTTCTTCTTTCGTTGCACTTTACACATTTATTTGCTTCTACGTTTACTTTGTGCACAAATTTTAAATAAATATGAACGTAGATGGAGAAAAGTTCATTTTTTTAATTAAGGCAAGAAGCCCTATCTATAATTATAAGGATAAGGAACATACCAATAAACTTACTATTGATAAGCTGTGGATTGCTACTTCCTACTATGACATTTGAAGATTAGCAAGATTAAAAGCTCTTCTCTTTTCTTATAAATAAACACATAATGTCTATTTTGTAAACACAAAATTGTTATTTGTGTTTACTTGCCGTAGAGTTATAATCTTTCAGCCGGAGTTAAGCTTATACGATAGTTCGTATTTTGTTTCATTTCAACGAAACAAAAAACAAAACGTTTTGTTTTGTTTTATTCTGTTTCGCTTGGTGTGTGTTCAAATAAAAAATGTTTTTTTGACTATCGAATTTTTATCCGGTGTGTTTTCAGCCTAACGAAACTTCATTTTTAGCTCGTTCTTTCAACATTCGGGCCAATGCAAAATGCCTCTGCGATCGAGATGGCATTTTTAATTGGATGTTCACAATTCAAAACACTCGAAAAATGTTAAAAATTAAAATATCCACCGCGTGCAAAAACTAAACTCGAGTTATGATAAAACTTATTTATTAACTTATTTTATTATCTGCATGCCAAAATAACTAAAGTCCACTTAAGCCAACACTTGTTTCTCATTTGATTTCTGAAAAATGACTAAACTCTAGAATAGATTTTTATGGGTGGACTTTATGGCACGGAAAAAGGACTAAAGTCAATTTAAGACTTGTCAGTATCAATATTTACGTTTGGAATAACAACTTAACTCGAATTTAGACAGACAAATTTTATTTATTTCTTGGGGAATAACCACTAACATTGACTTTAGTTGTTTTTCCTCAACCTAAAATTTAGAATATATAAAAATATCATCGAGGAAGAACAACTAAACTCGAGTTTAGTCGTTTTTCCTTAACTTGAAATGGAAATAAATCGATAAATTTAAGACGGAAAAACAACCAAATTCAGTTTTAGCTGTTATTCCTTAAGAAAAAAGGAGGAAGTATAATCTTAAGTCAACTTTAGATTATCCATAAGCATTTTTATCAATTTTGATTGAGTTTAGTTATTTAGCCTTGAGGACGATGTAAAAAACTGACTTTGGTTGTTTTGTTTTTGGAAAATTGTGGGTCCATTATTTATGATACAGAGTTAAAAAAAATTTACCAAATAGATTCGGACCCTCTAAATCTATTGACATAAAAATCTTGATTTCGTCTAAACTCGACTTTAGCGGTTTTGGTTTGTGGGCACAGAATTATATACAGATGTCGCATGCCCATAGAAAAAACTGACATATGAAAATGAAAATCTTCATTTGAAAGAGCTTTTAAGAAAGCTGTTTCCAATTTATTATTTTAAGATTATGTGAGAAGTGCTTTTTCTCTTTAAAATGTGTGCTCTCTGAATTCACGAATAAAATCTATTTCGTCTGTTGCTCTTGTGTATTCAACTCTGTGTCTGTATTCTTCGTTTTTTTTGTTTAATACCGCCAGACCCTTTTTTTTTTTAAATAGATTTGTTATGGACACAAGAACACAAGATACCTACATTTTTCATAGAGGGATCTTGGCAAGAAAAAATTGTATTTCGTGTGTTTATCTGGGAATATAAGGCAATTTTGTTCATAAAAAGGACACTTACTTAGATATTTTGTTTCATTTAGAAGCATAAATTTTACGTATAAAAACGTAAACACCTTACCCATCTATATTAATTCCATGCAAATTCCATATACAAATGAAGCAAAGTATCTAGGTATGACTCTAGACGCGAAACTTAAATGGAAGGCTCATGTTAAAAAGAAACGCGATGAACTCGAAAATAAACTCCGCGAATTGACATGGCTTATTGGAAGATATTCCAATCTAAGCGTGTATAACAAGCTGCTTATTTATAAGCAAGTACTGAAACCAGTTTGGACGTACGGTATACAACTTTGGGGTTGTACCAACGAAAGAAATATACAAATTTTACAAACATACCAAAACAAAGTACTTAAGACAATAGTTAATGCTCCATGGTATGTAAGAAATAGCAACTTACATAGAGACTTAAATATAGAAAGTGTAGAAAACGAAATTAAAAAATTTGCCACAGAACTAAGATCACGACTTAGAGATCATAGAAACAACGAAATCCGACAATCGCTTAGCGAGACGAACGTTTTTCGGCGATTGCACCGAACAAGACCTCTTGATCTAGCGCAACAAAATTAATTTCTCCACTCGAATCTTGTGGAACTTTCAGGTCCTCCCGTTGGGGAGCTTCCTGACAAAATGCGAACAAGTGTGGACTTCTCAAAATAACATACTCAGCGAATTTCAGGCAGGGTTTCGAGAGAATTACTCAACAGTAGATCAAATCTTTATCCTTACCACCGTTGCACAGAACTTTATCAGGACTAAGAAAAAACTATACGCGTTCTTCGTTGACCTTAAAGCCGCCTTCGATACAGTGGACAGAAGTGCACTTTTCTATAAACTTTATAATATTGGTGTATCACGGAAATTCGGAAGATTGATTGAAAAGCTGTACGAGAACACGTCATCAGCAGTTTGGGACGGAAAACAACTTTCAAACTTTTTCGAAACTCTTACGGGTGTAAAACAGGGTTGCAACTTTAGCCCTTTAGCATTTGTGATGTTCATCGACGATATCTCAGAATATCTTTGCGGAGGGGTCAGGATCGGTGGTACTCTAATTAAGGTTCTAATGTACGCAGATGATTTGGTGTTACTTGCAGATTCGTCAGAAAGATTACAAAGAATGATAAATCAACTTCAAAAATACTGCGAGGAGTGGAGGTTAAAGGTCAACACAACGAAATCAAAAACAATGGTTTTTAGAAAAGGAGGAGGCAGATATTCAAGAAACGAAAAATGGTATTTTGATGGGCAGCAAATAGAAACAGTCAAATCGTATAAATATTTGGGTATACATATCTGTAGTAACATGAGCATGGAACTGCACCTAAAAGAGAAGCTTGCATCATCTAAGGCAGCGATAAGCTTAACGTGGAAAAACTGTATGGAAGATAAAAATATATCAATGCGAATCAAACTGCAAATATTCCAGGCGGTTTCTAAGTCAATAATGCTGTATGGTGCCCAAGTATGGGGCTATCAGCATTACGAAACAGTAGAAAAATTACTTCGCTTCTTTTTAAAAAGGATTTTCATGCTTCCACAGTGTACACCAAATAACATGTTAATGGTTGAAACGGGTCTCCCCCCACTATTTATAGATGCATTGAAGCTTCATTTTAATTATATTTTAAAATGCTTATCTTTGAACGGTGAGAGGTTGATCAAACAAATAGCAAATCACATTATACACGCAAAAACATTTCCCTTAACAGAGTAAGATTTTTGCTCGGTTAAAAAAAAATCGGTTAAAAATAACTGAGTCTTGTGAAAAAATAAACAAGAAGTTTTTGTTAAAACTAGCTAAGTCAGATCGGTTAAATAAACACAGTTAAAAATAACCAATTACATGGGAAATATCTACCAAGCTGATCGACAAAAAATAACACATTTACTTAGTATTTTAACTTTGTTAAATTTAAATAAGTTACTTGATTGCAAAGAACCAAGGAACTTGTGTTTTTTTAACTAAGTAATAGGTTATTAGTACCCGATTCACTCATGAAAACTTAAACAACTGAGAAACTGTTAATATCTCACAAGCATCTCTGTAAATAACACACAACCACGGTTGTTTAAATACAGCATATCACTTGGTTGATTTTACCCGCTTTGCTCGGGTAAATTTATATAAACCCCTTCGATATGAAATCTCACAAGTACTCTGTTGAATTCTCACAAGTATGTTTGTTGATAATAAACAACTAGGATCATTTAAATACAGCAAATCACTTGGTTAAACATAACCGACTTACTCGTGAAAATATACACGAGTTCATATAAGATCAATTTTCACAAGTGCTCTGTTAATAACAAATAACTACGATCGTTTAAATACAGCAAATCGCTTGGTAGATTTTAACCGATTTACTCGGGAAAATTTAGACAAGTTAATTGGGTTAAAATCTCACAAGTACTCTGTAGAATTCTCACAAGTATGTTTGTTGATAATAGTCAACTAAAGTCATTTAAATACAGCAAACCACTTGGTTAAACATAACCGACTTACTCGTCAAAATATAAACGAGTTCACATAAGATCAATTTTCACAAGTGCTCTGTTAATAACAAATAACTACGATCATTTAAATACAGCAAATCGCTTGGTAGATTTTAACCGATTTACTCGGCAAAATTTAGACAAGTTAATTGGGTTGAAATCTCACAAGTACTCTGTAAAATTCTCACAAGTATGTTTGTTGATAATAGTCAACTAAAGTCATTTAAATACAGCAAACCACTTGGTTAAACATAACCGACTTACTCGTGAAAATATACACGAGTTCATATAAGATCAATTTTCACAAGTGCTCTGTTAATAACAAATAACTACGATCGTTTAAATACAGCAAATCGCTTGGTAGATTTTAACCGATTTACTCTGCAAAATTGAGACAAGTTAATTGGGTTGAAATCTCACAAGTACTCTGTACAATTCTCACAAGTATGTTTGTTGAAAATAGTCAACTAAAGTCATTTAAATACAGCAAACCACTTGGTTAAACATAACCGACTTACTCGTCAAAATATAAACGAGTTCACATAAGATCAATTTTCACAAGTGCTCTGTTAATAACAAATAACTACGATCGTTTAAATACAGCAAATCGCTTGGTAGATTTTAACCGATTTACTCGGGAAAATTTAGACAAGTTAATTGGGTTGAAATCTCACAAGTACTCTGTAAAATTCTCACAAGTATGTTTGTTGATAATAGTCAACTAAAGTCATTTAAATACAGCAAACCACTTGGTTAAACATAACCGACTTACTCGTCAAAATATAAACGAGTTCATATAAGATCAATTTTCACAAGTGCTCTGTTAATAACAAATAACTACGATTGTTTAAATACAGCAAATCGCTTGGTAGATTTTAACCGATTTACTCGGCAAAATTAAGACAAGTTAATTGGGTTGAAATCTCACAAGTACTCTGTACAATTCTCACAAGTATGTTTGTTGATAATAGTCAACTAAAGTCATTTAAATACAGCAAACCACTTGGTTAAACATAACCGACTTACTCGTCAAAATATAAACGAGTTCACATAAGATCAATTTTCACAAGTGCTCTGTTAATAACAAATAACTACGATCGTTTAAATACAGCAAATCGCTTGGTAGATTTTAACCGATTTACTCGGGAAAATTTAGACAAGTTAATTGGGTTGAAATCTCACAAGTACTCTGTAAAATTCTCACAAGTATGTTTGTTGATAATAGTCAACTAAAGTCATTTAAATACAGCAAACCACTTGGTTAAACATAACCGACTTACTCGTCAAAATATAAACGAGTTCACATAAGATCAATTTTCACAAGTGCTCTGTTAATAACAAATAACTACGATCGTTTAAATACAGCAAATCGCTTGGTAGATTTTAACCGATTTACCCGGCAAAATTAAGACAAGTTAATTGGGTTGAAATCTCACAAGTACTCTGTACAATTCTCACAAGTATGTTTGTTGATAATAGTCAACTAAAGTCATTTAAATACAGCAAACCACTTGGTTAAACATAACCGACTTACTCGTCAAAATATAAACGAGTTCACATAAGATCAATTTTCACAAGTGCTCTGTTAATAACAAATAACTACGATCGTTTAAATACAGCAAATCGCTTGGTAGATTTTAACCGATTTACTCGGCAAAATTTAGACAAGTTAATTGAGTTGAAATCTCACAAGTACTCTGTAGAATTCTCACAAGTATGTTTGTTGATAATAGTCAACTAAAGTCATTTAAATACAGCATACCACTTGGTTAAACATAACCGACTTACTCGTCAAAATATAAACGAGTTCACATAAGATCAATTTTCACAAGTGCTCTGTTAATAACAAATAACTACGATCGTTTAAATACAGCAAATCGCTTGGTAGATTTTAACCGATTTACCCGGCAAAATTAAGACAAGTTAATTGGGTTGAAATCTCACAAGTACTCTGTAGAATTCTCACAAGTATGTTTGTTGATAATAGTCAACTAAAGTCATTTAAATACAGCAAACCACTTGGTTAAACATAACCGACTTACTCGTCAAAATATAAACGAGTTCATATAAGATCAATTTTCACAAGTGCTCTGTTAATAACAAATAACTACGATCGTTTAAATACAGCAAATCCCTTGGTAGATTTTAACCGATTTACTCGGGAAAATTTAGACAAGTTAATTGGGTTAAAATCTCACAAGTACTCTGTAGAATTCTCACAAGTATGTTTGTTGATAATAGTCAACTAAAGTCATTTAAATACAGCAAACCACTTGGTTAAACATAACCGACTTACTCGTCAAAATATAAACGAGTTCACATAAGATCAATTTTCACAAGTGCTCTGTTAATAACAAATAACTACGATCGTTTAAATACAGCAAATCGCTTGGTAGATTTTAACCGATTTACTCGGCAAAATTTAGACAAGTTAATTGGGTTGAAATCTCACAAGTACTCTGTAAAATTCTCACAAGTATGTTTGTTGATAATAGTCAACTAAAGTCATTTAAATACAGCAAACCACTTGGTTAAACATAACCGACTTACTCGTCAAAATATAAACGAGTTCACATAAGATCAATTTTCACAAGTGCTCTGTTAATAACAAATAACTACGATCGTTTAAATACAGCAAATCGCTTGGTAGATTTTAACCGATTTACTCGGCAAAATTTAGACAAGTTAATTGGGTTGAAATCTCACAAGTACTCTGTAAAATTCTCACAAGTATGTTTGTTGATAATAGTCAACTAAAGTCATTTAAATACAGCAAACCACTTGGTTAAACATAACCGACTTACTCGTCAAAATATAAACGAGTTCACATAAGATCAATTTTCACAAGTGCTCTGTTAATAACAAATAACTACGATCGTTTAAATACAGCAAATCGCTTGGTAGATTTTAACCGATTTACTCGGGAAAATTTAGACAAGTTAATTGGGTTGAAATCTCACAAGTACTCTGTAAAATTCTCACAAGTATGTTTGTTGATAATAGTCAACTAAAGTCATTTAAATACAGCAAACCACTTGGATAAACATAACCGACTTACTCGTCAAAATATAAACGAGTTCATACAAGATCAATTTTCACAAGTGCTCTGTTAATAACAAATAACTACGATCGTTTAAATACAGCAAATCGCTTGGTAGTTTTTAACCGATTTACTCGGGAAAGAAAACCCAATTTGTTTTTCCACAAGAAACCAAAATTTCGCGCAAATTTCTTCTCATTTAAGCTTGAAATCAATGTTTTCTTACAATTATTAAATACTTTCTCAGAAATTTCTTCTTATTTAAGCTTAAAATCAATGTTTTTTGACAATTTTTCATTAAAAATTGCAAAGTCAAAATCTAAAGACAATCTCCTATTTCAACAAAAATTCATTCGCTTTTTACTTTGAAAGCACATTTTGTTGATTTTTCATAAAGCAAAATCAATTTCTTCACAAGAAACCAAAATTTTACGCAAATTTCTTCTCATTTAAGCTTGAAATCAATGTTTTCTTACAATTATTAAATACTTTCTCAGAAATTTCTTCTTATTTAAGCTTAAAATCAATGTTTTTTGACAATTTTTCATTAAAAATTGCAAAGTCAAAATCTAAAGACAATCTCTTATTTCAACAAAAATTCATTCGCTTTTTACTTTGAAAGCACATTTTGTTGATTTTTCATAAAGCAAAATCAATTTCTCCACAAGAAACCAAAATTTTACGCAAATTTCTTCTCATTTAAGCTTGAAATCAATGTTTTCTTACAATTATTAAATACTTTCTCAGAAATTTCTTCTTATTTAAGCTTAAAATCAATGTTTTTTGACAATTTTTCATTAAAAATTGCAAAGTCAAAATCTAAAGACAATCTCTTATTTCAACAAAAATTCATTCGCTTTTTACTTTGAAAGCACATTTTGTTGATTTTTCATAAAGCAAAATCAATTTCTCCACAAGAAACCAAAATTTTACGCAAATTTCTTCTCATTTAAGCTTGAAATCAATGTTTTCTTACAATTATTAAATACTTTCTCAGAAATTTCTTCTTATTTAAGCTTATAATCAATGTTTTTTGACAATTTTTCATTAAAAATTGCAAAGTCAAAATCTAAAGACAATCTCTTATTTCAACAAAAATTCATTCGCTTTTTACTTTGAAAGCACATTTTGTTGATTTTTCATAAAGCAAAATCAATTTCTCCACAAGAAACCAAAATTTTACGCAAGTTTCTTCTCATTTAAGCTGGAAATCAATGTTTTCTTACAATTATTAAATACTTTCTCAGAAATTTCTTCTTATTTAAGCTTAAAATCAATGTTTTTTGACAATTTTTCATTAAAAATTGCAAAGTCAAAATCTAAAGACAATCTCTTATTTCAACAAAAATTCATTCGCTTTTTACTTTGAAAGCACATTTTGTTGATTTTTCATAAAGCAAAATCAATTTCTCCACAAGAAACCAAAATTTTACGCAAATTTCTTCTCATTTAAGCTTGAAATCAATGTTTTCTTACAATTATTAAATACTTTCTCAGAAATTTCTTCTTATTTAAGCTTAAAATCAATGTTTTTTGACAATTTTTCATTAAAAATTGCAAAGTCAAAATCTAAAGACAATCTCTTATTTCAACAAAAATTCATTCGCTTTTTACTTTGAAAGCACATTTTGTTGATTTTTCATAAAGCAAAATCAATTTCTCCACAAGAAACCAAAATTTTACGCAAATTTCTTCTCATTTAAGCTTGAAATCAATGTTTTCTTACAATTATTAAATACTTTCTCAGAAATTTCTTCTTATTTAAGCTTAAAATCAATGTTTTTTGACAATTTTTCATTAAAAATTGCAAAGTCAAAATCTAAAGACAATCTCTTATTTCAACAAAAATTCATTCGCTTTTTACTTTGAAAGCACATTTTGTTGATTTTTCATAAAGCAAAATCAATTTCTCCACAAGAAACCAAAATTTTACGCAAATTTCTTCTCATTTAAGCTTGAAATCAATGTTTTCTTACAATTATTAAATACTTTCTCAGAAATTTCTTCTTATTTAAGCTTAAAATCAATGTTTTTTGACAATTTTTCATTAAAAATTGCGAAGTCAAAATCTAAAGACAATCTCTTATTTCAACAAAAATTCATTCGCTTTTTACTTTGAAAGCACATTTTGTTGATTTCTCATAAAGCAAAACCAATTTCTCCACAAGAAACCAAAATTTTACGCAAATTTCTTCTCATTTAAGCTTGAAATCAATGTTTTCTTACAATTATTAAATACTTTCTCAGAAATTTCTTCTTATTTAAGCTTAAAATCAATGTTTTTTGACAATTTTTCATTAAAAATTGCAAAGTCAAAATCTAAAGACAATCTCTTATTTCAACAAAAATTCATTCGCTTTTTACTTTGAAAGCACATTTTGTTGATTTTTCATAAAGCAAAATCAATTTCTCCACAAGAAACCAAAATTTTACGCAAATTTCTTCTCATTTAAGCTTGAAATCAATGTTTTCTTACAATTATTAAATACTTTCTCAGAAATTTCTTCTTATTTAAGCTTAAAATCAATGTTTTTTGACAATTTTTCATTAAAAATTGCAAAGTCAAAATCTAAAGACAATCTCTTATTTCAACAAAAATTCATTCGCTTTTTACTTTGAAAGCACATTTTGTTGATTTTTCATAAAGCAAAACCAATTTCTCCACAAGAAACCAAAATTTTACGCAAATTTCTTCTCATTTAAGCTTGAAACCAATGGTTTCTTACAATTATTAAATACTTTCTCAGAAATTTCTTCTTATTTAAGCTTGAAATCAATGTTTTTTGACAATTTTCCATTAAAATACACAAAATTTTTGACAACAAACCGAAATTTCACGCAAATTTCTTGTCATATTTAAGCTAAAAAAATATTTTTTTATAATACTTTTCCATTAAATTGTGTTTTTTTTATTAATTTTAAAGTACCTATAAATTTTCCAATGTTGCATCAGAATAAATAAATAATACAAAAATTATTTAGCTTTTAGTTATATTGTTTTTCATATAAATCATGGAGCCTGAAAGCATTTTATCAACTTAGCACATATTAGCAGTCAACATGGTTAATTTTAGCAACACACCCTGTTGTTTTAGTAGCGTCGAAATATTTAACTGTAAATTTAGGTATATCAACCACAAGCAAGATAAATATATATTTTTCGTGTTTGTGTAACTTAGCATATAATAGCCGTCTACTTAGTTAATTTTAACAACACGCTCTGTTAAATTCTCCCAGAGTCACACTCATACAGATAAACATTTAACTGCAAGTAACTAGAAGCATTCAAATCAGTGTTACCACTGAAAATTTAAAAAATATAATGTTTTTATAAATACAATCTACTTGGAGAGAACCAGTATATATAACCTTCTCAAATATGACAAAACACAAACCGATTTTTAAACAATAATACAAATCATAGAATTTTATATGTTGGTATTGATAATATATTTTAATGTACTTAAAAATACTTTCTTTCACCCCAATTAGCACATTTTCATGAAAATCAAATTCCCAATGAAAATGAATTCGATCCTATAAAAAATTTTCCATATATTTGTCTGGTTAAATTGAATATATGTGGCAACACTTTTTTGTCATTCACATTCCATTAAAATGTTCAGCGTCACACACACAACCACAAATTACAATACCCAATGACTAATACCGTGTGCAAATCTCAGTCAGCGTCAGTTCTTTTTCGATTCTCAAATGTGCAAGTTGTCTTCGTCGTCGTCGTCGTCGTCGTTTTAAGTAAGTTTAATTTTAATTTCGGTTTCGGTCGATTATTTTAAGTGTTATGTACATTAAGTACCTACAATATTCATTTTTCCAGGTAAGTAATATTTTTATTCCTTAATAAATTTAGTTAGGTACATGATTGTACCTGAATATTATAGTTTTTAATTGAATTATACAAAATATGTATGTATATATATATATGCCTGCCTCAAGATTGTGTTTCTTTGCTGGGTCGTCTTTGTTATTCTGCGCAATGTTGAAATAAAAAGTGATACAAATTGCCGCTTTTTATGCTAATTTTTACTGCATTTTCAACATAATGTACACGACTCGGCAGAAAAACACAATCTTCAGATAGGCATATATATATACATGCATATTCTTGATATGTATGTAGTACATACAGAATTTTTGAGGTTATTGCGTCTTTAAAAAGTAAGTAATGTATTGCGTTGCCACGTTTGCGAGTGGTGCGATTTCATTATATTTTTAATATAAATTCAATTCAATTTAATAAAAAAAATGCTTTTTCATGTACATAAGTTATATTTTGAAATTTAAATGCGTGATAAATTCAATTACGTACATACTTATATGTACTCGAATATTGCATTGTTTGCTTTAATTTCATACAATATAAATGTACATACATATGCCTATCTCAAGATTGTTTCTCTGAAGAGTCGTCTAGATTATTTTGAAAATGCATTAAAAAAAAAAAACAAAAACTTCGTATCACATCTGTTGGTAAGAAATTAAAAAAGTGATACAAATTTCCATTTTCTATGCTTATTTTTACAGCATTTTCAAAATAAGCTAGACGAAAAAACCAGGCTATTATATAGATATTCAATTCACTGACTTTTTATTTCATATGTAAGATAATTGAAAAAAGTTTTCCTTCGGCTATTTTCGCCACAGTAGTTTTAGTAATGAAACAAAGTGTGTTACATACTTGATAATAAGTATACTACTAAGCATACTTAATAATAAGTATGCAACACACTTTGTTTCATTACTAAAACTACTATGACCAAAATAGCCGAAGGAAAGCCTTTTTCAATCATCTAATATACTTATATTCAAATTGGTCAATAATTTAATTCCTTTTAATCGCATATCTCTATCTGTCCTTGTAGCTATTTATGCAATCTTCAATACCCAGTATTGGGATTTATATTATCACAAGGAGCTGAACTTTACTCAAACTACAAGAGTTAAAATATTGTTTGCGGACTACAACACTTAGACACTGCAAACAGTGGAGGGATCGCATGTATTAAAATCCGGTAAGAACTCTATTATTATATAATTTGATCTACGGGAATGTTGTTTGTTGCCTGAAGGTGGCAATTGATGTTTCTTTGTAAGAACTCATTTTAAAATTTTAATAAGAATTTATAAATTCAAAAACATCGAAATTTCGCAATTAATTTATTTTGAAAATATAAAGATAAATTACAATATTCTTAACTATGAAAAGAAGTGCACACATGTAGGGATTTATATATCTGAGCAGTTCTAAATCACTTGAATTTTTATCGTCTGATCAAACGCAAACAATAACTTTTTCCACAGTTATGTTAATATATAATAATCTATTTTCATTTAAAGTCAGGTATCAAATACAAAATGAAAGTTAATTGACTAATTCAATTTCAAATAATGTAATATTTTGAGTAGCCACGTTTGCGAGTGGTGCAATTTTATTATATTTAATAAAAAGCAGAATGTTTTTTTTTCACCAAAGTTATATTTTGAATGCGTAATAAATTAAATTAGGTATTCGTACATACTTATATGTACCTCAATATTGCATTATTTACTTAAATTTCATAAAATATAAATGTACATATTATATGCCTATCTCAAGATTGTGTTTCTCTGAAGAGTCGTCTAGATTATTTTGAAAATGCAGTAAAAAAAAACCAAAAACTTCGTATCACATCTGTTGGTAAGAAATTAGAAAAGTGATACAAATTTCCGTTTTCTATGCTTATTTTTACAGCATTTTCAAAATAAGCTAGACGAAAAAACCAGGCTATTATATAGATATTCAATTCACTGACTTTTTATTTCATATGTAAGATAATTGAAAAAAGTTTTCCTTCGGCTATTTTCGCCACAGTAGTTTTAGTAATGAAACAAAGTGTGTTACATACTTGATAATAAGTATACTACTAAGCATACTTAAAAATAATAGCCGAAGGAAAGCCTTTTTCAATCATCTAACATACTTATATCCAAATTGGTCAATAATTTAATTCCTTTTAATCGCATATCTCTATCTGTCCTTGTAGCTATTTATGCAATCTTCAATACCCAGTATTGGGATTTATATTATCACAAGGAGCTGAACTTTACTCAAACTACAAGAGTTAAAATATTGTTTGCGGACTACAACACTTAGACACTGCAAACAGTGGAGGGATCGCATGTATTAAAATCCGGTAAGAACTCTATTATTATATAATTTGATCTACGGGAATGTTGTTTGTTGCCTGAAGGTGGCAATTGATGTTTCTTTTTAAGAACTCTTTTTAAGATTTTAATAAGAATTTATAAATTCAAAAACATCGAAATTTCGCAATTAATTTATTTTGAAAATATAAAGATAAATTACAATATTCTTAACTATGAAAAGAAGTGCACACATGTAGGGATTTATATATCTGAGCAGTTCTAAATCACTTGAATTTTTATCGTCTGATCAAACGCAAACAATAACTTTTTCCACAGTTATGTTAATATATAACAATCTATTTTCATTTAAAGTCAGGTATCAAATACAAAATGAAAGTTAATTGACTAATTCAATTTCAAATAATGTAATATTTTGAGTAGCCACGTTTGCGAGTGGTGCAATTTTATTATATTTAATAAAAAGCAGAATGTTTTTTTTTCACCAAAGTTATATTTTGAATGCGTAATAAATTAAATTAGGTATTCGTACATACTTATATGTACCTCAATATTGCATTATTTACTTAAATTTCATAAAATATAAATGTACATATTATATGCCTATCTCAAGATTGTGTTTCTCTGAAGAGTCGTCTAGATTATTTTGAAAATGCAGTAAACAAAAAAACCAAAAACTTCGTATCACATCTGTTGGTAAGAAATTAAAAAAGTGATACAAATTACCGTTTTCTATGCTTATGTTTACAGCATTTTCAAAATAAGCTAGACGAAAAAACCAGGCTATTATATAGATATTCAATTCACTGACTTTTTATTTCATATGTAAGATAATTGAAAAAAGGCTTTCCTTCGGCTATTTTGGCCACAGTAGTTTTAGTAATGAAACAAAGTGTGTTGCATACTTGATAATAAGTATGCAACACACGTTGTTTCATTACTAAAACTACTATGACCAAAATAGCCGAAGGAAAGCCTTTTTCAATCATCTAACACACTTATATCCAAATTGGTCAATAATTTAATTCCTTTTAATCGCATATCTCTATCTGTCCTTGTAGCTATTTATGCAATCTTCAATACCCAGTATTGGGATTTATATTATCACAAGGAGCTGAACTAGTGATGTACCAAACCGAAAAATTTACAAACCGGGTTAACCCGAGTTGGATTTTGATTAAACCGAGTTGCAAACCGGGTTATTTATTAACTCGGTTTATAAAAAAATATTTGTTGAGTGTTTTCCTTTATTCTTGTGTTTTGATAAATAGAAACAAAACAAATTTTGCAATAAAAAAAGTATATTCAAAAATCAAAATTAATTTATCAAAACCCAAAAACAGTAAGAGTATTTCTCGTATTTTCTGAGTATTTATATGCAGATGAACATTTTTTACATGTCACTTTTCCTGCTTCTGGTTTATTAAAAACCTGCAACACTAAAGACCTTTTTCTTGGGCCAGGCATATTCACAAAAAAAAATAAACAAACTACAGTAAAAAATGAAATCAAAACCAAACTAAATAACATCAGCAAAATACGCTTACTAAAATTTCACACACCGCCACATAAGAAACTAAACAAAAACCGAATACGAATTCAAATGTTCAATAAGGTTGTAACTCTTTAAAAGTTACTCTGTATGACTGACACTCTTAATTCCTTAAAAAAAACTCTTGATTTCGACCCGAGTTTTTAAACGAAGATATACAACCACAATGATTAAACCGAACCGAAACCTGTAAACCGAACCGAAACCTGTAAACCGAACCGAAACCTAATGCGCAGTGCAACTCGACTTGTCCTTACTCGGGTTATTTTAACGAAATTTAACTTCTAACCCGAGTAGGTAAACCAAATATTCATACAAACTGAGTTATATCAGCTACAATCAACACATTATAAGATATACATATGTATGTGTAGTGTATGATTGCGCTCAATTCCGTTTGACTTTATATGTGTTAGTACATTGTGTTTGGTACAAACCGCAACTAAAGGAGGGTAGTTTTGATTATGTTGTAGTCGGTTTACATTCATTTATTTATTCGCTTGTCGGTTCGGTTCTAACTCGGGTAGAAAAAATGCAAACCGAGTTAGCTCGGTTTGGCCTCAACCCGGTTTGATTCGGTTTATTAAACCGAGTTGACACATCACTAAGCTGAACTTTACTCAAACTACAAGAGTTAAAATATTGTTTGCGGACTACAACACTTAGACACTGCAAACAGTGGAGGGATCGCATGTATTAAAATCCGGTAAGAACTCTATTATTATATAATTTGATCTACGGGAATGTTGTTTGTTGCCTGAAGGTGGCAATTGATGTTTCTTTTTAAGAACTCTTTTTAAGATTTTAATAAGAATTTATAAATTCAAAAACATCGAAATTTCGCAATTAATTTATTTTGAAAATATAAAGATAAATTACAATATTCTTAACTATGAAAAGAAGTGCACACATGTAGGGATTTATATATCTGAGCAGTTCTAACCCAAGTAACATCGTTGGAGCTAAATGTTATTTATATGTTCTTAAATAGCTCTGTGAGAGTTAAATGCACGGCCCTAGCTCTATTTCAAAACATATTGCAGCTCTTGGTAAACGAATTTAAATATCTAGCTCTATAATGGAGTTTCTTAACAATCTTTAGATATGTTACATTTAAGAGCTTTCTGCTCGATAAATTTGCTCCATAGTAATGTTTTTATCAGCTGTTGGAAAGCATGTTAGCATTTTGATACTGCACCCTTTAAAATAGCTCTTTAAGAGCAAAAGAATTTCTTAAAGATTTACTTCAGAGCTACAAGCTATATCTTCATGTGTGTTTAACAAAATGGCGAATATTTAAGAATTTTTATAAAACAGGAAAAGAAAACTATTAACAGTGCTGTGATGACTCCATTTTTAAAAGAATCATGATAAACACAAAAGCCTTATCAAAAAAAGTGCACGAGCAAAATAAATATTTTTTTCTCAAGTTAAAAATTGAAATAAAAAAAAATTTACCATCCACTTAAAACAAATTATTTAAGAAGGGCGTTGTAATATTTCGAAGTACAATATCAACATTTCTGATAAAAATGAAATCGCACTTAGAAATCTCTCCCATGTTGAACGTATTATGGCTTTTAATTATTACCTTTACTCATTGTTCTATGAAAATAAATTATGATGCTAAGATGATTTACCAACACAAATAATAATTTCTTTTCGTGTTCAATAGTATGATTTGTACTAATTTACTAATACTAATAAAAAACGTAAAAGCACGCGGCTCTATGGCAGTTTTAAAGTGTATATTAAAGCTTTTAGCAGTCAAAACCTACTTACAAGCACTATTAAGGAGCTAAAAAGTGCTCTCAAACTCAATGAATTAGCTGCAAGTGGGCTCCATGCTTGCTCTAAAGGCGCATCTAGAGCGTGTTTTTGAATTAACTAGCTTTAAGATTAGCTCCGAAAGCGCTTTTAAAGCATTAATACAGCTAAAATTGTTTCTTGGGAAATCACTTGAATTTTTATCGTCTGATCGAACGCAAACAATAACTTTTTCCACAGTTATGTTAATATATAACAATCTATTTTCATTTAAAGTCAGGTATCAAATACAAAATGAAAGTTAATTGACTAATTCAATTTCAAATAATGTTATATTTTGAGTAGCTACGTTTGCGAGTAGTGCAATTTTATTATATTTAATAAAAAGCAGAACGTTTTTTTCACGAAAGTTATATTTTGAATGCGTAATAAATTAAATTAGGTGTTCGTACATACTTATGTATATGTACCTCAATATTGAATTTTTTAAATTAAATTTCATAAAATATAGATGTACTATCTCAAGATTATGTTTCTTTGCTGAGTCGTCTTGATTATTGTATGCAATGTTGAAATAAAAGCAAAAACTTAGTATCGCATCTGTTGGTAAGAAATCAAAAATCTAAAAAGATAAATTCTTAGAAGAATGATTTTTGTTTCATTTATAATATTCATTGTAAACAGAGATTTTAAGCAAAGATTTCAAAGATAAGATTTTCTTTCACAGGTTTTTAACTCTTGAATAGCATTTTTGAATTGTCATTTTTTAACAATAAGCTAGGTAACATAATTCGATTCGAAAGAAAAACAACATCACTCAACAAATAAAATGTTTGAGTAAAAATAGCAATTTTGTGAAAAAAAATAACTATCTATGTATTTCAAACATATTAGACTACTACAATATTTGAGGTATTGAGCGCTTTTGACATTTAACAGCTTAACTGAAATTCAAATTTTATAAGTTTCTGTTATCTATTTTGAAAACTGAATTTTGTTGAGTTGTGTCGCTTTTCTCCTGAACCGACTGTATGAATTCAATATCCATGCACATTTTGAGAACTTGTTGATTACTCGACAAAAGCGTTATTCAGATTGAATACAATTTTCCAACGGCTTTACATTGAAAAAGTTTAACTAAAATGTATAAGATCAAAATAATAGGTATTCAATACATTATTTTAATAGTTTGTTGTTTTGATTTTAATTCTCTATCCAGACGAACTCATAATCAAAAAGATATTTTAACAAAAACGTCTGTAATTGAAGAACATGGATGAAGAAGTGTCGACTTTACTACGAGAGTGGGGTTTAGAAACGTATATAACCGTTTTTAAAGGTACGTTATACGAGTAAATTAAAATCAAATTGTCATTTTCAATATTATATAATATAAGAGTGCATAAAATAGCTCAAATTATATCGGTCTGTTTCCATCGTTTAACTATTTTATCGGATATAAAATACCTTTCATAAAATAAAGTTAATAAAGCTTAAGATGGCAAAATTGCAAGAGAGTGTCTATTTCATTTATATTTTCATTCTAGTTTCTTTTTTTCTTGAAGTACCTACTAAATACATCTGTTTGAATTTATCATATTTAATATAATCGTCTTACGTAAACTTTTATTGTAAAATGTTCATCTTCAATAACTCATGAAAAGTTCCTTCGATTTATTTGCTTTATAGACAATGCTATTACTTCAATGTCTCTGCCTCTATTAGGCGTGGAAGAGATAAGGGAGATGTTCCCAATTATAGGGCATCGGGTCATTTTCACCAGAAACTTTGAAGCATGGAGGAAATTAATGCACCCTAATGCTGGTAGTAGTTCGGTTAGTTAAATGTTTTCCTTTGCTGATGGTAGAATTAAAATGTAGCTATGTATTACAGATAATCGATACTCAAGAAACAGATGTTGGTAGCTCTCAAAACAGTAGCGAAATAAGTTTTGCACTAAACGACTTATTGCCTGAATTTCAACTAGGTGACACAGTTCAAATGATAGATTCCATTGAACCGTCAGTTACTTCAAGAAAAAATGTATCAATCGAAGTTATAGATGTAAGTGCCTACATACAAATTTATTTCAACTGAATACAGTAGTCTTTAATTTTTTTAAACCAAAAACCATAAAATAAAATTACAAAAATCACGAAAGACCAAATCTTGAATGACAAAAATCTGAATAAACAAAGCATGCGAAAATCTTCATCATTTTCGCAAATGTAGATTATTTTTCAATATACAGTATACTTAAATCTACATATACTTGAAATAAACGAATTTCGAAAATAAGAGAAAAGTTAAATTGCTTTAACGGTTGACATGTATTAAAACGTAGCGTGCGATTTAAACAAAAACTCTGATTTGAGCAACACAAAATGTTTCCGGAATTCCTTGGGCGTAGAAAATAAAAATAATTTTAAATAGGAATTCCTTCTTAAAAATAAATAAATAAATTGAAGAGCAAAACAGCTCATGAAAAACTAGGGCCTAGTGCCTAATAACTCTCAACCATTCCTGTGTATGTGGAATGGAAGGGACTTAGAGTTTGGTGCCGAATCCGGACGGCTAAGGTCAGCTTTTCTATGATAGAAGATAATCTTGTAGGATTTGTGAATACCTCGCAAAAGGCAGTAGCCCTGAACCATTAAAACTTAGAAATATTTTGGACTTAGAAAATTTCTTAGACTTAGAAATTTGTTTGGACTTAGAAAATTTTTTGAACTTAGAAAACTTCTTGGACTTGGAAAATTTTTCAGACTTAGAAATTTTCTTGGACTTTGAAAATTTATTGGACTTAGAAATATTTTTAGACTTAGAAAATTTCTTAGACTTTGAAATTTGTTTGGACTTAGAAAATTTTTTGAACATAGAGAACTTCTTGGACTTTGAAAATTTATTGGACTTAGAAATTTTCTTGGACTTAGAAAATTTCTTAGACTTAGAAATTTGTTTGGACTTAGAAAATTTTTTGAACTTAGAAAACTTCTTGGACTTGGAAAATTTTTCAGACTTAGAAATTTTCTTGGACTTTGAAAATTTATTGGACTTAGAAATATTTTTGGACTTAGAAAATTTCTTAGACTTAGAAATTTGTTTGGACTTAGAAAATTTTTTGAACTTAGAAAACCTCTTGGACTTAGAAAATTTTTCAGACTTAGAAATTTTCTTGGACTTTGAAAATTTATTGGACTTAGAAATATTTTTGGACTTAGAAAATTTCTTAGACTTAGAAATTTGTTTGGACTTAGAAAATTTTTTGAACCTAGAAAACTTCTTGGACTTGGAAAATTTTTCAGACTTAGAAATTTTCTTGGACTTTGAAAATTTATTGGACTTAGAAATATTTTTGGACTTAGAAAATTTCTTAGACTTAGAAATTTGTTTGGACTTAGAACATTTTTTAAACTTAGAAAACTTCTTGGACTTGGAAAATTTTTCAGACTTAGAAATTTTCTTGGACTTTGAAAATTTATTGGACTTAGAAATATTTTTGGACTTAGAAAATTTCTTAGACTTAGAAATTTGTTTGGACTTGGAACATTTTTTGAACTTAGAAAACTTCTTGGACTTGGAAAATTTTTCGGACTTAGAAAATTTCTTGGACTTAGAAAATTTTTTAAACTTAGAAATTTTTTTGGACTTAGAAAATTTTTTGAACTTAAAAAACTTCTTGGACTTGGTAGATAGGTAGTTAAATATTTAGTGATGTTATTTATAATAATCCAAGTATTTTCCTTGACTTTTCCGGTTTATTTTTAAGTTCTTGTGATTTATAATTCGAAGATTTTGTAAATTTGAGACATTCTTGTTTTTGAATTGTTATCCATGCGAGATTTTTGTAATTCTGGATAGGGTCGTTATTCATATAGATTATGTTTTTAAATACGCTTAGTAGTTGAGAAGCTGCCAATTGATTACTCGTACAATATCCATTGCATTTGAAATGATTTTATAAATGGGTATAATTATAATTTTCGTAATTTATACTACATAATATTTTAATTTTAGGATCTCAAGAAAATCCTTGAATGCTCTTTAGAAGGGAAAGGTATCTTAACACTAAATAAAAAAAGTCCCCTTGATCATAAAGCAAGGTTGAAGTTGGTGCGGATCATTTGCATGTATGTCTTAAGAGAAACCCCAGACCGAAACATCACTGCACAAATTTATGCAAAGTGGGCAAACGAAATAGTGGATTTGTTTCCTGCTGAGAATAGGTCTGTGTATTTTCACAACAAAATTGTAGAATCGAGTCGTGGAATCATTACCAGATTGGCTGGAAAGTTGCCCGATAGTATACACAATCTTAAAAGAAAATATCGTGAAACGGGTATAATTCCGAAGCGCAAACGTTCTTTTTCATTGTCACCTATCTCTAGTCGAGGAGAATCCCCGAAATCTATACCCATAAAACGTCTGGCAGAAGTGTTCAAAACCCCAGAAAATGAAGAACTTTCAGATATAAATTTGGAATGGCTTCGAAATTCTAGCCATCCTTGGGAAACAACAGAGGAAAAGTGGGAAAAAACCAGAAATGCTCGCTTTCATCGTCTGCAGGATATGACCATTGCCCAATATTATGAAGAATATCCGGCTCTGAAGAAAGTGTCAGGATATAAACTGGTAATATTATGATTTCTCTTATTTAAATATAAGGTTTTTGCACATTTTTCTCGATTTTAATATCGTAGTCACTGAGTTTTGGCTTTCAAAAGTTGAAATATTTATATTTTTCTGTGTGAAAGATAGTTATCAAAACTACAAACTTGAAATCTACACCATATGACTTTGAAGAATTCAATGTTATTTAGTATATTTCCATCTCTACTAAATCAAATGAATATATTAAGTTAAAAACCCAAAATGAGAATATTGTAGGTACAAATTACCAGTATGTCCTAGATTTTTTTTTTGAAATAGTGGTGAAATATTCTAAGTTTTATTAATAAATTACTATATAATATTCATGTTTTGGGTTTTTACAGTGACACATATACACATTTGGAAATATTACATTTACAATTCTATTCATGACTGTTAAATCATTTTCTCAAACAATTATTTAACTTCGTTTACAACAGCTTCAAAAGGATTTCAACATCTTTTACTCAGAAAACTGCCAAGGATTATACGAACATTTTCCTAGTATCAAAACCGACATCTTTTCACTTGCAAGAAAAAAAGTGACCGCCAAAAACGGATTCATTAGTGAATTATTACAACTGGAAGATTGTGAGTATTTTTCAAAATCTAACTGAAAAATATTTTTGAAAACTTCTTCTGCGAATCTTAAGGGGTGTTTTAAAAAGATCTGGTAATCAATAAGGTCTCCCACTGTTGTTCTTTTAGTTGGTACGTGCTAAAAAAATGTAATAAATTATTTTGTGGTCGTTAATGATACAAAATTATACTGACAAAATTATCATGATAAACGCAGAATATCCTGTTGAAAGTAAATGTACTTGGATGTTTGTCTAAAAATCGTTTTATAGAATAGATACAAAATTTTACCAAGACTTTATGATAAAAAGCATTAATATTGATATTTTCAAAATAGTTAAGATGGAGCGTCCTTAAAAATTATAATAAGTTATTTTATTGTTGTAAATAATACGAAATATATTATACTGCCTTCAATTATTGTATAGGTATTTGATATTTGTTTCAAAATATCCTATATGTGGAGTTCATTGACCCTCCTAATCCTAAGTATTTCGTTGAAGTGAGAAATTGTTGGGTTAATGTTATATTTTATTTTGCCAAGGATTATTATTATGCTTTTATGCTAAATGATGACTGTGACAAGTGAATAATTCCTAGTATCTGAGGTAGAGAAAAGAATATAACTAATAGTTGCACCAAGCAGTACTAAAACTGATGGCATTCTTAAAGTATTTCATTAATTAATTCTGTGGCAACAAGGAAAAACTGCATAGGTCGACTTATGTCGAAAATGAATTTTTGATACCATCCGATGCGCAATAAGACATTCCATCTGTCATTTTTTTCGTATTTTTATCTCAAACGGTTAAGGAATCACAGACAAAAGAAAAAGAGGTCTTGCACCTGAAAAGTAGCAAAAACTGACTTATATCGTTTTTTCTTGTTGCCATAGAATTATCATATAATAAAACGGCAAACATGTTTATTGTGGTACACTTTTCTCCAAAAGTATTTAACCGATTTCGATAAATTTTATATGGTTGGAAAGCCACAGTTACGGAGATGTGCAGAATATACTTCAGACACGCATTTACACACTGTGGGTCATTTTTGTTTTTGCACTTTCGAACACTTTGCATATTACATAAAATAAAATTTAATTTAATAAATTTGCTTGAAAACACTGCCAATAATATAAATAATAAGTAATAAATAAATTGGCACTCGAATTTCGAGAGCTGGGTCGGCTAGTAATATATTAATATACACATTTTTGAAAAAAGAATCCATTACAATTATAGAGACTATAATATTTTTTTGTATGTTTATTTAATTTCAGCAACTGAAGACACAAGTAATCTTGGCGCCTTCCTTCTCATACCATCGCTTCTAACAACGCAAACTATACGCCTGAAGGCTGTACATAAAAAAGTTTGGCGGCCTTCAAAATCCGAAGCTCGAGATGGATTCATCACAATTGTCCACAGCGATGCAGAAATTGAAGAGGCGATAGCTCTAAGACGCGGCAAATTACATCAATATGGTCTCACACTGCAGCCATATATTCTTTTAGTTGGTACGTCCTTAAAAAATATAATAAGTTATTTTGTGGTCGTAAATGATACGAAATATATACTGCCCTCGATTTTAGAGGCAGTTGATGTTTGTTTCAAAATCATTTTTATGATTAACGCAGAATATCCTGCTGAAAGTAAATGTACTTGGATGTTTATCCAAAAAGCATTTTATAAAATAGATACAAAATTTGACAAAGAATCTACCGCTGCCAATACTCTGCTTGTTGAGTTGCAAATTAAAAGTAAAAATGATATTAAATTAAGATAAAATTTAATTTAGTTCTAAGAAAAGTTCTTTGTTTTCTATTGAATTACTATTTTACGAGTCACGTATAGCACTGTTTAATACATCCTTGGTTCAAACGTCCTAAAAATCTTTAAAAAGTTAATTTGTAACTATAAACGATACAAAATATATACTGCATTCAATTACTTTAGAAGCATATGGTTCTTTGTTTTACTTCTATCATGAAGATTATATATCACTTTCGTTATAAAATCCTAATATTCTCTTTGAGTTGAAACGTCCTTAAAATCTTTAAAAAGTTAATTTGTAACTATAAACGATACAAAATATATACTGCATTCAGTTTGTTTAGAAGCAGTTTATATGGTTCTTTGTTTGACTTCTATTTTTAAGGTCATACCTATATCACTTTCATTATTACGTCCTAATATTCTCTTTGAGTTGAAACGTCCTAAAAATCTTTAAAAAGTTAATTTGTAACTATAAAAGATACAAATTATATACTCCATTCAGTTAGTTTAGAAGCAGTTTATATGGTTCTTTGTTTCACTTCTATCATTAAGATTATATATCACTTTCGTTATTAAATCCTAATATTCTCTTTGTTTGTTTAGAAGCAGTTTATATGGTTCTTTGTTTGACTTCTATTTTTAAGGTCATACCTATATCACTTTCATTACGTCCTAATATTCTCTTTGAGTTGAAACGTCCTAAAAATCTTTAAAAAGTTAATTTGTAACTATAAACGATACAAAATATATACTGCATTCAGTTTGCTTAGAAGCAGTTTATATGGTTCTTTGTTTGACTTCTATTTTTAAGGTCATACCTATATCACTCTCATTATTACGTCCTAATATTCTCTTTGAGTTGAAACGTCCTTAAAATCTTTAAAAAGTTAATTTGTAAATATAAACGGTACAAATTATATAATCCATTCAATTAGTTTAGAAGCAGTTTATATGGTTCTTTGTTTCACTTCTATCTTCAAGGTCATATATCACTTTCGTTATTACATCCTTATATTTTCTTGGAGTTGAAACGTCCTATAAATCTTTAAAAAGTTAATTTGTAACGACAAATTACAACAATTACAACAATATGGTCTGACACTGTAGCCATATATTCTTTTAGTTGGTACGTCCTTAAGAAATATAATACGTTATTTTGTGGTCGTAAATGATATGATATATATCAATTATTATAGTGGCAGTTGATGTTTGTTTCAAAATAATTTTTATGATTAACGCAGAATATCCTGCTGAAGGTAAATGTACTTGGATGTTTATCCAAAAAGCGTTTTATAAAATAGATACAAAATTTGACAAAGAATCCACCGCTGCTAATACTTTGCTTGTCGAGTTGCAAATTAAAAGTAAAAATAATCTATAAAATTGAAAGAAAATTTAATTTAGTTTTCAAAAAAGTTTTTTGTTTTATTCAATTACTACATTCAGAGTCACATATAGCACTGTTTAATACATCCTTGGTTCAAACGTCCTTAAAATCTTTAAAAACTTACTTTGTAACAATAAACGATGCGAAATATATATTGCATTCAAATATTTTAGAAGCAGTTTATATGGTTCTTTGTTTCACTTTTATCTTTAAGGTCATATAGCACTAACTACAGCCGTATATTTACTTTAGTTTTCAAAATGGTTATTTGTTTTCTATGCAAATCCCACCTTAAAAATATTAAAGGTCTCAGACAGCACTTCACTTTTATGCACAGCGAACATAATTTTATAAACTATAGGTGCAATGAAGGAGATTGTAGGCGTTCATTTCCTTTTTTTTATTCATTCAGAAGACATTTCCAGAAAGAGCATGATTTGAGAAGCCAGAATCAACTTTCCAATTCTGATTCTGTTTTTGAAACTACACAAAATGAAAATATTTTGTTTAATCAGACAAATTTAAAAAAAGGAAAGTCTATTATAACAAATATGCCGACGGTTGATGCATCACTCTCTATTTTTATTGCTTCCCTATATGGAAATGTACTTTTACCAAGAAATGTAGTCCAAAAGGTAATTAATGGCATAAACGTATTGTTCGGCTCAATAACCCCAGCTATTAAAACTTGCGTGGATAAAGTTTGTCTTGAACACTCCATATCCAATGATATTTCAAAATCATTAGTCGAAGCACTACATTCATCATTAATTTCTCCTTTGGATTCTTTTACAACCGAACGAAAGAGGATTGCTTATTTTTCAAAAAAAAAATCCTACATTGATCCTCAAGCAATTGTAATTGGCCAAAGATTTGATTATGTTAAAAAAAATGGAATAACACGTATGGAACCTGTATCATGTCAAGAACATTTTATTCCCTTAAGAAATGTATTCCAAACCTTTTTTTCTCTTGAAGACATACTCTCCGAAACGTTTGAATATATGGACAGTGTTAAAAGTAAAAATTTGATGGAAAATTTCATCCAAGGCTCTTATTGGAGAAAGAGAATGTCTCATCATTCCAACCGAGTTGTCTTACCTTTATTTATGTATTTCGATGATTATGAAACTGGAAATGTCCTTGGAAGTCATGCTGGTGTCCACAAATTAGGGGCAGTGTATGTGTCCATTCCATGTCTTCCGCCTTGGCGTTTGTCAGTTCTTTCTAACATATTCCTCGTTTTATTATTTCATTCATCTGATAGAGTACATTTTGGTAATAATGTTGTATTCAAACCAGTAATTGATGAGTTTAATTTTTTAAGTGAAGTGGGTGTAGAAATAGATATTCCAACCTTCAAGGGAACTTTATTTTTCGAACTTGCTTTGATTCTTGGTGATAATTTGGGTATACATAGTATGATTGGGTTTGTAGAGAGCTTTTCTGCCAATTTTTCCTGCAGAGTATGTAAAGTTCAAAAAGATATAATGAAAGAGCAACTGTATGAGGATACAGCCCTTCTTCGTACTATTGAATCCTATGAAGCTGATCTGTCTTTAAATAACTTTTCATTAACTGGAATAAAAGAAAGGTGTATATTTTCAGAAGTAAAGAATTTTGATTTATTTCAGCAGGTAGGCGTCGATATAATGCATGATGTGCTCGAGGGTGTAGCAAAATACGTTTTAAGTTTTCTTCTTATGCAGTATACTGAACACTACCAATTTTTTTCTTTATCTATTTTTAATGAAAAATTAGTAGCGTTCGCCTATGGACCCGATAGTAAAAATAAACCTTGTCCTATCGAAAGGGAACATCTTAAACGGAAAAATGTGCGTTTGTCATCTGGAGAAACGCTTACTCTTTTGCGATTCTTGGGATTACTTATAGGCGATTTTGTGCCAAGGGACGATTCTATTTGGGCGATGTACATAACATTGAGAAAAATTCTTGATATACTTCTTAGTGTTAAAATTTCAGTAGGAACAGAAAATTTACTGCAAGTTTTAATAGCTGAACTAAACGAACAATATATTAACCTCACCAAAGACTCTCTCAAACCAAAGTTTCACAACCTCATTCACTATCACACCGCTATTAAGAAACACGGTCCATTGTCTTCGCTGTGGTCAATGAGGTTTGAAGCGAAGCATAGGCAATCCAAAATATCAGCTAGATCATCGTGTAACCAAAGAAATGTCACTTTAACTTTAGCAATAAAACATCAACTTCAATTAAATGCAATGTTTCTCAAGGGTAAACTTTGCAACATACTTGAGGTAGGTCCTGTAAAAAGTGTTTCAAAATCTGAAATTGATATTTTACAATCCAGTTTATCACTTGACCCTACAAAAACGTTGATTAATGTTAGTTGGGCAACAATTTCATCCATTATTTACAAAAATGGGTCCGTTTTTGTAAAAAGTCTGAACTCAGATGGCTACCTTTACGACTTTTTCTTATTGAAAAGAATTTATTTATATGACTCTGATCGTTTAATATTTTCTGGCACAGTACTGGACACTTTATGTTTCAATGAACATTACTATGCATATGAAGTTCAAGTTCCAACGATGCAGAAGCAATTGAACGTGTTTCTAGAGTCTTTAATTTCACCAATCCCAAATACGATAAATATTTTAGCAAACAGCAGGCAGTACGTGACTTTAAGAAGCCCAATATAAATTGTTAGTTTAAGAAAAATTTAAACCAAGAAGATATCAAAATCAAAAATTTGTATTTAAAACTTAAAAATTAGAATTAATGAAATAAGAAGCTAAAAAATCGAAAATAATTTTGTTGTTAAAAAAATAAAATTATTGTATTAGAAATATGTTAGAGGATAAGTATTTATATTTTTATATTTATTTAATTTAAGTAATTTTAATTTAATTTTATGTTTTAGAGAAAATAAAATATCTTTTGTACCTATACATAAATGCTTATGTTTTCAATTTAAGGATTCAAATTGGCTATTCAAAACAGATTGAAGTTTTCAGATACATCGGGGTCTTAAAAGATGATGTCCAACGGTATTGTGCTTATAAATAAATGTAAGCTAGAAGGTAAGCATTCTCTGCCAAAGTTGGCCTACTAACATTAAAAGCAAATTTTCATATTTATTATTAATAAGGCTTCAAGGTTATTACTAACCAATCTACTAGGTAAAGTTTATCAAACCCACTCTGTTATAATCTAACGAGTAAGTTTGCTAAACTCTACCTAGTATGTTAGTTAATTATAACCTAGTAGCTTCACTAATTTTAACAGTGCAAATTGGGTTTTTTAAACCAAGTTAGTAGGCTAATTTTAGCAGAGTATATTGGTAAACATTAACCAAGCAGGTTGGTTAATAAAACCGTGTAAGTTGGTTAATTTCAACAGAGAGTGTTGGTTAATTAAAACCAAGTAAGCTGGTAATTATTAACCAAGTAGGTCGATTAATATTAACCAAATAGGTTGGCTAATTTCAACAGAGAAGGTTGGTAAGTATTAACCAAGTAGGTTGGCTACCTTTAACAAAGAAGCTTGATTAATATTAACCAAGTAGTTTGGCTAATTTCAACAGAGAAGCTTGGTTAAATAAAACCGAGTAGGTTGGTTAGTATTAAACAAGTAAGTTGGCTAATTTCAACAGAGAAGGTTGGTTAAATAAAACCGAGTAAGTTGGTTAGTATTAACCAAGTACGTTGGTTAGTATTAACCAAGTAGGTTGGCTAATTTCAACAGAGAAGGTTGGTTAATTAAAACCGAGTAGGTTGGTTAGTATTAAACAAGTAACTTGGCTAATTTCAACAGAGAAGGTTGGTTAAATAAAACCGAGTAGGTTGGTTAGTATTAAACAAGTAAGTTGGCTAATTTCAACAGAAAAGGTTGGTTAAATAAAACCGAGTAGGTTGGTTAGTATTAAACAAGTAAGTTGGCTAATTTCAACAGAGAAGGTTGGTTAAATAAAACCGAGTAGGTTGGTTATTATTAACCAAGTAGGTTGCTTAGTATTAACCAAGTAGGTTGGTTAGTATTAACCAACAAGGTTGGCTAATTTCAACAGAGAAGGTTGGTTAATTAAAACCAAGTAGGTTGGTTAGTATTAAACAAGTAAGTTGGCTAATTTCAACAGAGAAGGTTGGTTAAATAAAACCGAGTAGGTTGGTTATTATTAACCGAGTAGGTTGGTTAGTATTAACCAAGTAGGTTGGTTAGTATTAACCAACTAGATTGGCTAATTTCAACAGAGAAGGTTGGTTAATTAAAACCAAGTAGGTTGGTTAGTATTAAACAAGTAAGTTGGCTAATTTCAACAGAGAAGGTTGGTTAAATAAAACCGAGTAGGTTGGTTATTATTAACCGAGTAGGTTGGTAAGTATTAACCAAGTAGGTTGGTTAGTATTAACCAAGTTGATTGGTTAGTATAAACCAAGTAGCTTGGCTAATTCAAACAGAGTAGATTAGTTATTATTAACCCAGTAGGTTTGCTAAATTCAACAAAGTGGGTTGATTAAATAAAACAGAGTAGGTTGTTTTAATTTAACTAAGTAGGTTAGCTAAATTGATACAAGTGTATCGCTATTTCACCTAGGAAAGTTTAGATATTACCCGAGATGATTGGTTGATATTAACAACATGATTGGCTAAAAACAAATAAGTAAATTGGGTATAAAATACCAAGTTAATTGGTTGTTTTTTGCAGAGTTTGCTTGTTTTTATTTATACGAGTACCTTTTGGAGGGGAAATGATCCTTAATCGTGTACTCGGTTGTTTTTAACCGATTTACCATTAATCGAGTTGTCTCTGCTATTTTTTGCAGAGTAACTCTGTAGGTGCTATATTAACAGTGTTACTTGGTTGCTATTAACCGAAATTCGGTTAATTTTAACCCTGCAATGTTTTTGCGTGTAGAGATGAAAATATTGTTCTATGAGGAATGGAAATCCTTAGCAGAGTTCTGTGGATACAACTTAACAATAAACACGGAAAACATAAGCCAATTGAAAAAAGAGTTCCACAATTTGCTCTCTGCAGTAGATGAGAAAATGCTCGTTAACAGCATTCAGCATGTCAAGGGTTCTGCACACAGAGAAATATATGCAAGTTTAGATCACAATCTTTGCGAAAACAATTACTTCAACGAAAGGTACACTAACGATATGATTTCTACAGTTTTTAAAGCCAGAGGTGAACTGATGGACTTGAACTTTATACCTCATAGGGATGATTTACCAATCATTTGCTCTCTATGTAACCTACGAGAAAGGGAGAACATTTACCATTTCTTAGGAAGGTGTCCTGTACTAAGGGAGTTTAGACTTCGATATTTTGGAAAACTAGAATTAGATGAATTGGAAATGAGAAACATTCTGAATGGCAACGACTGGAATATATTATATATCTACTGTCAAAAAGCATCAAAATATAGAAAATCGATAATTGAAGAATCTTTTTAAATACTTTATAGACTTCGTCAAACTCGGGCAGACGGCTTTTAGCCATGTCTTAAAATTTAATGTATTAAACTGATTGTTAATTAATTTAAAAAGGATCAATAAATCTTATCTATCTATCTATCTATCTACCTATCTATCTAAAATGCGAACGAAACTGCTGCCAAAACTACTTGTTAAGCTCGACTTAGTTGTAGTATCTCTATAGAAGATAAGGGAGGTGTTTTTTTAGTCAGTAAAAATCTGACACTACTATAAGCATCGGGCTTATAGTGTCTTCCTGAAGATTTCTCACCTTCCTACGCAAAAAAAAAAAAAAAAAAAAATTTAGAAGCAAATTAGGAACTTATGTAGGTATGTCAAAGCCTTTGGATGGATTTGTGAAATAATATTATTCTCTATCTTTTTTTAGGTAGGTATACCTATTTGTTCTTTGCAATTCCCTAATTATTCTAATTTCGTTGCTCAATTTTGTCTATCAGAGCCAAAAACAGAAACAGTATTGTTTGTTACTCCTAGTCCTAGTTGCTATTGCTACATACATAGATACATATATACGTATTTTGCAATCAGGTTCATGAGGTTATGATGACACCTGCAGGCAGGAAGGTTGGTTTTATTTGATTTGGTGCGATCTTTTGATGATGGCGAAAATAACGTGGTTGACTTTTTTGGGTTTGATAAAAATAAAAAAAATCTGAAAAAAATAGTTAAATTAAAACTTCAATTTGAAGTAGGGCGACAAAGAAAAAGAAAATAAAGTCCTAAGAAATTGTGGATACAGATTTTTTTACGGGTTAGTTACCTATTTATTTAATACCACCTACTTAATTAAGAGGTTGTATGGTTATGATAGGTTGTAGGTAGGTACCTATGTTTGTATGAAAAAACGCAACCAGAAGAATAACTGTAGGTACGAGAATATACATTGTAGATACATACCTACGTATACCTAGTACATTACAATTTTTAAAAAACGTATGCCTAGGAATTCATTGCGTTTGTGAAAATTTATTAAAAGGTGACAATTTTCTAGTTATCAATTAGATACAAACATACAAATCAGCTGGTTAAAGCTAACGATAAAATTTAAACGAATCGAAAAATGGTTTTTTAATAAAAAAAATCGTGCGTATAACTTCGAGTTTCGGTTTGGAATAATTTTATTCTTCTTATTCTTCTTGTTTTTCATTTTTACAATTTAATATGGCCGGATGGGCGAGTAGGAAATGCGAGCCTCAGACGTGTGAATTTTTTTTACGACCTTTTTAATGGGTTTTGGTGGGAATTTTGTTTAATTGGTTTTTTATTGCTTTTTAAATGTTTTGTTTTTCTTTGGCGGCATGAGCGGTCTGGTTTTTGAGGATTGTTTTGAGGGTTAGTGGATTGTCGTGTGGTGCGGATTGTGTGTAATTTGAGGATGGGTATTATGAGGGTGAGTTGGACATGAATGTGAAAGAGATGTTTTGAGGGATGGTTATGGTGTTTGTATATTGAGGATCGGTATTAAAATTTTTAAAATGAACTGTTGGGCGATGATGGTTTTCAAGTATCGTTGCAGTTGAATAGGTATGAATAAATATAAATTATCTTGTGATGCCGTTGGTTGTGGTGCAAAGTGAGATGTCATAATCATGATGGGAACGAGATTTTGTGTGGAGTTCTATTTTTAAATGAGGAGATTGACCTAGTCCGAAATAGAATTTGGTGATGGTTGGTTTTAATGCGTACTGTTGCCTGTTGATGTGATTCAAGTGTCGTTGTAGCTAGGAAAATATGTGTAGATACGAGTATTCCTGTTTGTCATGATGATATGTGGACTTTTTAGATGAGGGTATTGATCTAGTCTGATATTTGGAATTGTTTTTTTTTTTTTATTGATTTGTTTTTCCTTGGGTGTTATGATGATGATGCTGATGGTTTTTGTTGGTTTGTTTTGTGGATGAGTGAGTTATGGGGATGGTTGAAAAAAAAAAAATATGATGCCGTTGGTTGTGGTGCAAAGTGAGATGTCATAATCATGATGGGGAAGAGATTTTGTGTGGAGTTCTAATGTGTTTGTATATTGAGGATCGGTAATATGTCAAGTGAATTTTATGCACTGTTGCCCTGTTGATGTGTTTTGGATAGCCGTTGTAGCTAGAAATATATGTATGTTTATATTCCTGTTTGTCATTAGATATGGTGGGTGAATTTTTTGATGAGACCATCGACCTAGTCCGAAAGAATTGGATGGGTGGTTGAGGGGGTAGAAATAGTTATGAATTGTGTGGTGTGGAGTGTGTGTGTGCGTGTGTGTGTGTGTGTCTAGCTTGTTAGCTAGTTAGCTGATAGTTGTTGGAGTTTGGATAGGAATGGGTGACGATAAGATGTGATTATAGGTATGCGTGTTTGTGTCTTTATATTTACAAGACAAAGATATGGACATGGAATTATTTATATTTTAAGAAAAGGGATGATCTCTTAAGAAAAAGGGGAACTAACACTTTGTTTGTATACCCGTGTCAAGCTATCCCCATGATGACCAAAACGTTATATATATACATATATATATACATATGAACCTACATATATTTTTAGAAAAAATGATCTTGAGAGTATAAAACCAGACTGGTTTTTCAGTTTGAAAACAGTTCATTCGTGTAATCAAGATATTAACGAACCTTTTTTTAATTTCAAAGAAAATATGTCTTTCTTAACTAAAATCAAAAATGCTTTAAAGCAGTCAGAGGAACGGAAACCGATTTGCAGCATATCGAAGCTGGCGATTAAAAAAAGATTCCCGGTGGTTAAGGCGAGTAGGTGTACTACACGATTCGGGGAGCAGATTTCAGTGGAGCTCCAGGATTGTGTGGTTTATCTACCGAAACGGCTAGTTACTAGGCTGGATGACGAAGATGTAAAGCAATTGAAAAACTGCTCACTGGAGGTGTTGGGGCCTTGCGGGCAGTCGTTTAACATAGACTTCCATGAGAAGGAAGAACAACGACAGGAACAGCAGCAGGAACAGCAGCAGCAAACAACTCAGGAAAACATTGGAAATGAGCCAGATGTGAGTGGGGGAATGTATTTTTTAAACTCCCAAAAACGTTTATTTTATAATGAGTTTCAATAAGTACCTACATTAGTATAAAAAAAAATATAAATACATGTAACTTTCATTAAAAAAAAAATAAATAAATAAATATACATATCAATTTGTATGAAATATAAATTTACTGTTTTTATTTATTCTCGGGGTATTCGTTTGGCTAAAGTCTTTGTTATTTTTTCTAATTTTTAGCGAATTGAAGTTTTGAGTGAGATCGAGACTAAAGTAAAACGATTCGGCATAAAGGGAAGGAAGTTTGAATTCAAAATCAAGCCCATACCAAAGGATGAAGAACCATCTTCGTGGGTCAAGGGGGCAATTCATGATATGATTGCCTTCGCTGTGTCAGGCCTTGACTCAACAGATAAAGTAGGAATTACTTTCTGTGGAATGGGCTTTACTGAAAGAGGAAATGGATGGGTTAACTTCAAAAATCTTTCCGAGCTGAAATTTAATGACGTCTGGGGAATGATTAGCAGAATATTCCAAAGTAACTCGCAAGGTTTGAGCACGGATAATTTCTGCATGTCAGTTACATCTGTAAAAATGCCAATTGGAAAAGGAAAAGGAAAAAAACCTTCATATATGTTCAACACATTCGGGGAAGAGTGCAATCCTGAATAAAAATAAATTGAAATCATTTGAATAAAACAAAAGCTTTTTTATTTTCAAAACTATACAGAAAAGATGGTTTTTATTTGTTTTCTTTTGAAATAGGTATCCATGAATTGTGGTCGGATGCAAAACCAAGCCATTTTACAAGCAATCGATTTTTTCTCCTTTGAAGCACTTTTTTAATCAGATATGTATCGGGAAACTTTGTTTTTTGTAGTTCCAGCTCATAGAACCCTCCTTTAATGGGGTGCCCCTGATAGTCTTCTAATAGATAAGTAACCGGATTTGTGTGTTGAACTTTGGTTATTTTGAAGATTTCTGTTGTCCAATTCGGTGTGTATCCCTTATCAAATACATGTTTGTATTTACTAATTCTGACAAATTCTCCTATCTTGAACTTTGGAACAATATGAATTTTGATGTGATCATATATTGTAGATAGTATTTGCTTTTCATTTGCAGCATTGACTTTGGAAGGCTTCATTTTGATAGTACGATGTTTTGAATTGTTGTACTTTTTAGTTATTGTATCTATTATATCAATCCAGCAATATGAACCATTGCCACTAAACTCTTTCCACATAAGGGCTTTCAGAGTGCGATTAAATCGTTCGACAATCGAGGCTTTAAGAGATGTAAATGTCGAATAATGATTGATTTTATGGTTTTTCATTAGGCTTTGGAAAGTTGTATTGAAAAATTCTTTCCCGTCATCGGTTTGTAAATTTTTTGGAATACGACCTTTTTTTAATATGTTTTTCATAGCATCTGTGACACTCGAACCGGTTTTATTTTTAATAGGGGCTGTCCAAGCAAACTTAGAAAATGTATCAATTACAGTAAGAAGATACCGATAATTTTTGTTATCTGCCGAATATGCCCCCATTTCGACTAGATCAGCTTGCCATAAATCATCAAGCCCCTTGACAATGACTCGCCGTTTTTTGAAATTTCTTCTGGCTGGCTTGTGAAGTTCTTCGACAACATCTCTTTTACTCATCTTTGCACAGAATGATTAAAACAACAAAACATTTTACCTTCTTATAAGTTTATTCATTTAAAATTTTTTTATAAAAATTAACAATTCTCTTAATTTTACTAATTTTAACTTTAATTTTATAACATGCACAAGTGTCTGGTCCTTTATTGTACAAGTTAAGTGAAGAGTTTGAAGCACAGTTCAGGAAGTGAAATCTATTCGATGACATTATACGATCATCCTTTTCGAATCTCTTTACAAATAAAATACACTCCATGGCTTCTGAAAAGTGTGCGTCAAGTATGATGTGTTGATTAGATTTTAAGAATGTTAAAAGTTCGTCAACAACTAAATTAATTTTTAAAGAAGACATGTTTTTCATTTGAATTATAGGTGCAAACTGAATTTGTTACGGTAAAATTTACCGCAACAATGACTGGCCTTCGTTTCCTTCCTTCCCTTCTTTTCTTTGGTTGCGGCTGCAAAATTCTGGCGAGGTTGAGGGCAACCATGGTACCATCAACCATTGGTGTACTTCGTCAGCATTTTGCAAAAGTGACAAATACAGGTTTCGAGTGAAAGGGTACCGAGATTAACGAGATTATACTTGACATGTAGACGGGCGGTCTCATGGAACAAAACGAATGCCAGCGGATGAGCTGAAGAGGTAACGAGTCAGGCGGACTCTTACCTACCTTAAAAGTTAACAACGAACCACCACAAATTTCAACATCCTAAATTTTAATTGCTATAAAATAACGTAAATTCTTTTTGTAAGCGTAAGGGTCCCTAACGATGAGTGTAACTTTTAGATTCTTTTCCTAAAGATATTAATTCGTCTTCTTCAAAAAGGTCCACTTTGAATTTAGTTCGCGTGTTAAAATTATGCTTTCCTCTTTCGTCTTAATATTATTTAGTAACAATGACTTCGCTCTTCGAAACACTCGCGAGTATTTAATGGTAACTAGGGGAATGCCTAGAAAAGGGCTTTTCCTCGGTTTTATTCTTTTTGATTTTCTCGAGAAATTTAGTTAATAATAGTCTGAACTCGACCATTTAGATTCGGCAAGTTTTGGAAAGACATCCAACAACTTGCTGAATCCGTGAATGTGAGTGTGAGAGCAAAGTTTCGTTTGAGATTCGACAACGGTGGTTTTCTGTGAAACGAAAAAGGTTTCCAGGAAGCCGGTGTCCGTGACCGATGATCGCGAAAACGATTGGCTGGATGTGTGTATGTGTGAGTGACTGGAATGGTCGAGGGAGGAAAGAAAGGATTTTTAAGCTAGGAAAGTTCACTCTTGAGAGAGCTTACCAAGCGATAAGGTGAAAACAAAAAGATTATAGAAAAGGATTCGAGAAAGTTAAAAAAGAAAAAAAAAATCGAGGAAAATAGCAGAGAATTTAAAAAGGAGATCGAGGACAAAAATTTGGAAAAAGAAGGAATAGTGATTCGAGGAGCAAAGTCAAGGGAAAAATAGGAGAAACGAGAAGTTGGAGGAACGTAAATCGAGAAATAAAAGATAAGTTGATCGGACATCTTGTCCAAATAAAATATTTTACTGTTTTGTGTATTAAAAATTCGGGTGGACCTGTGTTAATTCTTTCTGTATAAATTTAATTCGCGACCAATTCAATTTGTTATTTCGAGTTTTGAGTTTCAATCGTTAGAGGCCTAAACGCGTTTCATTTGCTTTTCAAATTCATTTGTATTTTATTTTATCGAAAAAATTTTGGGTTTTTATCCTGGTTTCTACCAAGGTTTCCCAAATAAAATTTATTTTTCAATTCCCCAGTGGAAATCATAATAACGGTCTTTTATTTCACAAAATTATTTGCTTCCACTTATTCATTAGTTTTGGAATTTTACTAATTGTCTTTCGAACAAAAATTCCTGGCGCCCACTTTTTATTACAGTACCCCACTGTACTTGTAATAAAAATATTCTTTCGCTTCATTAAATTGATTATATTGATAATCAATTTAAATCTCCCTATCGCGAATTCTTCCACCTCCACTGAACCCAGCCCAGCTGAGCAGCCGCGGTGGTAGCTTACATCAACGAGCTACGCGAGTTGCACTTTTTGTTGTTTTATCGCAGTTTTTTTTTTTGGCTTATCTGTCAAAAGCGAGTCGAGTCGTGTTTTGTTTTCCTTTCGTTTTAATTCGAGTTCGCGTAGTTATTTGTTATTATTAATAAAATTAATAATTATAATAATCTTAATAAAAAGAGGTCGGATACCCATTATCGCGCCGCGAAGAAAAAGTGTAACAAATTGGCGCCCAACGTGGGGCCAACCGACGACCGGTGGAAGAATTGTGTTTTTTTTGTGATTACATACGTGTTGTAATTGTGCCGTAGAGATTTTTTTTTAATTATAAATTAATTGGTGAATATTTTATACAGTGTTTTCTTTTTTATTAGGTTTTTTTATAAAGTTAAATTAAAAGGAATTCGTGAGGAGAAAATAAGTGCATAAGCAGAAAAGGAGTACCAACATACATATCAACATACGTACATACAAGAGTTTGAGGATTTTACGCAAGTATTTATTTTTTTGTTGTGTTGTGAATTTTTTTGTATGCATTTCATTTGATTATCGTTTTTACTATTATTATTTTTCCCTTTTTATATCCGGTGCTTCGTTTGTGTTATATTTTTTTTATTTCAATTAATTTCTTTTCATTTTTATTTATTAATCTTTCAATACCGGCATTTTGTTTTTTTTTCTCTTGTGAGTTGTGACATTGATTTGATAGGTCTCTCATGCGATTTATTTGAGTTTTTTTTTCTTGAGTGGGTTAGGCTTTCTTATTGTAATTGAGTGCAATCATTTAAATTCATAGACAGTGGCGTGCTGATTTTTTTTTTTTTGGTCAAATATTTTTTTCAATTTGAGTGCAGGTTTTGATTTTTTTTTAAATCTATTTTTTTTTAAATTTTTGAATTTAGCAAGAGAATATTTGCAAAATTTTTTTGAGCGTTGTTTTTTTTTTGTTTTAAAGGAATTTTTTTTTTTAGTATACAAATTGTTTTTCTGTTTCTTCTTTTTAAATTCTTTAGCAAGTTACAATCATGAATATAGGTCGTTTAGCACAGGACGAGCTGGCCTATGAGATGAAGGTCAGGGGTTTGAAAGTAGGAACGGTGGAGGAAATGCGGAAAGCATTGAGGTCATCGAGGTTACTCGTTAAGAGGAACTCGATAGATATTAGCGTTGTTTACCCTTTCAGTTTCGAGGAAGATCGGGATGCCGTGAAGGCAAAAATGGATGAGATTAGGGTTCTTTTAAAGGATGCTCCGAAAAATCCGAAGTCTTCGGAGTATATTAAAATAATGACCAAAATAGAATGGTGTATAGGTAGATTAGGTAGGACACCGTGTGAAGCTGAGGATGAGGAAGAGGAAATAAGTTCGCTCAGGAATGAGGTTTTATTTTTACTAGGTGATCTCACAGGTGAAAGTGAGATAAGTGATAGGGAGGAAGAGTCGCCGAAGAAGAAGACTCCAGCTCGGACAGAAACCCAACTTAAAGTACAAGTTGGTCGGACAGAAACTTTAAGTCCGCGGTCTCCATCAGTTTCTGGTACGGTTAGGGAAAATTTAGGGCCTGCTTTAGCGACTGCAGCTGGACCACGTCGGGGTGACAGCAGTCCTATAGCAGAAGAGGTTGTTGTTAGGGTTCCAGAGCGTAGGTTAGAACGTGTCGAGGCATATCCTGAACAATTGGCGGTTCAACAAAGGTGGCCTGAACGTATAGGAAAGTGGGGTGTCAAATTTACTGGTGACTCGGACGGAGCCTCAGTAAATTCTTTCTTGGAGAGGGTGGAGGAACTTCGGTTGGCTAACGATGTTCCAGAAACCCATCTTTTTAAATCCGCTTCGGAACTTTTATCTGGTAGGGCGCTTATGTGGTTTAGGACGGTTAGGGAAGATATTATGAATTGGCAAGAGTTCATTAAAGAACTGAAGGCAGAGTTCTTACCTGCGAATTACGATGATCTTCTGTTGGAGGAAATCAATCGTCGTTCGCAGGGCAAGGATGAAACCTTCGGAGCTTACTTGGCCACGATGAGGACATTGTTTCGAAGATTGTCGGAACCATTGTCAGAGGGAAGAATGCTTTCAATTTTGAGGAAAAATGTGGACCCTTTCTTCCAATTGCAGATTGCGAGTGTTAAACCAAAGACGATTAAGGAACTCGCTGTCTTAGGTAGGGAACTAGATTCGTTGAAAGTGAACGTGGATACTTTCACTCCCCCTTCTAGAAGTAGGAATTTATTAGAACCAGAATGTGGTTATAGGCCGAGTACTTTGGGACAGAATCGAGTTGCGGTGGTCAGTTCGGCCCCGAATAACCCATTTAGGCAGGTGGTTAGGTGTTACAACTGTAGCAGAGAAGGACATTTCGCCAATAGTTGTTCGGTACAACAGCGATGTTTTGGTTGTGGAGCGGTAGGCGTTTTTCGGAGGGACTGTAGGCGGTGTTCGGGAAATGGGGAACGGGCTCTTGTATCAGCAGGGCGAGAGACCCGTCGGCGTTAGTTAGGTCGTCTGCTGGCGACCAACTGGTTAATCGGGATAAATTGAGTTTCACTTTAGCGGCAAATGGTAGGGATAGTAGGCCATATTTAGGAGTACGAATTTATGGAATCAAGTTTTTAGGATTGCTTGATTCAGGTGCTTCACGCACCATAGTAGGAGGAGATGGGTGGAAAATTTTAAAGGAGTTAGGTTTAAAATTAGAGAAATGTAGTGTTGGGTCAGTAGTGTTAGCAGATGGGGCGGGTGTAGGAGTAGCTGGATCTGTCTCTTTACCTATGGAGGTTGAGAACAAATCCATTCTGTTAGAATGCCTGGTTATGCCAAGTCTCCCACACCTTTTGATCTTAGGTGCCGATTTTTGGGCACTATCGGGCATAGTTCCGGATTTGAGATCAGGTATGTGGAATTTTTCGAGCCAAGAGATAGTGGCGTCGATAACAGACATGGTAGCAATAAGGGAAAAATCGGATTTGAACGATTCTGAGAATAGGAGATTAGAATTAGTGTTAGAAGAACTTTTTAAATCAATGACCGAGGGTTTAGGGTGTACCAACTTAGTTGAGCACAAAATTAGGACGTCCGCAGAACCGATAAAGCAGCGATACTACCCAGTGTCACCTGCGATCCAAAAACACATCGATCAGGAACTCCAAGAAATGTTAAAATCTGGAGTGATCGAAAAATCCAAGAGTCCTTGGGCATCTCCTATTCTTTTAGTAAAGAAGAAAGATGGTAGTTTTCGGTTCTGCGTAGACTATAGGAAGTTAAATGAAGTAACTGATAGGGATGCTTATCCACTCCCCTTTATTTCGTCAATCTTAGACAAGCTTCGAAACGCGAAGTTTTTGTCATCGCTTGACATTAAATCTGCATACTGGCAGATACCCATGGAGAAGGAATCGCGCAAGTACACAGCCTTTACCGTACCGGGAAGGGGGCTCTTCCAATTTTTGAGAATGCCCTTTGGTTTGCACAATTCCCCGGCAACGTGGCAGAGGTTCATTGACGACGTTTTAGGACCCGATCTAGAACCTTTCGTCTTTGTGTACTTGGATGACATTATCATCGTCACCGATTCTTTCGAAAAACACCTCGAAATTCTCAAAGAAGTTTTTAAAAGATTAAGGGAAGCAGGACTTAAAGTAGGTAGGGAAAAATGTAACTTTTGTAGGCCTTCTTTGAAATTTCTAGGTTATGTGGTAGATAGGAATGGACTTCACGTCGACCCTGAAAAAGTGGAAAGCATGTTGAGGATTCCTGCACCGAAAAATGTGAAGGAAATTAGGAGTTTTGTAGGGACTATTTCTTGGTATCGACGTTTCGTGCCAAATTTTGCTATTTTAGTTAGGCCTCTTACCGATCTCTTAAAGAAAGGTAAGAAATTTGAGTGGACAAAAGAATGTGAGGAGAGTTTTAGGAAAGCCAAAGAGTGTTTGGTTACGGCACCGATACTGACGTGTCCGGATTTTTCTCGGCCGTTTGTTGTTCAAACAGACGCGTCCGATTATGGTATCGGGGCCGTACTTTCGCAGGAGTTTGAAGATGGGGAGAAAGCTATTTGTTATATTAGTCGGTCATTGAATAGGAACGAAAGGAACTACTCTACGACCGAAAAGGAATGCTTGGCTGTTCTTTGGGCGATTGAGAAGTTGCGACCATATGTCGAGGTGGTTCGATTTACTGTCGTGACTGATCATCACTCATTGGTTTGGCTAAGTAACCTTAAGGATCCGCAGGGTAGATTAGCTCGTTGGGCCATTCGGCTCCAACAATTTGATTTCAAAATCATCCACAGAAAGGGTAAAGAACATGTCGTTCCTGATATGTTATCGCGTGGAGTTCCAGAGTTGGCTGGAGTTTCAGTAGCGGATTTGGACCCGTAGATGATGAAAATGAAATCATTAGTAGAAAAGAACCCATTAGGATACCCATCTTGGAGAGTAGAAGATGGGCTGCTGTATAAGCATGTTAGGGTGAATCATGTCGTGGTTCATGAGGAGAGCGAGGGGTGGAAGTTAGTGATAGGAAAAAAGGATAGGTCGAGAATTTTAAACGAGTGCCATGATAGCCCATTAGCAGGACACATGGGTGTAAAGAAAACCTTTGCTAGGATAGCAGAAAAGTTTTACTGGCCCAAAATGAGAGGGGATATTACCAAATACGTTAGGAATTGTAAAATTTGCCAAAAAGTGAAACCGATCAACGAGAAACCAGCTGGTCTTATGACAGAAAGAGTAGGGAATTCGAAACCGTGGGATATGGTGTGCGTGGATTTAGTGGGTCCATTGCCAAAGTCGTCGAGGGGATTCATTTATATTTTGACAGTGGTAGACTACTTCACGAAGTTTCCACTTTTGTTTGCGTTGCGTTCTGCAACCGCGAAAGCAGTGTGCAAAGAATTGGAAGAAAACGTTTTTCTTCTCTTCGGGGTTCCAAAGTGGATCGTCTGTGACAACGGTCCCCAGTTCCGTAGCAAGGAACTGCAAAGGCTTGGCGAAGCTTACGGGTCACAACTTCGGTATACTGCGCATTACCATCCGCAGGCGAATCCTGCGGAGCGCATTAACCAAATTATTAAAACCACTCTTCGTGCTTATGTCTCCGAGAATCAACGGAGTTGGGATTCGCAGCTGGCAAAGGTAGCCTGTGCGATCCGAACTTCACAACATGAGGTGTTAGGTGTTTCCCCATATTTCGCAAATTTCGGTAGGAACATGGTAACTAGTGGCCATGATTTAAGACTTAGTGATATTGATAGAGATCAAAGTAGTGAGGAAATTAGTCGGCAGTTTAAGAAGCTTCGTGAGGATATAGCTAGGAAGTTGGAGGCGGCGAGTAGAAAGACCGCAAAAGTTTATAATCTTAGGAGGAGAGACACGCAGTATCAACCTGGCGATCTCGTGTGGAGGAGGAATTTCGCGCTGTCCGATGCAGCGACTTATTTTGCAGCCAAGTTAGCCACTAAATTTGTAGGCCCATTTAGAATTAGTAAGCGTGTGTCACCTTGGACATACTTACTAGTGGATGATAGAGGGAAAGATCGGGGTACGTGGCACGTAAAAGATTTAAAACCTTACGTTGATGGTTAATTCAAAAGTCCCTTAGTTTCTTGTTCTAATTTTATATTTTACCTTCTTTTCTGATTGTTTTTTGTAAACTAAGTAGAATTTAACGTTTTCTTTATAGTTGTGCCATAGTTTTTTTTAACGTTTTTTTTTAACTTTTTTAATTCAGTAATGATGGAATCCGATGTTTGTGTTGTTTACCTTTTGTTACCCCTCCTAGTTTTGCCTTAAGAAATGGTTTACTTTTCTTCGAAAGGTAAACACATTTCTTGGGGAGGTAAGGGTGGGATTTGTTACGGTAAAATTTACCGCAACAATGACTGGCCTTCGTTTCCTTCCTTCCCTTCTTTTCTTTGGTTGCGGCTGCAAAATTCTGGCGAGGTTGAGGGCAACCATGGTACCATCAACCATTGGTGTACTTCGTCAGCATTTTGCAAAAGTGACAAATACAGGTTTCGAGTGAAAGGGTACCGAGATTAACGAGATTATACTTGACATGTAGACGGGCGGTCTCATGGAACAAAACGAATGCCAGCGGATGAGCTGAAGAGGTAACGAGTCAGGCGGACTCTTACCTACCTTAAAAGTTAACAACGAACCACCACAAATTTCAACATCCTAAATTTTAATTGCTATAAAATAACGTAAATTCTTTTTGTAAGCGTAAGGGTCCCTAACGATGAGTGTAACTTTTAGATTCTTTTCCTAAAGATATTAATTCGTCTTCTTCAAAAAGGTCCACTTTGAATTTAGTTCGCGTGTTAAAATTATGCTTTCCTCTTTCGTCTTAATATTATTTAGTAACAATGACTTCGCTCTTCGAAACACTCGCGAGTATTTAATGGTAACTAGGGGAATGCCTAGAAAAGGGCTTTTCCTCGGTTTTATTCTTTTTGATTTTCTCGAGAAATTTAGTTAATAATAGTCTGAACTCGACCATTTAGATTCGGCAAGTTTTGGAAAGACATCCAACAACTTGCTGAATCCGTGAATGTGAGTGTGAGAGCAAAGTTTCGTTTGAGATTCGACAACGGTGGTTTTCTGTGAAACGAAAAAGGTTTCCAGGAAGCCGGTGTCCGTGACCGATGATCGCGAAAACGATTGGCTGGATGTGTGTATGTGTGAGTGACTGGAATGGTCGAGGGAGGAAAGAAAGGATTTTTAAGCTAGGAAAGTTCACTCTTGAGAGAGCTTACCAAGCGATAAGGTGAAAACAAAAAGATTATAGAAAAGGATTCGAGAAAGTTAAAAAAGAAAAAAAAAATCGAGGAAAATAGCAGAGAATTTAAAAAGGAGATCGAGGACAAAAATTTGGAAAAAGAAGGAATAGTGATTCGAGGAGCAAAGTCAAGGGAAAAATAGGAGAAACGAGAAGTTGGAGGAACGTAAATCGAGAAATAAAAGATAAGTTGATCGGACATCTTGTCCAAATAAAATATTTTACTGTTTTGTGTATTAAAAATTCGGGTGGACCTGTGTTAATTCTTTCTGTATAAATTTAATTCGCGACCAATTCAATTTGTTATTTCGAGTTTTGAGTTTCAATCGTTAGAGGCCTAAACGCGTTTCATTTGCTTTTCAAATTCATTTGTATTTTATTTTATCGAAAAAATTTTGGGTTTTTATCCTGGTTTCTACCAAGGTTTCCCAAATAAAATTTATTTTTCAATTCCCCAGTGGAAATCATAATAACGGTCTTTTATTTCACAAAATTATTTGCTTCCACTTATTCATTAGTTTTGGAATTTTACTAATTGTCTTTCGAACAAAAATTCCTGGCGCCCACTTTTTATTACAGTACCCCACTGTACTTGTAATAAAAATATTCTTTCGCTTCATTAAATTGATTATATTGATAATCAATTTAAATCTCCCTATCGCGAATTCTTCCACCTCCACTGAACCCAGCCCAGCTGAGCAGCCGCGGTGGTAGCTTACATCAACGAGCTACGCGAGTTGCACTTTTTGTTGTTTTATCGCAGTTTTTTTTTTTGGCTTATCTGTCAAAAGCGAGTCGAGTCGTGTTTTGTTTTCCTTTCGTTTTAATTCGAGTTCGCGTAGTTATTTGTTATTATTAATAAAATTAATAATTATAATAATCTTAATAAAAAGAGGTCGGATACCCATTATCGCGCCGCGAAGAAAAAGTGTAACAAATTTAACATAGAGACTTTTATGTAAACTATTTATTTTAATCTTTCATACAACAACATTAATTTTTTAATTCTTATCAACTTATTTTCAACCATGTAGCAAGCACATGTATCCGCTCCTTCCTGGCATAAATTTGAAGACCAAGGACAGTTAACAAAATGACAGCCATAATCGGACGTTGTCGAGGATAAATTTATAAATCTTTTCAAGGAAGTTATACAGCTCAAAAGCTCCTCATGATGTTCGTCTAGCAAGATGTTTTTATTTTCTCTAACGAATTTTAAGATTTCTTCAAAAATCAATATAGGCTTTATGTTAGGCATCGCGAATTACTGACTGATCACATAGGTAGTAAGGTAAAGACTAAATTGATTTTAAGCAGATATGACGCGGTTTTCTTTATTTAAGTATTTTTCAATTTCAATTTGAAGGTATTGTCTAATTTGTTCAATTTTTTCGTCAACATAATTTTTGGAAGCGGCGTCTCCTTTTTCTTGAGGATCTTGAATATTTTGCAAGCGTTTCCAGTTTAAGTTATAATTGCCGTTTGTCGTGGTGAGAAATCCCTCACCAGGTGGCCCGGTTAATCCTCGCTCACCCTGTATACCCTGAGGTCCTTGCTCTCCTTTTTCCCCTTTTGCTCCCATTCTTGGGAAAGATCTATTCGAAATACGCCCGAATTTATCAATACTCATTTTATTTTTAGTTTTTAATATTTTATTCAATAATATTTGCTTCTTTCAGCTCTTCAATGATTGAAACAATTTCGTTAGAGTGGTTATTATGTCCAGATTGATGTGAAGCAATTAGAAGTCTCAATCGGTCTATGAGCTCATTAGGGTCATCCCAGAATATATAGTCTTTTTTCATTTTTGATAACTGCATCAATCCACTCCCTGTAGCCGAAGGTGACAAATTAGGGGAATTATTTGTGTTATTTCCAAATAATTTACTTATTATATGTTTGTATTTATAACCACGATTGCCACGGACTTGTTTTCTCGAGTCATAAGAAACCCTATGTGCATTAGTATCAATTAATATCGACTTGTAATTTTTTAAATCTTCTTCGTTGTAGATGGATTTATCAGGTATTTTTTTAAATATTAGCTCGTATAATCCATTTGTTCCTTCAAAGTTTTTATTTTGAACTTGTAAATCATTTCCTTGAACATTAAACTTGGCATTTCCAAGATAAATCTTTCCATTTTTTAAATGTATACCATAAACGTTATCAATTAAACTCGAATTATTTAAAAATAAATCTAAATAGCTTTTTGGTAAATCTTGAAATTCTTTTTGCAATAATAACTGTTTTGTAAAATCATGATATCGAAGATTTCGATTAGAGGTTTTCGGTGTTTCGATACGATTTTCTGTAGTAGTATTGAGAGAATTAATGGAAGTGTTAGGAGGAGTTATGAATTCTTCGTTCAAGTTGTGTTTTATTTTCTTTATTGGACTTTCAAATACATTTTGTTCGTGTGCTTCGTTCTGTTTCACGTTTGATTTTTTCACTAGTTCGTTTAGAGGTTTGGTAATTGGTTTAAAGGTTTCTTCTATTTGAGTTTCGTAAGCTTCTCTACCATTTCTAAGAGCTTTGTATTTCTTTCTTAGATCATTGGTGGTTTTGATAAGTTCTTTTGTTAATTTCACATCAATATTCATCATATTGAGGACGTTTTCTTTTACAGAAACAATTGGTAAATAAGTGTCGTATTGCTTTAACAAATCTTCCTAGTTTTATATTGATGTTTGATGATAAAGAATGATAGGCTCCAAGGTGTATGGAATCAGTTTTTAAAACTATTTTGTGTTCGCTTAACTTTTTGAACTGCTCTCGTAGAACATTTCTATGCATGTGACAAAATTTTATCATTTGACCGGTTTTTAAAGCTGTTGCATTGTACTGCTCATGAACTGGTTTGAACCGTATCTTATCTGCTACCTAACTGGTCTGAACCGCTTTCAACCGCCTCGGTATCGTTCTTAACTGCTTCTGAAACTGGTTTAAACTGCTCATGAACTGGTTTGAACCGTATCTTATCTGCTACATAACTGGTCTGAACCGCTTTCAACCGCCTCGGTATCGTTCTTAACTGCTTCTGAAACTGGTTTAAACTGCTCATGAACTGGTTTGAACCGTATCTTATCTGCTACATAACTGGTCTGAACCGCTTTCAACCGCCTCGGTATCGTTCTTAACTGCTCATGAACTGGTATAAACCGTTTCGTATCCGTTTCCTCACTGATTTGAACCGCTTTCAACCGCCTCGGTATCGTTCTTAACTGCTTCTGAAACTGGTTTAAACTGTTCATGAACTGGTATAAACCGTTTCGTATCCGTTTCCTCACTGATTTGAACCGCTTCTAACTGCCTCTGTATCATTCTTAACTGCTTCTGGAACTGGTTTGAGCTACCCTTATCTGAGTATATGATAATGAAAACTACTTATAGTTTTAGAAAACAATCAAATCCTTTTCTATACCGTCCTTCATTTAAGAGGCTATCCTTGTTAATTACCAAAAACCCGTAGTTGGTATTCCAACATTCTGCACATACTTTTTGAAAGGAATTAAAGGTCATATCCGTATTGACATGATCGTTATAAATGTGTTTCAAATTCATATCATCCTGTTTGAAGACGATAAGAAAATTTGCATTGTCTCGAATTAAATGTTTGGGTATTCTTGTATATGTTTGACATAAATAAAAACTGTCAATAATGATGATGCCGACCCATGCTAAAGTAAGTCCGGATAGTATCTTGTTTTTCACAGGCAATATCATCAAAAATAAATATGGAATTTGGCTTAGCCTTTTCGGGGGTGATAACATCAGTGTTATTGGAAAAAGTAAAGAATCCCATATTTTTTATTGGTTTGATGGCACTTCGAAGAAACTCATATTTTGGTTGATGTAGAGATTTAGAATAAATGTAAATATTTTCGAATCTCAATCCATTCGGATGTAGTAGCAAACTCATCATAACATTTGTTTTACCACAATTTGAGGGACCAGTAATAATTCCTCTTATACTATTCGGTAAAAGCTTACTATGCTTTGTTGTTGCAGCACTTTTACACGTATCCATGTTTTTTATTGGTAGCTGGTCTTGTTGTTTAATGAATCGCATAGTGGTAAGAACTAAAATATTTTCATATATATGCGAAGTTTATATTTAAATTGATATCATAACATTACTAACCACCGTAAAATAATGTTCACATTATTTGTATAAAATGATTGATTTTTCAAAAAATTTACCCAGTCGACGAGCTAACGCTAAAGGAAAAGGTTTAATAAATTCTGTAATTAACAAACTACCTATTGAACTACATCTTCCTGGATATCAATACTGTGGACCTGGAACAAAACTCCAGCAACGTTTAGCTAGAGGTGATCCTGGAATCAATTTGCTTGATCAAGCTTGTAAGGAACACGATATATCTTATTCTAAAATAAAAAATACCTCTGATCGACACTTATCAGATAAGATTTTATATGAAAAAGCCTGACAGCGAGTCAAATCAAAAGACGCAAATATAGCTGAGCGTGCAAATGCATTAATAGTTACTAATCTTATGAAAGCAAAAGTAAAATTAGGTATGGGTTGCTCAAAAAGTAAACTAAAAACATTAAAAAATGGAAGAGGACTAGGAGGTGAAGGAGTAACTAAGAAACTTTCCTTTAGAGGAGTAACAAAAGACATTGGAAAAGTTCTCCAGAGTAATTTTGGGAAAGTTCTCCCTCCATTCCAGCTGAAGAAAGCTATTCAAATAGCTTTATCATCGGCTAAGAAAATATTTAAGAAGAAGAACGCCAATAGCATAAAGACACCTAGAATTATTTCTGTACCAAAAACTGGTGGAGCGATTCCACTTCTTCTCCCTATCTTTGCCGGACTTTCAGCTCTTGGAGCATTATCGGGAGGAGCTGCAGGTGTTTATAAAGCTGTTAATGATGTTGTCATTGCCAAAAAAGATCTAGAGGAAAAAAGCCGCCATAATCAAAAAATGGAATCGATTGCAGTTGGACATGGGTTACATATAAAACCATATAGAAAGGGGTTTGGACTGTATTTACAACCACAGACAAAAAACTTCTAAGCTCGCTACCCAATCGTGCATTGAACGAATTGGATTTGAGAAATTTCGCAAATACTTTTATTCCGCATTTTCGTGGAGTTTTTATGCGTGATAAATTACCAAAAGGCAAACCTTTAAGAAACGAATGTGGAATTGTTAATCTTGATTCTGCAAATGGTCCTGGAACACATTGGGTAGCATATTACAAAAGAGGCCGTCAAATTGAATATTTTGACAGCTTCGGAAATCTTCAACCACCAGTTGATGTTATTAATTATTTAGGTAAAAATATTAAATATAATTATACTAAGCATCAGGATTATGACTCTTTTAATTGTGGTCATTTATGTTTGAGATTCTTATACGATTGTAATTCTGAATAAATAAAAGGTTTTATTTAAAAATTATTTCATTGACATTTTTATCTTCATGGCGTTCACACTTACATTAAGTGGGAATACTTCTCAGCTAACAGCCGAATATTTTCCACCTTTGAACTTGGATCAAGAATATGTGTGTGGCTTAATTGATTTTCAAACATACAACTCTATACCAAATGTTGACGAGCGAAACAATTTGTTTCATGTGGGTGATCATGAAATTGAAATTCCTGTAGGATCTTACGAAATAGACGACATTGCTTCATATATTGCTTATCAAATATTATTACAAAATTCAACCACCTCCGTTACAATAAAAGCAAATAATAATTTACTAAAAACAACAGTTGAAAGTAATGAGGAAATATTTTTTGATAGACCAAGAACTATCGGGAAGTTACTTGGCTTTACTAAACGAGTGCTTAAACCGGGTGTATCACACTTGTCAGATTTACCTGTTGATATAAACAAAGTAAATGTAATACGAATCGAATGTAATATCATTGTTGGTTCGTATTTAAATAATAACCCAGTGCATACAATTCACGAATTTTCACCAGAAGCTGCGGCCGGGTATAAAATCATAGAAGTCCCAAAAAATGTTATCTATTTACCAGTGAATGTCAAACGTATAACTTCTCTAACACTTAAGTTCGTATAAGTTCGTAGACCAGGAAGGTGACTTGATAAATTTTAGAGGGGAAACAATAACTGTACGATTGCATCTAACTCCAAAATCTGCATAATGTTGGTCTATAATAATTATATATCCGAAGCTAAGCGCGGGCATTCGATTAGTTCTGCTAGAACCCCAAGCCTGACAAGACGAAAACTCTCCCCCGAAAATAAAGCTTACCTGCTTACACTAGGATTTGTCCTAAAGTAAAAAAAAAAAAAAAAAAAAATGAGCGAAATATTAAATATTTTTAACGGTCCTAGCCATGATAGCAGTATTACAAAATTTGAGTATCATAGTTACTCACCTTTTCTTCAATCCTTCAATCAAAGCGACGAAATACGCATCCCAATACAACAGCAGGACTTGTGTATTTTACCCAGTGAAAGTTTCATTTACATAGAAGGAAGTCTAACAAAACCTGATGGAACACCTTCATCTACAGTAAATTATGTAATAATGCAATGGCATTTCCGTTTGAGGAAATACATTATGAACTTAATGGAATGGATATCGAGAACAATAAAAATGTCGGGGTCACAACAACATTAAAAAATTTTATATCGTTGAATGAAAACGAAAGCAAGAGTTTGGAAAATGCTTCATGGTCTGGAGGTGACAGCATTTCACTTTCATTGGGTACCTTCAACTTTTGTGTTCCATTAAAAAGTCTATTAGGATTTGCCGAAGATTACAAAAAGATCATAACAAATGCTAGACATGAATTAATATTAATTCGTTCTCGATCAAATGAGAATGCTTACTTTTCTACGGCAGATGAAGACATAAAGCTTTCAATTTTTAAAATGCAGTGGAGAGTACCTCACATTACCTTAGCTGATTCAGATGAGCTTATATTATTAAAACAAATACAATCAAAACCAATTCAAATTCATTTTCGCAACTGGGAATTATACGAATACCCCTCACTTCCAACAGTCACTGACCATATATGGACAGTTAAAACTTCAAGTCAGCTAGAGAAGCCTAGATACATTATTATTGCTCTACAAACTGGACGGAAAAATCAAAAAGATAAAGACGTAAGCAAAATCGATCATTGTGATATCAGTAATGTCAAGGTGCATTTGAACTCTGAGTCATACCCTCGTGAAGATTTAAATTTAAAATTTAATCTGGATCGTTATGCCATTCTATATGATATGTACATCAAATTTCAACAATCCTATTACCAAAAGAAGTCACAGCCGCTTTTAACTAGGCAACAATTTAAGAATATCGCTCCAATCACAGTAATTGATTGTTCCCGTCAAAATGAAACTATTAAAACTGGACCTGTTGACGTTAAAATTACACTCAAAACTTCAATCCCTATTCCACCTTCAACATCAATGTATTGCTTAATATTACATGATCGTATAATCGAGTATAATGCATTAACAGGGGAAGTTCACAAAATCATTTAATTATATGTCACCTAATATAAAACTATCATTTGGAAAAGTAAGGTAGATATTAGCACATCATAAAATGGATAAAAGCTATATTGTAGACTTTCAAGGCTTTAAAGGGTTGCACAATGAGTTCATCTTGAAGGAGATAGCCATATTCCATGATGGACATAATCATCATTTCATTGTTTTACCTCCATATGACTTTAGTTTACTACACACTTCACTTAAAAAACAGGCTCGTTGGTTATTTCTTCACCATCACGGATTAACATGGAATGGAGGGTTTATAGATTTTCATCAAGTAAAGACATTTCTTCGACAAAAAAATTAAAGTTGGATCTGTTTACGTCAAAGGGGCTGAAAAAACTCTGTGGATTAAAGAATTACTTAATAATGTTAACGTAGAAGTAATTAACCTTGAAGATGCCTACAAAACCTGCCCCAATTTCAAAGCACTTAAGAGAATTCATTCTGATGGAGGGATCATGAAATGTGTGTACCATGAAAAGTGTTGTGCACTTCAAAATGTTTATCTTTTAAATAAGTTTATATGTACATCGAAGCAAATGTAATTTTTTTTTATCAAAAATAAAACCAAACATTTAGTTAAATATTTTTTTTTTATTTCATAACGCAAATTTTTTTTTTTAACTTTGTAAATACATCATTTTCAACATTTTTTTATTTTTAATTTTTCTATTTTTATAAGTTAGAAGGAGAATTTTTTGGGTCACGGCGTTGTCTTTTGAATCCATATGGGACAGAACTGTGATCGTAGAGGAAACGACGTTTTTCTGCTTTCGGATTGTATGTTTTTGTTTCTGTTACAGAAACCACTTGATGTTCCCGAGTTCGGCGAATACTATTATATTTAAGTAGTATACTTTCATTATCTTGAGAAGAGTGATTTAATACAGCTTGCTTAATAGAATCAAAATTAACTTTTCGAGATGAATCGTAATTGAGAAAGATACCCTTTACTTTGCAGACAGTGTGTTCGGCATTATCTTTTGTACTAAAGACTTTAAAGGCATAGTTTTTAGGGCCTCCACTTACAAATTCAGTTATGTAACTTCCAGTACCGTAGCTTTCTAGCTCATCAGTCATATCACCAATAAATTCTCCAGTAGAGGGTTCAAGTTCTCCCTGTCGGCTTACATAAACAACAAAATCGGTGTCATAATATAGAACTCGTCCTTCTAATTTTTCTAAATAACTGTATAATTTAAGACGAGCAAGTGTAGTTGTATATGCAGCAACACAAACGTTAACCGTTGATAGAGGTTCCGCTGCTTCTTCTTTTATTTCATAATTAATTACTACGTTATCTTCATTTATCGGTAAAATATGCAAGACATCTACTGAAGGATGTGTGAGCAATAGAAACAAATCTGCAGGGTCATTTAAAATACAAGTTTGTTGTTGGTTTTCACGCTGTCCAAACTTTCCCCAAAATGAATTTAAAATTAATTTTGCTAACGACCTCTTTCCTGGATTTGTACAAATTTCTGATACTTCCAATTTGATGTTTTCTTTATCGAGAAAATCAATAATGTATTTTTCTTTTTCTTCATTAGTTATGCATTTACTTGGCCACCCTGATGCTTCTTGTTTCATCTTCAAAAATTTATTCATCATTGAAGTGAAAAGACCATCAGATTTTGTATCTGGATTGTATTGCATAACTTCGTATTCCCATACTTCGTAAACATGAAGTAACTTGTAGCCTTTTTCAATTGCTTTCAAAACTTCATCAATTACCCAGGTTCCAAGTAGCGATCTTTGATCATCAGAGTGAATGCAAAATTGATTTTGGTTCTTTTCGCTACTACAACTTCTGCATAAAGAAAACATGAGTTTATTGTTTTGTTTCATTGGTAGGACAGGATGCAATAGATGTTCTGGTGGTAGAATTTTGCATTTGACAAGACCGTTCATGTGTTCCAATTTTAAGTTAGAGCAATTGATGTGAACTTTTGGATGTCCGATAGGAAATTTTCCATTTTTACAAACCCATGGATATAGGGAACATACATCTATGTATTGAATTTTTTCCCCTTCTTTACATTTATAATAATTAAATTAATTTCCTGTTCGACCGCCATAGAAAGCATCGCGTGGATCTAACGGGGAGTTATTTATCAATGCATGTGTATCTATAAAATTTAAATCTTCTTTATTGAATGATTGTAAATGTCTTTGAAATTCACAGGACCACATTTCAATGACCTCGTAATTGAATGTTCTTAGTCGCTTTGATTTAGCCTGTGTTCTCTCGTATCTACGATTTAATGTGTCATTAGGGTCTTCAAAGAGAGGATCATCACGTTTGTGTTTCAAACAGAGAGGGTGACCATGATAGTAACAGCCGTGGTATTCAAAGATTTGTCGAGTTTCTTCACAAAATCCATCAACTTTTACACCATTGACAATTGCTTCCCTTCCTTTTGCTGCATTCCTTATGTCAATTTTACGCTTATTTTCCTCCCAAATCAGCCACTTTATTGCTTCAGTTGATTGATTATCTGCACATCTGTATCCATTTCTAGGTATTAGGCCAATAGTATTTGGAAGAAGAAAGTTACGTCTGAACACAAGATTACATGCTGACGCTATTGTTGTTGCTTCCAAAAATGGTTCAACATTACTTTGATCGAGAAACAATTTTCTAAATGTCAAACATGCCTCGGTCAAAATTTCAACATCACTTATACAATATTCCACAAGTTCACGCTGCATGTCAAAATAGTTGTTTTGATTTTCGGCATACCATTTCAAAAACACATTGCGATCTTCTTCTCTCATTGTATCTGGAGAGTAATATTCCATTGCGGGGAGTTTTCCTGCATACCCTTTATTTTCCTTGGTATTAAAGAAGTGAGGAAAATAACCCTTTTTTAAGACAGCTGGCAGATCAAATGCTTTCGGAAGTTTTGACAATGCCATAGGAAAGTAATTTAGTGAGTCTATAAATTTGACATTTCCTATTTGCATTAGAAGAATTTTTGTTCCACGCATGATCAATTCGGGAGTCAGTTTTGTTTTTTGTAAAACGTAACTCAGAATAAATTGATGATCATATGCTTGGGCATTATGACCTATGACGATTACTTTTTTAAATTTTTTACGAATATCTAGTATATAATTCATAAATTTGGGTACAACATCTTGCTCGTCTTCTTTTTCTCTAATAACGTTTAAGAATATTTGCACTTTTGGCAAAAATGCAGATGTGGAATATGTAGGCACTGGTCACACTTTTGTTTGAACACACATAAATTCGGTTCATGTAGTCTTGCATCTCCTACAATTTTCTTCTCTTGACGGCTTTCTAAATCGTAAAAGATGTATAAGCAATCTTTAAAATTAGGCGTTCTCTTGTCCGGAAGAATATAGCAAAGATGGTTATTCGCCACATGTTTGTTACACTGCTTGCAAAAATATTCACCACAAATATGTTGTCGAGTTGCTTTATGTGTTTTTAGACATAAAAGACATCTTTTCATCAGGTGACATATAGAATTTTTTCCAGTAGTACCGCTCATTTGGTGATTGTCAAAACATTCTTTTCCTCTGAACATTCGATTGCAGTCTTCACATAAAATCTCATTCGGTGTTTTAGCGCAACTAGGTGTGTGTTGGCATTGAGGGCAAGATAATTGACAATTGTGATGACTTTTGCTATCATAAGGTATATGACACTTTTCACAATAATAACCGCAACAAAATGCGGCTGTCAATGATGTTATTACACAGTAATGTCCATTGTGGTATAGTAAATTAATTTTCTTCTCACACTCACACTCGTTGTCAGCAGAAACTCCTTCAAAAATTATTTTCCGACCTTTTGATCCGTATTCATAGACTGTTATTTTATAGTCTTTTAGATGTTCTTGGAATTGCTTTAACTCTGGAACCCCGCAACCTTCAGAAGGTATATTGATTTGAGCATCATTAATCAGGGTTAAAGCTCTTTGGGTTTGAATCTTTCTGATGTCTTTTCTCAATTTCTGAACATCGTTTTCCTTGTCAACATATGCTTTAGCTACAACCAGAGCTCGTGGCAAACATAAATTATCTGCATTGGTTATTTGCATAATTCCTTTACGCTTGTTGCACTCTTCCTCGAATGTGTTGAACATATATGAAGGTTTTTTTCCTTTTCCTTTTCCAATTGGCATTTTTACCGATGTAACAGACATGCAGAAATTATCCGTGCTCAAACCTTGCGAGTTACTTTGGAATATTCTGCTAATCATTCCCCAGACGTCATTAAATTTCAGCTCGGAAAGATTTTTGAAGTTAACCCATCCATTTCCTCTTTCAGTAAAGCCCATTCCACAGAAAGTAATTCCTACTTTATCTGTTGAGTCAAGGCCTGACACAGCGAAGGCAATCATATCATGAATTGCCCCCTTGACCCACGAAGATGGTTCTTCATCCTTTGGTATGGGCTTGATTTTGAATTCAAACTTCCTTCCCTTTATGCCGAATCGTTTTACTTTAGTCTCGATCTCACTCAAAACTTCAATTCGCTAAAAATTAGAAAAAAATAACAAAGACTTTAGCCAAACGAATACCCAGAGAATAAATAAAAACAATAAATTTATATTTAATAAAAAATTGATATATTTATTTTTTTTTTTTACTAATTTACTAATGTACATAGGTACTTATTGAAACTCATTATGAAATAAACGTTTTTGGGAGTTTAAAAAATACATTCCCCCACTCACATCTGGCTCATTTCCAATGTTTTCCTGAGTTGTTTGCTGCTGCTGCTGCTGTTCCTGCTGCTGTTCCTGTCGTTGTTCTTCCTGCTCATGGAAGTCTATGTTAAACGACTGCCCGCAAGGCCCCAACACCTCCAGTGAGCAGTTTTTCAATTGCTTTACATCTTCGTCATCCAGCCTAGTAACTAGCCGTTTCGGTAGATAAACCACACAATCCTGGAGCTCCACTGAAATCTGCTCCCCGAATCGTGTAGTACACCTACTCGCCTTAACCACCGGGAATCTTTTTTTAATCGCCAGCTTCGATATGCTGCAAATCGGTTTCCGTTCCTCTGACTGCTTTAAAGCATTTTTGATTTTAGTTAAGAAAGACATATTTTCTTTGAAATTAAAAAAAGGTTCGTTAATATCTTGATTACACGAATGAACTGTTTTCAAACTGAAAAACCAGTCTGGTTTTATACTCTCAAGATCATTTTTTCTAAAAATATATGTAGGTTCATATGTATATATATATGTATATATATAACGTTTTGGTCATCATGGGGATAGCTTGTTGCAGATGAAGACCACGGCTATACAGACAAAGTGTTAGTTCCCCTTTTTCTTAAGAGATCATCCCTTTTCTTAAAATATAAATAATTCCATGTCCATATCTTTGTCTTGTAAATATAAAGACACAAACACGCATACCTATAATCACATCTTATCGTCACCCATTCCTATCCAAACTCCAACAACTATCAGCTAACTAGCTAACAAGCTAGACACACACACACACACGCACACACACACTCCACACCACACAATTCATAACTATTTCTACCCCCTCAACCACCCATCCAATTCTTTCGGACTAGGTCGATGGTCTCATCAAAAATTCACCCACCATATCTAATGACAAACAGGAATATAAACATACATATATTTCTAGCTACAACGGCTATCCAAAACACATCAACAGGGCAACAGTGCATAAAATTCACTTGACATATTACCGATCCTCAATATACAAACACATTAGAACTCCACACAAAATCTCTTCCCCATCATGATTATGACATCTCACTTTGCACCACAACCAACGGCATCACAAGATAATTTATATTTATTCATACCTATTCAACTGCAACGATACTTGAAAACCATCATCGCCCAACAGTTCATTTTAAAAATTTTAATACCGATCCTCAATATACAAACACCATAACCATCCCTCAAAACATCTCTTTCACATTCATGTCCAACTCACCCTCATAATACCCATCCTCAAATTACACACAATCCGCACCACACGACAATCCACTAACCCTCAAAACAATCCTCAAAAACCAGACCGCTCATGCCGCCAAAGAAAAACAAAACATTTAAAAAGCAATAAAAAACCAATTAAGCAAAATTCCCACCAAAACCCATTAAAAAGGTCGTAAAAAAAATTCACACGTCTGAGGCTCGCATTTCCTACTTGGGCGGGAAATTCAAATTTTAGACCAAATTTAAATAAGTAGTTAACAACAGTAAATTTTATTGTTTTAATTAATACATATTGATTTTTAAAATTGTTTGCATCGTATAATTATCTGTGCTACTATAGAGTTAATATACAAAGCTATTAATTCTGAATCGAACACAAAAAACCGAATGGTTTTATCCCTTCTAGTTTTTGAGAAAATCGAAAATTACTAAAACTACTTTTTATGAAATTTTTGATTTTTTGTAGTTAACTACGGTGATTTCATTTTGAGGATTAATGTTAATGTGGTTCATTTGTAGGTAAAGTACAGCAAATCATTTAGGGTTACCAAGAATGCACCAGAGGAGGTAGAATTGCATGGCATTTCGCGTCTCAGTCAGTCAGTTTGTGAGTAAGTCAGGTGTTACTTAAAAATAGTCAAGTCAATTTTTCAATGTTCAATGTATTAAAACCGTGTTTACAGGCATTTTGATCACAAAAAAAAAATTATAGCAAGCACCTCCCTAATCTCTAGCCAATATTGAGGCCCATGGAAAAATGTGCCGATAGATGGGTTTATTGCTCTGAGATCAACTTTTATATGGATTGCACCAGAGAAACTTTTAAATCATTAGTCTTGAGCAAAATTTAAGTAACGTTATTTATTAAAATAAAAGATTAACTATGTAAATCATTTAAATGTAATTTGAATTTTATATACCCACCTACAAATTTGTAACTATATATATATTTTTTTCAACCATTACCTAGGTTTAACTAAATGAAATTTTATGATTTTTTTTTAAATCTGTGGTACAGTTTTTGAGAAAAAAAATATTTGTAAAATTTCGAAAAAAAATCGTATGGCAAGTACCGTTATTTTTGGTCTTTCAAAAAAAAAAGAAAAAAACATCCGGGGGGAAAAATTAAAACCCATATCTGCCAAGTTTGAAGAAATTCTGCAAGCCGTTTAGCTGTCTTCGCTATCATCGTAATGTCAACTTTGATCAAAATCTCGAGATCAATTTTTTTTACGAATGCATAACTTGCCTTATAGTTATAAGTCGCAAGTAAAAATTTTAAATTAAGATATTACAGCTTGTACCTACCTTAGAACCATTTTTTAAAATTTCGAATTACTTATTAACGACATAACGGATTTTAATGAATTTTTTTTTATAGAGATGCTTTTAAAAAGTTTAAAAAACATTGTATTTCAAAACTTCAAAAAAAATATTTTTTGAATTAAAAAAAAAATCATTTTTTTTGGAATTAATTTTATCCTTATGAATAGTTTTCCTGGTCTTTTACATAGGAGCAAGTTCATGGGACCCAGTAGTGCATTTTATTTTTTTTAATTGTCATGATCATTTTATCAAAAATAAAATTAGAATCGGTTGTCTCGAATTTCCTATATATGTACATCTTTGACACAACTTTTGTTTTTCGAACTTCGCTGAAGAGATAGGGTTTTTTCAATAAAATTTTCGTAATCTCCTAAATGCTGCTCATTCATTATTTGAACGAATTTGCGAATTTTTGGATGCACTCTGAAAACCTTCAACACTTAGTTTTTTTAATTGTTCCCGCATCGAATTTATTTGAAGCCAAACTTGGGTATAGTCCAGATCTGTAGTTTGTAAGTATGTAGTTGGAAACTGAAGTAGTTATACTTAAGATGATTTATTGACCAATTTTGAATTAATAGGATGAGTGGAATCGATTTCAAATCTTTTATTCGGATTTTTTAGTCACTGTTATTATAATATAATGAAGTTATATCAAATATCATGGAAAAATCAATAGCTGTCAATATCGATCAAAATTTTAAAAGCTGATTCAATAAACAAAACGCTTCATGATATCTAGTTTTTTCATCAAAAGAATTTTTGTCGAATATGAACCAGTTACCACATGAATGAAAACCACTTTAGGATGAAGATTATTCAATGTTGACAAGGTATCTATATTTTTCGATGTTTCAGAATGGTCAAAGATTTTGCACATGATTTGTATTGTGCGCTTTTAAATGCGCGGAAGACCCATTGTGTCTGCGGCCCCATTGAAGCATTCTGCCACACAATGTTTCAAGTCAAGGCCGCATTGTTTTAAAGTTTCTTTCAACAGATCTTTACCTTCGCTGGAAAATACTCTTTTTACTTTTACAGATCAGAGCTCGAATCCATCATTACAGTTTATATTTCAGATTTTTTTTTTATCAAGTTCAAGATATTTGCAATGGTTTCCAACTAAATATTTCTAGGTGGAGACCCTCAAGTGTTTCAAAACCCATCACTTCATCTACATAAAATAACTGTATGCTGTGGTTTTCATGCCGTTATACCGGCCGTTTACATCAAAATCTGTGGTCGAGTCATAGAAAATTGGGTTCAATGACCCACTGCAAACTTGCTCGTCGTGAACATAATAAATGTTTTTTCGAGATATCTCATATGGCTGGAATTTGATTGTTGTCCGGAGTTGACATTAGAAAACCCGATATATGTATATTATTTCACCTATGATAAAAAATATCAGTTAAATGGGTCTATATTTTTTTAATAAGAGTCTCTAGGTAATTTAATGTTTCTGTTCCAAAAATTATAAATTATAATCAATTGTATTTTTGAGTCATAATTAGTTTGTTTGTTTATACTCACCACGTAATTTTTATTTCCTTATTGTTTTTCATTTGTAAATTTAAATAAATTTAGTGTTAATGCCATTTTGAAACGATATTCAACAAGTTTTATAAATGACTACTTTTAAAATTGCATTCAGATTTGTATACGATTTATTGACACGCGCCCAAAACCGGTCTACATATGTTTCGATTATTCACTTTGCTAATCAGCATTCTGACTATCATAAATAAAATTGTATTAATTTGACGTCACGAAACCACAAACTTTTTCATTATAAAAAAAATTGCTGAGATATAAATTCAATTGTTTAATATAAATCGTTCTGAATTGAATAAATATTTAGGAGCTCTGAAGCAATTAATTATTTATTCCAAATTTTAGCTGTGCCCTCAAAAGTTCTTAGGAATCAACTTATCTAAAATATTAAGTTCATTTAATAAGAAAAACTTTCCACTAGTAGTAAATATTATTCTCATATTAACTGGATTCCCCTTTCAATTTTCTTGGTTTACTTCCTCTTAGTTTACCTGATCGTGTGTCTAAGACCTGCGTCATTGGACTTTAATGCATCACTCAGCTATCAAAATGTGTGTGACTCTGGAAAAGGAGCTAAAATAAGAATGTTAAAAATAAACGGTAAAAACAAACCAACTTAAAAACCAGTTAATTAAATCTCACGACTTTGAACTTGAATTCACTTTCTTTCCCCCATTCATTGCCTTCTTCACAAACAACTTTCCACCTCCGATTGCATCATCATGCTTAACATCTTTTATGATGAAAGTCACAGACCAACCAGCAATAATCTTCAGTGTCAATAAGATACCTAAGTAAAAGTGCACAAAGTTACGTGTCAGACATGAAAAATAAATATCCAGCAAGTGAGAGGGGTTTCTTCTGCTGTTTCTTTTGTCATAAAACGATGGCGCCATCTATAGGAAATAACATGAATCGAACTCATAAAAGCTCTTTTTAGTTCCATAAAATGTTCATAGATGTATTGCATGTTAAAGCTTTGTTGTGTATGAAAAGTTAATACACAACAAAGCTTTAACCAAAATAAACACTCAGAGGTAGTTAAAGTAAAAATAAAACAAAAGAGCTGTAGTTCGAACTCGCTTCTTGACATTCAAAGGTAGAATGATTAATTGCGCATCAGAGGTAATTTGATTTATTCAAAACAGTTAATGCATTTGTAAGAAATTTCAAATTTAAAAAGGTTTTCATAGTAGCTTCAATATTTTACGTCATTTAAAAAATAAACAAAGACATAAGATTGTTAAGAAAGTTGAGATTAATATTACATAAATATGAGGAAGGTGCATTTGTGAATTTCGCCCAAAGGGTTATTTTGTTTTTTAGATAAAATTTGATTGCTGCAAAATGAAAATATTATCTAGAGAGATGACTTTCTTTGGAATTTCCTGAATTTTGTGATTATGATAACATTTATAGCTGTGCTGTTCATTTTCTGATCCAGTAATGTTTTTTGTAGACATTGGTTTGTTGGAAAAGGTTTAATATTTGTGATCTTTGATCAATAGAGGAGTGAACTTTTAATAATGACAATAATCATTGGTTAAACTAAGGGGTTGTTTAAGTGGTGGTACAACCCCGTTATCTTCCGTGTTAAGACAAATTCCCCCTAAGTTGATGAGAGGAATCTTTACCGCAGTTATTGCGTCAAGCATTCTAATACGGTTTCCATTATTGGGCAATGTTTAATTCTTTCTCATATTTTCATTAAAAATTTAAATGTAAACTTAAAACTAATTGTAAACATATCCTTAAATGTTAAAATGTATTATGTAACTAAATACTAAAATGAATTTTGAACTAATTTTAGTACTGACGCTTCGTCAAGTTTAATTGCCGCCAAAATTGTATATACTAAAATTAAAATAAGCAACTATTCCTAACCTATAAATACCCCTTAGTATGAATAAATACTGCTCTTGAATTAAAAACTTGAAGACGTGTGTTTCAATTTAATATTTAGCTTGCTTTCTTTGATGCAAAAACTATTGCATTTTTTCATGGCGCCACGAGCAGGGACTTTTCTATTAAAAAATTAAATTTAAAAGAAAGCAGCAAATAAATTAAATTAAAGTACACAGTTTAATTAACACTTTTTATTAAATTTTAATAAAATCATATAAAATCAAACTAAAAATCGCGTGACTTTTAGTAAAAGTATAATTAATATACACCGCTCTTGACTTACAAGTGACTGTACTTTTATAAAGTACCTTCATATCATACGGAACAATCACGCGAACAAGTGATATAAAAAATCTTAAGTGAACCAACAAATCAGCATCAGGAGTATCATCAAAGGTGTCTATTGTCCAGGAAAGACCATCATCGATCATCGCGTGACCTGTTCGGAATTCAAAGACCATGAGGTGCTTCTGTGGACATAATACCAAGGAAGTTTTATCCAAGGAACAGGTATTTAAATGTAATGTAAAAATAAAAGAGTGCGAATTACATTCAAATCTGCTTTAAATCAAGGAAAATTCGTCATCAAAATTCATATATTTTGGCGCGATATTATTTTCTTATAAATCGATTAATTATTTTGAAATAAATAATTGATATAAAAACGCACTTTAAATTAATTTAATTGCATTTAATCAACTGCATATATGTATACTTAAAATATATACATACATACAAACAGCAATAAAAAGTGAAACATTCAAACAACATAGATCTAATTAATTAATAACTAATTAAAAAGAACATTCTATTTGATTAAATCTTCAAGTTCATAAATTCGCTGCATAGTCAATGCAAAGTTGTGGGGATAGTCAATTCCTATAAAATATGTACCATACATATACATTTTCATTTCATTCGTGATTCAATTAAGATCACTAAGAAAAGCATAAAATATTTGAATTTTCAAAAGTTCATAAATATTGAAAATTCAATGCTATAAAATTTATAATTTTAGCAAAAAACATAAACTTAAAATTCTATATAAAAAACCTCATAAAAAATAAAAGAACACAAATTAAGTTTGGTGAAGCCAAACAGTGCTTTTTTCTTTTTCAATTTTGTTTCACACTCAGTTTATTAACTTGCTCAGTGCAAATCGTGTGTATTGATTTTTTCTTATCGATCGTTCTGATTAGAATCGATCAATTGCAAGACTTTGGTACAAAAAAGTATAAATAAATCATTTGATAAGAAATTTGATTAAGCTATTGAAGCTACACCGATTAAGGATTAAAATTCGACAACAAATAGTTAATTTGTTTAATATTTATTCAAATATTATTAAAGTTGAAATCTTAAATAAATAGAAATGAGTAAAAGACGTCAGAGTCAGTCAAATATGGCAGATAGCTTGCAGAAAATAGTGCAACATAAAGAGGTAGTTGTAGATAACATTTTACGGATAAAGAAGTCGATTCAAGAGAAAACGATTTCATTCAATACGTTTGAGCTTGAGTGTCGCTTAGACATTTTAAATTCGTATATTGAACAGGCAATGGATTTCCAAAATCAAATAGATTCGATAGATCCAACAAATAAATCGCGCAGTGAGCTCGAAAATATATGTGTGAGTACAAAATCTTTGGTGTTGGCGCTTATGAATAAACATAAAAAATCAAATGTTCATGAGGTGTCAGCAATCGGATTAGGTTTGCACCATTCAAGACTTCCGAATATGCGACTTCCTAAATTTAGTGGTAGATACTCCGAATATAAGAATTTTATAAGTTTATTTGAAAGCTTAGTGGATCAAGACCCATCGTTAAGTGATATTGAAAAATTCAATCATCTGTTATCCTGTCTTTCGGATACGGCTTTGGGAACAGTCAGTGCGTTTCAAATTTCTGAAAGTAATTATTCAAAGGCTCTGGAAAGTCTTAAGAAAGTTTATGATAATACCTGTTTAATATTTTTCGAAAACATATCGAAGCTTTTTGAGCTTCCAGAAGTTAACAAGCCATCAGCTTCTGGCTTAAGATCGATTGTGGATACAGTATCAGCTATATATGAATCGCTTTTATCTATCGGTGATGAAAAGAATATAACCAGTGCTATTTTAATACATTTAGTAATGTCAAAGGTTGATGTTGCTACAAGATTATATTGGGAAGAGCAATTGGATTACGATAAACTTCCATTATGGAAAGATTGCGAAGCCGCTCTAAATAAACGTTTCCAGCATGTTTCAGCTGCTGAGGCATCAACTTCAAAAGTTAGATATACCAAACCTAAGGTAGATGCTGGAATAAAAAAGAATTTAAAGTCCACATTTTCGGCAGTAAAATCAACATCAAAACCATTAATGAAATGTGTATTTTGTTCTTCAAACGAACATTTTATAAATTCATGTAATTCTTTTATGGCGCTGACTGTACTACAGCGTTTTGAATTCGCAAAAGGGGTACCCATTTGCATCAATTGCTTACGAAAGGGTCATTCAGTTACCAAATGCAAAGCTAGTCGTTGCAGTGTATGCAATAAAGCTCATCACACTCTCCTTCACCAGTATTCATTAAGCAATTCTCAATTGAATATGAACTCTTCAAATTTTAACCAACCTTCACAATTTGATAATAATTTTAATAAAAGAGATCAATCTTCGAGTTCTCATGCTTTTTTTAATCACGCCTCAGCCTCTGATGATCATGTAATTTTAGCTACCGCAGTTGTTAAAATCAAAGACAAATCAGGTTCATATCATCTGGCCAGAGCATTGCTGGATTCTGGTTCACAAGTAAATGTTATAACTGAGGAATTCTCACAAAAACTACAAATTAAGAGAAAAGATACGAATCTTAATTTAACAGGAATAGGTAAATCGAATCAAACCATCAAGCAAAAGCTTTATGCAACAGTAAGATCACGTATAAACTCACATGAATTTTCATCTGAATTTTGGATTATGCGATCCATATCTAGTTACCAACCCGACCACACATTCTCAACAAAAAAGAACTTACCAAAAAATGTTGAACTAGCTGATCCGTACTTTTATAAGCCTCAAAGAATAGATTTATTGCTAGGTGCAGAAACATTCTTTGAATTGCTTTCCGTAGGACAGATAAAGATCAATCCAAATCTTCCAACACTCCAAAAAACATTACTTGGATGGATTGTGTCCGGAAAAATTAAATGCATGGATAATAGTCAATCTAAAATATGCAGTATTCTTACTCATACTGAAGATACTGACTCATTAGACTCTATTCTAGTCAAATTCTGGGAGTTAGAAGAAATTCCCAAGGAGTCTCAGGCGGTGAAATTCACTTCAGAGCAACAGGAATGTGAGAATTATTTTTTGAAAACACTTCAACGTTTAACAAATGGTCGCTTCAAAGTATCTCTTCCATTTAGGTCCAGTCCCAATTCCTTGGGTTTTTCTTTCGAAACGGCAAAAAAGCGTTTTCTGTCACTAGAACGAAGACTTTCTAAAGACTCTCAATTACGAGAAATGTATATGAACTTTATGAAGGAATATCTAGATCTTGGTCATATGCATTTAGCGAATGCCGAGATTTTAAATGGTCCACACTATGTTATTCCGCACCAATGTGTACTTAGGCCGCAAAGTACAACTACCAAACTTCGTGTAGTTTTTGATGCTTCAAGCCGAACTTCGAACCAAATCTCGTTAAATAACACGCTTATGGTTGGACCTACTGTACAAGAAGAACTTTATTCAACTTTGTTGCGTTTTAGATTGCATAGATATGCAATCACTGCTGACATCACTAAGATGTACCGTCAAATACAAATTGACGAGGCAGACAAAAAGTTTCTACTAATATTATGGAGGGAAGATCCTCAAAAGCCAATAAACTTGTATAGTCTTAGTACTGTGACTTATGGAACAGCACCTGCACCGTTTTTGGCCACAAGATGCTTGTTATACATGAGTGAAATGTGTAAGAATTCACATCCAATTGCTTCAAAAGTCATCCGCGAGGACTTTTATGTTGATGACATGTTAACAGGAGCAGACGAATATGAAGGAATTGAAAAAATTCGACTGGATGTTTCCCAAGTCTTAGAATCAGGTGGTTTCCAATTAGCAAAGTGGTGCTCAAATCATCCAATTTACAATAACAATGATTCACAAGAGAAACAACTCCAAATCAATGATGCCGATTTCGTAAAAGCATTAGGTATCCATTGGGTACCAAAAGATGATACATTCAAATTTCGATTGGAAGAAAATTTTCATGATTTAAAAAGCACAAAAAGAAACATTCTCTCAGTTTCTGCTCGATTATTTGATCCACTTGGACTTTTATGCCCAATTGTAGTAAAGGCAAAAATCTTATTGCAAGAGCTTTGGCTTAGAAAATTAGATTGGGATGAGTCAATTCCAATGCATCTTGACAGCAGCTGGCAAGACTTCAAAGATAATTTATCAAAATTAGACACAATTAAATTGCCACGCTTTGTTCATATTTCTTCGAATTTAAAATTTCAAATACACGGATTCGCTGACGCTTCCATACGAGCTTATGGTTGCTGTATTTACGTTCGTAGCCAAGAAGGCGGTCATATTCGCTCAAGGCTGTTAACAGCCAAATCTAAAGTTGCTCCACTCAAAACAAAGTCGTTGCCAAGACTTGAGTTATGTGCAGCGCATCTCTTGGCAAAACTCTGGTCACGAGTTCAAACAATGCTTAAAAATTACGAAATTGAGAATGTGATTTTCTGGACAGATTCAGAAATCACATTACATTGGATTAAAACACATCCATCTTCACTCACAACATTCGTGGCAAACAGAGTCTCAGAAATCCAAGAATGTTCAACCAATATATCTTGGCGTCATGTTCCATCATCGCAAAATCCCGCAGATATTGTATCTCGAGGGTGTAATGTACAAGAACTAATAAATTCGATCTGGTTTGAAGGCCCTGAGTTTCTTATTCAAGCTCCTCTTAATTGGCCTAAAAACGATCATTTTTCATTGTCACCAGAAGAAGAGTTATTGGAACAAAGAAAAACTCAACTTAATTTACTCGCAGTCAGTAATGAACATTCTATAATCTTAGAATTAATTTCGATACACTCCTCATATTTAAAGATATTGAGATTAGTTGCATATTTATATCGCTTCATGACGAAAAAATACAGAAAAAGTTCATCAATAACCCCGACAGCCAAGGAATTAAGAGAAGCATTCCTAAAAATTATTGAAACCATTCAGAAACATGAATTTGCAGATGAAGTTCAAAAGTTAAAAAAGTCACAGCCCTTATCACCAAATATTCAAAAGCTTAACCCTTTTATCCACGGATTCAAGGAAAGAAAACGATCCTTTGAGCTTATACGTGTCGGAGGTCGATTATTATATGCACCCTTACCATATGATGCAAAATTTCCATTGCTTATGCCAAAAGACACCCCCTTTTTATCTCTGTATCTGCGGCACCTGCACTTAACAAATTGTCACGCAGGACCTAAGGCAATGATTGCTATATTGCGGCAAAACATATGGCTTATTAACGCTCGAGAAGCCTGTACTCGAGTTGTGCGGAAATGCGTCCATTGCTTTCGCTATAAACCAAAATTAGAAACCCAAATAATGGGCAATTTGCCTAGTGATCGACTTAAAGCTATTCGCCCTTTCGCAATTTCAGGAGTAGACTTCTGTGGTCCAGTCTATACGTCTTTGAAAATTCGCGGTCGTCCGCCAGTTAAGTCTTATATAGCAGTATTCGTGTGTTTCACTTCAAAAGCTGTTCACTTAGAACTTGTTAGTGATTTATCATCTCATTGTTTTATTTTGTGTCTTAAAAGGTTTATTGGAAGACGAGGACTGCCGGGAAAGATCTATTGCGACAACGCCACCAATTTTGTGGGAGCAGATAGAAAGCTGAAAGAACTTCAAGATGCATTCATATCCCAGAAAGAACACATCCAATTGTATGCTGCAGGAAATGGAATCGAGTTTGCCTTCATACCTCCAAGAGCTCCGCATTTTGGCGGTCTGTGGGAATCCGCTGTCAAGTCTGCCAAGAACCGACTTCAACGAACAATCGGCAACGCTCTCCTTACCGCAGAAGAACTTCAAACGACGCTTATCGAGGTCGAAGCCGTACTCAATTCGAGACCAATATCACCGCTAAGTCAAGATCCCAACGACGGAGAAGCGCTAACTCCAGCGCACCTACTGATTGGAGAGGCTCTTCGTTCGCTGCCGCCAGAATCCGTGCCAGACGTATCAGAATCCAAAATGGGATGCTTGAGAAGGTGGCAACTCTTATGCGCACTCAAGCAAAAGTTCTGGAAAGCTTGGTCCAGAGACTACATTCTAGAACTCCAAATAAGAAGCAAGTGGTTGCGAGAGCAACCAAATCTTGCAATCGGGAAACTTGTCATCGTTCACGACGACAATTTACCACCCCAACATGGGATAACAGGAAGGGTGGAAGCCGTAGTGATGGGTGATGATGAAAAAGTTAGAGTGGCCGATATCAAAACAACAAGAGGAATGCTGAAAAGGCCAATTCATAAGCTAGCCATATTACCTATAGATTGAAGATGTGCAATCCTTCAACGTGGCCGGTGTTTAATTCTTTCTCATATTTTCATTAAAAATTTAAATGTAAACTTAAAACTAATTGTAAACATATCCTTAAATGTTAAAATGAATTATGTAACTAAATACTAAAATGAATTTTGAACTAATTTTAGTACTGACGCTTCGTCAAGTTTAATTGCCGCCAAAATTGTATATACTAAAATTAAAATAAGCAACTATTCCTAACCTATAAATACCCCTTAGTATGAATAAATACTGCTCTTGAATTAAAGACTTGAAGACGTGTGTTTCAATTTAATATTTAGCTTGCTTTCTTTGATGCAAAAACTATTGCATTTTTTCAGGCAATGTTCAGAAAATATTAGAGTAAACAATCGTCAGCTGAGGTGAACATTATTCGAGTGGAAAATAAAACAAATTAGAAGAAAAAAAGTAGAGGAACGTGAAAGCCTTCATATCAAAACACCACCTTTATACGAGCATGCAGCAAAAATAAAGTACGATTGACTCAGCTGGTATAGTCAAGTTTGAAGGAGAAATCTAAGAATCCCGAAAAGTGCAGTAGTAAGAAGAAAGTAAGGACTAAACACTTCCTGTTTAAGCAAATGCAAAGATATCAGCATTTGCATGAAACAGTGCAAATGGTTAAATGATCGCTGTTATTTGTTTCAAACAACTGTATTGTTCTACCAACATAGTGAATACAATATGCATTAGAGTCGTTAAGACATCCTTAAGACTTTCTTCGCATGCTGCACGCGTATTTCTTTTTTCATGTAAATTTTCTTATAACCAGTTCAGAACGGACTGAAAATGTCTTGAATCTTCCAAGGAGACTTAAACATTTAGCAGATTTTTTGGTGACATCGAATATGTAATCGTGACAGGCTGGACAAATGCTTTTGTCATTCCACTCACAGAACTTGGATCAGCCCTCGACTGACTAAATACAAAAATGGGTCGGGCGAGATGACGAATATCTCTGATAATATTCGTCGGTCAGGTAGAAATTCCAAAACGTTAACCTGTTCTGTCGAAACCATCGATCTTGTAGTATAACCCCTAATGAGTTCAAACAAAAAATTATGATGTCTTCTATCCTTTGTAAAAGACATGGTAGGAATGATATCATGTCTACTATCTAAGACGGAGTCTTAGACACTGCCTCTCGTACAACTGAATCTTTTTCGTTTGAGATGGAGCAATATTGAATCTTACTGCGCACTTATATGCAGCCATCGAACGGATGAGTGCCATGTAGCAATTCACAATCACTTTGACTGCATGGCTAAAACAAATATCCAATGAACTAAATGCCAATATATTATATTTCACTTTTACTATTGCCAGTCCATGTGGCCCCACGATCACTAGCTTGTGCCTGTTCTTTCTCGTATCCTTTGAGACTCCATGCAACGTATTCCTGAGCAGAATAGTTTCAGATTTCTGAAAGTTTATTTGCAACTTCCAGTCATCGCAATAGTGCGTAATTATATTGAAGTCATGCTGCAAATGATTTGAACACCTCGATTTTCGGAGCTGTTCATTATGGTATACAATTGTTGGCATACGCAATTCTCTGAGTTAGACTAACTACGAGTATCATATCTCTGTTGTAAATCATCAATTGAGTCTACGAGTTGACCGCTCCGTTCTGAGGACCATTTCTTATATCAAACATTATAATAGAAGTTACATTTTCATCTCTGGCATAAAGCTTTCTACCATTGAGCATTTCATTAAGCATATGAGTATATATAACAAGGGTTTACCTAAGCCAAGTTTGGTCAGCTTCAGTTGTGCCCATTTGGCATCGAAAGCTTCCTCTTCACCCACCAGACCTGCATCGGTATAATGGTGTTTAGTTTTGCTTTTGCTTCCATTTGATATCAGAGAGTATAGGTGAATTGTTACTTGTCCCGCATTAAAATTGCTCACTTGTACAATGCTAACTTTTTCGAATGTCTTTTTGAAAATTGCTTGCATCATCCCCGAAAATTTAATTATGTTTATGATGATCAGAACTATAACCCCCCCCCCCCCCCCCCCTTGGATATCCGTATCCACCCAATTAAAGATGGGATTGAACGAATAAAATATTAAATGCGCGTGACCGATATGCTTCGAGTTAGGTAAATTTGGAAAGAATGAAGGAAGGAAAAAGTAGATGACGATCTGTCAGAATTGGTAACGTTTTTCAAATTTATCGTACGACTCAACAAAATCCAAGGTGACTTTGGGAAAGTTTTCCGAAAGACAATAAAAGTAGGAGATGCGAGTCTCTGGCGTGTGACTTTTTTTTACGACCTTTTTAATGGGTTTTGGTGGGAATTTTGTTTAATTGTTTTTTTATTGCTTTTTAAATGTTTTGTTTTTCTTTGGCGGCATGAGCGGTCTGGTTTTTGAGGATTGTTTTGAGGGTTAGTGGATTGTGGGGTGGTGCGGATTGTGTGTAATTTGAGGATGGGTATTATGAGGGTGAGTTGGACATGAATGTGAAAGAGATCTTTTGAGGGATGGTTATGGTGTTTGTATATTGAGGATCGGTATTAAAGTTTTTAAAATGAACTGTTGGGCGATGATGGTTTTCAAGCATCGTTGCAGTTGAATAGGTATGAATAAATATAAATTATCTGTTTGTCACCAGATATAGTGACTTTTTAGATGAGGATATTGACCTAGTCCGATAGAATTTGATGGTGGTTGGTTGGTTTTAATGTGTACTGTTGCCTGTTGATATGATTCAAGTGTCGTTGTAGCTAGGAAAATATGTGTATAGATATTCCTGTTTGTCATGATGATATGTGGACTTTTTAGATGAGGGTATTGATCTAGTCTGATATTTGGAATTGTTTTTTTTTTTTTTTTTTTATTGATTTGTTTTTCCTTGGGTGTTATGATGCTGATGGTTTTTGTTGGTTTGTTTTGTGGGTGAGTGAGTTATGGGGATGGTTGAAAAAAAAATATGATGCCGTTGGTTGTGGTGCAAACTGAGATGTTATAATCATGATGGGAACGAGATTTTGTGTGGAGTTCTATCAAGTGTCGTTGTAGCTAGGGACATTTCTTTTGTGTGGTAAGTGAGTTATGGGGGTGGTTGAAAAAAATATGATTTGTTAGCTAGCTAGCTAGTTAGCTGATAGTTGTTGGAGTTTGGATATGAATTAGTGACGATGAGATGTGATTATAGGTATGCGTGTTTGTGTCTTTATTTTTACAAGACAAAGACATGGACATGGAATTATTTATAAGAAAAGGGATGATCTCTTAAGAAAAAGGGGAACTAACACTTTGTTTTTATATCCGTGTCAAGCTATCCCCATGATGACCAAAATGTTACATATATTATATATATATAAATATATATATATATACATATGAACCTACATATATTTTTAGAAAAATGATCTTGAGAGTATAAAACCAGACTGGTTTTTCAATTTGAAAACAGTTCATTCGTGTGATCAACATATTAAAGAACATTTTAATTTCAAAGAAAAGTATGTCTTTTTTAAATAAAATCAAAAATGCTTTAAAGAAGTCAGAGGAGCGGAAACCGATTTGCAGCATTTCGAAGCTGGCGATGAAGAAAAGATTCCCGGTGGTTAAGGCTGTGTTATATATACATAGCTCTCTTACATGTATATAAAGTATATCATACATAGAGGCTATAACTCTCACAAACTCTAGACGATGTATGAACACTTACTTGAACCAGTTGATGTACAACCTTCTTGCAATAAAGAATTTAAACAAGTGCGGTTCTTTTATTTAATAGTCAACTCTCGATATATATATATAAAGGTAACAAATGGCGCAGTCGAAATAGGAAAAATAGCCAAACATATAAAGGTAAAAATGACGAGCCAAATACGATTACCAGAGCCATTAAAATTAGATGGGAACATTGCGGAAAACTGGCGCATTTTTATACAAAATTTTGATATTTATGCAGCAGCAACTCAATTGGAAAAAAAAGTCGTCAGTTCAAATCGCAATATTTCTAAATGCATGCGGTCCGGATGCAATTGAAGTTTATAATACATTTGATTTGGCAAGAGAAAATGCTAAATTAAGCGACGTTACAAAAGCATTCAAACTTTTTTGCGAACCCAAAAAAAAAAATGAAGTCTACGAAGCATTAAAATTCAACTCTCGAAATCAGGAAAGTGGAGAAACATTTGACAGTTTTTTGTTTGATATAAAAAAGTTAGTTAAAAATTTCGGATATAAAGACAATGATAGGATGATTCGCGATCGAATTGTCATAGGCATAAACAATGAAAGCTTGAGAAAGAAATTACTGGAAAAAGTTGATTTAGATTTAAATAAATGCATAGAAATAGCTAGAGCAACGGAACTTACTGATAAATATGTAAGCCATATTCAAGGCAGAACACAAACATCTGTAGATGTTCTTGACATAAAGACGAAAAAAATGCAGAAATCGAGAAACAACTATAACAACAACCGCAATAAACAACCACAAAGTGTTAATAAATCCAACAACAAAATTAACTGTAGATTCTGTAAGTCTGTGCATGAGTATGGCAAATGTAGCGCTTTTGGAAAAAAATGTAGTAATTGTTCCCGTTATAATCATTTTTCGGTGGCCTGTAATGCACACAAAATTCGTGAAATTCAAAATAATGAAGACTGTAGTACAGACGAAGAAGAAGTACAATTAAACATGGTTTCATCATCGACCACATTGAAAAAAGAAAAAATTCGATGGTACGAAAAAGTGCGTTTAAATGATTACATAATTGAATTTAAATTAGATACTGGTGCCGATGTGAATGTTTTACCGTATCGATATTTTAAACGGATGAAAAATGTTCAACTTGAAGAGTACACGGGGCCAGTTACTGCTTATGATGGAAATAAATTGAATATTATGGGCACTGCGAAATTTGTGGTAATGTGCCGAAACGAAATCTTATTGCAAAAGTTCTTAATTATAGATACCCGTAGTGAACCGCTGTTGGGGCTTGATGCATGTCTTGCAATGAATTTAGTTAAAAGAATTGACGTCATCAATGACCCAAAACACCTGTTTATTGAAAATAACCGAGATGTCTTCGACGGACTGGGTTGTTTTGTAAAAAATTTAGAAATTAAAGTACGTAAGGATGCAAAACCTATTTTTAAGCCAGCCAGGCGAATTGCAATTTCATTACGACAGCGTGTCCAAAAAGAATTGCAACAAATGGTTGATCGAGGAATTATCGAAAAGATAGATGGCCCAGTTGAAAGGGCGTCTAATTTGGTAATAGTAGAGAAGAAATCCAAAGCATTACGTTTGTGCATTGACCCGCAAGACTTAAATGATGACATGTTGAATGAAAATTACCAAATACCATCTTTTGATGCACTCACGGCCAAGCTAAGTGGGAAGAAAATTTTTACAGTGCTGGACCTTAAAGAGGGTTTCTGGCAAATTGGGTTAAGCAAACGAGCCAGTGATCTGTGTACATTCAATACGCCATATGGATGTTATAAATTTAAACGTTTGCCGTATGGTGTTAAAATTGGTCCGGAAGTTTTTCAAAAATACAACGAACGAAATTTTGATGGTATTTCGGGGGTTTTTGTGTTCATAGATGATATCTTGATTGCAGCAGATTCCATCGAAGAACATGATTATATATTGGATCAGGTGTTAGTACGAGCGCGAAAATTAAATATTAAGTTTAACGAGTCAAAAGTCCAATTCCGCGTAAATAAAGTCAAATATATGGGCAAAATAATCTCAAAAAATGGAATTTCGTGTGATCCAGATCGAGTTGAAGCAATTTGGAAAATTTCAGCTCCCAAAAATAAGAAAGACCTCCAAAAACTTCTGGGAATGATCAATTACGTACGTGATTATGTGCCTAATTTGGCCGAGGTGAGTACACCATTAAGAGAATTGTTGAAAAATGATACTGTATTTGATTGGCAGAGCCCTCATGATGAATGTTTACATGTGATCAAATCGATGATTGCAAATGCACCAACTCTTCAATCATTTGATGAAACCAAAGAAGTAACAATTGAGACAGATGCGTCTAAGTTTGGCGTGGGTTGCTGCCTTATGCAAGACGGAAACGGAAAGCCAATTGCTTTTGCTTCCCGAAGTTTGACTGACACTGAGATCGCCTATGCTCAAGTTGAGAAAGAAATGTTGGCAGTGGTCTTTTCTTGTCGGCGTTTTCATCACTATATCTACGGTCGTTCTATTTTAATTAAAAGTGATCATAAGCCACTTGTCAGTGTGATGACAAAAGATATTCATAAAATCCCAAATGCACGCTTACAACGTATGAAACTGAGTCTAATGAAGTATCGCATAAATCTGGTATATACTCCCAGTAAAGAGCTTTACATAGCCGACTTGTTGTCTCGATATTATAATAAAGATGACAAATCACAAGAAATTACCGATCTTGATGAAGTTGTGCACAGCATCAATGTAACCGAAGAACGTCTTCAAGATTTCAGAAAAGGATTACAAAATGACAAATGCCTCTCCGAGTTGAAGAAGGTATTGGATGACGGATGGCCAGATGACAAACAACATTTAAATGAACATATTAAGTTCTATTGGAAGCATCGGAATGATTTAATAATGGAAGATGACTTGATATTTTTGAACGAGAGAGTAATTGTGCCTATTAGTCTACGCAAGTATGTACTAGAACAGTTGCATAAACCACACGTAGGAATTGAAAAAACAAAAAAAAGAGCTCGAAGTCTAGTATACTGGCCAGGCATCGATCAATCAATCGAAGATATGATAGCAAAATGTTCTGTGTGTCAAAAATATCGGTATAAAAATGTAAAGGAACCGATGATTTCGCATATTGTACCAAATTTACCATTTCACAAAATTGCTATGGACATTTGCCAATTCGCATCTAAATCATATTTAGTCGTTTCAGATTATTATTCTAGATTTTTAGACATTATGCCATTAACAGATAAGACAGCTGGTCAATGTATAACGAAATTAAAAACTTGCTTTGCCACCCATGGGTTGCCAGTAGAAATTGTTGCGGACAATGTCCCATTTGGATCCAGGGAATTCAAAACTTTTTGCAAAGACAACGATGTGAAACTAACAACAACAAGTCCAATATATTCACAAGCCAATGGATTTGCAGAAAAAGCAGTGGGTATTGCAAAAAATTTAATAAAAAAGTCAAACGAGAAAAACATAGAATTGTGGAAAGCTTTGCTGGAATACCGTAATATTCCACTTAAGGAGATTGATGCTTCTCCAGCTGAATTACTTATGAGCCGCAAGACTCGAACGCTAGTGCCAGGCAACAAAAACCTATTCAAACCAAAGGTTGTTCCTAATATTGAAAACAATATTGCGAAGAAAAATATTAGACGAAAGAACTATTATGATCAAACTGCCAAGCCCGAGAGGACGTTTCAAATCGGAGATGAAATTTGGTACCATGACATCCGAAATGGTTGGATCAAGGCAACCATTGAAGACAAACACAACAGCCCGAGATCATATTGGATTCGTTTGAATGATGATACAATATTGAGAAGAAATACCAAATGGTTAAGATCACGTTAGTTCATTATTTTGTCAACATTGATTTAATTATATAAAATTAGTAACTTCATTGGAAATTATATAAGTTTCGGTTTAGTATTTAAATATTTTAATTTAATTTGTAAAATTGGAAATTATATAAGTTTCGGTTTGGTATTTAAATATTTTAATTTAATTTGTAAACTTTAAATATTGAAAGAAAATCTTACTTCTAAAAGGGGAAGGTGTGTTATATATACATAGCTCTCTTACATGTATATAAAGTATATCATACATAGAGGCTATAACTCTCACAAACTCTAGACGATGTATGAACACTTACTTGAACCAGTTGATGTACAACCTTCTTGCAATAAAGAATTTAAACAAGTGCGGTTCTTTTATTTAATAGTCAACTCTCGATATATATATATATAAAGGTAACAAAAAGGCGAGCAGGTGTAATACACGATTCGGGGAGCAGATTTCAGTGGAGCTCCAGGATTGTGTAGTTTATCTACCGAAACGCCTAGTTACTAGGCTGGATGACGAGGATGTGAAGCAATTAAAAAACTGCTTACTGGAGGTGTTGGTGCCTTGCGGTCAGTCGTTCAACATAGACTTTTCTATTTCTATTTATTTGAATCAAGCTAATTAATATCTAGCGTACAAAAAATATTACTTAGAATTAAGAATTTATAAATTATACATTATTATAGAATATTTTTTTAAAACTATTATTTGAGACATCACAAAAATTTATTAATAAATTATGATTGACGAATTTTTGAATATTACAACAACAACTTGAATGAACTACCACCAAGTGGGTTCTTATTTGGCTGGAGTTATAGCTATTTCACGGTTGCCAAGCCGATCATCAGACTCCTTTATTAGTGGTGCTTAGCCTTTATACTATCAAGTTTAATCGAAAAACTTTTTTGCCTTGACTGAGATTTGAACCCATACCTAGCATCCTCAGAAGCCAATGCCCTGTTTTTTTTTTTTTTTTTTTTAAATTCATTTTTATTCAATTCATTCTTATAACTATCTTAATGCTAGACAAAAATTCATAAAATTAGCTTACTTATCAATAACTTACAACTAACTTACTGGCCCCATGCGGGCACTCTAAGTTAAACTATATACTTATAACTACTGCCTTTCGGCCTAAAAAAACTATTTGGAATTCAATAACTATATCTATATTTTTTTGTTTTCTCGAGAAAATTTGAAAAACTCGGATTCTTTATCATTTTTACTTTTTTATATAAAACTTACAAACTAAAATTAAACTAATTAAAACTACCTATAACCAATTAAACTACTTAAAATAAACTAAAACTACCTAAAACCACTTAAACTACTTAAAATAAACTAAAACTAAAATAAAACTACCTAAAACCACTTAAACTACTTAAAATAAACTAAAACTACTTAAAAACTAGAACAACCACAGCGGAGGTTTTTTTTTTTTTTTTTTAATTTTTTTTTTTTTTTTTTTTTTTTTTTAATTTTTTTTGTACATTTGAAGAATGTAGGTTTTTTTTTTTTTTTTTTTTTTTTTTTTTTTTTGCCACTGTGCCTATTCTTTTTTAAAACTAAACCTGTGACTAAAAAACAGGTATGCAAGCCGGCCACGGCTCTAACACCCCACCCCGACTACCCATTATCAAATATCGATTGAAGCCACCAAAACTGGTTCTCCTGCTTCACCCTATCAGTTTTGTCCCGTTCGGACACAGCCCTACTGAACCGTAGGAGCTCTTCTCCGTCTTGTGCCAGGACGTCCCGAGTGTATAGGAGCCGCCGGTCCACGGTTCTTCGTCTGACGTGGTAGATTAGCGGTACTGCCAATCTATCCTGTATCAGACCGCATCTATCCAAATAGAGGAATGCCTCTGGAAGAATGAAGCCACTCAAGCGTGCATTTTCAAAATATTCATCATTTGGGTAGAACGCCCCGAAAATCAAATTATTAGTCATAGCCCTCGCAATGTGACCCCGAATAAGTTTTATCACGAAATTGTCAACTCTGTTGATCCGAGCCCCGTTGTATAGAGCCTCGTTCGGATAATAGTGAACATAAGAAGATTCGGGTGTCCGATGCAAACCAGTACAGCGTCGAAGACACTGCCGCTCGAACACCCGAATTCTCTCCATCTGAGATGGAGCAACGTTGAACCACACTGGACAACCATAAACGATCATCGGCCGTATGAGGGCCATGTAGCAAATGACCTTCACTCTGGGGTCAAGCCGACTGCTGTAAAACAGTCGTTTCGTCAGACCGAAGGCTCCTCTGGCCCTGGCCAGCGCAGCACCTATATGTCTGTCGAAATACAGATACTGATCAAACCAGATACCGAGGTACTTCACTACACTTTTGCTCGCTAATCGCTGCCCGTGAGGATCAACGATGACCATCTTGCGCCAATTCTTGCGCGTATCCCGCGGGGCTCTAGCCAACGGTGTCCGGAACAAAATTGTTTCCGATTTCTGGACATTTATTTTCAGTTTCCAGTCATCGCAATATCGCTGAATCTTCTCAAAGTCACGCTGCAAGAGATAGACTAAGAGCCCACAGCAATTTTTGGGTGTGATTGATAACAAAAAATAATTAGCATAATTATGTAGGCCTTTTATAGTTATTTACAAATGTGAAAGTCTTGCATACTCTAGTGGGAGCAATAGTGCATAATAGTGCATCAAGTATGCAGTTCTTTCCAAGTCCAAATAATTGTGATAACAACTTTGCCAAAATGTAGAGTTAAGCCCCCTGATTGAAAATATCGAGGTCCAAGACGTTTTACAGACAGCCTTCTGCCTGCCAGATGCGATAAGAATAGGCTACTTCTTGCACTAAGAAGGCCACCTTCAAAGTGTCTTGGACCTCGATATTTGCCATAAGGGCACTTAGCTGTTCATTTTAAAGTTATGGCAAATTTTGTATCCCAATTTTTTAGAATTTTGAAAGAACTGCATACTTGATGCACTATAATGCACTATTGCGCCCACTAGAGTATGCAAGACGTTCACATTCATAAATAACTATAAAAGGCCTATCTAATTATGCTTATTATTTTTTGTTATCAATCACACCCAAAAATTGCTGTGGGCTCTCGGTCTAAGAATTCTAATAACCTCAACCTTTCGGGCCGTTCTGTACGCAATTAGATCGTCGGCATACGCTATTGAATTCGGAAGACTACCTATCAGATCGCTGGTGTAAATGCTGAAGAGAATTGGCGAATTAACCGCTCCCTGTTGTAGACCATTTTTGATTTCAAAAGTTGTGGTAGAAGTTACATTGCCACTTTTGACAACAAACTTTCTACCGTTAAGCATATCATAAAGCATATACATCAATGGTTTGCTAATGCCAAGTCTGTTCAGTTTCAGATAAAGACCCTCTAACCATACGGTGTCGAAGGCCTTTTCTAAATCCACCAAAACAGCACCCGTGCATTGTTGTTTTGACTTATTCCATTGGATATCAGAAACGAGTTTAGCCGCGGCATGAATTGTGTCATGTCCCGCCTTGAACCCGAACTGGTTATCCGGAATTATTGTGTTGTCCGCAGCCCACTTAATCAGAGCCCTATTAATGATCTTTTCGAAAACCTTACTGATGCTCGGAAGAAGACTTATCGACCGAAGATTGGACGGAATGGAGTTGTCCTTTCCCTTTTTCGGGAGAGGATGTACCACAGCTGTCTTCCAATGCACTGGATAATATGCATTATTCAGCGCATTGTTAAAGAGTGTGGCATAAATGTCAATTGCCTCATTCGGTAAATGTCTTAGTACAACGTTAGATATACCATCGACACCCGCTGACTTCTTATTCTTAATAGAACTGAAGATGAGCTGGAGATCCATCTTCGTCATTAACAAGGGACTTGTCCCTATTCGCTCGGCGATTGTGGCATTTGCCAAAAGATCGTCATTGAACCTCAAGAAACCGCGGTTCTCAGATCGCCATTGCGTTATTTCATTTCGAAGATGGAAGTGATGCAGTAGTGCTCTGTTTTCCAGGTCGTGGTTCGGGCGAATGCAAGCATTCACCTTGTACACTTGCTGAAACGCAGCCCCCACCGCCTCCACCTTCTCCCTCGGATCTTCAACTATATAGAAGTCATCGTCCAAGACGGCTTCTTCTGGATCTATATGCGCTGTCAAGAGTACGTCTGTGTTTTCTACTGTTCTCTGGAGCTTAAGACACGGAAGGTCGTTTTGATTCTTTTTCCTAAATATCTTATTGATTTCAGGAAACATACTTGGGTCGTTGGAATTTACAGAACGAATCCTGTTGTCCCAAAACTTGTTGATAGATAACCTGTAGTTATCCTTAATCAATTGATTGACATTCTTTATTGACGACTTCAGTGTCCTAAGTGAATCGTCTGTATAGGTTTTTAAGTCTTGTCAGTATTCCACTCTTATGTCTATGTAGTGCGTCTATGGTCGCGTTTCTGTAGACGTCCATTTGGTCGCGTTCTTTGTACTTGGGTATTGTCCGTTCCATTGTTCGTTTAATCGTTTCGTCCATCTGTTGTAGATGTTGGTCGATTTCTGTATTTGTAAGGTTTCTGTTATTTGGTGGGGCTATGTCACTCGAACGAATTTCTCTCGCTAAGCCGTTGGTGAAACGAGGCCAGCGCATCTTACTGTAATTGTAAGAATGCGTTGCAACGTATTCCTCCAACTCCACGCGTTCGTTCGGAATCTGAATTACAGCAGCCAGTCCGCAGTGATCACTGTCGCACTCGATTGTCTGTAAGCAGTTTCGAGGGTGATTACCCACTTTGTCTGTAACTGTCAGTCTGGTATCGTAAAGCAAAAGGTCCAGAAAGGAACCGCCTCTTGGATACGACGGCCTTTCAGTAGCCAGCAGGTCAATACCATATTCAACGCTGTAAAGATTCATCAAATTAAAAAGATGATTACCTCTAAGATTATTTGTTTGATTTCCCCAATCTTCATGTTTTGCGTTCAAATCACCGTCCATAATAAAGTAGTTTTCTTCCAAGCTCAGTTTTAGTGTTCTAAAGAGAATCTCGAGCTCTGAATCAAAAGTAGTAGCCTGCGGAGCTTCAGCCGCATAGGCCGCAATCACATACATCCGCTTCCCTTGAGTGAGAGAGATGCATATGACGCAAACCTCTAGCGTCCGGAGCTTTCGAAGATCATTGTTGTATATGACTTTATAATTAATGCCTTTTCGTATGAAGATGGCGACACCGCCTCCTTGAGTAGAGTCGGGTCGATCTCTTCTTACGATATTGTAATTTTTATGAGTCAATTTATGTTTCAGGTTTAGCTTGGTTTCGCTAGCCAAAAACACATCTGGACTGAGGTCTTTCAACAATTGGAACAAATTAGCTCTACGTTCAATCCTAATCAGTGAATTTACATTCACAGCCAGGATTTTTAAGCGCGTCTCCGGTAGCGCGCCCATTATGGTCTATGTTGCACTAGGCCAGGCAACAAAGAGTAGAGATGGTCTACTCTTTTGCCTTGCTCCTTTAACTGACTTTGCAGTCCTGCTAGCTGGCCTTGAATGCTCAGTAACAAAGCTACAATGTCGGGCTGCACCTCTGGCGCCTTAGGCACGGGGGCCTTTGGGGCAACCGTTGGTGGGGCCTGTCTCGTAATCCTATCTCTTGACGCCATTTGGGCGTAAGAGAAGTTAGGAACCACGAATTTTGTTGTTGGAGCCTGTCGAACTTCGGCTTTTTGACTGGCCTGTTGTTGTTTTATTTGCTGAACCTTAGGGCAGCCCCTATAATTAGCGGGGTGCCCCTCGTTTCCGCAGATGACACACTTGAGCTGGGTTAAATCTTCAACCCGCTCAATTCCTAATTGACATTCACCCCTCATGTGGGTTTCTGCGCACTTGACACAGCGCATCCGCATATCGCAGTTGGCTGCGACATGGCCGAACCTCTGACAACGCATGCACTGAAGCATGTCGTTGTGTCTTTTTAGTGTTTCCCAACGTACAGCCTGGAAGTCGAGGCGGGAAATACTCCTCAGACTTTCAACCTTGCTCTGGGGCGATAATGTTACGAGGAACATTGGCAATCCGTAACCCCCTCGTCTTGACTTCACCGTGGTGAAAGGCTTGACCCCGATAAACCCGATATCGTCGCTGGCTTTTTGACGGAGCTCATCTAAGAGCGCCTCCGGTTCCGTGCAGGAACTTATGCCCTTCAGGAGGACCGTTTTCATTTTTTCGCTTTTAGGCGTGAAGCTGAAGAATTCAGCTGTAACTTCCCTCAATAGCTCTTTAGTTGTTTTATATTCGGCCAGTGAGAAGCACTGAACCGAGTATCGCTTTTCTTTGTCATTTATTATTTTAATAAGAAAGTGGCCGTTTGTGGCCCGCTTACATACCTGTTTTATGTCCTTCAGGTCGATTTTAAATGTCCTTATTGGTGGCACCTTCTCATTTTTAGGCTGTGGCTGTTTCTGGTGTTGCTGTTCTGGCTGCTGCTGCTGCTGCTGTTGCTGCTGCTGCTGTCTTGCTGCTGCTGAAGTAGATGGGCCCTCAGTATATAGGCCTGCATCTAGTGTCACTTTTTGAGCGCCTTGCTCCGCTCCTGCCGTTTTTCTTGCAGGCTTTGGCTGCTGTTGTTTTTGTGCTTGTTGCTGCTGTGGTTGTTGCGGTGGTTTTTTTGTAACCTGTACCGCCTGATGGTCCGTTGCTTGTTGGACTTTTCGCTGCTGTTGCTGCTGTTGTTGTTGCTGCCTCTCTGCTGCTTTCTTAGCTTGCAGCTGTTTCTGAGCCTGCTTCTCTTCTGCCTCTTTTTGGCGGAGCGCTTCCATCTTCTTTCGGATCTGGCTGAGAAGGGGCTCCATTTCCTCCTTCAGCTTATCTAGGTGCTGCTGGTACCTGTCGACCTCAGCTTTCTTTGCCTGGAGGGCCTCCTCCAGCTGGCTTACCAGAATTTCTTCTTGGGGGTTTTGTGCCCCCTCCAACTCCCTGTCGGTAGACGGCTCTGGCTCCGACAGTAATGCGAATTTGTTTGTACCTGGAGACCTGTAGAGCCCCTCTCCTTCTTCAGACATGTACTCGGTGCAAGCCGAGTCACTGTACTCGTCTGTGTCCCCGACCTGTACCTTGCCGGCTGTCGATGTTGTTGCTGCCCGCTCCTTGCCTCCCACCCCAGCTCGCAGCTTACCTGAGGTGGATCTCGGTGCATCGAGATTTGGTTTCGGTCGCAATGTCCTCCTTCGCTTTGCCATAGGTTTGGTGGCTCTTGTGTTGTTGTTCGGATTTACAGCTGCTGACGGCACAACTGCAACATCATCCGACTTTGCGGAGGAATCTTTCGACCCCCCCCGCCCTTCTCTCCTTCTCCATCCGCTTCTTTTCCCAATAAATAAGTCCACTCACTTCGTTATTGTGAAAAAAAGCTTCAACGACTTTATTTTGCTCCGTCTGGGATTTGAACCCACGACCCTCGGATCCACCAGCCGACGCCACTACCTCTGCGCTATCGCACACTTGGTAAAGTCGGTGTCAAAATGATAACTTGTCTACTAACTTTTAATTTCTAACACTTTATAATGAAACTTGGCACACTGTAGTCTTTCTTGCTCGGAAGTCAGAGATCGACCACATGATCAGGTCCATCCCAATTTAGGTTTTATCGTTTATCAATTATCACTTGAGGACTAGCGTTTTTATTAGTCATTCAAGTTTTGTTGTTGTAAATTCGGTTTCTTTCTATTTCTCCGAACTCTGTTTATAAGCCAACAATTCGTTGTATATTATAAGGAGGGAGATTTTAATGAAAGATTTGACTCTGCTCTGATGACCGGCTTGGCAACCGTGAAATAGCTATAACTCCAGCCAAATAAGAACCCACTTGGTGGTAGTTCATTCAAGTTGTTGTTGTAATATTCAAAAATTCATAAATATATGAAGCTTCGCAGGTACACTGCATGTATGTAACCATACAAAAACCCCTTCATTATGATTGACGTTATACAAATTAAACATTGTATTCAATGGTGAATTCTGCTCATAGTTGGTACGATAGTGTTTTATGTAAATTGGGTCACGAAAACCTCTTAGATCTCGATTTGGAACATTAAACTTACACGACACAAAAGGTTTAAAGCATCGATATTACCATCAATAAGATTAACAATAAAAACAAAACATAAATAAGAACGTTTGCGCTCCAGACTGGGTAAATCTATAAGTTTTAAACGGCTGCTATATGAAGGAAGATTCAATGGATGCTGCCAGCCTAAGCCTCTAAGAGCAAATTTTAGGAATCTTTTTTGAATTTGTTCAATTCTTATTTTGTGACAACTGTAGTAGGGGGTCCATACCTGGCAAGCATACTCTATAATGGGTCTGACAAATGTGGTAAATTGTTGTTTGATAACATAAGGATCAGAAAACTGACGTGATTCCCTTTTAATCCAACCTAATATTGAATTGGCTTTATTACATGCCATATTGATATGCTGTGTGAATTCGAGTTTCTTATCGAACAATTCACCAAGGATAGATACATCATTTACATTTAATAGATTTACGCCATTGAAACTATAGTCAAAAGATAAAACTGACAATTTTCTTGTAAAATTTATAATCTTACACTTATCGATATTTAACAACAAATAATTACGTGCACACCAATTATAGAAAGCATTTAGATCAATTTGAAGCTTTTCACAGTCAAGATTGCTAGAAATAGTTTTAAATATGTTAACATCGTCTGCATACATAAGACAATTAGAGTATTTTAAAACTGAAGGAAGATCATTTACAAACAATATAAATAAACTGAAGGAAGATCATTTACAAACAATATAAATAAACTGAAGGAAGATCATTTACAAACAATATAAAAAGAACTGGACCCAAATGGCTACCCTGGGGAACACCAGAATTTACGACAAAACTATTTAAATGGTAGCCGTTAAAATTCACTGAATAGGATCTGTCAAGTAAATAAGATTTTAACCAAGCAATGAATTTTACGCTGAACCCGAACCTACTCAAAAACTACGCAAAACTTTATGCGATAGTTTGTCAAATGCCTTACTAAAATCTGTAAGAACACAATCCGTCTGTTTTTTGTTTTTAAAGGAATCGACACAAAACTCCGTTAACTCCATAAGTAGGGTGACAGTCGAACGAACTTCCATGAGAAGGAAGAACAACGGCAGGAACAGCAGCAGCAGCAACAAACAACTCAGGATAACATTGGAGATGAGCCAGATGTGAGTGGGGGAATGTATTTTTTAAACTCCCAAAAACGCTTATTTTATAACGAGTTTCAATAAGTACCTACATTAGTAAATTGGTAAAAAAAAAAAAAAAATATATCAATTTTTATTAAATATAAATTTACTGTTTTTATTTATTCTCTGGGTATTCGTTTGGCTAAAGTCTTTGTTATTTTTTCTAATTTTTAGCGAATTGAAGTTTTGAGTGAGATCGAGACTAAAGTAAAACGATTCGGCATTAAGGGAAGGAAGTTTGAATTCAAAATCAAGCCCATACCAAAGGATGAAGAACCATCTTCGTGGGTCAAGGGGGCAATTCATGATATGATTGCCTTCGCTGTGTCAGGCCTTGACTCAACAGATAAAGTAAAAGGAAAAGGGAAAAACCCTTCATACATATATGTTCAACACATTCGAGGAAGAGTGCAACAAGCGTAAAGGAATTATGCAAATAACCAATGCAGATAATTTATGTTTGCCACGAGCTTTGGTTGTAGCTAAAGCATATGTTGACAAGAAAAACGATGTTCAGAAATTGAGAAAAGACATCAGAAAGATTCAAACCCAAAGAGCTTTAACCCTGATCAATGATGCTCAAATCAATATACCTTCTGAAGGGTGCGGGGTTCCAGAATTAAAGCAATTCCAAGAACATCTAAAAGACTATAAAATAACAGTCTATGAATACGGATCAAAAGGTCGGAAAATAATTTTGAAGGAGTTTCTGCTGCCAAGGAGTGTGAGTGTGAGAAGAAAATTAATTTACTATACCACAATGGACATTACTGTGTAATAACATCATTGACAGCCGCATTTTGTTGCGGTTATTATTGTGAAAAGTGTCATATACCTTATGATAGCAAAAGTCATCACAATTGTCAATTATCTTGCCCTCAATGCCAACACACACCTAGTTGCGCTAAAACACCGAATGAGATTTTATGTGAAGACTGCAATCGAATGTTCAGAGGAAAAGAATGTTTTGACAATCACCAAATGAGCGGTACTACTGGAAAAAATTCTATATGTCACCTGATGAAAAGATGTCTTTTATGTCTAAAAACACATAAAGCAACTCGACAACATATTTGTGGTGAATATTTTTGCAAGCAGTGTAACAAACATGTGGCGAATAACCATCTTTGCTATATTCTTCCGGACAAGAGAACGCCTAATTTTAAAGATTGCTTATACATCTTTTACGATTTAGAAAGTCGTCAAGAGAAGAAAATTGTAGGAGACGCAAGACTACATGAACCGAATTTATGTGTGTTCAAACAAAAATGTGACCAGTGCCTACATATTCCACATCTGCATTTTTGCCAAAAGTGCAAATATTCTCTAAACGTTATTAGAGAAAAAGAAGACGAGCAAGATATTGTACCCAAATTTATGAATTATATACTAGATATTCGGAAAAAATTTAAAAAAGTAATCGTCATAGCTCATAATGGCCAAGCATATGATCATCAATTTATTCTGAGTTACGTTTTACAAAAAACAAAACTGACTCCCGAATTGATCATGCGTGGAACAAAAATTCTTCTAATGCAAATAGGAAATGTCAAATTTATAGACTCACTAAATTACTTTCCTATGGCATTGTCAAAACTAGTGATGTACCAAACCGAAAAATTTACAAACCGGGTTAACCCGAGTTGGATTTTGATTAAACCGAGTTGCAAACCGGGTTATTTAACTCGGTTTATAAAAAAATATTTGTTGAGTGTTTTCCTTTATTCTTGTGTTTTGATAAATAGAAACAAAAAAAAATTTTGCAATAAAAAAAGTATATTCAAAAATCAAAATTAATTTATCAAAACCCAAAAACAGTAAGAGTATTTCTCGTATTTTCTGAGTATTTATATGCAGATGAACATTTTTTACATGTCACTTTTCCTGCTTCTGGTTTATTAAAAACCTGCAACACTAAAGACCTTTTTCTTGGGCCAGGCATATTCACAAAAAAAAATAAACAAACTACAGTAAAAAATGAAATCAAAACCAAACTAAATAACATCAGCAAAATACGCTTACTAAAATTTCACACACCGCCACATAAGAAACTAAACAAAAACCGAATACGAATTCAAATGTTCAATAAGGTTGTAACTCTTTAAAAGTTACTCTGTATGACTGACACTCTTAATTCCTTAAAAAAAACTCTTGCTTTCGACCCGAGTTTTTAAACGAAGATATACAACCACAATGATTAAACCGAACCGAAACCTGTAAACCGAACCGAAACCTGTAAACCGAACCGAAACCTGTAAACCGAACCGAAACCTAATGCGCAGTGCAACTCGACTTGTCCTTACTCGGGTTATTTTAACGAAATTTAACTTCTAACCCGAGTAGGTAAACCAAATATTCATACAAACTGAGTTATATCAGCTACAATCAACACATTATAAGATATACATATGTATGTGTAGTGTATGATTGCGCTCAATTCCGTTTGACTTTATATGTGTTAGTACATTGTGTTTGGTACAAACCGCAACTAAAGGAGGTTAGTTTTGATTATGTTGTAGTCGGTTTACATTCATTTATTTATTCGCTTGTCGGTTCGGTTCTAACTCGGGTAGAAAAAATGAAAACCGAGTTAGCTCGGTTTGGCCTCAACCCGGTTTGATTCGGTTTATTAAACCGAGTTGACACATCACTAGTCAAAACTCCCGAAAGCATTTGATCTGCCAGCTGTCTTAAAAAAGGGTTATTTTCCTCACTACTTTAATACCAAGGAAAATAAAGGGTATACAGGAAAACTCCCCGCAATGGAATATTACTCTCCAGATACAATGAGAGAAGAAGATCGCAATGTGTTTTTGAAATGGTATGCCGAAAATCAAAACAACTATTTTGACATGCAGCATGAACTTGTGGAATATTGTATAAGTGATGTTGAAATTTTGACCGAGGCATGTTTGACATTTAGAAAATTGTTTCTCGATCAAAGTAATGTTGAACCATTTTTGGAAGCAACAACAATAGCGTCAGCATGTAATCTTGTGTTCAGACGTAACTTTCTTCTTCCAAATACTATTGGCCTAATACCCAGAAATGGATACAGATGTGAAGATAATCAATTAACTGAAGCAATAAAGTGGCTGATTTGGGAGGAAATTAAGCGTAAAATTGACATAAGGAATGCAGCAAAAGGAAGGGAAGCAATTGTCAATGGTGTAAAAGTTGATAGATTTTGTGAAGAAACTCGACAAATCTTTGAATACCACGGTTGTTACTATCATGGTCACCCTCTCTGTTTGAAACACAAACGTGATGATCCTCTTTTTGAAGACCCTAATGACACATTAAATCGTAGATACGAGAGAACACAGGCTAAATCAGAGCGACTAAGAACATTCAATTACGAGGTCATTGAAATGTGGTCCTGTGAATTTCAAAGACATTTACAATCATTCAATAAAGAAGATTTAAATTTTATAAATACACATGCATTGATAAATAACTCCCCGTTAGATCCACGCGATGCTTTCTATGGCGGTCGAACAGGAAATTCATTTAATTATTATAAATGTAAAGAAGGGGAAAAAATTCAATACATAGATGTATGTTCCCTATATCCATGGGTTTGTAAAAATGGAAAATTTCCTATCGGACATGCAAAAGTTCACATCAATTGCTCTAACTTAAAATTGGAACACATGAACGGTCTTGTCAAATGCAAAATTCTACCACCAGAACATCTATTGCATCCTGTCCTACCAATGAAACAAAATAATAAACTCATGTTTTCTTTATGCAGAAGTTGTAGTAGCGAAAAGAACCAAAATCAATTTTGCATTCACTCTGATGATCAAGGATCGCTACTTTGAACCTGGGTAATTGATGAAGTTTTGAAAGCAATTGAAAAAGGCTACAAGTTACTTCATGTTTACGAAGTATGGGAAAACGAAGTTATGCAATACAATCCAGATACAAAATCTGATGGTCTTTTCACTTCAATGATGAATAAATTTTTGAAGATGAAACAAGAAGCATCAGGGTGGCCAAGTAAGTGCATAACTCCTGAAGAAAAAGAAAAATACTCGTACATTATTGATTTTCTCGATAAAGAAAACATCAAATTGGAAGTATCAGAAATTTGTACAAATCCAGGAAAGAGGTCGTTAGCAAAATTAATTTTAAATTCATTGGGGAACATGTTTGGTATACAAAAATCTTTCCTCGCCAAAACCTCGACCTTCCTTGCGTTCATGTGACCATGCTCGTGTATGCCTCGCAGTACTTCTCTTTGTAGCTTCTTCGGAACAACCAAGGAGTAATCACCTTCATAAAATTTGTAAAGAACCCCGTTGCGCATAACAAAATCTTCATGTTCTTGATGTTTCAAGATGTTTGCTATCAGTGAACAAAATTCATCCGTTTCTTGTGCTTTTCTAACACGATGCAAAACACCATCTTCTACCCTCATTATTGCCGGAAATCTACTAAGCGCGTCTACGTGCCTCATCGATGTACCAGCTCTGTGAAGGACTTCGCAGTTGAAATCTTGAAGAAATATTGCCCACCTGGCAACTCTCGTACATAGCTCCTTCTTCCTCATAGTAGCTGTAAACGCCTTACAGTCTGTAAATATTTTGAACGGTATCCCCAAAAGATATACCCTCAACTTCTGCAAACACTTAACAATTGCTAAAACTTCTTGCTCATAGCTGGTAAAATTGCTTTCAGATTTCGATGACTTGTAACTGATATAGAAAACAGGATGCATTTCATTATCATTGTGCCTTTGTAGTAAAACACCTCCGTATCCAACCTTACTTGCGTCTGTATGAAGCTCCGTTTCTAACACTGGATTGTAAAGCTTCAAAACTGGATCTTGACATAAAGCATCCTTCAAATTTTGGAAAGCTTCGACCTGACTTGGACCAAAACAAAATGGCGTATCTTTGCGTAATAGGTCCGATAAAGGTTTCGCAAGAACTGCATATCCAGCAATCAATCGCCTGAAAAACCCTGTCAGCCCCAGAAACGACTGAATTTTTTTTACTGTATCCGGCTTCGGAAAATTTTGGACTGCATTAAGTTTTTCCTTCGATGGCTTCAATGACCCGTTCTCTACTACATGACCTAAAAACTCGATCGTCTCTGTGACGAATTTACACTTATTCCAGTTAATGACAAGACCATTGTCAGCTGCTACTTCCAAAACTAATTTGAGTTTTTCAAGACATTCTTCAGGACTTCTAGCTTGAATAACCAAATCATCAACGAAGACTCGTAACCACCCTGAACGTAATAACCTCTCAAATACCGCATTAACAAATCTCTGAAAAATCGATGGCGAATTACAAAGACCAAAGGGTGCTTTAAGGAATTCATAATGTCCGTCCGGCGTTACAAATGCAGTATACTTTTGACTTTCCTTTTCTATTGGAACATGAAAAAATCCATTTTTGAAATCCAAAACCACGAAAAACTTTCCTTCAACAAGGTCTTCTAGGATTTCTTCTATCAGTGGTAGTGGATGACGGTCTTTTATAATTTTCGCATTCAGTAACCTATAATCAACGCATATCCTATTGGTTCCATCTTTTTTCTTTACTAAAACTATCGGACTTGAATAGTCAGAGTAACTATGTCGAATAATGCCTTCTGCTAGCCACGTATCAATCTGTTTCTTAACATCTTCCTTTTCTTGTTGCGCTAATCTTCTTGGCTTCTGGTACACTGGACGATCATCGGATAATACAATTCGCATTTCTACTTTACACTTTTCTGGTTTTCTTGGCTCATAGTTACATACCAAATCTTTAATCTCGTTTTTAATTTGTGGATCGGTTATATGAGACACTTTTGTGTCTAGTATTGAATTTAAGTCACTCTTTTCTAATAATTCATCTACTTGAATTTTCGAAATTTTGTTTTCTTCTAAACTAACAGCTTGCGGAATTTTAGTAACAAAAATATTACCATTCTCAATACTGACTTTCGAAACGCTTAAGAAGTTTTTTCCTAGAATCATACAGTCTGACATCCATTCATCAGGAACAATATGGAATCGAATGGAATAACAATCATCTTCGATTGAAACATCCATCAAACAAGATCCATGAGTACGGTTTGCATTTCCATCCCCAAATCCCGTCAACATTTCTCCAACCCCATCCACAACAACAGCGCCAGCTCTTCTCCAAACACTCTCTTGTACTAAAGATACATCCGCTCCCGTATCCACCAACACATCGTATACCTCTCCAGCCAACATAAGTTTCACACAACAGTCTAGTCTGTTAATTCTTTTCATATTTTGGTTTGCATTCTTTGCTTCTTTGTTCGGACAATTTGTAGATATGTGACCAAATTCACTACATCCAAAACACCTTGCTCCCTTGCTCTTGTTTGGACAAACACCTTGTGCATGAGATAGAGAACCACAGTTCGTACATCGTTTTTGGGTCACAACATTTTTAGACGTTCCCGAAAAATTTGCCTTTGCATATTGTAAATTGTTTTGGGTCTGGTTTCTATAATTGCTCGTACTAGCTTTCTGATGACCTTTAATAGTTTCATACACCAAAAACTTCCTTTTCAGCTCATCTAAAGTCGTTGCTTCATACAACACCGTTTTATTCAATGGGCTATCTGAAATACCTTGAATTACATAGGCTATTAACGATGCGTCATCAAAATTTCCCTTCATTGCAATTTGTTTCATTGAATACATGTACTCTAAGAAAGATTCATCATGCTTTTTCTTCCTAGACTGAAGCTCATTGTGAAGACTTATACAAGAAGGCACATTATTAAATTCGTTCAGTAGAAACTGCTTCAAATCATCCCAACTACAAATACCGCTTTTCGATTCAATTGCCAGTTTGGCAGCTCCTTTATGTAAACGCCTCGCGTACAAATATTTTTGTATGGGATTCCATTTACACACTGTAGCTATGTCCTCAAAATCCTTTAACCACAGAACTACATTTTTCCCAGATTCACCAGAAAATGTATCTAAAGATTCTTCTACATCCTTAAATACAAAATTATTGGTTTCCGACATCTCTCTTAGCTTTACGTTAGCTTTCTCTTTATCACCTTCACCAGCTTCGTTAATATCAATTAAATTATTATCTATATCTTTTTCCGTTCCCTCTTTATTAATTTCTTCCATAAAACTACCTACTGACTTTCCTTCATTTAATATAGCATTAAATAATCTCTCTACTAATTCGGTTTTTAAGTTATACCTATATGATAATTTCTTTTCTTTTAAAATTGTTTGTAGATGTTTTGTTGTTAATTTATTTAAATCGTCCATTCGTAAATTTAAACTTTCCTCCCCATCATAATACTCGTACTATCATAGCAAAAAAAAAATATATTCGGCTTGAAAGTTCTTTTCTTTACTTTGTTTTGAATTGTATTTAAAAAAAACAATAAGCTTAAAACTACAAAGCTTTTAATTTATCAGCCAAATGTCAAATATTATTGTTGCATGCGATTACTAAGCTCAAGCATATGATACAAGATCGTAAAATCGAATTACACTCAATTCAAGCCTGACTCAGCACTTTACGAGCAAATCGATCTTGGTGCAAAAATAATTTAAATATTTAAAGTAAGAGAGAACATAAATATGAAACGATCTCACCAATTTTGTATGCGCTTTTCTCTTTTTTTGCTCTCTTTTTTTCCGTTCTTGATACTTTTCTTTTTTTATGCACTCACTGATCGCGGTAAATTATTTGCTATTTTTTGTTTCTATGCAGTAATGTATATGTATCGCACAGTTATTATTTTTTAAGCACTTATTACTTTTAATGCACGAACTTTCAGATTTTTCTTTAATTTAATTCTTAGCTTTTAATCTTTTCTTTTCTATCTTTTCACTTTGTCACTTCTTGTCGTTAATAACTTTTTGTTTTAAGTAGGTATTTAATAACTTTGTATGTTTTTTTTTTTTTTTTTTCTTATTTAGACTTTAAAATTAGGTAATTTAATTTTATAGTTTAAAGACAACTTGAACACTTTTCGCGGCACTTGTCCAGTAACACTTCTGACACCAATTGTAGGGGGAGGGAAAAGTAATAAATTAGAAAACTATAGAGTTAGTCTATTTTAAAATAGTTTTAATTCATTTAAAAGTTTTAAAAGTTTATAATTTAAATGCAATAATGCAATAATTTATGTTGAGTAAAGTAGTTACATCTAAATAAACAATTGTATAATGTAAACCAGCCTTCCAAAGCCCTTTTGGCAATGCCATTTATTTTTGTGGCTATCGGCTAAATAAAAACCAAGCTTTGTTTTTGTAACTTAAACTTATATAGAAATTATGTTCTCTCCACTCTTTTCTTACATATATAATAAATTACTCGCTCGTCTTGCAAGCACGTCGAATTAAAGGATTTACTAATCGTGTTTTATTTTATCAATCATTTAAAACATTAAATAAATCGCTAACATTTTGGTGACCCCGACGTGATTGCTAAGATTCAGTAAAATTATTAAAAGTAAAGTTCTAAAAACTTCCATTATTTTGAACATCACGTGGAATATAAGGTTATCTACATAATGTCTAAAAATGCTGATGAGTTGCGTAACAAAAGAAGCGTATATCTTAAACAATTGGATCGCATCAAGATTTTTACGTCGGAAAAGGCTGAAACAGCAACAAAAGCAGATCTGAACATCAGACTCCAGGCTTTGGAATCTTGTTTTAAGCTTTTCTCCACACTACAAGCTAAATTAGAAGATGCTGACCCGGAAGAATTGGACAAGGATGAACGTTCAACTTATGAGGAACTCTACTATACCGTTCAACCGGCGTTGCATACCTATTTGGAAAAAATAGAGGAAGCTTCAAAAATGGAATATGACACTTCACCAAAACCCTCTGCTCTCGCTGATTTCATTAAATTACCAAAGGCTAACATTCCTACATTTACAGGTATTATCACTGAGTGGATGTCGTTTTATGATGCCTTCAATTCTCTTGTTCACTCTCAACCAAAATTAAGTAATGTGAGCAAGTTCCATCATCTTCTTGGCTCTCTGGGTGGCAGCGCAGCATTGATTGTCAAGTCTTTGGAGGTTACGGACGCGAACTACAATGTGGCCATCAAAATGTTGCAGGATCGTTACGAGAACAAAAGAATTATTGCTCACGAGCACTTAAAGCAGATCTTTGAGGCACCATCAGTTCAAAGAAGTTCGGCGTCATCGCTTCGATTGTTGCTGGACACATTTAATGTTCATTTACGAGCTCTTAAATCACTAGGTCATTCTACTCAACATTGGGATGACCTTATAGTGTATATCATTACATCGAAATTGGATGCGGCTTCACTTACCAAGTGGCAGGAAGAGGCACCTGCTGACCGTCTTGCTACCTATGAAGAGATATCAAAATACCTCATCAAACGCAGCCAAATATTTGAAGGGATGGTAAGCCAAATGTCAACAACAAAGGTGAGTCCTAATAATAAGGTAGATAATAGACTTAAAACCACACCAAAATCATTTGCAATTACTAACAACACGCAGTGTGCCCACTGTTATAAGCCTGGTCACGTGATTACAAGATGTTTTCGATTTCTGCGTTTGCCCCCAGCCAACCGAAAGCAACAAATAATTGCACTTAAGATGTGTGAAAATTGCCTCAAGCTCGATCATTCCACAGAAAGCTGTCCTTCCTCCAGTAGCTGTCGGATTTGTTCGCAGAAGCATCATTCGTTACTGCATCGCGACAATCTAACTTCATCATTTAACCCAAATGCTTCAGAATATACTCCGAACCCTACATCATCTTCTCAAGCTGCTTTCGTGCATTCCTCCTTCGCCACCACTCGCAACGAGCCCACTACAATTTTAGCCACTGCAATAATCTATGCTGTGGACAATCGAGGTTCTTCTGTTGCTTGTCGCGTACTTTTGGACTCCGGTTCGCAAATAAATTTTGTGAATGAAAAATTCGTACAACTCATTGGTTCAATTCGTACAAAATCAAACCAGTCTTACTCTGGTATCTCATCGTTTACAAAACAAGCATTTTATAAAGCTTATTTTACAATAAAATCGCGTTTAACCAATTTTTCGTCATCAATTGAAGCCGTTATACTTCCAAAGATAACAGGCATTCTCCCGTCTGAAAAAATAAATATCGACTTTGGCATACCATCCAACATAAGCCTAGCTGATCCAAGCTTCCAAATTCCACAAAAGGTAGATTTGTTATTGGGAGCAGAATTATTTTTCTCTCTTCTTTTGGAAGGCCAAATTAGACTTGAAAATAATACAACAATTCTACAGAACACTCTCTTTGGATGGGTTGTAAGCGGAAATTATCAATCTATACCAAACCCAAAGGTTCAATGCAATTTAGTTACAGAAAATATATTTGATGATAATCTATTAGATCAAAGGTTAAAAACATTTTGGGAAATTGAAAATTATACTTCGTCTCCACGTACGCTTTCTGAAAGTGAAAATTTGTGTGAAAGACATTTTACTACGCATTTTCGTCGCTTAGAGTGTGGTCGGTACGAAGTCAGATTACCATTTAAATGTGATTCTTCAACTTTAGGTTCTTCATACAACACAGCTTTGAAACGTTTTAATTGCCTGGAAAAGAAACTTAAGAACAACAATAAACTTCGTATTCAGTATAATGAATTTATAAATGAGTACATACAACTCAATCATATGGAGCTCGTCGATATTATCGACCATTCTGAACCTCATTTTTATCTTCCTCACCATTGCGTCATTAAACCAGGTAGTAGTACGACGAAATTGAGAGTTGTCTTCGATGGCTCCTCCAAATCAGATAGTGGAAAATCTCTGAATGACATCCTTATGGTTGGACCTGTCGTTCAACCAGATTTATTTTCGATCGCTCTTCGTTTTCGGATGCATCGTTATGTTTTCACCAGCGACGTTACAAAAATGTATCGACAGGTTATGGTAGATTTACGAGATCGTAACTATCAACTAATTTTATGGAGGAACTCTGAACATGAACCTATTAACACCTATCGCCTTTGCACCGTCACTTATGGTACCTCTTCAGCGTCATATTTAGCGACTCGAGTCTTAAATCAACTGGCCAATGACGAAAGGCAATATTTTCCGCATGCAGCCAAGGTCATAGAATCCGATTTTTACGTCGATGATGTATTGACAGGCTCCGATTCATTAGATGAAGCTAAAGTTATTCAACAGGAACTAATAGAAGCATTAAAAAAAGGAAAATTTGAACTAAGGAAATGGTGTTCTAACTCCCCTATTCTATTAGAAAAAATTCCACTAGATCAAAGAGAAACCCATTTTCAAATGCAAAATAGTAATGTTGTGAAAACCTTGGGCATAATTTGGGATCCAAACGTAGATGCTTTCATGTATAACAGCGACACTCCAAGGCAGTGTATCCAATTAACAAAAAGATCAGTGCTTTCTGACATATCACAATTATTTGACCCCCTTGGTCTTGTGAACCCAGTTGTTGTCCTTGCTAAGATCTTCATGAAGCAGTTATGGCAAACCAAGCTTACGTGGGATGAACCACTTCCCGAATGCTATGCAAAAAGGTGGACAGACTTTCGCCTTGAATTCAGCCTTCTTCAACGGCTGAGAATCCCAAGAAGGGCCATAACTACCCAAAAGACAAGATCTCAAATTCATGCATTTGCAGACAGTTCCGAACTTGCATATGGAACTTGTATATACATTCGATCATTTTTGGAAGATGGAAGCATTCAATGCCAGCTATTAGCAGCAAAATCCAAGGTTGCTCCTTCGAAAGTTACATGCTTACCGCGTCTCGAGCTTTGCGCTGCTGTAATGGCAGCTCAATTTACGCATCGTATCATACAAATTCTTCAAATTGATTTCGAAAATGTTTTTTATTGGACTGATTCAACAATCGTATTGTCCTGGCTATCAGCAGAGTCATCAACATGGAAAACGTTCGTTGCTAATCGCATAGCCACAATACAAGAAACAACAAATCTACAGCAATGGCGGCATATCGACTCAGATTTAAACCCAGCGGACATTATATCGCGTGGATCACGACCGTCTGCATTAATCGAGTCAGATATGTGGTTTTCCGGCCCTTCATTCTTGAAAGAAAATCAAGAAAACTGGCCTCATTCGCATTGTAATATAACGAATATTGAAGAAAATATTTTAGAACGACGGAAGATTAAATTTGCTCTCGCAGCACAAGCGGAATTCGATCTCATCGGAAATATTAAATACCATTCAAATTATATAAAATTACAGCGTGTTATTTCTTATAATAATCGTTTCATACACAATGTTTCAGTGATGGTGTTAAAGAAGAAGATTTCACTTAGTTTATTAAGCCCTGAAACAGAAGTCCCAGATACTTTGACTGGACAAATCTCTGCAGGTGAAATGAAGAAGGCATTATCACAGATATTGCACGCGGTTCAAGAAAGCTGTTTTTACTCCGAATTAGAATTATTGCGTAAAAATAAGGACATTCCCAAACGAAGTAATTTACGATCACTAGCCCCATTTTTGGATACAGAAGGACTGATAAGAGTCGGTGGCAGAATAAGAAATTCTAATGTCTTATTCGATGCTAAACACCCAATACTGTTGCCTTCAACTCACGTCTTCACCATCTCCGCCATTCGTTATATTCATTATAAACATGGACACTTATGTCCGCAAAATCTTTTAGCTGTATTTCGACAACAATATTGGCCGCTAAATGGTAAAGTTCTTGCCAAGCGAGTTGTTCGCAATTGTGTTTTATGTACCCGATGTCGACCAAAACCTTTGGAACAATTTATGGGAGATCTGCCAACATCACGCGTCTTACCAGCTAGACCTTTTTCCACAGTTGGCGTTGATTTTTGCGGTCCTTTTTTGGTGCATTATCGCCGCCGAAAGGTTGTTCCTACTAAGGCTTACGTTTCAGTCTTCATATGTTTCATAACTCGCGCCGTTCATTTGGAGCTCGTTGAAGACCTCACTGCTGCAGCCTTCATTGCAGCTCTAAAACGCTTTATCGGCCGACGTGGGCTATGCTCAACCATTTACAGTGACAATGGGCTCAATTTCATTGGAACAAGGAATGAACTCCATGAACTATATCAGATGTTTATGAGTAAAGAGAATAGTGCAGAGATTATGAATATGTGTGCCGAGGATGGAATTGAGTGGAAGACTGTACCACCCAGATCTCCTCATATGGGAGGAATCTGGGAAGCTGCAGTGAAGTCTGCCAAGTTCCACATGAAAAGGTTGCTGCATTTGATTTCACCCACCTTTGTTGAACTGAACACCGTTATCATTCAAATAGAGGCCATATTAAATTCGCGCCCTCTAACACCCTTATCTAATGATCCAAATGATTTCAATTTTTTAACTCCTGGTCATTTTTTAATAGGTGGACCACTCAACGCAATGATAGAAACTGGCGTTCAAGATGATCATCTCAACAGACTGTCACGATGGCAACGACTGAATTGGGTAACGCAAACTTTCTGGGCAAGATGGTCCTCCGAATATCTCCAAGGACTCCAAAAACGATACAAATGGCAAACCATCAATGAAGATATAACAATCGGATCATTAGTCGTCCTCAAAGATAATAACCTACCACCACTTAAATGGAAGATGGGTCGTATAATTTCGTTACATTCTGGAAAAGATGAAATCGTTCGAGTTGTGACTGTCAAGACTTCTACAACTACTCTTAAAAGAGCTATTTCCGAGATTTGCTTATTACCTGTTGAATCGTCTTCACCTCTTCAAGGTGGGGAGCATGTTGAGTAAAGTAGTTACATCTAAATAAACAATTGTATAATGTAAACCAGCCTTCCAAAGCCCTTTTGGCAATGCCATTTATTTTTGTGGCTATCGGCTAAATAAAAACCAAGCTTTGTTTTTGTAACTTAAACTTATATAGAAATTATGTTCTCTCCACTCTTTTCTTACATATATAATAAATTACTCGCTCGTCTTGCAAGCACGTCGAATTAAAGGATTTACTAATCGTGTTTTATTTTATCAATCATTTAAAACATTAAATAAATCGCTAACAATTCAGATATGAGAAAATATAAAAAAAAATATAACTTTAACTTGACTTTAATTTGACTTTGATTTGACTTTACTTTCTTAACTTGATTTTACTTTACTTTTACTTCGCTTGACTTAACTTTTCAGAATGTTCATTACGTTAAGTTTTACCTCTAGACTATAGTTAGTTCTTAAATTACATATTTATATTCAAAATGGAATGATTTGGAAATCTGATATTAGTTAAAATAGTGTAAATGCTAAATGTTTGGTTTTAATTTAGGATGTTAATTAAGTTGGGAAATGTAGTCATCCTACATATATGTATGTGTAATAGTTTTAATTGTTTATATTTAGATCTGCTTTAGGTTGAGGTTGAGGATCATTGAAAGGAAAATTATGTTTTGTTTTTCAAATTTCTGTGAATAATTTTAGTTTTATTTAATATGAATACGCGGAAGTAAAAAAAAAAAACAAAACATAAAAAAAAGTCTCGATTTCAAAAGTATAAAACCAGGGTATTTCTATCTTTTAAATACAGTTTCTCTCGACAAACAACTGTACGATTAAGAACCTTAAGTTGAAGGAAAGATATCCTATACTTAACGCCAGGAGGTGCAACTCCAAATTCGGTGATCAAATCCTGCTGGAATTGGAGGAATGTTCGGTATTCCTGCCAAAGAGGTGTGCCGAAACTTTTGATGAAGAAGCTGTAAGAGAGCTTCCAAAACTAATGTTGGAAGTTGTGCGGCCATACAACCAAACATTTATCCTGGATTTCCATGAGAAGGAAGAAAAACAACAAAGAACCAGCGACACCAACAGCGATAGCAACATCAACAACAACAACAACATCAACAAAAGCAGTTATCACCAGGAAGAAGAAGAGGAAGGGGTACATAATTATTTAGGAAAAAACATATTCTATAAATCATTATACTAAAAAAAAAATGAATAAAAAACAAGTATGTATATATCAGTGGCGTGGCGTGGATAATTTTAAATGGGAAGACGTTATAAGATTTTGTCACCTGTAAAAATGTAAATAAAATATCTTAGAACCTTAAAAACAACATTTCTAGTAGTGATATGGTATCTACAAATGCATTCCACATTGACTTAGCAAAAAATGTGTAGCTATATTTTTTATACTTCAAGACATTAATATTTCAATCAATAATGAGCTTGAAACATAAGAAAAAAGGACCTCCTTTTAGACACCACCCCTTTCGTCGGACATAACTGCGGCACCTTCCTAGGAATTTTCTATTAATTTTTCCTTGCAATCATATGTGTCAAGAACACAACTCATCTGCATTAAGACTCGCCCTAACGTCAAAAAATACAAGATATCTTTCTTGTATTCCATTCTTTGACAAGAACCGAAATATGGCACTCAGTTGTCCCCTATGACTTAAATCTGATGTTTCGTCGATCATAATCGACACGAACCGGGCTTCTATGATTTCTGTTTTAATTTCAGATTTAATAACAGCCGCGATACTATGTATCAAGAGGGATTTACATGTATTCATGAAACACGCACACTAAACAAAAAATTTCGATCTGGGATCGAAATCCCTGGTGTGTAAAGGAAAGGTTTCTCCGATAGGTAATCTGTTAAACAGCAATCTACATTTATCAAAGACAAAAAACAAAATCTAGAATTGCACTTAAATTAAGAAGCCAATTTTTTTTATCAGTATAGTGGATAATAAAAGGAAAGGAAGTGAAGATTTAACTTTAACATCTAACTTTTCACTATTTTTAATTAAGTTCAAATTGGCTTTTTCCCTGTGCAGGGACGGGTTAGAATATTCCTGCAGCGCCTCCCCGCTTGTCGTAAAAGGCGACTAAAGGAGTAAATACATCTAGGCCACAAACAGCAAGGTGAACCTAGCGACACGTAACACCTATAAACTTTCCCAAAAGTGTGCATGCCAGTCCCTGGGTTGGCACGACTGGAGATCACCGGTGCCGTAAAAGAGAGATCAAATACAAAACTGGAGCATGCACACGTCGATACTTACAACGGATTTTGTGAATTCAAGCATTATGGAAGTACTCGTCCGAAATGACACTACCCCGCCAGGCACTACCATTGTTACACATGGTACTGATCCTGGACCGAGCAGCAATGCTCGGGTCAGAGCTAGACGGATTCCGGGGGCTAGCAAAGTAATGCCGCAGATTATACAAAATCTGAGAGTTGCGAGTTGGAACGTTGGCAGTATGACAGGTCGAAGCTTCGAGCTGGAAGAGATGATGAAAAGAAGGCGAGTGGACATCTTATGTGTTCAAGAAACAAAATGACGAAACACGGGAAACAGGGCCCGTTTCTTGGATACGAGGACAAAAAACTATAAGATGTTCTACTATGGAACGGAAAAGGGTAAAAACGGAATCGGAATCATCCTTGCAAAACATCTATTAGGCAGCGTATTGACCATTTCGAAATCCAGCGACCGTTTGATGTCCCTTAAATTGGTGATTAAAGGAAAGTTGTGGAATATTGTCACTGCATATGCTCCCCAAATTGGATGTGAGCAGGTGGAAAAAGATGCATTTTGGCTAGACTTTCACAATCTACTTAAGGACATCCCAAAGGAAGAGTTTTTGTTCGTGGGCGGAGATTTGAACGGACATGTCGGCAAGACAAACGAAGACTATGAAGATTGCCATGGAGGCCTCGGATACGGCACCAGGAACCCTCCTGGTGAAGACATCCTGAGCATGTGCAAAACATACGGTCTTATCGTACTAAATACCATGTTCGTCAAACAAAGCCGACACCTGGTCACTTACAGCAGTGGTGGAAATGAAACCCAGATTGATTACCATTTGTTATCTAGTTTCATGAAACCCCGGGTAAAAGATTGCAAAGTGATACTAGGAGAAGCGATCGCCCACCAACACCGTCTCCTACTGACAGAATTTTTTATGGAGACAGTGAACGACAACAAACATACAAAAACTTTTGGGAAGATCAAATGGTATAATCTGGATAAGGAAAAAGGCGAAGCTTTCATTTCGAATATGCAAAACGTTTTGTATAACAACACCGATATAGTTCGAAATGAAGAGAGTACAGCACAAAGTATGTGGGATCTCCTACAGAGAGCTTGCAAGGAAAAAGCCAAAACACTGTTAGGGGTTTCAAAAGGACACAACCAACAAGGCAAAGAAACATGGTGGTGGAATGATGAAGCTAAATCAGTTATAAGTAAAAAGAAAATGGCTTTCAAGGCTTGGTCGAAGTGCCCCTCTAATGATACAGAGCAAAAGTCACGCCTCGAAATGGAATATAGAAACTGCAAGAAAGAAGCGAAGAAGAAGTGCGCCCAAATTCAAGCAAAGAATACAGAAAACCTGTATCGGGAGCTGGATGAAATTTCTACCCCGACAGCTGGTGCTATTCAAGAGCTACGGCAAAACACGAATAAGGGCGCAACTATCTTCAAAATAGCCGCTCAAAGAAGAAGAAATGCCCAGGAGATTTGTTCGCCAAAGTTCATTAACAATGCTCAAGGCCAACTTCTTGTGGAAGACAACGAAATTCTTCACAGGTGGCGACAGTATTGTGACGGACTTCTAAACGAACAATTTCCAAGGCTGTACTTTCCAATAGCTTCACCTAACTTAAGCGAAGTATCCGACGTCACAGTCGAAGAAGTTAGTGAGGCGGTAAAATACTCCAAAAAGGGAAAAGCTGTTGGCCCAGACGAAATACCCTCAGAGTTTTGGAAAAAGATGGGAGACATCGGGTTTAGATGGCTCATGATTCTTGTCTCCAAACTTATACGAGGTGATCGCATGCCTAATCAATGGAGGGAAAGTTACCTTCTTCCAATTTATAAAGGAAAGGGTGATACTCGAAGCTGTGATAATTACCGTTCGATTAAGCTGATGTCACACACCATGAAGATCGTTGAGCGAGTCTTGGGTAGCCGACTGCGAAAAATAATTGGGCTATCTGATGACCAGTGCGGGTTTGTCGGGGGTAAGTCAACCACGGATGCAATCCAGAGTATAAGAATAATTATGGAAAAACATCGGGATTCTTTGGAGGATTTGCATGTCGTATTGGTTGATTTTGAAAAAGCATTCGATCGGCAACCACGAGATCTAATATGGGTGGCCCTTAGGCAACGAGGAGTTCCAGAAACCTATGTGCGGATAATTATGGACATGTATGATGGAGCAGTTACTAAAGTAAGATGCGCAGCTGGAGTCACCGAAGAATTCGAAATCACAGTAGGTGTACACCAGGGAAGTGTCTTGAGTCCCCTGCTCTTTATTACAGTTCTTGATTACCTGCTTGAAGGCAAAGTGACGGATCCAAAAGTGCATCAGTTATTCTTTGCTGACGATGGAGCCATCATAAGTGAAGACCCGATATCCCTACAACGAGCACTTGACGTATGGGTGGATGTTCTAGAAGGAAGTGGGTACCGCATAAGCGCGAAAAAGACAGAATACCTATGCTGCCCATTTTCTGATCCACACAGGCCTATTCCAGACATTTATTTGAATGGAGTAGTGCTTCCCAAGTGTGAAAAGTTTAAATATCTGGGGTCTATGATAAATAACGAAGCTACTTGTGATGACGATATCAATCATCGCGTAAGCGTAAGGTGGATGAAGTGGCGGGAAAATTCTGCTATCTTCTGTGACCGAAAAATGCCCCCTAAGCTGAAAGGAAAGCTCTACACTTCAGTTGTGCGTCCAGCACTCACATACGGTTCACAATGTTGGACAATGTACAAAAAGTATGAGCGTAAGCTAACGGCAGCTGAGATGAAGATGCTTCGTATGACAGCAGGAGTTACAAAGCTTGATCGAATTAGAAGTACGAAGATCCGAGGAAGCCTTCATGTTAAGAATACCATTTCCCAAAAAATTGAACACGACCGACTCAGTTGGTATTGCCATGTTCAAAGGAGAGATCCTGAGAACCCCGTCAAAAAGGCAATATCATACAACGTTCCAATTCGGAATAAAAAGAAAGGTAGGCCTAAACACTCCTGGTACAAACAAATGCAAAAACACCAGCATTCAGTTGGCCTCAGAAATGGAACAATACAAAACCGGGAGGCTTGCCGCCGATTTCTGAGGTCAACATAATGGTGCTCCAGAAGTTAAGGCAAACAATTGCAAAAATTGTGGAAATGATTAATGATGCCTTCTCACGATAATTTCGCTGACGCTGCGTCTGGAAACAAGAACAACCAGAACAAATTTGCATTCCAGCACGTAGCAGAGATTGCTGCAACACAACACCACCTGTGGGAACATCCGCAGCATAGAGGCATAAGTAGGTTAGATAGTTTTAAGTAAAACATTTTGTAGTCAGTTCTAAGTTGTAATCGAAATAAAGAGGTTCAGCCTCCAAAAATATATTTTTTTAAAACTAAAGTAAAGTTTAGTTTAATTGGCGCCCGAGCAGCAGGGACCCAGGAATAATCTAAGTCGGCCTTTAAAATTCGCGATTGTTTTAATAAAATCCAGTTAACGCGGACTGACAACGCAAAGTATATACGCGGTTGTTTTTATAAAATCCCGTTTACGCGGACTGACGACGTGAAAGATCAAAGTGTTGCGAAGAAAAAATTCCTGTGGTCCAACGCGTGTGTTGTGGTGAAAAGAGGCCCCGAAGTAGTCTCAAAGAAAATAACTTTTGGACAAAACAGAAGCTGCGTTAAGCGCTAGCCGCACCACCCACCCATTAGAATAAGTAATAAGGAAACGAAACATCAATGGAAACATCAATGGAACGTGTCTACTTATTAGTGTAAGAAACATTTATATTATTATATTAAGTATAGTATAATGTCAAAAGTGAAGCAACTAAAATTTATAAATTCAAGGTAAAATAAAGCAAAAAAGTTAATTTAAAAGAAATATTTAAGTGAGAATAGGATTTTAAGAAGTAGATTTAAAACAATTGAAGTTGAAACTGAAGTTGAAAGAGGGTAATTAAAAAAAAAAAAAACCCCAATTTATAAATTCAAAGTAAAATAAAACAAAAAAGGTAATTTAAAAGAAATATTTAAGTGAGAATAGGATTTTAAGAAGTAGATTTAAAACAATTGAAGTTAAAACTGAAAAATAAAACAATTCAAAGTAAAATAAAGCAAGAAAGTTAATTTAGAAGAAATATTTAAGTGAGAATAGGATTTTAAGAAGTAGATTTAAAGCAATTGAAGTTGAAACTGAAAAAAAAAAAAAAAAAAAAAAAAAAAAAAATCCAACTTATAAATTCAAAGTAAAATAAAACAAAAAAGGTAATTTAAAAGAAATATTTAAGTGAAAATAGGATTTTAAGAAGTAGAATTAAAAAAAATTAAAATTGAAAGAAAATATATAATAATAATAATTTAAACAAAATAAGAAAAATAAAAAAAAAAAAAAAACAATGATTACAAGATCAGGTGCAAGAGCGGACATTCAAGCAAGTCCTGCAAGTACAGGTGATGAACAGTTACCTCCTCAGGGTCCACCTCAAGGTAGTTTACATCAAGGTGGTCCACCGCAAGGTGGTCTTTCTCAAGGTCTACTTCAGATACAACCACAAGGTCAATTTCCTTTCATTAATAATACAATACCCCCACTCCCTTTAATAAATATTCCTCCTTCTAATTATCAGAACGCAAATAGCCATCTTCACTCTGGTACTACCCATAATGGTGCTCCAGAGGTCAGATCAACACCAGAACTGGACACTCTGGTAACTTCCATAGTCAGTCGCGTACTGCAACAGCAGGGCAAACAAATTATAGAAAGCATCCTTAAACCGGATGTACAACGCCTTCACGGCGTGGACCAGACGATTTTGCCCCAATACCAAAACAACTTAGATGGTTTAGATAAAATTCCGGACGTCGTAAGATGTCTACGCAATTTCTCTGGCGAACCCGGAGAATTTTCTTCATGGAAGAAAAGCGTGGAACGTGTTTTGAAAATTTACGAAAACACGAGGGGAACTCCTAGATATTATGGCATTATAAATGTCATCCGTAACAAAATCATTGGGGAAGCAGATGCTGCCCTCGAATCGTTTAATACGCCGCTTGATTGGGAAAGCATAGTGCGTTGTCTCACAATGCACTACGCAGACAAGCGTGACGTTACCACATTGGAATGCCAAATGTTCAACTTGGTCCAAGGTAACCAAACGGTACATCAATTCTATCAGGCAGTCAACTCCCACTTGACATTGATAATTAATAAAATATCTTGCTTGGAAATCGGTTCAGAGGCGATGAGGATTTTAACGCAAACCTACAGAGATAAGGCCCTCGAGACATTTGTAAGAGGTCTAAGAGGCAATCTCTCGGATCTGTTGGGAATGAGAGAGCCTGTGGATTTACCACAAGCACTACACCTCTGCCTCAAATATGAGAACCAGCATCACAGGCTTAACCCTAACCAAGTCAATCAGGGAGCGGTTCGGAAAAACTTCATTCAGCAGACTCCACGACTGCAAGTCAATCCCGGCCGTAATGCATTTCCGCCACGGAATGTCGGTACATACCCGTATCGTAACCAGAATCCAATTCATTCCTCCTATCCTACATATCCCCCCTTTAATCCACCAATACACCAAGGTCCCACGTTTGGTCCTCAAGCGCATTACAATTCATTCGCACAACAAATTCCAGCATTCGGAAATCGCCCAATCAATAATCCTCATCCACAAAATAATAACCAGAATTTTTCACAAAATCGTTTTCAGGCCTATAAGCCATTTCCAAACCAAAACCCCATAAAAAATGAACCTTTGACGCTAGGAAGAAGCAATCAACTAAAAGGCATAAATAACCAATATCATAGAGCACACTTCAACCCAAGCCAACAAACGCAGAAGCCGAACTATCAACAGCAGCCATCAGCTCAAAGGCCAGCAGGACATCAAAATTACCATATAAGTCCCAGTTTGGAGTCTTACAAAAATCAAACAATTCCCAGTCACGAAGAAAATGCATTATCTGAAGAAGAAGCATATGCTCAAGTCTGCGAACAATTCACTCGCGGCCTAAATTTAAACCAGGATAACGATCTTTCGGCGGAAAGACCTTCTGATTTCGAAGGATATCAAAATGCACCCTACCAGTTGTTAGAATTCAGCGATATTCATTTTTTAGGCTAACGCAGTCCTCATTACCATATTTTGAGTGTAGATCGAGGACTGGAGAAACATATAAATTTTTAATAGATACTGGTTCCAGTAAGAACTACGTAAAACCTGATATAGTTAAGAATATCATTCCCAATGAAAATATTTTCTATGCTAAGTCCATAGCTGGTGATGTTAAAGTCAGCCACCATACATTTCTGAAACTTTTTGGATTAAATGATCTAAATGTTAAATTTTTTATCCTGCCCACTCTAAAAACATTCGACGGTATCTTAGGTAACGATAGCCTTCAATCGTTAGATGCCGTTATTCACACTAAGGGAAGCTTTATGACCATTTTAAACCAGGTACATGTAAAAATTAAGCAATTCAAATCACAAGCCGTCAATTCCATTGCTGTAGATTCTGAAAATCTAACAGCTTCACAGAGGAAAATATTATGTGCTATAGTTAATAACAACAGAAACCTATTTTCTGAACCTGATGAAAGGTTAACTTATACAACAGCAGTAGTAGCTGAGATAAGAACCTCCACGGATGATCCCGTATATACTCGTTACTACCCTTTCCCAAATTCTCTTAAATCCGAAGTCGAAAAGCAAGTAGAACAACTGCTTAATGATGGAATAATCAGACCTTCACGGTCACCATATAACTCTCCGGTGTGGATTGTTCCAAAGAAACCGGATTCTTCTGGAGCTAAGCAGTATAGAATGGTTATTGACTACCGTAAGCTCAATACCATTACGATTGCCGACAAATACCCTATACCCGATATTCACGAGGTGACAGCACAACTCGGAAAAAACAAATTTTTCACCGTACTCGACCTGAAAAGTGGCTTCCATCAAATTCCTTTGAAGGAATCTGATATTGAGAAGACAGCCTTTTCAATCAACAACGGGAAGTACGAGTTCACTAGGCTCCCGTTTGGCCTTAAAAATGCTCCCTCGATCTTCCAACGAGCTCTCGATGACATATTACGAGACTACATTGGAAAATCTTGTTTTGTGTACATCGACGATATTATAATATTTAGCGAAGATGAAGAACAACACGCTAAGAATATCGAACAAGTTTTTGGTACACTCAGTAGAGCAAATATGAAGGTCCAGTTGGACAAGTGCAAATTTTTCAGTTCAGAAGTAGAATTTCTCGGTTTCATAATATCATCCGAAGGCATTAAAACTAATATTACTAAAGTAAAGTCTATCATAGACTTTCCCGTACCCAAAACTTTAAAAGAACTGAGATCTTTTCTCGGCTTGTCAGGGTATTATCGCCGTTTTATTAATGGCTATGCCCAACTTGCGAAACCGCTGACAATCCTTTTAAGAGGGGAGGAAGGACGAGTGTCCAAAAACCATTCCTCTAAGATCCAAATTAATTTGAATAACGATGCTCTAGACTCTTTCAACAAAATTAAAAACTCCTTAATTTCAAAAGATGTGATATTGGCTTATCCCGATTATAAAAAACCTTTCGACCTCACAACTGACGCCTCTAATGTCGCCATCGGCGCTGTTCTTGAACAGGAAAACAGGCCTTTAACATTTATTAGCCGAACGCTAACCAAGACAGAGGAAAATTATGCAGCTAACGAGAAGGAGATGTTAGCTATCGTTTGGGCCCTAGGCTCACTTCGCAACTACCTTTACGGTCACGCTAAAGTCCGAATTTTCACTGACCACCAACCCCTTACTTTTGCTTTGAGCAACAAGAATAACAACAGCAAAATGAAAAGGTGGAAATCTATACTTGAGGAATATAACCACGAACTGAAGTATAAACCTGGAAGGACGAATGTTGTCGCAGATGCCTTATCCAGAGCTCCAAAGGTATCTGACGTTAATGCTTTATCTACGACACAGCATAGTGATGAAAGCTCACCACATGAACTCATTCCAAGTATCGAAACCCCAATTAATGTATTTAAAAACCAAATCCTTCTCCAAATAGGTGAAACTCCTAGCCAAACCTTTCATATAATTTTTCCCACTTACCATAGGCACGTAATCACAGAACCGACATACAATCAAGACAATCTCAAACAAATCCTTAAAAAGATACTGAATCCCTCCGTAATTAATTGTATCAAAACGGTCGAAGGAATAATGGGCATGGTACAAGAGATTTATCCACTTCATTTCAAAAATTTTCGAATTAGGTTCACGCAACTTCAAGTTGAGGATGTAATTAATGAAACGAGACAGGAGGAAATAATCATTGATACGCATAAGCGAGCACATCGCAACGAGCGCGAAAACAAAGCGCAAATCTTGGAAAAATTCTATTTTCCCGGAATGGCTACAAAGATTAAGAAGGTAATAAAAAAATGTACTGTATGTAAAGAGAATAAATACGATAGGCACCCCAGTAAGCCGGAATTACAAGAAACTCCAATTCCGCAATTCCCAGGCCAGATCGTTCATATCGATATATTCTCTACAGAGAATAATCTTGTCCTAACTTCCATCGATAAGTTTTCAAAGTATGCTCATGCTAAAGTTATCAAATCTAAAGCAGTAGAAGACATACGGCAACCCTTACGGGAGATCCTCTTTTCTTTCGGTTTACCCGAAACAATCGTAATCGACAACGAAAAAGCTTTTAATTCAGTCTCGTTAGGGTACATGTTAGAAGAAGAATTAAAAATTAAGGTATTCACAACACCGCCATACTCCAGTAACGTAAATGGCCAAGTCGAAAGATTCCATTCGACACTCGTTGAAATAATGAGATGCTTAAAAACTGAAGGCCTTCATCGATCCTTTACGGAACTACTAGAACGCGCAGTTCTAGAATACAACTTCTCAATACACTCAACTACTGGAAAAAAACCAGTTGAGACATTTTTTGGACGAAGAGTCACTTCAAATCCTGAATTATTAGAAAAAGCCAGAATCGACAATATACAAAAAATTCAAGACAAACAAGCTGCTGATCTTCATTACCATAACAAATCTAGGCATAAGATCAAGGCATTTACTCCCGGACAAATTGTTTATGTTAGACAGAATAAAAGAATAGGTTCAAAATTAAATCGACGATATCGAAAGGAGACAGTCTCTGAAAATAGAAAAACAACCATTTTAACTAAATCTGGTAAAATAGTCCACAAATCCCTAATCCGTAATTGACATTAATTTTAGATTTCTTGCCACGTCTGCACTATGTGACGTTAAGATGCTAGATTACTCGAACGCTAAGCTGATAGCAATCGATACTGGAACAGCCAAACTACAAATGGGCACGTTTAAACTGGTGCATGTTATAGACATCGAGGATTACCAACAGGCACTCAACGAACTGAGTCGCATGATGTCGAAGATTGAACCCCAACCCGATTCCATTTTACCTATCCTATCCGCCGAAATTAAACACATTCAATCTCATTTGAACAGACTTATTCCCAAATCCAGAGGAAAGAGATCCTTAGATTTCCTGGGCTCTGCCTGGAAATGGATTGCCGGAACTCCGGATAGACACGATTTTAAAATAATGAAAGACAAAGTCAACAACGCTCTTACAAACAATAATAAACAACGAATCATAAATAATCTAATTAATAATAGAATAAATGAAATAAGTAATGTTACGAACAATATTATTCAAGCACTAAAATCTAATGAAAATGTAAAACTAGAATTTATGTTAGAACTCAAGTTTAAGTTAGAATCATTAAGAGAAGAAGTAAAAAATATTGAATACTCTATGCAATGGGCAAGAGCAGGAATAATAAATACTTATATATTGTCTAATTTAGAAATAAATATAATAAGAGATATTTTAAATAAAGAAAACATGCCATATTATAATGTAATTGAAGCTATCGAGTTTTCAGAAGTAAAAATTGCTTCAAATAATAAATCTATTTTATATATTCTAAGTTTATTAACGACAGAAAAAGAAACATGTAAAAGAATTCTTATAAAACCAGTAAAAAAAGGAAAAACTGCTGTTAAAACAAATTTTAACGAAATTTTAAAATGTAATACTAATTCATATGGAATTAATACTAAATGTAAGACTTTCAATTCACTAGCAATATGTAAACATAGTGACGTAATAGATCTAAGTAAAGATAGTTGTATTAATAATTTATTGACTAGTAAGCCTCATTCCTGCACCGAAATCAACAACCAACATATTCCAGCTATAGAAGAGATCACACCTGGAATGGTGCTATTAAACCAATTTGATGACAAAATCTACATCGATGAAAGCGAAATCCCCCTTAATGGAACATACTTAATACAATTCCATAATGCCACCGTTAGAGCCCAACAGTACATCTTCCAAGAATCAGAGATGACGGAACATAATCCACTTCCTGCCATGCTACAACCACCAGCTATAAAGCCCCAAATAGAAGAGTTGCTTTCTCTGGAAATGCTTAAAGAACTAGAAGCAAAGAACATCAAATACATAGAAGAACTGAAAGTAGCCAATGAAAAAAAATCTGCGGCAGTGTTATCATTACTAACATTAATACTAGTGGTCATCGTAATCACCCTTTGGAAAAAAGGAGTTATTCCATCTATCATCTGCAAGAAGGAAATTAACATCGAAAATGAAGTACCTGAAGGAGAAAATAAGGGACATATAACGACAAGCAGTTATAAAAACGAACCTGCACCGACACCTAGGACACTGGGGATAAACGACCTTCCCCAACATATTGAAATGGTTCGATCGAACGAGGACGTTCGATTTTAGAGGGCGGAGGAGTTAAGGCAAACAATTGCAAAAATTGTGGAAATGATTAATGATGCCTTCTCACGATAATTTCGCTGACGCTGCGTCTGGAAACAAGAACAACCAGAACAAATTTGCATTCCAGCACGTAGCAGAGATTGCTGCAACACAACACCACCTGTGGGAACATCCGCAGCATAGAGGCATAAGTAGGTTAGATAGTTTTAAGTAAAACATTTTGTAGTCAGTTCTAAGTTGTAATCGAAATAAAGAGGTTCAGCCTCCAAAAATATATTTTTTTAAAACTAAAGTAAAGTTTAGTTTAATTTGTACGCGTCTCATGATTTCCATGACTTGAAGATCAATTAATTCTTCTCTGGGCAGTGGTGGGATTCTGGGTTCTTTTTTCTTAAAGTAAACAACTGAAAATATGATTATCACTGCTATTAAAAGTAATAGTCCTATCGTTGAAATGGTTGGACTGTTAGATATTTCGGTTTGGATTTGGTCTAGTAAATTAATATTTTCGAGTTGTAGTTCTTTGTTTATTGTTTCCAAGTATGCATCTATATTGTAGTCGTCTACGTTGAAAGTTTTAATGAAGTTCAGTAATTTCTTGGACTGGTTTTCGTATATGATTCCATCTATATTGGTGGTGTTTCCGAATGTAACGAGATAGGTTCCATTTATCGTTTGGTTGTCCACAGTATGTTCTCCGGATAGTAATACAATACCGTCTTTAATTATTTCTAGATTTACATTTTTTTCTCTTAGCTTAGTAGTTACAATTTGTTTTCTTATTATTAAGTAAATTAGATAAGCAGGTATCTGCTGGCTTAAGCTTGCAATAGTTATATTTAAGTTCGAATTTACATTTTTCAATGTTTGTATATGAATTTTGACATTTTGCAATTTCTCTATCTATTATTAATTTACCGTCTTGTTGACTTATAGCTCTAGTTTCGTACAATTTACATTTAGTAAGTAGCAAAGGATATTTAATTAATATTGCGATAACATCGTTATTTTGCACAATTGTGAAATTTGAAATGTCTATTAATTCGGTAATGATTAATTGAGTTTTTTCTTTTTTTATTATATCGTTAATTTCTTTATGATTTAATATGGCTGGATTTAAGATCCCAAGTTTATATGAAGGTTTTTATAATACAAACTCTATATACTACTGAAATAAATCAGCCAAGTAGAAGGACTTAGCACTATTATTGGACTTGTTGAATTATTGATTCAAATTAGCTTTTTTGGCCTTTAGTCCACAAAAATTGGCGTTTCGTCCGGGTGATCTCACATGGACTCATCAGTTGACTTGTGAGGACCTTGTCAATACGCAATTTTTGTTAAGTTCAGTTCATCTTACATGAATTTTTTGACAAAAATCCAATGTGAACTATATCCAACAAAGATTAGGATTGTAATCATTAATGTTGGAATTTTTTTTTTTTGCCCGTGGCCTGGCATTGAATATTTATATGAAGGTTTTTATAATACAAACTCTATATACTACTGAAATAAATCAGCCAAGTAGAAGACTTAGCACTATTATTGGACTTGTTGAATTATTGATTCAAATTAGCTTTTTTGGCCTTTAGTCCACAAAAATTGGCGTTTCGTCCGGGTGATCTCACATGGACTCATCAGTTGACTTGTGAGGACCTTGTCAATACGCAATTTTTGTTAAGTTCAGTTCATCTTACATGAATTTTTTGACAAAAATCCAATGTGAACTATATCCAACAAAGATTAGGATTGTAATCATTAATGTTGGAATTTTTTTTTTTTTTTTGCCCGTGGCCTGGCATTGAATATTTATATGAAGGTTTTTATAATACAAACTCTATATACTACTGAAATAAATCAGCCAAGTAGAAGACTTAGCACTATTATTGGACTTGTTGAATTATTGATTCAAATTAGCTTTTTTGGCCTTTAGTCCACAAAAATTGGCGTTTCGTCCGGGTGATCTCACATGGACTCATCAGTTGACTTGTGAGGACCTTGTCAATACGCAATTTTTGTTAAGTTCAGTTCATCTTACATGAATTTTTTGACAAAAATCCAATGTGAACTATATCCAACAAAGATTAGGATTGTAATCATTAATGTTGGAATTTTTTTTTTTTTTTTGCCCGTGGCCTGGCATTGAATATTTATATGGAGGTTTTTATAATACAAACTCTATATACTACTGAAATAAATCAGCCAAGTAGAAGACTTAGCACTATTATTGGACTTGTTGAATTATTGATTCAAATTAGCTTTTTTGGCCTTTAGTCCACAAAAATTGGCGTTTCGTCCGGGTGATCTCACATGGACTCATCAGTTGACTTGTGAGGACCTTGTCAATACGCAATTTTTGTTAAGTTCAGTTCATCTTACATGAATTTTTTGACAAAAATCCAATGTGAACTATATCCAACAAAGATTAGGATTGTAATCATTAATGTTGGAATTTTTTTTTTTTTTTTGCCCGTGGCCTGGCATTGAATATTTATATGAAGGTTTTTATAATACAAACTCTATATACTACTGAAATAAATCAGCCAAGTAGAAGACTTAGCACTATTATTGGACTTGTTGAATTATTGATTCAAATTAGCTTTTTTGGCCTTTAGTCCACAAAAATTGGCGTTTCGTCCGGGTGATCTCACATGGACTCATCAGTTGACTTGTGAGGACCTTGTCAATACGCAATTTTTGTTAAGTTCAGTTCATCTTACATGAATTTTTTGACAAAAATCCAATGTGAACTATATCCAACAAAGATTAGGATTGTAATCATTAATGTTGGAATTTTTTTTTTTTTTTGCCCGTGGCCTGGCATTGAATATTTATATGGAGGTTTTTATAATACAAACTCTATATACTACTGAAATAAATCAGCCAAGTAGAAGACTTAGCACTATTATTGGACTTGTTGAATTATTGATTCAAATTAGCTTTTTTGGCCTTTAGTCCACAAAAATTGGCGTTTCGTCCGGGTGATCTCACATGGACTCATCAGTTGACTTGTGAGGACCCAATCAACAATTTGTGGTTTGGAAGCGGCTTAATAACCGGCTTTGAGCTCAAGTTTTCCAAACCAAGGGTTTACAATTTAGCTAAAAAGCCGTTCCAAAACCGTACCAGAACCGTTCAAATATAACCTAGATTTAAAAAAAGTTATTTTGGAACCAGAAAAATGACATATTGGTTTTTAAAGGGTTAAAAAATATCCAAATATTATCATCAGTTTAAAAATGGAATTTTTCAAACCAATATATGACCAAAAAGTTGTGCAAGAGAGAAAATTTTACCGAAATCAGCCTTAAGATAATTTCTGGTTTGTTTCTACCGTATATAGCATACTAGGGTAATAAAGTATCTCATTTCTTGCCCCACTATGACCAGAGTTATCTAAGGCTTTTTTGTGACCTCGGTTTTTCTGGAGCCAGGGCTAAAAATTGTTGCTTGGGGACCTTGTCAATACGCAATTTTTGTTAAGTTCAGTTCATCTTACATGAATTTTTTGACAAAAATCCAATGTGAACTATATCCAACAAAGATTAGGATTGTAATCATTAATGTTGGAATTTTTTTTTTTGCCCGTGGCCTGGCATTGAATATTTATATGAAGGTTTTTATAATACAAACTCTATACAGGGTGATTGGCATAAGGTGTGACAAAAAGCTAGGGCGTGTAGGTTGGACTTAGACAAGAAAAAAATCGTATGGGAGGGGGGGGTCTATTTCCCCCCGTTTAGGCGGGAGGGGCAATTTAAGAAAAAAATCACTTAAAACAGAAAAAAAATTATTAAAATATAACGGTGATACCTACAGAGTAATGCTATGGCATTTTGAAAAGCCAGACATACATTCTTTAATTTTGTTTTTAAATAAAGTTGTTCGAGTGAATAGTTTTTGAAAAATTAATTTTCAAAATCAAAATTTTGAAAAAAAAATGAAATTTTTTTTTTAAACAATTTTTTTTCAAAATTTTACGTAATTAAGTATTATTTTTTTATTCAATATTCAATGCGCTTTTTAATTTTTGATCAAACACAAAAAACCGGATGTCAAAATGTTTTGTAGTTTTTGAGAAAATCAAAAATAACAAAAACTACTTTTGTTCTAAGAAAAGCCTTTTATTTTAGTTTTTACGTTTTTGGATTCTTATGTAGGTGAATTTACGATTGAAAGGATTAACTTTCTTTTTACTATTCTTTTAATTATCGTCTTATAAGCATACAATAATGTGACAAAGTACTGGATTAACCATATTTCACACATTTTTTCATTGAGTACACCTGCGTGAGAGCATTGGTTTAAAATTGACCTGCCACTTTTTTATTATGGTGGGGTCGGCTTGGCTTAGGTGCATTTACGAAAGAAAGGATTAACTTTAAATAAACAGTAATTATGTATTTTATCTAAATATGCATGTATTTATTATTTAAATTGATTTCAAGATTCAGGAACATTTTTGTTCTTATTTCGCAATTGCATTTTTCTGTCACTAATTAGGGCGTGTAACGCTGCATTATTTAAAAAACATTCGCAGATCAATATTAATCCAATGCTCTCACGCAGGTGTTCTCAATGAAAAAATGTGTTATTGTATGCTTATAAGACTGATAATAAAAAAAATTTACAAAAAAAGTTAATCCTTTCTTTCGTAAATGCACCTAAGCCAAGCCGACCCCACCATAATAAAAAAGTGGCAGGTCAATTTTAAACCAATGCTCTCACGCAGGTGTACTCAATGAAAAAATGTGTGAAATATGGTTAATCCAGTACTTTGTCACATTATTGTATGCTTATAAGACGATAATTAAAAGAATAGTAAAAAGAAAGTTAATCCTTTCAATCGTAAATTCACCTACATAAGAATCCAAAAACGTAAAAACTAAAATAAAAGGCTTTTCTTAGAACAAAAGTAGTTTTTGTTATTTTTGATTTTCTCAAAAACTACAAAACATTTTGACATCCGGTGTTTTGTGTTTGATCAAAAATTAAAAAGCGCATTGAATATTGAATAAAAAAATAATACTTAATTACGTAAAATTTTGAAAAAAAATTGTTTAAAAAAAAAATTTCATTTTTTTTTCAAAATTTTGATTTGAAAATTAATTTTTCAAAAACTATTCACTCGAACAACTTTATTTAAAAACAAAATTAAAGAATGTATGTCTGGCTTTTCAAAATGCCATAGCATTACTCTGTAGGTATCACCGTTATATTTTAATAATTTTTTTTCTGTTTTAAGTGATTTTTTTCTTAAATTGCCCCTCCCGCCTAAACGGGGGAAATAGACCCCCCCCTCCCATACGATTTTTTTCTTGTCTAAGTCCAACCTACACGCCCTAGCTTTTTGTCACACCTTATGCCAATCACCCTGTATAGAGTTTGTATTATAAAAACCTTCATATAAATATTCAATGCCAGGCCACGGGCAAAAAAAAAAATTCCAACATTAATGATTACAATCCTAATCTTTGTTGGATATAGTTCACATTGGATTTTTGTCAAAAAATTCATGTAAGATGAACTGAACTTAACAAAAATTGCGTATTGACAAGGTCCCCAAGCAACAATTTTTAGCCCTGGCTCCAGAAAAACCGAGGTCACAAAAAAGCCTTAGATAACTCTGGTCATAGTGGGGCAAGAAATGAGATACTTTATTACCCTAGTATGCTATATACGGTAGAAACAAACCAGAAATTATCTTAAGGCTGATTTCGGTAAAATTTTCTCTCTTGCACCACTTTTTGGTCATATATTGGTTTGAAAAATTCCATTTTTAAACTGATGATAATATTTGGATATTTTTTAACCCTTTAAAAACCAATATGTCATTTTTCTGGTTCCAAAATAACTTTTTTTAAATCTAGGTTATATTTGAACGGTTCTGGTACGGTTTTGGAACGGCTTTTTAGCTAAATTGTAAACCCTTGGTTTGGAAAACTTGAGCTCAAAGCCGGTTATTAAGCCGCTTCCAAACCACAAATTGTTGATTGGGTCCTCACAAGTCAACTGATGAGTCCATGTGAGATCACCCGGACGAAACGCCAATTTTTGTGGACTAAAGGCCAAAAAGCTAATTTGAATCAATAATTCACAAGTCCAATAATAGTGCTAAGTCTTCTACTTGGCTGATTTATTTCAGTAGTATATAGAGTTTGTATTATAAAAACCTCCATATAAATATTCAATGCCAGGCCACGGGCAAAAAAAAAAAAAAAATTCCAACATTAATGATTACAATCCTAATCTTTGTTGGATATAGTTCACATTGGATTTTTGTCAAAAAATTCATGTAAGATGAACTGAACTTAACAAAAATTGCGTATTGACAAGGTCCTCACAAGTCAACTGATGAGTCCATGTGAGATCACCCGGACGAAACGCCAATTTTTGTGGACTAAAGGCCAAAAAAGCTAATTTGAATCAATAATTCAACAAGTCCAATAATAGTGCTAAGTCTTCTACTTGGCTGATTTATTTCAGTAGTATATAGAGTTTGTATTATAAAAACCTTCATATAAATATTCAATGCCAGGCCACGGGCAAAAAAAAAAAAAAAATTCCAACATTAATGATTACAATCCTAATCTTTGTTGGATATAGTTCACATTGGATTTTTGTCAAAAAATTCATGTAAGATGAACTGAACTTAACAAAAATTGCGTATTGACAAGGTCCTCACAAGTCAACTGATGAGTCCATGTGAGATCACCCGGACGAAACGCCAATTTTTGTGGACTAAAGGCCAAAAAAGCTAATTTGAATCAATAATTCAACAAGTCCAATAATAGTGCTAAGTCTTCTACTTGGCTGATTTATTTCAGTAGTATATAGAGTTTGTATTATAAAAACCTCCATATAAATATTCAATGCCAGGCCACGGGCAAAAAAAAAAAAAAAATTCCAACATTAATGATTACAATCCTAATCTTTGTTGGATATAGTTCACATTGGATTTTTGTCAAAAAATTCATGTAAGATGAACTGAACTTAACAAAAATTGCGTATTGACAAGGTCCTCACAAGTCAACTGATGAGTCCATGTGAGATCACCCGGACGAAACGCCAATTTTTGTGGACTAAAGGCCAAAAAAGCTAATTTGAATCAATAATTCAACAAGTCCAATAATAGTACTAAGTCTTCTACTTGGCTGATTTATTTCAGTAGTATATAGAGTTTGTATTATAAAAACCTCCATATAAATATTCAATGCCAGGCCACGGGCAAAAAAAAAAAAAAAATTCCAACATTAATGATTACAATCCTAATCTTTGTTGGATATAGTTCACATTGGATTTTTGTCAAAAAATTCATGTAAGATGAACTGAACTTAACAAAAATTGCGTATTGACAAGGTCCTCACAAGTCAACTGATGAGTCCATGTGAGATCACCCGGACGAAAAGCCAATTTTTGTGGACTAAAGGCCAAAAAAGCTAATTTGATCCCAAGTTTAGATAATGTTAATGTGTTTATAATATTTTGTAATTCTATAATAAGTAGTTTGCTTTTTTCTGAAATCAAATCATCATATACATTGCGTTTTAGGGTATTTATTACATTAAAGATCTTGGAATTTGTTATAATTGCTTATTATTATTATTGATTAAGTCATTTAATTTATTTTCTATTATGACTTTATCGTCGTGATCTGGAGATCCGGCAATCCATTTCCAGATGGTGCCTATAGTCTCTATAGCTCTTTTGGATCTGGTTGACGTAAGTTGATCAAGTAAAGTTTGGATAATGTTAAGGTCATTATCATGCTTATAGTCCGGGAGCTGGCGACACAAAAAATTGTAAGATTTGCGTACTCATGATTTTATGTTTTTTGTGTAATTTAGGTGCCCGACAAACAGAAAACCGACTGCTGCAGGCTCACCCGTGGTGGGTTGATTTACTGTGAATTTTGAAGTTGCAAAAAAAACCGAAATTTGTCTAAAATGCGTACTCATGAAACCAGTGACATATGTTAGTTTAACATTTAAAACGATGAAAAAACTTGTGCTTACACCTGGGGGGTGGTGGAAAGTACCGCTGCCAGTTAAGGGAAGTTGGGCCCCCTCGTAATGCACTGTAACCTAATTATTTTTTTCCTGGCCTTAAATCTTGTAGACAAAATTTTTTTGATTGAATTTCATAAATAATTAGACAAAGATTACGGGAAAAATAGCACGTGCTTTAAAAGGTCATCTTTTACCCTAAAAAAGGGGCAAAAGGGGGGAAAAACACTCTTTTGAAAGTTTTTTTTTTTTAATCTCAAAAACTACATGCATTTTAATGAATCTGATAAAGAAATTTTAGATTTCATACAAACATAGACCAAATGATAAAATTATAGAAAAAAATGGGGGGTGCCGGGGTTAATGTTCCCTTTTACGCATCTCAAAAACAAAATGTATTTTGAAGACTTTTCTTCTGAGGTTTTCTTATTCACAAATTCATACCTACTTGATTATACACATATGTATAAAATAAGGGAGGCGGCTTGGGGAGGGGCATACATTTTTCGTGTTTTTGTCATATCTTAACGAAATTCATTTTTAGTGATCCGCTAAAATGAGGTTTATTCTGTACACATTCAAAATCAAACAAATTCAAAACAAATCGAAAACAGAATTAAAAAGATGGATAAGAATATTCACAAACCAATATATCTACCTAAAGCTAACATTTTTTCCTATTATAAGTTCCTATCCGTTTTAATCCTGTTTCTAATTAGGTACTAGTTACTTAAAATTTCCCCGTCGGGAATTATTATTAATTAAACTGTGAATTTTTGAAGTTGCAAAAAAAACCGAAAATTTGTCTAAAATGCGTACTCATGAAACCAGTGACATATGTTAGTTTAACATTTAAAACGATGAAAAAACTTGTGCTTACACCTGGGGGGTGGTGGAAAGTACCGCTGCCAGTTAAGAGAAGTTGGGCCCCCTCGTAATGCACTGTAACCTAATTATTTTTTTCCTGGCCTTAAAATCTTGTAGACAAAATTTTTTGTGATTGAATTTCATAAATAATTAGACAAAGATTACGGGAAAAATAGCACGTGCTTTAAAAGGTCATCTTTTACCCTAAAAAAGGGGCAAAAGGGGGGAAAAACACTCTTTTGAAAGTTTTTTTTTGTAATCTCAAAAACTACATGCATTTTAATGAATCTGATAAAGAAATTTTAGATTTCATACAAACATAGACCAAATGATAAAATTATAGAAAAAAATGGGGGGTGCCGGGGTTAAATGTTCCCTTTTTACGCATCTCAAAAACAAAATGTATTTTGAAGACTTTTCTTCTGAGGTTTTCTTATTCACAAATTCATACCTACTTTATTATACACATATGTATAAAATAAGGGAGGCGGCTTGGGGAGGGGAATACATTTTTCGTGTTTTTGTCATATCTTAACGAAATTCATTTTTAGTGATCCGCTAATGAGGTTTATTCTGTACATATTCAAAATCAAACAAATTCAAAACAAATCGAAAACAGAATTAAAAAGATGGATAAGAATATTCACACACCAATATATCTACCTAAAGCTAACATTTTTTCCTATTATAAGTTCCTATCCGTTTTAATCCTGTTTCTAATTAGGTACTAGTTACTTAAAATTTCCCCGTCGGGACTTGCAGGTCACCTTAATCCCTCAAAGAACAACATACCGTTTTTTGAAGTATAAGTTCCTACCTGTGCCATATTCTGTTTCTAATTATGCATAGAAGAAGTTAACGAAGTACCACGAAATATTTAGCTTTTCAGTACAATTCTTTTTTCTTAGATAAAGACAGTAAACAGTAATCAGTTTGTGCGATGGCTAATTCTCGACCAGTTTGTGTTTTTTGTGGAAATAAAAAAGATAAAATTATTTTATTCACTCAAGAACGTTTAGATAAATGTCTTGTAAGTTTAAAAATTCGTCAAGAAAATAACTTGACCGGGCGCGACATTAATTGCAACCAATTTTAAGCAAAAGTGTTTGAGTAAGTTTAATGAAGTAAGGAAAAAATATAAACAATGTGATAATGAACCCAGAAGTGAATCTAATATATCGGGACTTTCAGCTTCTGTGATCACAAAGTAAGTGTACCTAAATAATTTCTAAATTATAATTTATCTATTTTCACAAAATCATGCAATAACAATAGTTTCGAATCTAAATGTTTTGTACTAAAATTCTATTAACGTTCAAATTTCCATATTTTAAAGTGAAAACATTGAAGTAACTGAATTATCCGAACATTCACAATTTTGCAAAACTCTCCTCAATTCATCGAAATCTTCTCAAGACTACAAAATTATCCAGATGTTGAAGCAGATGTATTCCAAACGTTGGAGAAATTTGTTTGCTGTATGTACGGCTACAAACAGCTTAGCGACGTGAATGAAGCCCGAATGTCAATTTTTACAAAATCAATTACCAACTTCAGTCAGAGAAGTTGTATTCGAAGATCTTTCGAAAATCAGTTATGCAGGTAATTACAAAATAGACTCCTTCTTCATTTTATACTTTTTTTGAAATTATTTCTCAATTTTATAGACTCTAGTATCCAAAATGATAGTGAGGAAACTGATGCTGAAGGAGAATCAAGAAACACCCAAGTCAGCACAAGTGAGGATTTTGATGAAGAAGATTTATCCTGTTTAATGGAAACTTTTGGATATTCAGACGAGAGTATAATGTTATAATTTCTAAAGAACACGAAATTAAAAAAAAAGAAAAACATATACAAAATTGCGTTTTGTATTATTTGTCTTCTGAATAAAAAGGGTATGTTGTTCTTTGAGGGATTAAGGTGACCTGCAAGTCGCCACGGGGAAATTTTAGGTAATTAGTACCTAATTAGAAACAGTATTAAAACGGATAGGAACGTATACTAGGAAAAATGTTATTGGTTTGTGAATATTCTTATCCATCTTTTTAATTCTGTTTTCGATTTGTTTTGAATTTGTTTGATTTTGAATGTGTTCAGAATAAACCTCATTAGCGGATTACTAAAAATGAATTTCGTTATGATATATGACAAAAAACTCGAAAAATGTATTCCCTTCCCCAAGCACCTTCCCTTATTTTATATATGTATAATAAAGTATATATGAATTTGTGAATAAAAAAACCTTAGAAGAAAAAAGTCTTCAAAATACATTTTGTTTTTGAGATGCGTAAAAAGGGAACATTTAACCCCGGCACCCCCCATTTTTTCTATAATTTTATCATTTGGTCTATGTTTGTATGAAATCTAAAATTTCTTTATCAGATTCATTAAAATGCATGTAGTTTTTGAGATTAAAAAAAAAAAACTTTCAAAAGAGTGTTTTTCCCCCCTTTTGCCCCTTTTTTAGGGTAAAAGATGACCTTTTAAAGCACGTGCTATTTTTCCCGTAATCTTTGTCTAATTATTTATGAAATTCAATCAAAAAAATTTTGTCTACAAGATTTTAAGGCCAGGAAAAAAATAATTAGGTTACAGTGCATTACGAGGGGGCCCAACTTCCCTTAACTGGCAGCGGTACTTTCCACCACCCCCCAGGTGTAAGCACAAGTTTTTTCATCGTTTTAAATGTTAAACTAACATATGTCACTGGTTTCATGAGTACGCATTTTAGACAAATTTTCGGTTTTTTTTGCAACTTCAAAAATTCACAGTAAATCAACCCACCACTACCCAGGTGGCAGCAGTCGATTTTCGTCGTCACCTACCTCAGAACTACAAGAAAAAAAATATTTCATGAGTACGCATCTTAGACATTGAAAAGTGTCGCTAGCTCCCGGACTATTAGTGTTTCTTTCTTTATCGGAAAATGGGTAAGTAGTGTCTTCGTGAATTTTGTCGAGTTGTTGTTGAGTAGAGTGCAAGATGGTTGAGGTATTCTCATAAAGGAATGCGTCTCCTACTTCTATTAGTACGTAGTTGTCTCTAGTGTAATCAATGAGATCTGCTTGTGTTGCAGCGAAAAATAACAGAATGAAGATGATGTCCATGGTCTGAAATTTAAGATTTCAAATTATCTTTGTGGACTAATTTTCCATTTGACAATTTAACTTGTGCGCCTAAGTCCGCGATTATTTTGACGGGTTTGTATTTGGGTTGCAGTTTTCCCCAATGAGCACCTGTTGTTTTCTTGTAGGCCGTGGTGTTTGGCGTTAGTTCTTTTGTTTTTCTTTTTTTGTTGTGGGTTTCCAACATTTTGTCTTGTGCTACTGTGAGGTTTAGTGGAACTTCACTGTGAGAGGTTTTATTATATAAAACTTCGAAAGGTTTCTTCTGAGTTGAAGAGTGAATTGTTTTGTTGTACTCCCTGGCTGCACGTATGAATATTTCATGCGTATCTAATAACTTATGCTGGTCTTTCAAACATCTAGCTATCTCTTGGAGCGTACTGTGTGCTCTTTCTACCTGGCCATTGGTAACACTATGATTAGTGGGAGTATAATAAATTGTAATGTCGCATCTTTCCATTAAGGATTTGAAGAGTATTGACTTGAAGGTAGTGTCTTGGTCGCAAGTGATATTTTTGCAATTAGGAAATGATTGCAATATCTCTAGCACCTTATTATGCATATTTTGTTTGTCGTCAATTATCTGAATAACTAAGTATTTAGAGTATGCGTCAATGCATGTTAGAATTTTTATTTTTTCTGCAAACATAATGTCTATATGTATGCTCTCTCCCTCTCTTAAAGGAATTGGTGCCTCACCAATTGGATATTTATTGGGATGTCTATCGTATTTAGCAGTTTTGCATGTTTTGCAATTCTGAATGTATTGTTGGAAATCGTCATTCATTGTGGGCCAGTAGTACTGGTCTCTTATTTGCTTAATGTTCTCTTGGAGTCCTCTGTGGGCTCTATTGTGAGTTTGAATAACTATGTCAGTTTGGTCGTCTTTGTTTGTTATGTCATTAGCAAAGTATTTGGTTTGAACAAATTTGTTACTGAAGTTATCTTTCAACATGTTCTTTATGTCGTAAATAGTTTCTGAGGTAGCAAATATAGCGACTGTTCCTGTCTTAAGGTATTCTTTAAATAATTGTATCAGGTCATTGGTGTCATTATATTCAATTAAGTGTCTAGTTTTGCCTGAAAACGGGTTTAAAAGTTCATGTCTTAATTCTGTTCCTTTATTAATTATAACTTGCTGGTTAAATTGATTTACTGGTCTATCAAGTATTTCAATTTGATAGTTGTCGCTGCTTTGGGCAGAATGTTGTGTGACGACTGATTCGTTATCATCAGTTATTTGATTTAGGTTCTGTCTGGAAAGAGCGTCGGCTACTACATTAGTAGGACCTGGCTTGTATACCATTTTTGGAGAATATTCGTTAATAAAGGCTTGCCATCTTTTCATTTTGGCGTTTGGATTTTTTTGCGACATTGAGAATGTCAAAGGTTGGTGATCTGTATGTACTTCTATGTCTGTGACACAGTAAAGGTAAGTTCGTAGAGTTTTGAATGCATAAACTATTGCGTACAATTCCTTCTCATTAGCTGCGTAGTTTCTTTCTGTTTTGCTAAGAGTTTTTGAGATAAAAGTGATTGGTTTTTTATCTTGAGAGAGTACGGCACCAATCGCATCATCAGAAGCGTCAGTAGTGAGAACGAATTTCTTGGTGTAGTCTGGTTGATTTAATTCGATTTCTGACTTTAGGTGAGCTTTTAATGTATTGAAAGCTTCTATCGCCTCTTTGCCTAATTTAATCTCTGTTTTCTTCACCATATGGGTAGATACTTGACCTGAATCATTCTGCAAGAACTTGGTCAGTGGTTTCGCTATACTGGCGTAATTTTTTACAAACTTCCTATAGTAACCGGCCATACCTAAGAAACTTCTTAGTTGTCGTAGGGTGGTTGGTATAGGATATTCGTTTATTGTTTTTACCTTTTCAGGATTCGTTTTAATAACGTTTTCCATTACTACATAGCCTAGAAAATCTACCTTTTCTCTATATAGAATAGATTTTTCGGTTGATATTTTCATATTAGCGTCCTTTAATGTTTGCACTATTATTTCTAGGTGATTGGTATGTTCATCTATTGTTTTGGAAAAAATTATAATATCGTCCATATATACATGGCAGAATTTGCCAACGTATGGTCTAAGAATATCGTCCATTCCTCTTTGGAATATTGAAAGTGCGTTCTTCAATCCAAAAGGCAGTCGGAGATATTCGTATTTTCCGTTATTGACGGAGAAGGCTGTCTTCTCAATATCGGATTCTTTTAATTTTATTTGATAAAAACCACTTTCTAGATCAATTGTCGAGAAATATTTGGTTTTACCTAAATTGCTTAGTATAGTTTCGATAGCAGGCATTGGATACTTGTCTGCTTTAGTGAACTCATTTATTTTCTTATAGTCTATAACTTTCCTAAGTTTTGGACTTCCGTCCAAATTTTGTCCTTTCTTCGGCAAAATCCATACGGGTGAGTTGTATGGACTTTTAGAAGGTCTGATTATTCCTTCGTTTATTTCTTTCTCTATTTCTTTACAAAGCCATTCATCTGTACTGTGGGGTAAGAGGTATTGTTTCGTATAAATCGGTTTGTCGCAGATAGTATGTATCTCTGCAATGACATCCGTACGAAAGGGTAATGTTGTACAGATTTTGCCGTGGATATTTTCTATTCTAGACAGCATATCGCTTTCTAGTTTTTGTAAAGGGTGTGAAACATTTTCACTAATATTATTTATTGTTTGTGGTTCGTTTTCGAAGTATAGTCTTTCTACCTTATTCGCGTAAGAGAGAGTCTTGTTTTCAAAATTTATTTTGGCATCGACAGAGCTCAGGAGGTTTGATCCTATTAGGCCGTCGAATTCTAAATTGGATAGCACATAAAAACGAGTTTTTGTATTTAAAATGAATGCGTCATAGCATTCGGTAATGGTTAAGTCGCCGTTAACGGTTCGTGCCCTTTTCTTAATGTCTAATGTTTTCTTATAGTTAAATACGCCATCGCGGCAATAGTTGCTTGAAGCACCCGTGTCGATCAAAATGCGTATATTTTTGTTGTCTATTACTCGTCGTATGAAGGGTAGTCCAGGCCTTCGTCTAAAAAAGTCTCTGGGTCTTCGTTTATGTTGTTAATTCTTTCCGTCTTTGTTGGAGGGATTTGAGTAGGTTGTTGAGTGCTCGGTTCTCTTTCGCGTTTAAATAACGGACGTTGAGGGTTGTTATATGTATTGTTCATTGGTCGTTTGTACTGCCAATTTGCGTTGTTGTTTGCTTGTTGGTACGTATTTTTGTATTGGTTTAGCTGTTGTTGAGGAATTGGCCTATTAGCCGAGCTTCCAAGAGTCATAGGTTCAAATAGCTGTGGGAGTTGTCTATAGTCATTAGTCATTACGTTGAGGTGTAGGGTTGTGATTTTTTGTTACTTGGTGTGAGTTGTTTCTTGGGAAACGTAAATGGTTGTCATGTGAGGTATGGCGTGGATTTCTGGGCTCGGTTCGCTGTGCGAATTGCAAAGCAAAAGAAGAGCGGACATGGTTACTCTCCAACTCTTGGGCTAAAGCTAGAGCGTGTGGGAGGTCATGTGGTTTTATCGCGAACAGTGTGTTCATTAGTTGGCCGTTTAGTCCACTAATAAATATGCTTAAGGCTTCTGTCCTGTTCGCGGCATTCATTTGTGCCGAAAGTTCGGTATTGCCATGCGTCATTATGACTTTGTTTGTCAATAGGGTGAGAGATTTATTGACTTTCTCGTAGTATTGTAATACCGAAAGTGTACCTTGTCTGAGAACGGACATTTCTTGTCTTAATGTGCTAATTGATCTTTGATCAGCATACGTAAAGTCTAGACGTGCGATTATCGCATCGAAATTCAGCACTGTGCCGTGATTCGTTAAGACATCGTTGGCAGATCCTGATATTTTATTGCGAAAAATCGTAAGTGCAGCAAAATATCTTTTGCTACCGATTTTGTATAGTTTGATGGAGTTATGTGCTGACTATCGCCAGCTTACATATGATGTGGCTGTGCCATCAATTTCCCTTAGGGATTTTATGATCTCCAGTGATTCATCACAAATAATGGAGGAATTTATTGTTTGTGTGGTAAATTCAGTCACGTCAGATGTAATACCACGGTCGTTAAGAAGTCTGCGGAGTTCGAGAATTTCCTCCGCATATGCGTCACGTTGTTCAGTTAAATGTTTCTCGTATAACACGTTATTTGTGGCGATTGCCTGGGTGATAAGATCACAAACTGTCTTTTGATCCATTATTAACAAATTACCTTTTTTTTTCACAAATTTCTTAATAATAATAAAACTAAAAAAAAAATTATTCACTTATTCTTACGCTTATAATAATACTCGTTCTCCTTGGTGCAGGATACTTGATGAAATTTATAGTGTTTTCTCCTTTCTTGATCTTGATGGATCTGGATACTTGGTATTATGCTCCTTCTTTCGTCTTTGCGAAATACTTTGGCTGTTTAACGTTTTGGCAGGATCTCACTCACTGATTTTACTTTATGTTTTCAAATTCTTTAAAGCGCGTGAGGATCCCGGTTGAGCCCCCAATTAATTAATTTAGCGGAATTTCAATATAAAAAAAAAACTTTATTAAAAAAACAACTAAATCTAATACAAACAATATATACAATTATAAAAAGTGACTTGGTTGTCGTACTGCTGCGGATCGATTGGTTTCCTTCGCTGCTGACGGGAGCATTTATATTCCACCAGTTCTTTGTTCTATTGTTTGATTAGGGATGCTTTGGTTTTGGGATGATGCACATGTTTTTCTCTTGCATTCCGATACTCAAATTTCGGGTCTATTTTATTGCTTCCAGATGGTTGGGTTGTTTATGGATTTCTCTGTTGGTCATCTCTTCAAGTGGAGTGAGTGTTCAATGTGTTAACTTATATGACATATGTATGTATTAAAGAAAAAAAAAAACAAATAAGTCGAAGAACACCGTCTTATTTCTCACACAAGGTTGAAAAAAGGCGAGCACCTGAACTCCTGCAATGTATTATCTTCCTACTGAAATGCAATGCTAATTGCTGAAGGGAGAATAAAATACAAATAATTCCAACTCCTACTGGTATACATCGACAATTTTATAAGACGGAATGTAGCGTCTTATTTTTCGCAGATGTTGAACAAAGAGGATCCGAAACACAATGCTTGGGGAAGAAAGGGATATAAAACAAATAAATAAGACGGTGATTGAAAAGTTTATGTCAGGGTATTTTTGTGACTCTCTTGGTTAATGTTGGTTGTGGATTGTGGAATGTGTTCGGATAAAGTATAAGATACAAACGAGAAGCAGAATGGAAAACTTAATTATTCGATGTTTATTTGTTAGATTGTGTTATATGTGGATTTTATAAAAGGGAAGACGATAGGAATCGTGTTATATGGACGCCACGCCACTGGTATATATACAAATACTTATTTTTCTTATGGAATTCAATGCTTCTATATACCGGTGTAAAACTTGAACTTCTTGATGATATTGATATGCTTATGTTTATTGAAAGGGGGAATTAAGTCAATGTTCAAAAAAAATAAAAAGTATTCTGAAGCTAACAATGAATATTTAGAGAATTATAATGTCAATGAGCCAAACATTTTTTTAATGTATTGGGATATAATCAATCAATATGATTATGCAATGAGTAAGAGTCAGTTTTTATTTTTACCTACAGGTAATTTCAAACCGATTTCATTTAAATTACTTTAAACCTCAGTATTTCTAATCTTTTCAAAGATTACCGCAACATCATACTAGAACATAGATTAAATTTAATGTCTTTTTTTTCAACATACTAGTTAGGTTACCGCATAGATTAAATTTAATGCCCTTTTTTCTAAGATACGAGACTTCAGCTCTGCTAAAGATCCGTTGCCCGACGATGCATAGCTCAAAGCATTTTATACATTTGATTTTATTACTTTTTCATAATAAAAATATTTGGCGGGTGAAAAAAAAGTGAACCCTAGTATTTTTCGACCACCACTCGCTGATAGTGGCGAAATACTCGTACTTGTGATTTTATAAATTATTATGTCAAAGTTCATATTTTGCAAATGTGCTTATGTACATATTTTCGACTATTTTTGATAGAATAAATAGCAGTTTGAAGATATTTTAAAAATTAGTTTAGTTCGCAATCCCCGGTACACTAGCTGTTAATAAAAATGTCGAAGTCTATCAAAAATGGAATGGAAGTATTTATCCATACACATGATGCCCTAAGCAATTATTCTGCTTCGTTAAAATTATTTGACACATACAATTATGTATACCTGTACCCGGACAATTCATACGTATACAATGTCTTATCAAAATAAAATTGTATTTGCAATTAATTGAATCTAATGTTGGTTGGGGTAATAATATGTTTATCGTTAATGACCAAATTATAATTTTTGGTCATGATTTACATATGGCCTTATACACATGTAATAAAGTTACTAACTACATCCTAAAAGTTATGATGAGAAGTCGTGAATTTGCGTTTAGAGATTACCTAACTGATTACCACGGCATCCGAGTCCATAGAACAGCTCTGCATGAAAATATACGACTTGCGTTATCAAGATGTCAGCAGTATACAACACCCGTACAACCAAATCCTAATATATTCAGACACTCATACAAAATTCATTGACAAGTGGAAGTCATACGTTTACCGGCCACTGTCTAAAAAATATTACGCTGCCAAATCACACTTTGAAAGAACAAATTGGGTCTAAGTGTTGGACGTATCAAATGATTTTGTCTTGTTTTTAGTTAAAGCAATAATAAATAAAGACAAAAATAAAAATACACTTAATTTAACTTTTATTTATAAATACTTTGTCACTTTGCAACAATAGGTACTGATACGAAATAAAATCAAGTGCAAAAGTAAGTATTTTATTTTCCACTAGTTTGCAAAATTGTCAAACTGATAACCATAAAAGGCAATTCAAGAGTTTTGGTTGTGCTACATATTATTTGTATTATTGTACGATCCAACTGAAAAATATAAAAGTCATATACATTATTTTATTAGCATTTATTCCGGCTTAGATGGGAATTTCCAGTAATGTTTGGATTTTCGATCCGATTTCCATTAGATGTAGGCAAATAATATATTTGAATTGTATACAACAATGACAACATGGTCCCAATTAGTGTTCGACCCAGTGGCGTAGCGTAGGGGGGGCGGGGGGGGCGGTCCGCCCCGGGCGGCAGGCCTAGGGGGGCGGCAAAATGTCGCCGGTGATGCGGGTAGAGTAGAAATCATATGTTTCATGACAAATCGTTTGACAAGTCAACAAACAACAATAATGTAAATTTGAAATTTGCCACCCTATCTGTGGTTCGTCGTTGACGCTCTCGGCTGATTTCCGTGAATTCGTAAACGGTGAGTAGGGCCATAAGAGTGCATTTCGTATTGTCGCGCGAAACTAAAAACAAAACGTTCCGAAACTCTCTCGAAACCGAAAGGGAGCGTTCCGAAACATATGATATGCATATGCGAGATATGATAAGATAACTAGGATTCGACGGAAACGTTATTCTAGTCTCAGCCAGCTCAATGTTTTTGCTCCCTCCCGCATCACAGAAAGTTATTTCGATTGTGTTGTTTATAGTTTAAATACTGTTGAATCTTCTTAAACTAAACACTTAGTACTTCACTCAACCTTTGAACTAGATTTTGGAAATGAAAAGAGTTGAAGCAAGCGGTGCGAAATACCACAAGAAAAAGGCTAAGAAAGAAGCAGATGCGAAGAAGTCTTCAGGTGCATTACTGAAATATTTCAGTTCTAGTTCTGGTTCGAAAGCTACGTTAACGTCTTCGGCGGCATCCAGCAGCAGCGGAAGTGATTCCAATGTAAGTATGATTCCTTCATCTACAATCGTGAGTGGCCTAGAATTGTCCTCCGGCCAATATTCATGGGAATGCATGACTTATTTTACAGGCAGAAGAAGAAGACGTGCCTGCCGTCGAAGTTGGAAGTCGTTCTGGTCCCACCACAGAGCAGGGTCAAGACGCAGTCGACTCAGCAGAAGTACCTCAAGCATCTAGCCACAAGCCTGCAGAAGAAGTGAACCTCGTCTTGCCAAAAATATGAAGCTGTAAAGACGCTTAAGAATAAGTTTGTGCAAGTTCTTGAGGTACTGGAAGAATTGACGGATCGGGAGCCAGACTTCTTCTGACAGTCATGCAGTCATTCAGCTTCCTCACTTTTCTTGGCTTTTGAGCTGCAGAGCTACCTGAAAAAGATGAAGTGCAGATTTACCTGCTGCAAAGTGGACTGAGTGTGGATAAGTGTGCTCAGAAACTCTGCGCTTTAAAAGCTCTCTTAATGGAGAGCAGAGACCGTTTTGTCTAAGCCGCAATCGATTTTTCTAAGACTCTCTGTGAAAAACTTGGAATCGAACTCGAAACGAGAAGAAATCGCAAGAAAAAACGCATGCATGGCGATGAATCCGCAGATGCAGCTTTGTCTCACGATCCTCATTCGTAAGGCCCGTAGAATCCATTTATGAAACCGCTGATCCTATTTTAACTTCAATAAAAGATACCTCATTGCCTGTGAAATGATGTCTCGAAACTCGAAATTTAATTTTATTTTAGTATTGAATGGGGGCGGCAAAATGGGTCTCCCACCCCGGGCGCCGAGATGGCACGCTACGCCACTGGTTCGACCTAAGGTTTTAAATTTTCGAAGTAAATAAGAAAAAACTAAAGTTGTACAAAAATTAGTAGTTTTAGGAAATTAAAAAAGAAACGAAATTTTAAACAAAAGCTTCTTCAGTATTATTTGATTATTCTTCATTAACAAATTAATAAAGTAATAACACAATTGTGTCCAAAGAAACTTTTTTTTTTTTTTTTGTTTTTGTGTAATAAAGAGTGAACTGTGCGGTCTTTAAATATGTTCATTAGGATTTTTTTTTCAAAGAGAAGTAGAAAAGTAGTTTAATTTTTTTTTTTTTTTTGCTTTGAAGATCACAGTTCCCTCCCGTATGGATATAACAGAAGAAGAAGAAATAAATAATCATCACCATCATCATCATCATCAAAATAATGAAAATTCGCACTTTCAATGTAAAGATTGAAATGAAAAATTAAATATTGAGGCAAATGTTTTGTTTTATTTATAAAATATTAACTGAATTTAAAATTAAAGTTCCTTTGATCGGTGTACTTTCATTGAAGCTGTTCGTAGGTGTTTTAAATGATGAGCCGTCTTCAACTAACACTGAATTCGATAATGATAAATTTAAATCCCTCTCTTGGTAAATATTTTTATTTTTTTCTTCTTCAGGGCTTTTAAATTGAAGTTCACGTTTAACACCAGGTAATCTTATATCTTTTAACTCGCCATTCAACATTTTAAGGGTTCAATATTTGGCTTAAACGTATTTTCAATTTCAGTATCTTTAATAAGTTTTCCAGTCTTGAGAAGCATATACTTTTTCTTCAAACCTTTTTTTTTTTTTTTGTCTTTATAAGATATTGGTAGGTATATCTGTAGGTAATATATCTTCTTATATGAACAGATGAATACAGGGCAGTTCCATACAGGGCAGTTCAAAACAGATCAGTTCAATACAGGCCAGTTCAATACAAGGCAGTTTAAGATAGGTATATTAATATGAAGGGGCTGAATCGAAAAAATGATGGATCGGAAGTGGAAAAAAAAAACAGAACTTATAAACAATTGTATAACATTTCTATTTGATGAAATTCGATATGAACTGAATGGTATTGAAATAGATGACAATCGTAATGTTGGGATCACAACTTCTATCAAAAATTACATTTCTTTGAATCTAAATGAAAGCGTTATGTTGTTTAATGGAAACTGGTGTCCAATTTCTTCAATCAAATTAAATGGATTACATTTTAGTTTTTGCTAGCCACTTAATAAGCTTTTGAAGAGAATTTAAAAAAAAAAAAAAAACTATTTCTAACGTTCGACATGACTTAATTCTAACACGTTCTCGTACTGATGAAAATTCACTTATAGGTGATACAGATGAGCAACTGAAGATAACATTACTCAAAGTTCAATGGAAAGTGTCACATATGTTCATCTTACTGATTCTTTGAAATTAAAACTTTTCAAGAGAAATGAATGATTGATGATACTTAGGCAGAGGCAGGGTTCTGAATCGTGGGGGTATGGGAAACAAGGTCTGGAGCAGGGGGAGCAAGTTCTGGGGTATGGGGAACAAGGTAGACTAGGAATTTTAAAAACGAATGTTATTAGAGAAAACTATTCATAAGGATAAACTTAATTCCAAAAAACCAAATGGTTTTTTTTAATTCAAAAAATATTTTTTTTGAAGTTTTGAAATGCAATGTTTTTTAAACTTTTTAAAAGCATCTCAATAAAAAAAATTCATTAAAATCCGTTATGTCGTTAATGAGTAATTCGAAATTTTAAAAAAATGGTTCTAAGGTAGGTACAAGCTGTAATATCTTAATTTAAAATTTTTACTTGCGACTTATAGGTACTGTAAGGCAAGTTATGCATTCGTAAAAAAAATTGAACTCCAGATTTTGATCAAAATTACGATGATAGCGAAGACAGCTAAACGGCTCGCAGAATTTTTTCAAACTTGGCAGATATGGGTTTTAATTTTTTCCCCCGGATGTTTTTTTCTTTTTTTTGTAAAGACCAAAAATAACGGTACCTACCATACGAATTTTTTTTTCGAAATTTTACAAATATTTTTTTTGTATACCTATTCAAATTTTCAAAATTTTTTTTTTGGATTTTTAAAAAAAATTCAAATTTTTTTTTTTTTTGAAAACTTAATATTTCGAAAACTCCATGCTCGATTTTTTCAAAACTTGATAAATAAAAGTTTCTTAAAATAATCTACAAGATATGAGAAAAAAATGTTTTTTACCCAAAAATAACGGTACCCTCCATACAAATGATAAAAAAAGGTTTTCGAAAATCGTATATTTCTCGAAAACGGTTCCGAGAATTTTGCTTAAATTTTTTTCTTTCAATTAATTTTTAAGATCTATAATTTAATAAAAAAAAATTGAAAACAAGATATCACTGACTGTACGTACCATAGATGGATTTTTTAAAATTTTGAATTTCTCATTATCGACATAACGGATCTTAATGAAATTTTTTAAACTTTTTTTTCTCACATCTTGTAGATTATATTGAAAAACTTTCATTTATCAAGTTTAAAAAAATCTAGAATGGGATTTTCGAAATATTGAGTTTTGAAAAAAAATTGTGGAGCTTTAGCAAAAAAAATAGTATGATCTAAATCGGTTGTACCGTTTTTGAGAATATCAAAAACAAAAAAATGGTTCTTTGGGGGGTACCCTCAATAACCATTTTCGGAAATTTTTTTTCAACTATTATCTAGCTTTAACTAAAAGAAATTTTTTTGTAAAACGAGCCGTTTAGGCTGCAGTCGAACGGACAGACAGACAGACATAATGGCGAGACCCACTTTCTTCGCTATCATCGTAATGTCAACTTTGCTCACCGTAATGGGTGAAAAATTGTTATGCAAGAATGTCGTTATCAATTGTTCAATGAAGAAGAAAATGATATAAATCAGTTCGCATCGCTTAGAAGTACTAAGGATTGCGAAAATGACGTTCATCAAAAATTTAACGAATGTACTTTCATAGAAAAACTTTGTGAAAGTAGTTCGGAATACCGTAGACTTTTACATTAATGCAATATACGAGTAGCCTTTTGTAATATGCACCTACACTGAAAATATTTTTTGTTCATTAAACGTTTAATTTATGAAAAATGTTTGGCATTTTCTCTCTTCAAGTGCAAACTCTTCTTTTTCAAAGATGGGGCATTTTATGTTCCAAATCCCGGTGTCAAAAAAAAAATCACAGTCGATCTTGTACTGTGAAGGTGTGCAGACGTTTTCGGCTTTCACAGTGTGTATAAATAAAATCGCGAATTTAAATCAATATTAAAGAATAGTTGGAGCATTTTCAATAAAGAGAATAGCTCAAAGGTAGTAGTGGCGGACCGCAGTGTGAGGGATCGCCGGTTCGAGTCCCCGTCGGGCACAAAACTTTTAGAAGCTTTTTTTCACAATCGGGAGGTTGTAAACTTCATAGAGTGGGAAGAAAGGCACATGGGCGATAAAAACATTGCGGGGACATCGAAAGATGTCCCAGCAACAACATCAAAGCCGGCAACGGCAACAACAGCAGGCACATCGAAAGATGCCCTTGGACCAATGAGGAAGCAGGTAGCATCAGCCGATACTGCGATATCCAAAAGGAGGAAGAAAATACGGTGTGCGCCGAACCTGGTGAAACGCCGATCCACCACCACTCCGGCAAAGCTGCCAGCTGGAGTGAAGGAGAGGACGCGCTCAGCCAGGGCGTCAGCAGCAGCAAAACTGCAAGACCAACTAAACTCTTCGACATCAGACGAAGAGATTACATACATGTCTGAGGGTGGTGAGGGCATGTATGCGACAGGCGACAGCAACCTGTTCGTCGACCTTACATCACCAGGGTCGTCTTCAGACGAAAAAGAGTGCCAGCAAGAGGAGCAGGTACTGGCAAGAAAGATAAGTGCTTTCGAAGAGGAAATTGCACTACTCAAAGCAAAATTGGAGCCGCTGGTACTGGCTCTCAAATCCAAGCAAGAGGCAAGACGAGAGATGGTACGCCGAGAAACCCAGCAAGGAAAGTTGCTGCAGCAAAAAAATGCAGTGCAAGAAAAGGCCAAAGCTGTAGAGCCTACAATACAACAACAGCCAAAAGAACAACGACAAAAAAAGCCACAGAAAAAGCAACAACAGGAAACAATACAAACGAAACAACAACCACAGCAGCAAACAACAACAAAAAAACAGAACCAACAACAAAAGCAGCAACAATTGCAAGAACAACAGAAGCAACAGCAGCAGACTCAACAGCAGCAGATCCAGAGGGAACACCAGCAGCAACCACAGCCGCTTCAAAACAAGAAAGAGAAGGTGCCACCGATCAATACTTATAAGATGGAATTAAAGGAGACCATAAATCTGTGTAAGTCGGCCATAGGCAACACTTTTACTATTAAAAGATTAAATGTAAACAGGCACACAATCCAGTGCACAACAATCAAAGATTATAAAATAATTAAAGATTTATTAAAAGCATCCACAACTGAATTCTTCAGTTTCACCCCAAAAGCGGAAAAATTCCAAACGGTTTTGCTGAAAGGCATAGATTCCTGCACGGAACCACAGGCGCTCTTAAATGAGCTCCGTCAACAAGCGAGCGATGATCTCGAATTTATCGGAGTTAAGCCATTTTCCACGGTTAAGGCCAGATGGGAGACACGGAAATTACCGTTCTTCCTGGTTCAGCTTTCGCCCAGCAGCAAACTGGATAGTCTAAGGAAAATCTCCGTCCTCGACTACCAGGTTGTCACTTGGGATAGATTAAAAAGACGCGGCGACATGCTTCAATGCATGCGCTGTCAAAGGTTTGGCCACGCTGCAGCAAACTGCGAAATGCAGTCACGCTGCGTTAAGTGCGGTGAGAACCACAAAATAGGAGAGTGTAGGCTCGGACAGGAACGGGTCGAAGATAGGACCCAGCTTAGATGTATACTTTGCCGAGGCGAAGGGCACCCCGCAAACTATCGGGGCTGTCCTAAGTTTCAGGAAATCAAACAAAAAAAAGCGAAGCAAACAGTTGTGGAAGAAAAACGCCCGCAGACGCGGCTCCCCACAATAACACCCGTCAATCCCCAGATTTCCTACGCCCAAATGGCCGCAGGAAGGGGAAGCACGGTACAAACTGTGCAAAAGGCAGCCCCAAAGGCCCTTCTGCCAAAGGCTCCTGATGCACAGGCAGAAATAAGAGGTATGTTATTGGCTATTCAAGGCCAACTAACAGGACTTCAAAACCAGATACGGGAGCGGGCGACTAGGGTAGACCATCTCTACTCTGTTTTGCCGAGCCTAACGCTTATAGGTTAAGGGCGCGCTGCCGGAGAGGCCCTTTAAGATCCTTGCTGTGAATGTAAATTCACTGATTAGGACCGAACGAAGAGCAAATCTTTTCCAATTACTGAAAGACCTAAGTCCAGATGTGTTTATGGCCAGCGAGACTAAGTTGAACCAGAAACATAAACTGACTCACAACAATTACAATATCGTAAGAAGGGATCGGCCCAACTCGACTCAAGGAGGTGGCGTCGCAATCTTTGTACGAAAAGGCATCAGATATAAAGTTATATATAATAGTGAAGTACGCAGATTTCGGCTGCTTGAGGCATGCATTGTATGTATTCCTCTCCAACATGGGAAGCGGATGTATGTGATCGCGGCTTACGCACCGGAATCACCTCAGCCAACTGACTTTTTGACAGAGTTCGAGAAACTTTTTCAAGTACTACAACTGAACTCGGAAGAGAATTATTATCTCATGGCCGGTGATTTAAATGCCAAACATATAGATTGGGGAAATCAAATACAAAATCCGAGAGGTAACCATTTATTCAATTGGATGGGTCAAAACAGTATTGAGTATATGATCGATCTTCTAGCTACTGATAGACCATCGTTTCCAAGGAGCGGTGCCTATCTGGATCTATTACTAAAGGACGCTAGACTGACAATCACTAACACTGTGGGTCAACGGACAAGAAACTGTTTACAAACGATAGACTATGACAGCGACCACTGTGGTCTCGCCGCAGTAATACATTTGCCGAACCAGCTCGTAGAGTTGGAAGAGTATGTACCTGCGTATTCTTACAACTACAGTAAGATGCGCTGGCCACGCTTCACCAACGCCTTAGCAAGCGAAATTCGTGCCAATAATATATTCCCACCAAATAACAGAAATTTAACAAACAACGAAATTGACCAATACTTAGAACAAATGGACGAAACAATCCTACGAACTATGAACAGAACTATACCAAAATACAGAGAACGTAACGCAACCGACATGTACCGTAACGCGACAATTGATGCACTACACAGACAAAAAAGTGGACTTCTGACAAGACTAAAACGCTTGTACCGACGGTTTACTAACTCACGCGATCTGGAGATTAGGACACTGAAGTCGTCAATAAAAAACATCAACCAATTGATCAAAGAAAATTATAGGTTGTCTATTAATTTGTATTGGAACAATAAAATTCGGGCCGTTAACTCTAGCGACCCGAGTATGTTTCCACAAATTAACAAGATATTTAGACGGAATGATCAAAACGAACTTCCGTGTCTTAAGCTCCAGAGAACGACAGAAAACAGAAACGTACTTCTGACAGCAGGTATAGATCCAGATGACGCGGTCTTGGACGATGACCTCTTTATTGTCAAGGATCCGCTGGAGAAAGTGGAGGCTGTGGGGGCTGCTTTTCAGCAAGTGTATAAGGTGAATGCAAGCATCCACCCCAACCACGACCTGGAAAGCAGAGCGCTACTCCATCACTTCTATCTTCGTAACGAAATGATGCAATGGCGATCAGAGAACCTAGGTTTCACCGGGTTCAATGAAGAAAACTTAGCGAATGCTATCATCGCCGTGCAAAATGAGAGCAATTCCCTGTTAGTTACGAGGATGGAGCTCCAGCTCATCTTCGATTCATTAAAGAGGAAAAAGTCAGCAGGAGTCGATGGTATATCTAATATTGTGCTTCGACATCTACCTAAGGAAGCAATTGACATTTATGCCACACTGTTTAACAACGCACTGAATAATGCATATTATCCAGGGCGGTGGAAGACAGCTGTGGTTCATCCTCTCCCGAAAAAGGGAAAGGACGATAAGTCTTCTACCGAGTATCAGCAAGGTATTCGAGAAAGTCATTAATAGAGCTCTGTCCAAGTGGGCGGAGGACAATAATATCATACCGGATAATCAGTTCGGTTTTAAGGCGGGACATGACACCATTCATGCCGCGTCTAAACTCGTTTCTGATATCCAATGGAACAAAACTAAAAAACAGTGTACAGGTGCTTGTCTGGTTGATTTGGAGAAGGCTTTCGACACCGTATGGTTAGAGGGTCTCTATCTAAAACTGACTAGACTCGGTATAAGTAAACCACTATTATATATACTTTATGACATGCTCAATGCACTCAAAAAATTTTCCTGGTGCGGGTTTTCTGTATAATACAACCAGGAGAAATCGTAGTAAATGTTATCAGATTCTTGGTCTATGTTATCGGATTTCCTGGTAAAAGTGTGTTTATCTGTATCTTGGTAACCCCTACCAGGAACCAGGAAGTTAGTTTTGCTACCAGGTTTCCTGGTAGAAAAAAGTAGGGAAAATCCTGGTAGATATTATCAGATTCCTGATGTATGTTATCGGATTTCGTGGTAAAAATGTGTTTATCTGTATCTTGGTAACCCCTACCAGGAACCAGGAAGTTAGTTTTGCTACCAGATTTCCTGGTAGAAAAAAAGGTAGGGGAAATCCTGGTAAAGACTATCAGATTCGTGGTGTATGTTATCGGATTTACTGGTAAGATCAATTTTACCTTGAATCTGATAACCCATACCAGGAACCAGGAAATAAATGAATCCTGGTAAACTGGTAACTATTATCAGAATTTTTTGATAAAAAACAAAAAATCTGTATCCTGGTAGATTTTATCAGTACCCTGATTAAATATGTAATATTCCTGGTAGGGTTTATTAGAATTTCCTGGTACCTGGAACCAGAAGTCATGGTAAATAACAAAAAAAAAACAATAAATTAAAAAAAAATCCTCCTGGTTGCATGTATCAGAACCCTGGTTATATTTACCACTAAAATGAAATCTGAAGCTATGGTTAATATTATCGGACTTCTGATAAAAATTATTCGGAAGATTTTTTGTTTACTTTACCAAAACTGTTGGTAGTATTTACCAGTGTTTCTGGTTCCATTTACCAGTAAACATGAAATTGTTTCATTTGTCAGGATTTCTGGTTCCAGATACCAGTAACAGGATGTATTTTTAATTTTTTTGAAAGTATTACAAATATTATTGGACTTTTTAATTAATATTATTTTCCTAGTAAAAGTTACCAAATCCCCACTAAAATTTTAGTTTTTTTTGCTAAAGTAGATTTACCTTGAATCTGATAACCCATACCAGGAACCAGGAGCTAAATGAATCCTGTTAAACTGATAAATGTTACCAGGTATTTCTGATAAAAAAGCAAATCCGTATCCTGGTAGTCTTTATCAGAATCCTGATAAAAAAGTGTAACATTACTGGTAAAGCTTATCAGAAATTTCTGATATCTAGAACCAGAAGTCACGGTAAACATCTAAAATAAAATTTGTATGAATACAAAAAATCTCCTGGTTGTATGTATCAGAACCCTGATTATATTTACCACTAAAATGAAATCTGAAGCTATGGTTAATATAATCGGACTTCTGATAAAAATTATTCGGAAGATTTTTTGTTTACTTTACCAAAACTGTTGGTAGTATTTACCAGTGTTTCTGGTTCCATTTACCAGTAAACATGAAATTGTTTCATTTGTCAGGATTTCTGGTTTTGTACGATTGTTTCTATTTACAAAGCACATCTTTTAAAAAATTGAATAAAACATCAGTTAATATTCTACTTCGATTTGCTTTGTCATGAAATGACCATTGTCAATCCGTATAAAGTATACTTTTAAAAGATAAACTAGCTAGTTGCTGGTGTTAAAGTTAGACGAGCTCTTTAACATTAAAGTATAGTTTATATCCTTTAAAACTACCAAAAAGTCGGTTCTCGTCTTATACATAATATTTAGATTCGTCGCCTATTCTAAAATTGATTTAGAGAACGTTTCATATGTTTAAAATTGTGTGTCATAAAATTTAACTTAAGTTAGAAAAAAAGATTATTTTTGTATAAGTACATTATGGTTCCGTCCTTGCACAATTTTTCTAAGTAATGTATATGAGGGACAAATGATTTTTTCACTTAAGTGTACTACCGGTGTTTTTACTCATCATTTAAGTTTTTCATTTAAGTGGCACTTAAGAAAATCTAAACCAATTTTGTTTACAATAATTTTAAAATATTCACTAAGTGTGCAAAGAAAATACCGAAAATTCACTTAAGTAAACAGAATAATATTTTTCATTTATTATGTTTCATTCATATGAAAAAAAAAATACTTAATTATAGATAACAGCCATAATGCCATAAAGCCGTAAGTGTCAACTAACAAGATATAATACATTTTGATAATGTACCTCGTATTTCTAAATTTAATTAATTTTTCTAAAATTAAGTTTCATTTTTTAGAGTTTAATAATTATAAAAGTCTTATTTAGTGTATCTAATATTTATAAAACGCAGACTGTTCTTCACTCAGCATTTTACAACCCTGTTTTTCTGTATTCTCCCGCTTAAAATAACTTAGCCTGGTTCATAGTACCATTCCCCTGATTAATATTACCAGGAAAACTAAACGAGTGGAAGAAAGAAGTAAGCCTCTTTATGTATTTTTCCCTTTCCCTCGCTGAACAAAAAACATTTGCACTGGTAACAGATACCAGGTTCCTGGTTTATATTATCAGTGACGCCAACAGAAATGTGCAAATATACAAAAACGTTTATACAGAGATGTTATGTAGGTATTTTGTTTAATTGACACTGGTGGATAAGATATATATTTAAGTAGATTCTGATAATTTTTACACAAACCTTTAAATTCGACTTGAAAATTGGTGTTACAATTTACAACTTAATCATTTACACTTATTTGTAGTTTACGCTGTGTCTTCATTAGCAATATTAGAGAATAAAGCAACTTCACTAATACAGATAACAGCTATAATGCCATTAAGCCAAAAGTGCCAATTAACAAGAGATAATGCACTATGGTAATGTGCCTCGTATTTCTAAATGTTGACGCGTGTATTTTTCTAAACTTAAGATTCATTTGTTATATAGTTCAACTTTCTGAAGGCAAGGCTTATTTCCTACTTGAAAAGCCACTGGGGTTGTTGATCACCCCACCACTTTTTATTTTTGATAAAACAATATTTAAACTGAAAAATAATTCTTTTTTATTATGAGATCGAATGTTTACATTAATAGGAAACTGAGAAAAGTCTTTTTTTTAGATTTTTTAAAATCTAAGACATAATAAACGAGCGAAAGAGGCAATCATTTTCTGTTAGATATTATCTGGTTTTTTCTCAAGTAGTAGGGTGATCGGTAACCCCGCTTGCCATCGGAAGGTTAATATAATAGCTGCGTTTTATTTTCCCCCAGATCTGATCCGGATTGGATTTCGTTTTCAAAATAACACGTATAACAACAAATACACACAAAACTGGGCCTTGTGTTGTTTTTGTTATACATGTAATTTCGAATAAAGATCCAATCTGGATCAGATCTGGGGGAAAATAAAATACAACTAATATATAAGTCTGATTTAGTTTAATATTTATAAAACGCAGACTGTTCTGCACTCAGCATTTTACAACCCTGTTTTTCTGTATTCTCCCGCTTAAAATAACTTAGCCTGGTTCATAGTACCATTCCCCTGATTAATATTACCAGGAAAACTAAACGAGTGGAAGAAAGAAGTAAGCCTCTTTATGTATTTTTCCCTTTCCCTCGCTGAACAAAAAACATTTGCACTGGTAACAGATACCAGGGGCCTGTAACACAAAGCTACAAGTCTACAAGTCAACAGCTACTTGTAGGATTATATTAATCTTACAATTGTAGATTATTTCTGTAACACAAAAAAAAACTTTACACTTGTAGAAAACAAAAATTTCCCTACACTTGTAGGCATTCTGCTTACAAGTCCTCATTGAAAGAAAGATAAGCAACGTGATCGCATCTTAATAAAAATAAAATGCATGACTGGATCGCACGAGCTTGCTCTTATGTAAATGTACTTTGGAATTTAAAAATTATGCATGTGTAATTATAAAACATGGACTTAATGAGATAATAATGTTCAAATGCATGGAATTGCCGTCTGATTTCCGCAAAAGTATGCCTTGATGCAAACAAAGTTTAAAAATGTTTTATTATTAAAGTAATTTTTTTAAAACCCAAAATATATTTTGGGTTTTAAAAAATTAAATTAAATTTTAACTTCTTGAGTTTGAAAAAAACAAAAAAAAAATTAAGGCACGCATGTAAATTTCAGTTTTTCTTCAATTATCGACCACGAATAAATAAAAAACTTCAAAATAACTCATATGTATTGTTTGTTGAAAAGTGTAAAGGTATAAAGTATAGAAAAATGAATTTAAAATAATTTATTTTAAGCACCGAGTTAATTGATTTGGTTTTTATTTTTAATCTTCACAGCTTCTGTTTTCAAACTTATTTGTTTAACACTTTTACCATTTTTTTTTTATAGTTTCTACAGTTTAAATTACGCTCATTGTAAGGGTATAATCAAACAATGCTTTGGTGTGCTAGTAAAAAATGTGCCTTTTTTGAAACAGTTACGTTTTTTACGTTCGTTTTGTTAGCTTTATAAAATTTGTACATAATGAAGCACGCATTGAAGCCAAAGTTTTTTTTACTCTAGATAGCTTAAATAATGATGCAGACCATAAAAAATGCCCCATGATCAATGTTAAAAAAATAGACACGAAAATTTGTGACAATTAAAGATTTACGAAAAATTTATGAGGAAGGCACGCACTCAAAATGAATGATTTCAATTAATTTTGACCTTCATTTATCTGAAAAAAAAACAAAAATTGTACTAAGTAATCTTATGTTAAACATTATTTTTGCAATAATACAAAACGTTAATTATCCACGCACGCAGCCAAAAGTCTCAATATTCGATGATTTTTTCGATTTCAAACACTTTCGCACTATCTCGATGGTTCATTTTATAAATTGAATAGTTAAAACTCAATGATATTTATATAATATTATAAGTTCCAAAACCTGAATATTTAATAATAATGTCTTTATATTTCGACGCATGGCAAAAGTTAAAATTTGCACTGATAAGCGCTGAAAATTTTTGGTTAAGATCGTTAGAGCCGTTAATGCGAAAGTCGAAAATCAAAAAGCCGTTCTATGACAGATACGCGTTAATAACATTTTGCCTCGAAATTTTGTTGACCAAAATGTAGTCCTTGTGTGCAATATCACACCTATTTTTTTTTTTATTAAAATCGTTAGAGACGTTTTTGAGATAAATAAGATTTTGCACTACGCTTATATGATGGGGTGTACCGTTAGTTTTAGAGCTAGCAAAAATTTCAATTTCCCCCCTAGAGAATCACTGAAGAACATTAAAAAAATAGCTCCAGTGGCCTAAGCTGTAGCTCGAGGTGCATACATACAGACAGACGGAATTGTCGGACCCACTTTATTTTCTTCGCTATCATCTTAATTCAACTTTGATCAAAATATCGAGTTCCATTTTTTTCCAAATGCAGAACTTGCCCTATAGTACCCATATCGCAAGTAAAAAAGATAAAGAATCCGTTCGAAAATATGTAATTGCCGTCTTGGTAAAAATCCATGAAAAAAAAAACATTCTTTTTGGTGCCTTTTTGGATTGGGACTGTATTTTTAATACAATTCAGCATGTTATGTTCCTGGATCATTTTACTTAAATTTCATATGTTTACCATTAGTACTAATTTTTTTTTAAATACATATTTATATCATTAAATAAAAATTCAATTATTTCTAAGTTAATCTAAGAAAAGTAATAGAATGCATTATTTTGTGTTATGTTTAATTTTTTAGTTTACTGAGATTTAAAAATGTTTAACTTTTCAAAACCCTTTAAAGTATAGGTATATTACGAGTAAATTACCTTTAACACTTTTCTCTAATTGTATAACAATTATCACCGAAATAATTTACTATTGAAAAAAGATCACAAATATACACTTTACACAAAAATATATTCACAATTTGATATTGTTTTTTGGTTAAAAATATCATAACTACGAAGAAAAAAATTATGGAAATGCTAATTAGTTGAAAATATTGTTTTTTTCGTACATTTAAATACATCTTCTTCATCCTACAAGTTTTGAATCACTTGTAAGATTTAGCTGATTATTCTACAAGTAGGATTTAGTTTTTTTCTACACTTGTAGCTTTGTGTTACAGAAAGAGGGAAATCATATAATTTCCCACTTGTAATGTTCGCTCATTACACTTGTAGAAGAGCCAGCAAACTTGTAGCTTTGTGTTACAGAAATTTGTTACACTTGTATTAATTCACTTGTATTACAAGTACTTGTAGTTTTGTGTTACAGGCCCCAGGTTCCTGGTTTATATTATCAGTGACGCCAACAGAAATGTGCAAATATACAAAAACGTTTATACAGAGATGTTATGTAGGTTTTGCGTTTAATTGACACTGATGGATATGAAAATAATATCGATATTTATTTAAGGGGATTCATATATTTTTTGCATAAAGACACTTCAAATACCTTTAAATTTGACTTGAAAGTTGGTTTGTTACAATCTACAACTTAATCATGGGCCCTTTTTGTAGTTAACGCTTTAGCTCCAATAGCAATATTAAGGACAATAGCAACTTCACTAGCAATGGAGAATTTATAACTTTGATAGGCATTTTGTCGCCAGGCAATTTCTGTTTAAATTTCATAATTTACAAGTTTAACTCAAAAAAATGTTTAATTTTTCTCATTATTTTTAGATTTAGTTTCAAAATAACGTAGAGGGTACCCAAAATCACGGAGAAGCCATTCTGAAAAGGTGAATCATAAAAATATATTGCCTCAGAAATGGAACTGCGATTATTGCCTATCGATCGATGGTGGGGCAATATTGCCCCAAATATTGCCAGTGAAGCCCCTGGGTTAAGTGTTAAACAAACATGGACCAAATCCCATTGCACAAGCAAAATTCATGAATGTCAAAATTTAGTAAATTTGTTTGGCCTAATCGAAACTTATTCTTAAAATCATGATACTTGGATGCAGTTAAAAGACTTTACACAGTTGACAAAATTTCATAAAATGTTTATTGACTCTGTGGCTTCAATAGCCATAAATTGAACACATAATATAGCTAATTTTAAAAATACCCAGTTATAGCTATACGAGTTATTTTTTTAAAAACGCTTCAAGTTCAATTCTTAGTTTATTTGACGTGATAATAAAAAAAATAACTATGAATAAAAGTCAGAACCACACTTATCTCACGTGTCATGCTGTGGAGTGAAGTATGTCTGTCCCTTCATATTTCATGGAAATATACTATATACGGCCGGCACACCACATGAGACAAATGTGTTTCTACGGATATTAAATACACAAAAAATGTGCGGTTTGGTCTTAAATCGAACTCAAAATGAAACCTCTTTCACATATAACTTTAAAATGGTTGCAATTTTTTACAAAAAATATCTATTGCATTTTTGTATAATTATTTCGCAGAAATAATACCTGTAACAATTTTCTATCAAACAAAATATTGTTACAAATTACATGTAAAAATAATTTTCTTGCATCGATTAAAAATTTGTACCATAAGCCTCTAAAACAGCCCTGGCATTATGTTTCACATCGCCATCGTCATTCTCATTCATCATATCCCCGTCGCGTCATTAGTTTAGTTAGTTGGTTAATTGTTCTTGTGCGTGCGCGGTCGTTCTCGTTGGTCGTTCCCTGTTAATAAAAACATTAAAAAAACGTTAAAAAAACATTAAAAAAATTACTGCAGTGACAAAATAATTGGTAAGTAATACTTATACGTAGTTTGTTATCAATATTTTATAAAAAAATATGCATAAAAGTAAGAAAATAGACTGAAGAAAGTTTTTTTCTTCTTTTTGTGAAACAATTTTTTCATACATATTTCTTGAGCCGGCATCCATTTTGATTTTAGGGACTTTGTGATTTGTGAGCATATCAAATAAAATATATCAATAATTAGTTTATAAATTTGAATCAATTAGTGAATTCAATAATAATACATAATTTCGTGGCCTTAAAACGAATATTTATTAAAAATATTTCTGAGGCAAGATTTCTCAAGTCGCCATGCGGCATGCATTTTGATTTTAGGCGCGTTGTGACTTGTAAAAGAAAAAATTTTGCAGTTTACTTGAAACATTTTCAAACTAAAACTTTTTTTCGTTGTTGAGTAAAATTTTTTCATAATTCATTGGGGGTTGTCGTGGAAAAAATTTTCCACGGAATTTTTAGCATCGCCGAAAACTGGAAACGTGAATTATGGTCAAAGTTTCTCTCATAATGTATTGACATAAAAAAAAACTGAATACCTATTCCATGGCAATAAGACAGAAATCTTGCCTCAGAAATATTTTTTATAAATATTCGTTTTAAGGCCACGAAATTATTTATTATTATTGAATTCACAAACTAAACGATTGCCTAAAATACATATAATTGAATCGGTCATTCCAACAACCTCATAAGTCATTCAATTAGAATTTTTCAGGAATCAATAAAAACTGTTTCATGCACAAACAAATGAGTTTTAAACGACTTTTTTGTATGCTTAATTAAGTATTTTAGTGGTAATTTTTGTGCATGAAACAGTTTGTATTGATTCCTGAAAAATTCTAATTGAATGACTTATGCGGTTTTGGAAATGACCGATTCAACTATATGCACCTGCGCGGAAAATTAAACCAAATAGCCCCATTAGTCACATTTTGGCAACCAAACAGTTGTGAAATTAAAAACGCGCGCCTAGCCTAAAGGACTCAAGCGCCTTTAATGATTTCGAGGAGAAATTGAAAATTGTGCACATGCACATACATAATATATGTTATATTTGCATGCCGAGACGACTACAGCCAAATGAATTTGCACCTTGCAACAAAATTCTGCTAATTATTTGTTGTTATCAATCACACCCAAAAATTGCTGTGGGCTCTTAGTCTATTATTTTAGATGGACATGAAGTATATATTAGCTAATTCACAGCATAAAAATTCAATTTTGTTGTTGCAAGGTGCAAATTCATTTGGCTGTAGTTGTCTCGGCATGTTGTATACGTATGTGTATAGTGTATCATTTTGTTATCATTTTTAAATCGCGTATGAAACAAAACTGAATGAAAAAAGAACTGAATTATCAACTCATTCACTAAAAGAAAAACGTTCGCACAAAAGGAAATCCAGAACCAAACTACGTTTAAAAATATCTTATGTCCTTATTATTACGGGTATTTTTTTAGGTTTACAAACGGTAAAATATCTTATGACTACTTAGGGAGAGAAAAATGTCAGTTTCGAATCAAAAAAACCATTTTATGTTCACATAAGATGATTAATTTGCGTTTTCACTTTTTCGCAATTTTTTTTTTAATATTTTATCTTATGTTGACTTAGGCTAGCCGCGCACTAGCAATTTTTAGTTGCGAAACTGCTTGGTTCGGGCAACTAAAATGTTTGTGTTTCGACACAAACTAAACGATTGCCTACAATGAGTTCGCCATTTTATTGAACATATTATTATCTGCAACTGCACGGACATTCAACCAAACAGTTCATCTGTTTTCTATAAGTAACCAGTTTCGCAACTTAAAATTGATAGTGCGCGGCTAGCCTTAAGGATGACTTTAGTTGCTTTTAAGACTTCACAATAATAGAAAAGTCTTAAGCCAATATAATCTTAAGTCTATTTTAGGTATTAAAGTTAAGCAGAACAGACAATCTTATGTGGACTTAAGATATTTTACCGCGTGTAGAGTTGTGTCTTTTGAACACGAATCTTTGAACGAATCTTTTGAACGCGAAATTGTTTTTGTCTATAAAAAAGCAAAGGAGTGAGATAGATGGATGCCGATAACACAGAACTGTAGCCCTTTAGAATGGCACTGAGGATCGACAAAAAACCGCGAAATAGCTTAAGGGCCATTTTCTTCATTAGAAGTTGACCGCAACTTGAGGATTTTTATTCTCAACTTGTGATTTTGTTTTTCTTGACTCAAAGTTGACAGTTTCAACTTACGATTCTCTTCTGGTTTCCTCAACTTCCGAAAATATATGTAGATAGATAGATAGATAAATTCTTTATTTTTTCATGAAGCTGAAGATCGCTGCATCCAAATTTATGTTTTCATTTAGGATAGCAGATCTCGATAAGTATCAAAGATATTGGAATATTTTAAACGCCAAAATGTTGGGCGCAAATTTTCCTAGGGGCGATGTCCGTTACTTTTTTTAAATTGCATCTCGTTATATTTTATTTTAGTGAGTTTTAAAACTTTTAAGAAAAAAAAATTTTTAGGAGAGGATATATGTAGACCGCAATAATTTTTTTAGAAATAAAATAAATATGACCCAATGTAGAATATACGTTTTTCTAGGGGCGATGTTTCTCCTTTTTTTTTTTTTTTTTTATTAAGCTTATTTAACCATGATTTAACCATGAAATTAAAGAGAAAAAAATAAAAAGTTTGGACCCTTATAACTTTGGATTGACTAATCGTAGGTAAAAAATCGGTACATGAAAAAATTAGAATTTCCAAACTCTAGGGGCGATGTTTTTTCTTTTTTTTTTATTTTTTTGTCTATTGAAGTTTTTTAAACATGAAAGTTATAAAACAAAAAAAAAAGTTTAGATTCTTATAACTTTGGATCAACTAACCGTAGGTATAAGAAAGGTACATGAAAAAATTAGAATTTCCAAACTCTAAAGGCGATGTTTTTTCTTTTTGTTTTATTTCATGTTTTTGAGTCATTTGTTGTCTAGCAACAAATTACAACAAAAAGGAAAATAGATATCTACGTTTTGTGTTAGTTAGTTAAGATGTTGGTTATTTGTAATATTTTTATATTTTTTATTGCATTATATTAATAATTGTATATTATCAAAATTATAATATTTACTTCATATGAATTTTTATTTTTTCGATTCAAGTTTTCATAATTCTGATAAAAATTATACAAAATTGGAATTATATAAAGAAAAGATTAATTGTTATACAAACAAAAACAAAATTTCAGCAAAGACAAAGAAAAAGAAAATGCCGGAATGAATATACTTTATAGAATAACTATAATAATAATTAGATAGATATTGTGAGATATGTTTAACAATTTGAATTGAAAAATATTTATTGCTTTTAGTTTAGCTAAAACAAAAAAGGATGGCGTTGAGCTATTAGTTTAGCTAAAACAAAATTATACCAGGTTTAGTTCTAACGATGATTCAAGTCTTATTCCTATTGTAATGCGATCGATCTAGAACAGTCACAACTGAAGAGAAAATATACATTTTGTAACTCTTCCTCACTTTTTTTCAAGTAGTTCAGACATCCAAATTCTGCCAACCGTTTACAAGTATGGCACTGGCACCAAGTTTGCTAGAACACAAATGACTCAAGAACATGAAATAAAAGAAAAGAAAAGACATCGCCTTTAGAGTTTGGAAATTCTAATTTTTTCATGTACCGTTCTTATACCTACGGTTAGTTGATCCAAAGTTATAAGAGTCTAAACTTTTTTTTTTTTGTTTTTTAACTTTCATGTTTAAAAAACTTCAATAGACAAAAAAATAAAAAAAAAAGAAAAAACATCGCCCCTAGAGCTTGGAAATTCTAATTTTTTCATGTACCGATTTTTTACCTACGATTAGTCAATCCAAAGTTATAAGGGTCCAAACTTTTTGTTTTTTTTCTTTAATTTCATGGTTAAATCATGGTTAAATAAGCTTAATAAAAAAAAAAATAAAAAAAGGAGAAACATCGCCCTTAGGGAAACGTATATTCTACATTGGGTCATATTTATTTTATTTCTAAAAAAATTATTGCGGTCTATATCCTCTCCTAAAAATTTTTTTTTCTTAAAAGTTTTAAAACTCACTAAAATAAAATATAACGAGATACAATTTAAAAAAAGTAACGGACATCGCCCCTAGGAAAATTTGCGCCCAACATTTTGGCGTTTAAAATATTCCAATATCTTTGATACTTATCGAGATCTGCTATCCTAAATGAAAACATAAATTTGGATGCAGCGATCTTCAGCTTCATATTTTTTCAATCATTTAAAAGTATAATAGTTGTGTTAAAAAGATTTACAAACCATGGCTTGATAAGCCGTCTGCTGGAAGAACTCAAATAAAAAAAATTAAAAAAGTAGTAATACTATAAAGAGAGAAAATAATACAAATACATGTAAGACGCTTATATTTTTTTTAAGAAATTGTTTCTTAAATATGATTTGAAACATACACATGTATTGCATTTAAATTAATTCTGTCGCAAATCAACCGTAGTTTTGAGACAAGGATTGACAGAAAAGAATATTGGGCTCTGCGATGTAGTTCTTTATGGCTAGGAATTTAATACACCCACAAAAGTTAAACATCATTATTTGATTAACAATTGAATTTAAAAAATTCAGTTTTGAGCAATAAACTTTGAATTATTTTTAATAAACAAAAGCAATATACATATATATATGGGCTTATCCGTGCAAATTTTAACTTTTGCCATGCGTCGAAATATATAGACATTATTATTAAATATTCAGGTTTTGGAACTTATAATATTATATACATATATCATTGAGTTTTAACTATTCAATTTATAAAATGAACCATCGATATAGTGCGAAAGTGTTTGAAATCGAAAAAATCATCGAATATTGAGACTTTTGGATGCGTGCGTGGATAATTAACGTTTTGTATTATTGCAAAAATAATGTTTAACATAAGATTACCTAGTACAATTTTTGTTTTTTCAGATAAATGAAGGTCAAAATTAATTGAAATCATTTTGAGTGCGTGCCTTCCTTATAAATAATCCTACATGATATAAATTTTAGAAAAAACTGCCATGCGTGATTTTTCGTAAATCTTTAATTGTCACAAATTTTCGTGTCTATTTTTTTAACATTGATCATGGGGCATTTTTTTATGGTCTCCATGTACAAATTTTATGAAGTTAACAAAACTGTTTCAAAAAAGGCACATTTTTTACTAGCACTCCAAAGCATTCTTTGATTATACTTTTACAATGAGCGTAATTTAAGCTCTAGAAACTCTAAAAAAAATGGTAAAAGTGTTAAACAAATAAGTTTGAAAAAAAGAGGCTGTGAAGATTAAAAAATAAAAACCAAATCAATTAGATCGTCTTTTAAAATTAATTATTTTAAATTCATTTTTCTATACTTTATTATTTTATAATTTTCAACAAGCAATACATAGGAGTTATTTTGAAGTTTTTTATTTATTCGTGGTCTATAATTGAAGAAAAACTCAAATTTACATGCGTGCCTTAATTTTTTTTTTGTTTTTTTTTTTTTTTGTTTTTTTTTTTTTTTCAAACTCAAAAGTTAAAATTTACAGGGATAAGCCCATATATATATATAAAAATAAAATATATGTGCACTGGAAAGAACTTTAAAACATTTTTCGAAATATGTAAGTGATTTTCTCAAATTTTTTAAAATGTTCACATGCTATTTTTGCATATAAGTTTTAAAGTTTTTAAGAATCAAAATTTATTAATTCAAATATATATTTAATTAAATTAAAATAAATTTTATGGGCATCGAAATTTTATTTGCAATTTTTATTTGAAAATGCAACGCAAAAATGTGTAATTATAATGAGTTAAGCAATTAACTGCCACTTACCAGTAAATTACATGTTTTGTGAAGATAACCTAATCTACAGACTTCTTCTAAATTTTCTTATAAAAATAGCATTCGCATGAAAATCCAAAGCTTACCCTCTTACAGTTTACATACATTTTATTTTTCAATACGAATAAAAGACTATTCCATTCTTTACCCAACGTTTTATAAGAATTCCTTACTTCATAAGGGGTTTTGTATGTATTTAATCTAATAATATAATAAATACAATATTAAAAACAGTTTCAACAATTACTTTTAGATTTTCTTACTTTTGTGTTAACTATAACTTACTATATGATTTAATACAAAAGTAAGAAAATGTAAAAGTCTTTGTTGAAACAGTTTTTAATATACTGTATAAAAACTTTAAGTAGATAATGTACACGATTTCATGTTTTACATAATGTTTTATTTCGATTTTCAAACCCCATACCAGCAAAACCAGAAAACTAAAGCAGAACACGATACTATAAAGAAACTCCCAGAGGGAAAAGATCCAGAGCAAAAATTGAAAAAAAAGAGTCAACCGTTTAAACAGCAAATCAGCTTCAGCACAAGTGAAAAGCCGCGTCATCATTTGGTACATTTAAATAAATCAAGGGTGAGTTACACTTTCTTGTTTGTAAATTTATTTTGTAAACCAAGTCGAACTTAATTATATATTAAAGATCATCTCCAATACACATTCTGACTTTTAGGAAAATTATAAAAAAAAACAAAATGGATTGTTTTATATGCAAACAACACTGCTCTTCCTTAAAAAATATATCTAACCATTTCAAATTGGTTCATATATTGGATGGAATAGGTGTTTATCGGTGTGCTTTTAATGAATGCATGTCATTTACTTCCACGTTTTCAAACTTTTCACGTCACTGCAAAACGCACATAAAAGACGGGCTAACATTATTTTCGTCAAGCTCAAATATTGATGCGAGTTCTTTTTTGCCAACTTGTTTGCAAGGTTCTTCGAAATCGTTTTCTCCTTCGTCTTCGGTGGCAGATTTGCCTTCATGTTCTCTTGACACTAATCATTCTTATGCTAAAAATGATCTTCCTTGTATTGACAATGATATTGATATTAATAATATTGGAATTGATTTTGCTTTAAAATTGTACAGCATGGACAATTTATCACGTAAAGATGCGGCTAAAATTATTACAATGGTCAAAGAATCCATACATGAACCCATTTTAAGACTTTTCAAATTATTTAATATTAAAACCGAAAACTCGGTCGAAGATCGCTTACGTTATTCAGCATTAATTTCGGCAGTGGAAAATCCCTTCGATTCATGTTGCACTGATCACCAACTAATACATTGGCTAACAGAAAATGATTATTTTTGCGTTGCGAATGAATTCACAATTAATGAAGAGTTAAAAAATGTTTATCGAAAGGGAATTAATTGCCACGAAGAACACATAACGACAGGAGTGCTTCTACCGCTCGAGTTTCAGTTCAGAAAAACTTTCGAAAAAAATGATCTTTTAATTGAAACAATTGATGAAATGAACAAAATTTCAAATGATAGAAACAATTTTTCCCATTACATCAAGGGAAAGGCATGGCAGGAAAAACGCAATTTATTCTCTGCTCATGAAATTGTAATACCGTACTTTATATACATGGATGATGCAGAAATAAATAATCCATTAGGTTCTCACGCTGATCCCATATCTTTTATTTATTATTCATTTCCCGTTGTTCCGAATAGATCCGATATATTTTTAGCTGCTCTTTTTAAAGCTCAGGACTATAAGTTGTATGGAAATAAAAAATGTCTTCACTCACTTATAGAAAAAATTAAATTTTTGGAAGAAACTGGTATTGACATATTGACGTCTAAAGGAATAAAAAAGGTTCACTTTGTTTTGGGTTTATTAATTGGGGATAATTTAGGCTTGAATGCAATGCTAGGTTTTTCTTCGTGCTCTAGTACTTATTTTTGCCGGATTTGCAAGCTTCCAAAAAAAGAAACTTCTACAGCACCATGTGAAATTGAAAATATGTTACGTAATAAGCAAAACTATTTAGAAGATGTGGCAATAAATGATTACAAACAAACTGGCATACATCACGATTCAGTTTTCAATTCTATAACGTCATTTAACGTAACTTCTAACTATGCAGTTGATGTAATGCATGATATATTTGAGGGTGTTTGTCATTACAACATTTGTCACATCATTCGATATATTCTTGACATGAAGTTTTTTTTAAATTTAGAAGCTTTCAATGATAGAGTTAATTCATTTAACTATGGAGAAATTGAGATCGGAAATATTTCATTAAAACCAATTACGAATGATAATTTAAAAAATATGCATTTAAAAAAAACGGCGCGTGAAATGATGGCTTTTGTATATCATTTTCCTCTGATGGTAGCCGATCGCATACCTGAAAACGACGAGGTTTGGGCTTTCTTTTTGAATTTTCTAGAAATCATTGAAATTCTTCTGGATTTCAATATTTCTAATGATATAATTGAACACCTTAGAGAACTCATACGACAGCATCACCTTGATTATGTGAGATTGTTTAACGATACTTTAAAGCCCAAGCATCATTTTATGGTTCATTACCCCTTGGTAATTCAAATGTCAGGCGTGCCTCGTAATTTTTGGTGCTTTCAGTATGAAGCTAAGCATAAAGAGTTTAAAAAATATGCCCGAATTACAAACAGCCGGCGAAATATTCCACTTACGTTATCATTTAAATCTCAATTCAAATTCGCTCAATCGCTCTTAGACGAGAGAACTCCTGAAACAGTATCGTTAGCTAATAACCATATCGTTAATACATGCCAATTCGACTTGATAAATAATTACAAATTACAACAGGGATTTTTTTCAAATTTCGCTACTTATACTCAATGTATTTATTACGGAAAACTTTTCAAAAAGGGGTACTTCATAACACAATTACTAGATAATACATGCGAAAATACATTTGTATTTCGAATTGAAGAGGTAGTTAAATTTTCTGAGGAACCACTTCCGTTTTTGGTGTGTCAGCGGATAAAAATAAATTCGTTTCGAAAACATTACGCTGCAATCGAAATAGGTAATGCAACTACACCAATTCAATACATATCGTATCATTTACAGCGAATCGACCATTGTAAAAGCCCTCCAATGAATTTTTACAAAATATCCCGTGGTTTGCTGATGATAAGGCCAAAAATAATCTATTGATATTTATTTTCTGTATAAGAATGAAGATGTCGTCACCAAAGAAAAATTATGATACGTAAAACCAACTTAAGAGAAAAACCCGCTTGCCTGAAACACTTGTTCATCCCCAAGAATTTTCCGGCCAATTTCCCTTAAAACACTTCGATTAAGTGAAACTTAACCGGATAACTTCTTAATTTTTAATATTTTTCATTGAAAAAAACTCTTGTGAAAAAAAAATTGAATCAGAACAGAACAAAAATTTGCTGGTTTTCGTTTTTAAATAAATTATTTTTGTGTTATTAAATCGTTATTTTATTTAACTTCTTTCAAGGCGAGTCCAAAAGATAAAAACAATATTGTTTCAAGCATTAAATCTCCGCTTAATGGAATTTTTAAATCCGCTTAAGTGAACATTTTTTTTCACTTATCCAAACTCCGCTTAAGTGAAATTTTTCTTCACTTAAGCGGGGTTCGTTTAAGTGAGAAACCCGCTTAATTGAAATAAAGATTCTCTTAAGCGGGTTTTACTGTACTACATTAGAGCCACATTCATCAGCGACCATGGAGGAGAAAACGATATCACATCTTCAAAATAGAGAACCACCAGTTATAACTATTTCATCAAGTGAAGTACTGCCATCGCTTATTGCATATACGTTGGTAGAGGAAAGCGACAAAATACTGAGCTCTGACGTATCATTTGAAAAGCCTGTTTCTGAAGATCACAGTGGAAAAATTCTGCCAGGAAACGATTTTCCAAAAGTCAAGAAAGTTGCAGAAAACGTTTCGTTTACAGAATTAATAAATTCTTATTGTTTGGATTGTGACAATGAAGCCGAAGCTCTACAAAATCTTTTGAATTCGTGGAAGATTCCGATTCAGCATCACCAATATTTTATTGGTAAATTTAAAATTTTGTTTTTTTTTTCTATATTTTGAGATTAACCCAAAAGTTGTTTTTACAGATGAAAATCTTTTTGTGCCCGTGTTGAAAGTTGCAGATCCGTTTTTCATGAAAAGATTCTTGAACACATTAAATATAACAACTGCAAGTAGAATCGTTTTCTTCGATATGTGGCAACAATGGAAAATTCGTCTTTCTTCTGCTATTTCATACGAAACACTAGCAGATGATTTTTTAGCATCTCAAAATACGTCCACACCAACAACTTCACATTCTTCTCCCATTCCATCCAATGGCAGTAAAAAATTGGTGGATATTTTGAATTGCAATGATGGAGAAACAATTAAAAATTATTACAAGAACAATAAAAACATTGACAACAAAGTAGTACGCAGCCTGCTTGTGAACTTGATTGTGAATTACTCAATCACAAATAACACAAATTTTACTACAAAGGACTTGATACAGCTTGCTGAAGAAATACATACTACTTTCAATGAAGATCCAGTAAGTAATTATGTAGCATATCATTTGTCAATGTATGCTTTTATTTTTCTTTTATGCACATAGCTTGATTATTTTTACCTCAAGAAAGGTGCGAAAAATGCAAAAGGCACACTTGCAAACAAATTTCACAATGTTCGTGGAAAATATCGCTATATAAATCAGGTGTGTTTGTCAGATTCTATAAAAAAGATAAAATTCGACGCAGAAAATTCAGCAGATGCAGAGAAGCTCTGTACTAAAATGAGACATGATTTTCTTACAATGAACGCACAAGAAAAGGAAAACGCATGGGAGAACACATTTAATATTCGGCAAACAGATCTTAAAAATGCGAACCGTAAATTAATCACTTGGAATGAGTTTTACGAAAAATGGCACTTCATAAGCTTTTCAAACGGCTTTGAATACGTAAGCAAAAAACAAACAAAGTAAATTTTATTTGATTAGGCATTTCTTTAAACTATTTTTCCCTTTCTAGTCGTTTTCATATAGATATGTATATAAAAATAATATAAATAACACAATTTACCTTAAGAAATAATTTGCATAAAGAACATAACACAACATAAAAACAAATAGAGAATGATTGCAAATTAAAAAAAAATATATCAATTTTCAAAAACTGATATTGTTGTTGAGATGAAATTTATTTTTGAAAAATCTCTTAAGTCGACTTAAGATATTTCGCGTTTTTTTATTTATCCTCAGTGCCATTCTATAGGGCTAGAGTTCTGTCTTATCGGCATCTTTCTATCTCACTCCTTTGCTTTTTTATGGAGAAAAACAGTTTCATCTTATGTTCAAAAAGCACATCTCTACACGCGGTAAAATATCTTAAGTCCACATAAGATTGTTTGTTCTGCTTAATTTTAAAACCTAAAATAGACTTAAGATTATATTGACTTGAGACTTTTTTATTATTGTGAAATCATAAATCATATTAAGTTGACTTAAGATATTTTCGCGCGTGCAAACAGAAACAAAATTGATTCTTAAGTCGACATAAGATAAAATACTTAAAAAAATTCCGAAAAAGTGTGAAAACGCAAAACATCTTATGTGAACATAAAATGATTTTTTAAATTTAAAACTGAAATTTGTCTCTCCTTAGTAGTCATAGGATATTTTAGCGTTTGCAAAGCTAACAAAATGCCCGTTATAACAAGGACATAAGATATTTTTAAGCATAGTTTGGTTCTGGATTTCCTTTTTTGCGAACGTTTATAGTGGATGAGTTGATAATTCAGTTCTTTTTTCATTTAGTGTTTCAGGCAGTGTTGTTTCATACACTATTGAAAAATAATTACAAATGAAACTCAAACATACAACCAAAAATAGGTCAAATGCAAGACTGCATCGCACGAACTTACTCTTATGTAAAAGAGCTTTGGAATTTAAAATACATTTTATAAATATAAAACATAGATTTAATGAGATCAAAATGTTCAAATGTATGAAATTGCCGTCTTTAGCCAGAAAACTTCGAATTTAATATGCAAATAAAGCTCATAAAGAAATTTCTCAAAACATTTTCAAGAGTATAATTTGGGATACCATTTTCAATTAAATAATTACATGTCAATTCTAAAAAAAATAGCGCAAAGTTTTAAACAGCCTATTATTAAGGTCTATGTATGATACTTATAAACAACTTCCTAACTTTAATATGCTTACTAACTCATTCATAATTTTGAACATTTTCTAACTAGTATCGTCAATTTTCTTAATAAATTACTTCTGAACACACATAAAGCAATAATTACAGTTCGTGTGCAAAAAACTAAGTAAACAGACCTCTGGTGGCGTTTCTAAAAGCACGATACTTTTACGATGCTTTTAACTTTAATGAAAGTGTTGAGAAAGTATGATGCTAAATTCGAATAAAATTTGCAAAATCGTTGATTTAAAAAGGCTTTAACATCGTACTAGTTAGAATTTTGAGCCATTGATTTTAGGAAATAATTTAAAAAAAATAATCATATTTTTGCGAATATTTGTACAGTAGACTCGCGCTAACAAAAACACCGCCTTACGTGAACACCGGCTAACGTGAACATAATTTTTTTTACATTGAATACTCTGTAGCGTGAACACTATGAGAAGGCCCTATAACGTGAACAAATTTAAAATGAATTTAACGTACAAAACGTAGTTTTCTTTTCTGCATTTGTCGGTTAGTCGAAACGGGGAATCCCCCGTAAATGATTGCTCGTTAGTCCAGGTAGGTTATTTTTTCTTTTGCTGATATCCATGAATGGACTGAAGATCTTCCGAACGCAACCGAAACGAACGAGTGATGAAAAAGAAAGTGAGGACAGTACTTTGGAAAGAGCACATACCAGAATAGAGCCTAGTGAAGCAATCAACATTTTCAATAAATCTTTGGAATGGACGGAAAATGAAAACATAAGTCTAACAGATATCAGCGTACTTAAGGCTCGGTCAAACAGAACGCGTTTTCAATGCCGCGTTGAGATTTTTTAACGCGACGGTAAGATTATTTTGACGCGACGTTGCAACCTCCGCGTTAGAGGACGTCAAACAGAGAGCTGTTAAGCAATGAACAAACAAAACAATCATTCCTTTACAGAAATTTATAAAAAAGAAAATCCAAAGAAAGATAACTCCTTTTTTTATTTCAACGTAATTTGTTTTGTTAACCTAATGGATTAGGTACTTACAAACCGAAACACAAAAAAAAAATATGAATTTTAGTGACAACATGTGTCTAATTTATTTGAAAAATTTTAAAAATTGCACCTTCGTAAACATGAACAACTTCGCAAACGTGAACACGCTCGGTTTTTAATAGTTCACGTTACCGCGAGTCTACTGTATATGCAATACTATTTTAAACTTCGGAGCTCCTGCTAAGAAAATTAGTTTAAATCGTTACAGCCGTTAATGAGAAAGACGAAAATACAAACGAAAACAAAAACGGTGTCTTAACCAAAATATAGTTCATGACCATAGATAATAGCTCACTTATTTTTTATTTTATCAAAATCGTTAGAACCGTTTTCGAGATAAATAAGATCTTACATTACGGGTGTGGTACCGTTAGTTTTGGAGGTAGAACCAATTTTCAATTTCTGCTCTAGTTATCACCAATGAATTGTAATTTGGTTTATTTCCTTTTTATTAATTTTAAGTTTGCATTGACTTTAAAAACAAAGTTAAATAAAACTAAACTGTTTCTCTTTTGTAATTATTATTTTTTTTTTTTTCAAGAAAATCAAGCATTTTTATAACTAAATCTGAATAGAACACATGTGATTTTTTCATATTAAATATCATCTTAAATCTCTTTTTTTCCACTTTTACACACGCAACTCATCTTAAATAGACATAAGAATTGAAAACGTCCTTCGAAAACGCAAGGCAAAATATCTTATCTCAACTTAAGATTTTGGAAATTAATATAATATTCAATTTAAGGAAAAGCCAAACTATCTTAAGTCATATTTTTCCTTATAACAGCCGAAATATTAAAAATATCGTTTTGAAATTAATTTCAAAAAAAGATCATAAAATTTTACATATAAATGCTTAGTTGAATAAAGTATACATTTGAAAGATTTTTTGGGAGGCAGCATTGAAGTGTTTTTTGCACTGAAAAATCATCAAAATTGACTTAAGTCGACTAAAGATATTTCGCGTTTTTCTGTTGATCCTCAGTGCCATTCTAATAGGCTACAGTTCTGTGTTATCGGCATCCTTTGCTTTTTTTTATAGACAAAAACAATTTCATCTAATGTTCAAAAGATGCATCTCTACACGAGGTAAAATATCTTAAGTCCACATAAGATTGTGTGTTCTGCTTAATTTTAATACCTAAAATAGACTTAAAATTATATTGGCTTAAGACTTTTCTATTCGTTAATCATAGTTGACTTAAGATATTTTCGCAAACAGAAACAAAAGTAATCCTTAAGTCGACATAAGATAAAATACTTAAAAAAATTGCGAAATACTTAAAAAAATCTTATGTGAACATAAAATGATTTTTTTAATGGTGCCGTGACTTAAAGCCAAATTAAAAAAAATGGGCTTATGTCGCTTTTGTAAAGTGACATAAGGCCAAATTTTTTAATTTGGCCTTATGTCATTTGGCCTAAATCACGGCACCGTTGGAGGTTATCTGGTGTTTAATTTAATAAATAAATTTTAAAAGGGACAGACTTACAGATCCGTGGTTTCCGAATGCAAATAAGACTATTTCATTAGTTCTCGATGTTTTTTTTTTTTTAACTTCTTCAGGAAATTTCGCTTTTATTTTATTTAACATTTATGTACATATGTTAATTATTTATATAAAACATTTATCATTTCATTAACATTGAACATTTAAAATTAAAAATCCTATTATTAAGGTATAATAGTATGATGCTACTTACAAATTGCAAAATTTAAAGTAGTTTACTTACTCGTTCTTAATTTTAAACATTTTCTAACTAGTATCGTACTAAAGCAATTTTCTTAATAATTTGCTTCTGAATACAATTAAACATTACGGTTGGTGCACTAAATAAACAGACATTTTTTGTAGTTTGTAAATAATAATTTAAGAAATAAATTTGATCCTTATTAACCGTTCTCTTTAATAACATATCTACGTTCGTTTTTAGAAATCCTAGTCTATTATATAGGAGCAAGTTCGAACGACCAGTCGTTCATTTTATTTTGAATTTTTTTTAATTCATAACATAAGTCACATACATAAAAGGTTGCGAATTATTTTTTTTAGTTCATAAGTCACTTGGTCATGACTTATTTTTTTTTTAATTCATAAGTCGCTTAGTAGGTTCTTAATTAATAATTTTTAATTCATAAGTCACTAAGAAGGTGATGATATAATTTTTTTTTTAATTCATAAGTCACTAACTGACTTCTGATTGAAATATAATTCATTAGTCAGTAACTAGCTTATAAATTAAAGCCGAGCTTAAGCTAACAAGTGTCTTAAGCTTTTGCAACCATTTTTCGCTATGGCTTATGAAATAAAGCTAAATTTTGGTTATTTAACGTCCGGCATAAAGCATATTTCTTTAGTTATGTACTCGTAAAAAGTAGTTTTTATTTCTTTATGTATGGAAACGATTAAAAAAACATAAAATGTATGCTTAATTTTTTTTTGTAGATTGAATCAGATTTTAACAAAATGTTTGGGAACAAGGACACTATTCTGGATAGTACCAAGATGACTGAGTTTTGCAATATGATGCTCAAAAACGTTTTCCCGGAACTGATTGCAAACACCGAGATACGGAGTAAATTACAGGATTTCAACTTAAAGTGCATGTCCGATCCCCATACGAGCACTATTTCTAAAAGTTTGTAATCAAAAAAAAACATGAATAAATTATTATCTATAACTTATCAAAAATGACATGTATTATATCGTCGTCTTTCTATGAAAACTCCATAAGGCCATGTTTTGTTTTTTGAGACATTTGCATTTAAACTTGGAAATTAATATACGAAAATCAAAAAATTATCAGAATAGCACGATCTTGAGCTTCAATTGAAGAATGGACTTGGCGTAGCCATTGTGCAATAAAATAGATAAGAATTAAGTCAATTTTTTTGTAAATAGACTTAAGGAGTTTTCATAAAACGACGACGATATATAATTTCTTTTCTTTTTATGTAGTTAGAAATTATTATCTAAATGCCAATTAAGCCTTACTATCATAAACAACTTATTTTTATTTTAGATTCTAGAGTCGCCATGGTTTTTACGCACTTGCATTATCTCTTGCCACCAAGCGGCAGGGAAAGCAAAAAGCGTTTCACGGTTGCAGATAGCCAAGAAGCATCAATAAGAGTTTTCAGTCTACAGCAAGACTACAAAGAACATCAAAATGCATTGGCTGCCTCAACCCTGCAATCCCAACCACCAGTAATAACAATAGTTGGCTCGATAGAAAAAGTTGAAGAAATCCATGTTGATTTTGACAACTGCCACTTTAAGTTATTCACATTCGAGCGCGCAATTGATGTATGCCTGAAAACATTCTTCTCGTTAAATATTGCATACCCAAAGCAATGCGAAAGCTTCTGGGAATTCATAGACCTATACTTCTACCAAATCAACAAAGCCGGAACAAACTCAAAAGTTCGTTCATTATTGAAATTCCTGAAGTCCAAATCAGCCCAAAATGATGATATGCAAGCAAACACTCCGTAAAAGATTTTATATATTTTTATTATAAATCTTCCATTAAAATATCTTACCATCGGTATTTAGTAGATATGATAATGCTTTAAAAATGTATAATGTTATATATTTTTATTTGATTTCAAAAAAACTGGTAATTTATGTTTTAGTTTTTAAGTATATATTTTAGTATTTTAAAAGCTTGCAATTATGAAAGCATTTATTAATAAGACTGTTAGGTTTAACATCAATAAAAACTAATATTTTATAATAATTTTTACGCTTCATTTTTTATTTTTATAAAGGTCAATTGCTTCGATTTTGTTTCTTCCTTGGGTGGATTTCTTTTCTTTTCGTTTTCTATAGATTTGGGTGCCAGTAAGACTTAAGATGGTAAGTATAAAAGCTATAAAATAATTGAATTAAGCATTAATTAATTCTTTAATGAGCAATTTCTCCCATACAGATACAGATGCATTTGACCAAGTGAAATACAATTTCTGATAGATACTACCATTCGTCTGGCAGTTGATACCAGAAAATGTACATATTTTCGCAACTTTTTTCTGGCATCTACTAATAGGATAATGGTAGTTTTTACTGGGAATAGTGTTTTTCTGGTACAATGTATCTTTTACTCTGGTAGTATCTACCGGGAATTTTATTCTTCCCGATAAATACTATCACTCTGCTGGTACCTACTACCAGTAAAACAATCGTCAATCCTGGTATATTAAACCAGAATTCTGGTACATTTAACCAGGAAAAAAAATATTCCTGGTAAGTATTACCACTTTCCTGGTTCCTGCTACCAGTAAAAACATAAAAAATCCTGGTATATTCTACCAGAATCCTGGTACATTTAACCAGGAAAAAAAAATATTCCTGGTAAATACTACCACTTTCCTGGTTCCTGCTACCAATAAGAACATAAAAAATCCTGGTATATTCTACCAGAATCCTGGTACATTTAACCAGGAAAAAAAGTATTCCTGGTAAATACTACCACTTTCCTGGTTCCTGCTACCAGTAAAAACATAAAAAATCCTGGTATATTCTACCAGAATCCTGGTACATTTAACCAGGAAAAAAAGTATTCCTGGTAAATACTACCACTTTCCTGGTTCCTGCTACCAGTAAAAACATAAAAAATCCTGGTATATTCTACCAGAATCCTGGTACATTTAACCAGGAAAAAAATATCCCTGGTAAATACTACCACTTTCCTGGTTCCTGCAACCAGTAAAAATGTAAAAAATCCTGGTATATTCTACCAGAATCTTGGTACATTTAACCAGGAAAAAAAATATTCCTGCTTAATACTACCACTCTCCTGGTACCTACTACCAGTAAAACAATCGTCAATCCTGGTATATTAAACCAGAATTCTGGTACATTTAACCAGGAAAAAAAATATTCCTGGTAAGTATTACCACTTTCCTGGTTCCTGCTACCAGTAAAAACATAAAAAATCCTGGTATATTCTACCAGAATCCTGGTACATTTAACCAGGAAAAAAAAATATTCCTGGTAAATACTACCACTTTCCTGGTTCCTGCTACCAGTAAGAACATAAAAAATCCTGGTATATTCTACCAGAATCCTGGTACATTTAACCAGGAAAAAAAGTATTCCTGGTAAATACTACCACTTTCCTGGTTCCTGCTACCAGTAAAAACATAAAAAATCCTGGTATATTCTACCAGAATCCTGGTACATTTAACCAGGAAAAAAAGTATTCCTGGTAAATACTACCACTTTCCTGGTTCCTGCTACCAGTAAAAACATAAAAAATCCTGGTATATTCTACCAGAATCCTGGTACATTTAACCAGGAAAAAAATATCCCTGGTAAATACTACCACTTTCCTGGTTCCTGCAACCAGTAAAAATGTAAAAAATCCTGGTATATTCTACCAGAATCTTGGTACATTTAACCAGGAAAAAAAATATTCCTGGTAAATACTACCACTTTCCTGGTTCCTGCTACCAGTAAGAACATAAAAAATCCTGGTATATTCTACCAGAATCCTGGTACATTTAACCAGGAAAAAAAGTATTCCTGGTAAATACTACCACTTTCCTGGTTCCTGCTACCAGTAAAAACATAAAAAATCCTGGTATATTCTACCAGAATCCTGGTACATTTAACCAGGGAAAAAAGTATTCCTGGTAAATACTACCACTTTCCTGGTTCCTGCTACCAGTAAAAACATAAAAAATCCTGGTATATTCTACCAGAATCCTGGTACATTTAACCAGAAAAAAAAAAATATTCCTGGTAAATACTACCACTTTCCTGGTTCCTGCTACCAGTAACAACGAAAAAAATCCTGGTATATTCTACCAGAATCCTGGTACATTTAACCGGGAAAAAAAATATTCCTGGTAAGTATTACCACTTTCCTGGTTCCTGCTACCAGTAAAAACATCGAAAATCCTGGCATATTCTACCAGAACCCTGGTACATTTTACCGGAATCCTGGTAGATTTTACCAGGAAAAATGTATTATCCCTGGTAAATATGACCATTCTCCTGGTAGCAGGAACCAGAAAAAAACTAAACATTTCTGGTAATTGCTACCATTTTCCTGGTAACAGGTACCAGGACACAATTTATATTTTCATGGTAGATTGGACCAGGAGGGAGATACATACTACCAGGATTTCTGATTTAATTATTTCGGAGGGGAAATTTTTATTCCTTGTATTGGCTACCAGGATGTCTGGTATATTGTACCAGATGTCTTGACGGAATCTAGTTATCCGGTAATCTGGTAGAATAATACAGGAAATTTGATAACAGTGACCAGGAAAATTCTTTGAGTGTGGTAGAAAGTTTGTTGTCAAAAGTGGCAATGTAACTTCTACCGCAATCTTCGATATTAAGAATGGTCTTCAGCAGGGAGCGGTGAACTCACCGATTCTATTCAGCATTTACACCAGTGATCTGATAAGTAGTCTAACTCAGGCAATTGCGTATGCCGATGATCTAATAGCGTACAGAACAGCTCCAAAAGTTGAGGTCATCAGAATTCTTTTACAGCGTGACTTCGACAAGATTCAGCGATATTGTGATGACTGGAAGTTGAAAATCAACTTTCAGAAATGTGAAACAATTCTGTTCAGGACTCCGTAGGCTAGAGCCTCTAGGGATACTAGAAAGAACTGGCGCAAGCTGGTGATCGTTGGGCCGCACCAGCAACCACTGGCGAGTAAAAGTGTAGTAAAGTACCTTGGCATCTGGTTGGACCAGTATTTGTATTTCGACAGACATATAAATGCTGCTCTGAACAGGGCTAGGGGAGCCTTTGCCCTGACGAAACGGTTGTTTTACAGCAGCCGGCTTGACAGCAGAGTGAAGGTGATTTGCTACATGGCCCTCATACGGCCGATGATTGCCTATGGGTGCCCGGTGTGGTTCAACGTTGCCCCATCTCAAATGGAAAAGATTCGGGTGTTTGAGAGGCTGTGTCTTAGACGTTGCCTTGGATTACACAGAACACCAGAGTCGGAGTACAAACATTATTATTCCAACGAGGTTCTATACAACGGGGCCAACATTAACAGAATTGATAATTTTTTGATAAAGCTGATTCGGGGTCACATTGCAAGAGCGATGTCCTCGACTAACAACCTAATTTTTGGGGCTTACTACCCAAACAACGATTATTATGAGAGTATACGTATAAGCGGCTTTATCCCACCCGATGCATTTCTCTACTTAGACAGTCGAGGGCTGATCCAGGATAGAATGGCGATTCCGCTAATCTACCACGTCAGCCGGAGGACTGTGGATAGGCGGCTCCTTTATAGTCGAGACGTCCTCGCACAAGATGGAGCAGAGCGCCTTCGGTTCAGTAGGACTGTGTCCGATCGGGACCGGAGGGACAGGGTGAGACAGGAGAACCTGTTTTGGTGGTTGTGCAATAATGATAGGGAAAGTTGACAAGGACTTTTGTATGTCTTGGCCGACTTACATAGATTTAAGTTTACTTTTTAGGTAGGGACAGTCGGGGTGGCACCAAAAAAAAAAAAAAAAATAAAAAAAAAAAATCTACACATTTGTGTGTAAAAAAAAAAAAAAAAAAAAAAAAATTGCTGCTGTGCTTGTTCTAGTTTTTTAAGTAGTTTAGGTTTATTTTAAGTAGTCTTAGGTAGTTTTAATTAGTTTTACTGTAGTTTGTAAGTTTTATATATAAAATTTAAAAAACAAGTTCAGAATCCGAGTTTTTTACATTTTCTCGAGAAAACAAAAACATTGATATACATAATTTAAATTAAAAATAGTCTTTAGGCCGAAAGGTAGTAGAATTAAGATACAGTTTAGCTTAGAGCGCCCGCATAGGGCCAGTAAGTTAGTTATAAGTTATTGGATAATTAGGCTAGTTTTTATGAATTTTTGTCTAGCTTTAAGATAGTTTTAAGATTAATGAAAATAAAAATGAATTAAAAAAAAAAAAAAAAATCCCGGTGTCAAATATGTTTCCACCACGCGCCTGCCGATTGGCATTCTGCGAAGATCGATTATTTTATTTGAATTGTTTTCGGGGATGAATTTAAATAATATTATAAATTATTTTTATCTGAGGTCCCAATTTCCAGAACTGGTCACTTAATTTGCCATTGTCAGATTTCAACAAATTTCATAAGGACATTTCTTTTTATATTTTTCGTTTTTCCTTCTTCATAATTTTTTCTTAATGACAAATTTTACATAACTTTGAGTGAAACTCAAATAGGATTTATAATTTTTCTTTTAAAATTAGTAATTTTCTTGTGCATCCTTTTTCGTGAGATCAGTTTAATGGCGTTTTTCAAGTGGAGCATAATTAGAGATAATTCCTATGTTCACATATGAATTGTTTGACTTTTCAACTATTTTAGATTGAAATAGATTAGAAGTTTTAGGCAAGAAATCATTTATAAAAATGAGCAAGAGAGTCGGAGAAAAGACATTATCTGGTGAACACCAGCATTTATTTTGTGATGATTTGTCTTGAAACAGTCCAATACAACATGTAATGAACGATCCAGAAAATTATTTCTAATCTTTCATTGATATCAAATAGATGAGAGAGTCTGGTGGCAAACTTTAACATATACATATATTAAAAATATCAAGCACAATAATCTTACTTGCTCCAAAAGAAAGTTAAGATCTGTTCCATACTCCGGTGAGATAAGACATCAGATCACCAGTGGAATAATTGCTGCGAAAACCGTATAGCCAGTCATTCAGAATCTTTTGACCTTGGAGATATTTCTTGGGCTGATGATTGAACAGCGATTCCATGACCTTGGAACGAAGGGACGTAATTGCAGTTGGTCGATAGGAGGAGAGAGAAGAAGGGTCGCCCTTTATTAAGAACAGGCTGGACGAATGCTGTTGTCTGTCTTCTAGGGAAGCTTCCAAAAAAGTAGGAGCGATAGAAAAGCTTGCGCAATTGCTTTTCTAGGAATGAAGAATGGGGAATAAACCATTAGGACCAGAGGAGTACATTCGCCTTATCCGAAGAGCTTGTTATTGGATTGTTATTGTAGATAAGTGTTGGAATGGAAGATGAAGTTGAATGTTTTACCGTAATGTAAGAATTTGGTTCTTTTTATAACAGCAGCGTCGCAATGGTTTCCGACTTGTTTATACTTTTTCCTTACTTACTTTTCTCAATTTCATAGCTTCTTTACAGCTTGTATCTTACCAAGAATTTTTTTTTTTGGTTTTAAATTCAATTATGTTATAGGAATACTTTTATACCGCATCTCAAGGAAAGTCACTTATCATTTCTTCATTTCTTCGTTGGCATCATCGTCACTATCGAGGAAACATAGCGACTAGTTAAAGTTTTGAAGAAAGACATTCGTATTGCCAAACAGTTGTAGTAGGAAGATTCTCTTTAACTAAAAATAAAAATAAAATAAAACTTAAATTTTAACTAATAATAAAAATAAAATAAAGCTTAAATTTCAAAAAAAGAAAAAATGGGGCTGTTTTTGAAATATTAAATTTTCAAAAAAAAAAATAGATTTTTTTTTTAAATTCAAAACAATATTTTTTTTAAGTTTTGAAATGCAATTTTTTGCAATCTTTTTAGAAGCTTCTCTATAAATTTTTTACGAAAATCCGTTATGTCGATAATGTGAAATTCAAAATTTGAAAAAAGGGTTTTATGGAAAATACAGTCAGGAATATTTTAATTTCAGTTTTTCTTACCAAATTCTAGATCGTACAAATTATTTGAAGGAAATAAAAAATATCAAAATTATAGGCACCTTTTTCGAGAAAAATACGGTTTTTGAAAACCATTTTTTAACATTTGTATGGTGGGTACTGTTATTGTTAGGTAAAATATAATTTGTTTTCTCACATCTTGTAGATTTTATTGAGAAACTTTTTTTTATAAAGTTTCGAAATATTGAGTTTTGAAAAAAAAATGAAATTTATTTGAAAATTTGAATACGCAATACTACTCAAATTTTGGGGAGCCTAAGTACAAAAAAAAATATCGAAACCTGTTGTACCGTTTTTGAGAAAATCAAAAACAAAAAAATGATTCCAAAGGGGTACCATTAATAACCACTTTTCGGAAATTTTTTTTGAACCATTACTTATCTTTTAGTAAATGAAATTTTTTGAAAAAAATCGGTCGAACAGGTTTTGAGAAAAAAAATATTTTTAAAATTTCGAAAGAAATTAGTATGGCGGTACCGTTATTTTTGGTTAAAAAAAAAAGAAATAAGAGATTTCGACCAACATTTTTGTACAGGCACTCCTTTGTATTAGAAATAACAGTGTATAAATACTATACAAATTTTTGAAAAAATATTTTTTGGATTTTGAAAAAAAAAAAAGAATTCAATTTTATTTTGAAAAATCACTATCTTGAAAGTGAGTGAACGATAGGTTTTTGAAATTATTTTCTAAAATACATATACATATATTATAAGATACTTAAAATTCTGTTTACAAAATTTTTAAGGAAATTTCTTACATAAGAGCAAGTCTTGCATTTTGATTTTCTCGTTAACATCGTTAGTCATAAAGCCATGTTTTGAAATTCCAATCAATGTTTCTTATAAAGATTTTTTTTGTTATACCAAAGAACGAATATAGTTCTCAATAACTCTTTAAAGCTATATTTTTTCTGTTAGGACTTATATGTGGTCCTGTGGGATTAATGTTCATTCCTGAAATTTAGTATAGGCTCTAATTTTTCCAAATTTTCACAGTTTTTGTTCTTGACAACTAAGCCCTTAAAGCGGACTTTATGGAAACTTCTTTTTGAAAGTGTGGTGTTAGTCTTCGACTAACTTCTCTCTGAGTCGGTTGTAGATTAATTCCTAAAATGTCTAAGATTTGTGCAAATTGCAATCTACCCATTAAACGTTCTCAAAGTTCTGAATCCGTCGAGTGTGGTTTTTACTGCGGTCGTCATTTTCACAAAAATTGTGTTCAATTATCGGACGATAACTCTAAATCTTTAATTAATCCAAATATATTCTGGAAATGTAACTCTTGTGTGAACATTAACCTCTCCACCTTCTTTCTTAATTTTCATGAGCTCTCCCAAAGTGTGAGTGAGATAAAAAATGATCTAAGTGCTCTCAAATCGGTACTTACCATTAACTCTCCTAAACGAAAAACTGCAAAAAAAAATTGTAGATTTAATTATCTCTAATTGATGTTAAATAAATAAATAAATAAATAAATAAATAAGAAACCGAGAAGAGTAATTCAAAACAATCGGTTTTTCAGTAAAAAAAAGTAGCATAAATGTAACTATCGTAGGGGCTTTTTCAAGAAAGTCTTAGGGTTTCAAAAAATAAAAGTCAGGATTCCTTGGAATGAACTATCACATTCAACTTAATCACGATAACACAACAAAACTAAGAGAAATTATTTTTTTTCGTTCTTTTATTACTTTAAAAACTTAGGACTTTTAACATTTGTTTCTACCACGATCCGGATTGGGATTTACTTGAAGCTGAAGCTTGAGCATTGGCATTTGAATAACTTTGATGTTGGCCATAACCACCTCCATTATTGTTATTGTTATTTGATCAAACAACCTCCACCATTTGAGTAACCTAAATTTCCACCATTTCCTCACCATCCGAAATTTGAGGTACTCTCAGCATTTGCATTCGCATTAGCTGTCGAACCAATATATCCTGCTGGGGCAGTATATCCTCCTTGATATCCATATCCACTTTGACCACCATAGCCACCTTGACCATAATATCCACCGATATAAACGGGAACTGGTACGGTCTGCACGTTAGCAGTTTGTGGAACTGCATATCCACCACCGTAGCTTCCTCCACTGTATCCTCCAGAGGCATATCCCTGACCCCCATGAGCACTTTCATATCCGATTTTCTTAGACAGGCCGGTATTCAAATCCAATTTACCGTCAAGTTTACTGTCAAATATAGTGAATGTTGCCATCGCAGCCGCAAGGCTCACGAGAAGAATTATCGCGACCTAAAAATACAAAGAAAAACGTGAATTAGCTATGCGTGACGAATTAAACGCGTATCCTTAATCCTTGTTACCGTTTTCATATTTCAAAACTATTTTCGACTTCTACAATGTTCTTATTGATGCTTGATTGATTTCGAGTTCACTTATTAGACTGAGTTGCCTCATAATGTTGACAATCTTTTTTATACTTCGATAGGGTGGGAATTAATTCCAATCATGTCCCGCAAAACGCTTAACGAATATTCAAAAAAATAAAACAAAAAACTTATTACACTCTCAGACAGACGGAATTATAGAGGCACATATAGAAAGAACCCAGATGGCGCGAAAAGTCTCCAAGTCTCATCGTCAGTAAGTAGGTATTGAGGCCGTTGGGACGGTGATAAGAGTTCAACTCTTATCTGACCCCATGAGTTTTTTTTTTTTTGGTATGGGGACGTTGTGGACGGTGATAAGAGTTTTGTTTTTTATTGTATTTTTTTTTTTTTAATTGTTGTGATGAGTAATTTAAATACTGAGGTTCAAGGTAATTTAAATGAATGTCAAATAGAATAATCAGTAAGCTATTAGTTTAGAAAAAAGAAATAAAAAATGTGTTTTGAATTTTAAATACATTGTCTTATCAGAATACTCGTACTTCAATTTGTGTTCTTGGCTAAAGGCGTTAGCTCAAGAATGTTAAAAAAAGAAAAAAAGAAAATCTTAATTGGATCAAACTTCGTCCAATATACGAGTATAAAGGAAAGAAAGACTTTTTTATAGTACGTTATAATTTATTATATTTAGATCAAAATTAAGGCTAAATCAAGGCTATACTTTCCAATAGCTTCACCTAACTTAAGCGAAGTATCCGACGTCACAGTCGAAGAAGTTAGTGAGGCGGTAAAATACTCCAAAAAGGGAAAAGCTGTTGGCCCAGACGAAATACCCTCAGAGTTTTGGAAAAAGATGGGAGACATCGGGTTTAGATGGCTCATGATTCTTGTCTCCAAACTTATACGAGGTGATCGCATGCCTAATCAATGGAGGGAAAGTTATCTTCTTCCAATTTATAAAGGAAAGGGTGATACTCGAAGCTGTGATAATTACCGTTCGATTAAGCTGATGTCACACACCATGAAGATCGTTGAGCGAGTCTTGGGTAGCCGACTGCGAAAAATAATTGGGCTATCTGATGACCAGTGCGGGTTCGTCGGGGGTAAGTCAACCACGGATGCAATCCAGAGTATAAGAATAATTATGGAAAAACCTCGGGATTCTTTGGAGGATTTGCATGTCGTATTGGTTGATTTTGAAAAAGCATTCGATCGGCAACCACGAGATCTAATATGGGTAGCCCTCAGGCAACGAGGGAGTTCCAGAAACCTATGTGCGGATAATTATGGACATGTATGATGGAGCAGTTACTAAAGTAAGATGCGCAGCTGGAGTCACCGAAGAATTCGAAATCACAGTAGGTGTACACCAGGGAAGTGTCTTGAGTCCCCTGCTCTTTATTACAAACTGGTGTTATAATTCATGAATTTGAATATAAATCAAATAACCGAGGTATAATTCAGAACCCTTTTCGTCAAAATCGGACAATGCTAAATCGACGTCAAAGCAGCTTAAGCAAATATTAATTTACTACCAAAATGTAAATGGACTTCGGACAAAGACCAACATGGTCTACAAAAATATAAACAATCTACCACACGATGTCATTATATTAACTGAAACCTGGCTAAACACTTCTATTCTTGACTCGGAGCTTTTTGATGCTTCCTATCAAATCTTCAGGCGCGATCGCCATGACAACGACATCTCTGACAATGTAGGAGGAGGAATTCTTTTCGCCATCAAAGACTCGCATACTTGCTACCTGATTGACGATTTTCGATCCCTGGGTATCGAAGTAATTTGTATAAAAATTAAGTTGGTATCCGGATATTTGTTTATTGTATCGACTTACATACCTCCGAGTTCTAACAATGACATTTATGAAAAATTTAACGACTGTATAGAAAGCCTATATGTTCTTTTGGAGCCGGAAGATGAGATTTTGATTGTAGGTGACTTCAACTTGCCGAATCTAAATTGGATACAAATTGATGACGACAATTTCTACCTTCCAATTAACGCGTCTAGCTCAAATGAGCTTACTATAATAGATGGTATGTCTTCGTGTGGTCTTAATCAGTTTAATGGAGTGAAAAATCGTTTGGGAAAAACACTAGATTTAGTTTTTTTCTCCGATACAGTTTGTGCTGAAACTGCAGTACTAGCTTCTGCTGTTAAACTATTAGAAGAAGATCGACATCATCCTGCTTTAGATATTGCACTTAATTTAAATATGTCTTCTCCAAATAATAATTATTCTTATGACAAACTTGAATTTAACTTTAGCAAGTGTAACTTTGTAAATTTGTTTGAATTGTTAAATACCATCGACTGGAACCAATTATTTCTAAATTTAAATATTGATGATATGTGTAACGTTTTTTACAATACACTCTTTGACTGTTTCAGTAAAACTATTCCATTTAAAAAAGCTCATAAAAACGCGCAGGCACCACCATGGTTCGATTCTCATGTCAAAAATTTAAAAAACAAAAGAAACAAAGCTTGGGTAAAATATAATCAAACAAGAACGGATGATGATTATAGAACGTTTCTTATTCTTAAGCAATTATTTAACGAATATTCAAACTCTTTATATGAAGAGTATATTCATAAAATTGAAACTGATCTTAAATCTAATCCAGATAATTTCTGGAAGTTTGTCAACCGTAAGAAAAAAACTTGTGGATACCCTAATTCATTTTTTTTTTTTTTTTTTCATTTTGTTTTTTTTTATTGAGACATTAATACATTTGATAATTTATGATTACATTATTTTGAATTCGTGATAACCGACTTCAATAATTATATCTGGTTAAGCTTAGTTAATAAATACAATAAATGTTTATAGCAAAACATATATACATGCATTTTTTATTTTAATTATTTTTTCATAATTCCCTTTTAATTTCATATGTTTGCTCCAGACATATGTTCACTTTATGGCTCAGATGGCCAAGATTAAATTTATGACTAGAACTACTTATAAACTAAAATTATATATATTATAAAAATATATATAAAGACAAATCTTATTTTAAACAAGATACATAATAATAATGAAAGAAGCATCAGCATATAATAATTATTTCTACTTAGTTAGATATATAATGATATTTATATAATAACAAGAAGAATAAATAATTATTAAGTTTTAGCTGTGCTATCAATTACATTTCTAATATATAGAAAACAGAGTCTATGTTGTATTTTTAGATACAATATAATATCATTATATTTTTGGTTTTTTTTTTTTTTTAAATTAATATTAACCTCTTAGAACAGGCAGAGAAGCTTTTTCGTAAAAGGGTAGTTTTAAACTAGAACTGGAAGTTGGTTCAAATAATATTTGAGATCTTGGATTTACTATATTTATGGGGGATAAGTAAAAGTTGTTATCAAGTACGCTTTCATTGATATTTCTGTCCCAGATATCTTTTATAACTGGGTTGGGATGATTGGCAAGTGATCGTAATTTATATTTCAATAGGTTTATCATATATATAAAGAGAGGTTCAATATTATTTTCTCTGTATATTGTTGTATTTGAATACCATTTTTTATTTGGCCTTCTGTATTTTCCGCAACAGAATCTTAGCAGTTTTCGCTCAAAGTTTTCCAACTCATTTGTAGCTGTTGGCGAAATACTAAACCAACATCCAAATCCATATGTTAATATAGGTATTATAAGCGTTTTGTAAATAAGCAGTTTGGTTTTCTTTGAAGTGGAACTTGATGATAGAAGTTGTTTGAGCAGACCGGAAGCCATTTTGGCTTTATTCAACACTTCCCTGGCATGTTTATTAAATTTAAATTTATTTTGGTAGTGTATACCAAGATATTTTGGCTCCGTTTTTAGTGGGATCACAACATTGTCAATAACTAGTGAGAGAGTTTTGCTCTCTTTAACCGCCTTACGATGTCCTTTGCCATAAACGTTTCTAAAACATGTTATGCTACTTTTCCCTGCGTTTAATACTAATCCCCAAGAGTTGAGGTACGACGTTAATGTGGGAACGGAATCTTTTAATTTATCTAGTGCATCAAGAGGCCTTACTGCACTTGACAATATTTTAGCGTCATCTGCATATAAAAACGCTTCACACTCATTTCCTGGGCTACTAAATGGAAAATCATACAGATATATATTGAAAAGTTTTGGACCAAGTAACGATCCTTGAGCTACCCCCATTAATACAGAAAACTCATCTGAGCATTCGGAAGCAATATAAATCATTGCTGTTCTAGAACTCAAAAAACTGACCATCATTCGTATAAAGGCTTCAGAAAATTCCAGCGTTATCAATTTATAAATTAGTCCGTTGTGCCATATAGAATCAAAGGCAGCCTGCAGATCTAAATCTAGAACAACAGAACAGTTTTTATTCCTAAGGTTTTGAACAATTTTATCATTCAGAACCAGTAATGAGTGTTCAGTGGAATGGTTTTTTCTAAATCCGAATTGGGTATTAGGAATAATATTTTTTTCATTGCAAAAACTGTCTAGGTATTCAGCCAAAACTCTTTCAAAAAGTTTTCCAACAGTGGATACCCTAATTCTATGTCAAATTCAACATCATCTAGTCATGAACCAAAAGTCATTGCAAACATGTTTGCAAGCTATTTCAAAGAAGCGTTTCATGAATCACACACAGTAAACTCTTCTTGTTCTTTTTCTTCAGTTTTAAACTTTCAACATCTAAATAATATTAATTTTGAAATAAGTGAACATACTGTTGCACAAAACATATTGCATCTAGAAGAGTGTTTTAGTCCTGGTCCTGATGGTGTGCCATCCTCTATTTTGAAAAAATGTGTCTCTTATTTGTCGTATCCTTTATGCGTTCTTTTTAACACGTCCTTAAAAAGTTCGCTTTTTCCAATTATCTGGAAAAGCTCATTTATCATTCCAATACACAAAAAAGGTCCTAAAAATGAAATTTTGAACTACCGACCTATTGCTAAGCTATCTGTGATACCTAAACTGTTTGAGTCTATCGTATGTAGTGTCCTTACATTTCATTGTAGTTCAATTATTTGTGATAACCAGCATGGTTTTGTTTTTGAGAAACGTGAACAAGTAGATTGTGTATTTACTGATTTTAGTAAAGCGTTTGACAAGTTGTGTCATAAAACACTTATTTTTAAACTGTCTCGTCAAGGTTTTAACGATAATTTCTTAAATTGGATTTCATCATACTTAAAAAATAGACAATACAGTGTAATATTTCGTAATGAATGTTCGAGTCCGTTTATTGTGAACTCTGGTGTACCCCAGGGTAGCCATCTAGGCCCAATTTTATTTATTTTATTTATAAATGACTTGATTTCGATTATAAAAAATTCGTCTGTCCTTATATATGCTGATGACATTAAACTTTTCAAAAGAATTAACTCTACATCTGACTGCCTACTTTTACAAGAAGACTTAATATTATTTAGGGAATGGTGCAATAAAAATCGTCTTGTTTTGAATGTTGACAAATGTAAAACCATGAGTTTTACACGCAAGAAAGTTCCAATTATTTTTGATTACATGTTTGATTCTTGTCCTTTAAGTAGAGTATCTGTTTTTGCTGACTTGGGAGTAGTTTTAGACTCGAAACTTACATTTACTGAGCATATTAGTTTTATTGTTAAAAAAGCAAATAGAGTCCTTGGTTTCATCAAGAGATTTGGGCGCGATTTCCGTGATCCTTATGTTCTCAAACTACTTTTTGTTTCATTTGTGAGACCAATTCTTGAATATGCCTGTGTAGTGTGGGCACCTTATTATTCTATTCATATAATGAGAATTGAAGCGATTCAGAAGAGATTCTTGCGCTTTTGTCTCCGTTTTCTTCCTTGGCTTCCTGGAAACGTTCTGCCCCCTTATTCACAAAGGCTTACTTTTATTAACCTTCCTTCGTTGACTAACCATAGAAAATATTTACAATTTTGTTTTATTACGGCAATAATAAATGGAGCAATAACATCACCATCGGTTCTTGTTCGTTTTAACTTTAGTTTTAGTCGATCGAGTATACGACTCCAAAAACCACTAAATCAAATTTTTAGTAGATCGAACTATGGTGCTCACAGCCCTATCAATCAATTATTAATCGAAATATTTAATAAATTTTATTTTCTAATAAGTTCACCATATGACAACTTTAAAAATCTCAAATTTAAGACATTGTTTTATAGTAGTTTGGATTAAATTTTAATGTTAAGTAGTTTTTAAGCATTCATTTATAAGAACTGTTCACGTTAGCATTTAACGAATTGTAATAAATTAAATTACAGTTCTTGATTACCTGCTTGAAGGCAAGGTGACGGATCCAAAAGTACATCAGTTATTCTTTGCTGACGATGGAGCCATCATAAGTGAAGACCCGATATCCCTACAACGAGCACTTGACGTATGGGTGGATGTTCTAGAAGGAAGTGGGTACTGCATAAGCGCGAAAAAGACAGAATACCTATGCTGCCCATTTTCTGATCCACACAGGCCTATTCCAGACATTTATTTGAATAGAGTAGTGCTTCCCAAGTGTGAAAAGCTTAAATATCTGGGGTCTATGATAAATAACGAAGCTACTTGCGATGACGAAGACGATATCAATCATCGCGTAAGCGTAGGGTGGATGAAGTGGCGGGAAAATTCTGCTATCTTCTGTGACCGAAAAATGCCCCCTAAGCTGAAAGGAAAGCTCTACACTTCAGTGGTGCGTCCAGCACTCACATACGGTTCACAATGTTGGACAATGTACAAAAAGTATGAGAGTAAGCTAACAGCAGCTGAGATGAAGATGCTTCGTATGACAGCAGGAGTTACAAAGCTTGATCGAATTAGAAGTACGAAGATCCGAGGAAGCCTTCATGTTAAGAATACCATTTCCCAAAAAATTGAACACGACCGACTCAGTTGGTATTGCCATGTTCAAAGGAGAGATCCTGAGAACCCCGTCAAAAAGGCAATATCATACAACGTTCCAATTCGGAATAAAAAGAAAGGTAGGCCTAAACACTCCTGGTACAAACAAATGCAAAAACACCAGCATTCAGTTGGCCTCAGAAATGGAACAATACAAAACCAGGAGGCTTGCCGCCGATTTCTGAGATCAACCCGGCGAACCCCACAGGCGGATCACTAGTGTGAAGCAGATACGTGGGAGAGTTATGATCCCCTCGACATCGAGATCATAACAGCACCGAAGCAAAGGAAGAAAAAGAAGATCAAAATTAAGTTGTAGCGAGGTTAAAATGTAATTTGCAATTAAAATGAAAACTTAGATTTTTCTACCAAGAAAGCTTCTACTTTGGTCTTACTGTTTTTCATTATATAACATTACAGCTGATTCTATGTAAAGGGTCAACAACCTTTAATAGGGGAATTACTTTAAATTTAGTTTTACTTTAGGTACAAATAACTTTCGGAATTCTTATTTCCTTAAGATTCTATTCTTATAAGAGAAAGATGCAACGATAATGTTTCGTTAAGTTTTAAATAATTATAATAAGTTATAAAGAAATATAAGAATAGGTTAGAGTGAGAATGATAGTTAAACCTGTTTCAACTTTTTACAATTTCTCTTTAGTTCTATTTTTCGTTTTAATGTGATCGGTCGGTTTTAATTTTATAGTTTAATTTAGTTTTAACGTTTAATTTCATTTTGTGAAAAACACATTGGATCAACAATTAATAATGTTATTATGCAATTATTTTTGAATTTGCATATTAATTGTTGATCTACTGTGTAATAGCAAGTCCATCGAAATTCCTTCCTTCGGATTTTTATTAGTGATTGTTGTTGTGATTATGTGATGAATGTGATGTGTGCTGAATGTGTTGTGTATGTATTTGCATGTGTTATGTTGGACTCCAACAATTTTTCTAGGTTATAGATTAATGTAAATTTCTGTGCAATGTTTTTTTTTTTGGATTTCGTTTGTTGTGACTGATAATGACAAATATATTTTGAACTTAAAATGTGGCAGGGGCGGGGTTCTGAATCGTAGGGGTTAGGGTCTGGGGGTCTGGGGTATGGGGAAATAAGGTGTGTAGCATGAGGAGTAAGTTCTCGGGGCAGAGTGGGGAGTAAGTTCTTGGGCTGGGTTCTGGGGTTTGGGTTCTGAGGGTCTGGGTTCTGGGGGTCTGGGGGTCTGGGTTCTGGGGGTCTGGGTTCTGGGGGTCTGGGGTATGTGGAAACAAGGTGTGGAGCAGGGGGACTAAGTTGGGATGCTGGTGATTTTGTAACTATATATGTATGTGTAATAGTTTTAATTGTTTATAACGGGTAATTTTTTTGAGGTTAGGATTTTCATGCATTAGTATTTGACAGATCACGCGGGATTTCAGACATGGTGTCAAAGAGAAAGATGCTCAGTATGCTTTGACATTTCATCATGAATAGACTTACTAACGAGCAACGCTTGCAAATCATTGAATTTTATTACCAAAATCAGTGTTCGGTTCGAAATGTGTTTCGCGCTTTACGTCCGATTTATGGTCTACATAATCGACCAAGTGAGCAAACAATTAATGCGATTGTGACCAAGTTTCGCACTCAGTTTACTTTATTGGACATTAAACCAACCACACGAATGCGTACAGTGCGTACAGAAGAGAATATTGCGTCTGTTTCTGAGAGTGTTGCTGAAGACCGTGAAATGTCGATTCGTCGCCGTTCGCAGCAATTGGGTTTGTGTTATTCGACCACATGGAAGATTTTACGCAAAGATCTTGGTGTAAAACCGTATAAAATACAGCTCTTGCAAGAACTGAAGCCGAACGATCTGCCACAACGTCGAATTTTCAGTGAATGGGCCCTAGAAAAGTTGGCAGAAAATCCACTTTTTTATCGACAAATTTTGTTCAGCGATGAGGCTCATTTCTGGTTGATTTGACGATTTGATTTGACGCCTTTAGACTATTTTTTGTGGGGCTACGTCAAGTCTAAAGTCTACACAAATAAGCCAGCAACTATTCCAGCTTTGGAAGACAACATTTCTGAAGAAATTCGGGCTATTCCGGCCGAAATGCTCGAAAAAGTTACCCAAAATTGGACTTTCCGAATGGACCACCTAAGACGCAGCCGCGGTCAACATTTAAATGAAATTATCTTCAAAAAGTAAATGTCATGGACCAATCTAACGTTTCAAATAAAGAATCGATGAGATTTTGCAAATTTTATGCGTTTTTTTTTTTAAAAAAGTTCTCAAGCTCTTAAAAAATCACCCGTTATTTAGATCTGCTTTAGGTTGAGGTTGAGGATCATTGAAAGGAAAATTATGTTTTGTTTTTCAAATTTCTGTGAATAATTTTAGTTTTATTTAATATGAATACGCGGAAGTAAAAAAAAAAAACAAAACATAAAAAAAAGTCTCGATTTCAAAAGTATAAAACCAGGGTATTTCTATCTTTTAAATACAGTTTCTCTCGACAAAAGTCGTTAAACGTTTCTAAATATACATACAAAATTTGTAAAATTAAAACAAAATGTCTGCAATACTAAAGAAAATTAAGGCCAATGCAAACATAATCAGAAAAAATAAACAACTATGTACGATTAAGAACCTTAAGTTGAAGGAAAGATATCCTATACTTAACGCAACACCAAATTCGGTGATCAAATCCTGCTGGAATTGGAGGAATGTTCGGTATTCCTGCCAAAGAGGTGTGCCGAAACTTTTGATGAAGAAGCTGTAAGAGAGCTTCCAAAACTAATGTTGGAAGTTGTGCGGCCATACAACCAAACATTTATCCTGGATTTCCATGAGAAGGAAGAAAAACAACAAAGAACCAGCGACACCAACAGCGATAGCAACATCAACAACAACAACAACATCAACAAAAGCAGTTATCACCAGGAAGAAGAAGAGGAAGGGGTACATAATTATTTAGGAAAAAACATATTCTATAAATCATTATACTAAAAAAAAAATGAATAAAAAACAAGTATGTATATATACAAATACTTATTTTTCTTATGGAATTCAATGCTTCTATATACCGGTGTAAAACTTGAACTTCTTGATGATATTGATATGCTTATGTTTATTGAAAGGGGGAATTAAGTCAATGTTCAAAAAAAATAAAAAGTATTCTGAAGCTAACAATGAATATTTAGAGAATTATAATGTCAATGAGCCAAACATTTTTTTAATGTATTGGGATATAATCAATCAATATGATTATGCAATGAGTAAGAGTCAGTTTTTATTTTTACCTACAGGTAATTTCAAACCGATTTCATTTAAATTACTTTAAACCTCAGTATTTCTAATCTTTTCAAAGATTACCGCAACATCATACTAGAACATAGATTAAATTTAATGTCTTTTTTTTCAACATACTAGTTAGGTTACCGCATAGATTAAATTTAATGCCCTTTTTTCTAAGATACGAGACTTCAGCTCTGCTAAAGATCCGTTGCCCGACGATGCATAGCTCAAAGCATTTTATACATTTGATTTTATTACTTTTTCATAATAAAAATATTTGGCGGGTGAAAAAAAAATGAACCCTAGTATTTTTCGACCACCACTCGCTGATAGTGGCGAAATACTCGTACTTGTGATTTTATAAATTATTATGTCAAAGTTCATATTTTGCAAATGTGCTTATGTACATATTTTCGACTATTTTTGATAGAATAAATAGCAGTTTGAAGATATTTTAAAAATTAGTTTAGTTCGCAATCCCCGGTACACTAGCTGTTAACAAAAATGTCGAAGTCTATCAAAAATGGAATGGAAGTATTTATCCATACACATGATGCCCTAAGCAATTATTCTGCTTCGTTAAAATTATTTGACACATACAATTATGTATACCTGTACCCGGACAATTCATACGTATACAATGTCTTATCAAAATAAAATTGTATTTGCAATTAATTGAATCTAATGTTGGTTGGGGTAATAATATGTTTATCGTTAATGACCAAATTATAATTTTTGGTCATGATTTACATATGGCCTTATACACATGTAATAAAGTTACTAACTACATCCTAAAAGTTATGATGAGAAGTCGTGAATTTGCGTTTAGAGATTACCTAACTGATTACCACGGCATCCGAGTCCATAGAACAGCTCTGCATAGGAACTTGAAAATATACGACTTGCGTTATCAAGATGTCACCAGTATACAACACCCGTACAACCAAATCCTAATAACGGGTGATTTTTTTGAGGTTAGGATTTTCATGCATTAGTATTTGACAGATCACGCGGGATTTCAGACATGGTGTCAAAGAGAAAGATGCTCAGTATGCTTTGACATTTCATCATGAATAGACTTACTAACGAGCAACGCTTGCAAATCATTGAATTTTATTACCAAAATCAGTGTTCGGTTCGAAATGTGTTTCGCGCTTTACGTCCGATTTATGGTCTACATAATCGACCAAGTGAGCAAACAATTAATGCGATTGTGACCAAGTTTCGCACTCAGTTTACTTTATTGGACATTAAACCAACCACACGAATGCGTACAGTGCGTACAGAAGAGAATATTGCGTCTGTTTCTGAGAGTGTTGCTGAAGACCGTGAAATGTCGATTCGTCGCCGTTCGCAGCAATTGGGTTTGTGTTATTCGACCACGTGGAAGATTTTACGCAAAGATCTTGGTGTAAAACCGTATAAAATACAGCTCGTGCAAGAACTGAAGCCGAACGATCTGCCACAACGTCGAATTTTCAGTGAATGGGCCCTAGAAAAGTTGGCAGAAAATCCGCTTTTTTATCGACAAATTTTGTTCAGCGATGAGGCTCATTTCTGGTTGAATGGCTACGTAAATAAGCAAAATTGCCGCATTTGGAGTGAAGAGCAACCAGAAGCCGTTCAAGAACTGCCCATGCATCCCGAAAAATGCACTGTTTGGTGTGGTTTGTACGCTGGTGGAATCATTGGACCGTATTTTTTCAAAGATGCTGTTGGACGCAACGTTACGGTGAATGGCGATCGCTATCGTTCAATGCTAACAAACTTTTTGTTGCCAAAAATGGAAGAACTGAACTTGGTTGACATGTGGTTTCAACAAGATGGCGCTACATGCAACACAGCTCGCGATTCTATGGCCATTTTGAGGGAAAACTTCGGAGAACAATTCATCTCAAGGAATGGACCGGTAAGTTGGCCACCAAGATCATGCGATTTGACGCCTTTAGACTATTTTTTGTGGGGCTACGTCAAGTCTAAAGTCTACACAAATAAGCCAGCAACTATTCCAGCTTTGGAAGACAACATTTCCGAAGAAATTCGGGCTATTCCGGCCGAAATGCTCGAAAAAGTTACCCAAAATTGGACTTTCCGAATGGACCACCTAAGACGCAGCCGCGGTCAACATTTAAATGAAATTATCTTCAAAAAGTAAATGTCATGGACCAATCTAACGTTTCAAATAAAGAATCGATGAGATTTTGCAAATTTTATGCGTTTTTTTTTAAAAAAAAGTTCTCAAGCTCTTAAAAAATCACCCGTTATATTCAGACACTCATACAAAATTCATTGACAAGTGGAAGTCATACGTCTACCGGCCACTGTCTAAAAAATATTACGCTGCCAAATCACACTTTGAAAGAACAAATTGGGTCTAAGTGTTGGACGTATCAAATGATTTTGTCTTGTTTTTAGTTAAAGCAATAATAAATAAAGACAAAAATAAAAATACACTTAATTTAACTTTTATTTATAAATACTTTGTCACTTTGCAACAATAGGTACTGATACGAAATAAAATCAAGTGCAAAAGTAAGTATTTTATTTTCCACTAGTTTGCAAAATTGTCAAACTGATAACCATAAAAGGCAATTCAAGAGTTTTGGTTGTGCTACATATTATTTGTATTATTGTACGATCCAACTGAAAAATATAAAAGTCATATACATTATTTTATTAGCATTTATTCCGGCTTAGATGGGAATTTCCAGTAATGTTTGGATTTTCGATCCGATTTCCATTAGATGTAGGCAAATAATATATTTGAATTGTATACAACAATGACAACATGGTCCCAATTAGTGTTCGACCTAAGGTTTTAAATTTTCGAAGTAAATAAGAAAAAACTAAAGTTGTACAAAAATTAGTAGTTTTAGGAAATTAAAAAAGAAACGAAATTTTAAACAAAAGCTTCTTCAGTATTATTTGATTATTCTTCATTAAATTAATAAATTAATAAATTAATAACACAATTGTGTCCAAAGAAACTTTTTTTTTTTTGTTTTTGCGTAATAAAGAGTGAACTGTGCGGTCTTTAAATATGTTCATTAGGATTTTTTTTTCAAAGAGAAGTAGAAAAGTAGTTTAATTTTTTTTTTTTTTGCTTTGAAGATCACAGTTCCCTCCCGTATGGATATAACAGAAGAAGAAGAAATAAATAATCATCACCATCATCATCATCATCAAAATAATGAAAATTCGCACTTTCAATGTAAAGATTGAAATGAAAAATTAAATATTGAGGCAAATGTTTTGTTTTATTTATAAAATATTAACTGAATTTAAAATTAAAGTTCCGTTGATCGGTGTACTTTCATTGAAGCTGTTCGTAGGTGTTTTAAATGATGAGCCGTCTTCAACTAACACTGAATTCGATAATGATAAATTTAAATCCCTCTCTTGGTAAATATTTTTATCTTTTTCTTCTTCAGGGCTTTTAAATTGAAGTTCACGTTTAACACCAGGTAATCTTATATCTTTTAACTCGCCATTCAACATTTTAAGGGTTCAATATTTGGCTTAAACGTATTTTCAATTTCAGTATCTTTAATAAGTTTTCCAGTCTTGAGAAGCATATACTTTTTCTTCAAACCTTTTTTTTTTTTTTGTCTTTATAAGATATTGGTAGGTATATCTGTAGGTAATAATATGTTCTTATATGAACAGATGACTACAGGGCAGTTCCATACAGGGCAGTTCAAAACAAGGCAGTTTAAGATAGGTATATTAATATGAAGGGGCTGAATCGAAAAAATGATGGATCGGAAGTGGAAAAAAAAACAGAACTTATAAACAATTATTGTATAACATTTCTATTTGATGAAATTCGATATGAACTGAATGGTATTGAAATAGATGACAATCGTAATGTTGGGATCACAACTTCTATCAAAAATTACATTTCTTTGAATCTAAATGAAAGCGTTATGTTGTTTAATGGAAACTGGTGTCCAATTTCGTCAATCAAATTAAATGGATTACATTTTAGTTTTTGCTAGCCACTTAATAAGCTTTTGAAGAGAATTTCAAAAAAAAAAAAAAACTATTTCTAACGTTCGACATGACTTAATTCTAACACGTTCTCGTACTGATGAAAATTCACTTATAGGTGATACAGATGAGCAACTGAAGATAACATTACTCAAAGTTCAATGGAAAGTGTCACATGTTCATCTTACTGATTCTTTGAAATTAAAACTTTTCAAGAGAAATGAATGATTGATGATACTTAGGCAGGGGCGGGGTTCTGAATCGTGCGGGTATGGGAAACAAGGTCTGGAGCAGGGGGAGCAAGTTCTGGGGTATGGGGAACAAGGTAGACTAGGAATTTTAAAAACGAATGTTATTAGAGAAAACTATTCATAAGGATAAACTTAATTCCAAAAAAACAAATGGTTTTTTTTAATTCAAAAAATATTTTTTTTGAAGTTTTGAAATGCAATGTTTTTTAAACTTTTTAAAAGCATCTCAATAAAAAAAATTCATTAAAATCCGTTATGTCGTTAATGAGTAATTCGAAATTTTAAAAAAATGGTTCTAAGGTAGGTACAAGCTGTAATATCTTAATTTAAAATTTTTACTTGCGACTTATAGGTACTGTAAGGCAAGTTATGCATTCGTAAAAAAAATTGAACTCCAGATTTTGATCAAAATACGATGATAGCGAAGACAGCTAAACGGCTCGCAGAATTTTTTCAAACTTGGCAGATATGGGTTTTAATTTTTTCCCCCGGATGTTTTTTTCTTTTTTTTGTAAAGACCAAAAATAACGGTACCTACCATACGAATTTTTTTTCGAAATTTTACAAATATTTTTTTTGTATACCTATTCAAATTTTCAAAATTTTTTTTTTGGATTTTTAAAAAAAATTCAAATTTTTTTTTTTTTTGAAAACTTAATATTTCGAAAACTCCATGCTCGATTTTTTCAAAACTTGATAAATAAAAGTTTCTTAAAATAATCTACAAGATATGAGAAAAAAATATTTTTTACCCAAAAATAACGGTACCCTCCATACAAATGATAAAAAAAGGTTTTCGAAAATCGTATATTTCTCGAAAACGGTTCCGAGAATTTTGCTTAAATTTTTTTCTTTCAATTAATTTTTAAGATCTATAATTTAATAAAAAAAAATTGAAAACAAGATATCACTGACTGTACGTACCATAGATGGATTTTTTAAAATTTTGAATTTCTCATTATCGACATAACGGATCTTAATGAAATTTTTTAAACTTTTTTTTCTCACATCTTGTAGATTATATTGAAAAACTTTCATTTATCAAGTTTAAAAAAATCTAGAATGGGATTTTCGAAATATTGAGTTTTGAAAAAAAATTGTGGAGCTTTAGCAAAAAAAATAGTATGATCTAAATCGGTTGTACCGTTTTTGAGAATATCAAAAACAAAAAAATGGTTCTTTGGGGGGTACCCTCAATAACCATTTTCGGAAATTTTTTTTCAACTATTATCTAGCTTTAACTAAAAGAAATTTTTTTGTAAAACGAGCCGTTTAGGCTGCAGTCGAACGGACAGACAGACAGACATAATGGCGAGACCCACTTTCTTCGCTATCATCGTAATGTCAACTTTGCTCACCGTAATGGGTGAAAAATTGTTATGTAAGAATGTCGTTATCAATTGTTCAATGAAGAAGAAAATGATATAAATCAGTTCGCATCGCTTAGAAGTACTAAGGATTGCGAAAATGACGTTCATCAAAAATTTAACGAATGTACTTTCATAGAAAAACTTTGTGAAAGTAGTTCGGAATACCGTAGACTTTTACATTAATGCAATATACGAGTAGCCTTTTGTAATATGCACCTACACTGAAAATATTTTTTATTCATTAAACGTTTAATTTATGAAAAATGTTTGGCATTTTCTCTCTTCAAGTGCAAACTCTTCTTTTTCAAAGATGGGGCATTTTATGTTCCAAATCCCGGTGTCAAATATGTTTCCACCACGCGCCTGCCGATTGGCATTCTGCGAAGATCGATTATTTTATTTGAATTGTTTTCGGGGATGAATTTAAATAATATTATAAATTATTTTTATCTGAGGTCCCAATTTCCAGAACTGGTCACTTAATTTGCCATTGTCAGATTTCAACAAATTTCATAAGCACATTTCTTTTTATATTTTTCGTTTTTCCTTCTTCATAATTTTTTCTTAATGACAAATTTTACATAACTTTGAGTGAAACTCAAATAGGATTTATAATTTTTCTTTTAAAATTAGTAATTTTCTTGTGCATCCTTTTTCGTGAGATCAGTTTAATGGCGTTTTTCAAGTGGAGCATAATTAGAGATAATTCCTATGTTCACATATGAATTGTTTGACTTTTCAACTATTTTAGATTGAAATAGATTAGAAGTTTTAGGCAAGAAATCATTTATAAAAATGAGCAAGAGAGTCGGAGACAAGACATTATCTGGTGAACACCAGCATTTATTTTGTGATGATTAGTCTTGAAACCGTCCAATACAACATGTAATGAACGATCCAGAAAATTATTTCTAATCTTTCATTGATATCAAATAGATGAGAGAGTCTGGTGGAAAACTTTAACATATACATATATTAAAAATATCAAGCACAATAATCTTACTTGCTCCAAAAGAAAGTTAAGATCTGTTCCATACTCCGGTGAGATAAGACATCAGATCACCAGTGGAATAATTGCTGCGAAAACCGTATAGCCAGTCATTCAGAATCTTTTGACCTTGGAGATATTTCTTGGGCTGATGATTGAACAGCGATTCCATGACCTTGGAACGAAGGGACGTAATTGCAGTTGGTCGATAGGAGGAGAGAGAAGAAGGGTCGCCCTTTATTAAGAACAGGCTGGACGAATGCTGTTGTCTATCTTCTAGGGAAGCTTCCAAAAAAGTAGGAGCGATAGAAAAGCTTGCGCAATTGCTTTTCTAGGAATGAAGAATGGGGAATAAACCATTAGGACCAGAGGAGTACATTCGCCTTATCCGAAGAGCTTGTTATTGGATTGTTATTGTAGATAAGTGTTGGAATGGAAGATGAAGTTGAATGTTTTACCGTAATGTAAGAATTTGGTTCTTTTTATAACAGCAGCGTCGCAATGGTTTCCGACTTGTTTATACTTTTTCCTTACTTACTTTTCTCAATTTCATAGCTTCTTTACAGCTTGTATCTTACCAAGAATTTTTTTTTTTGGTTTTAAATTCAATTATGTTAGGAATACTTTTATACCGCATCTCAAGGAAAGTCACTTATCATTTCTTCATTTCTTCGTTGGCATCATCGTCACTATTGAGGAAACATAGCGACTTAGTTAAAGTTTCGAAGAAAGACATTCGTATTGCCAAACAGTTGTAGTAGGAAGATTCTCTTTAACTAATAATAAAAATAAAATAAAACTTAAATTTCTCTTTAACTAATAATAAAAATAAAATAAAACTTAAATTTCAAAAAAAGAAAAAATGGGGCTGTTTTTGAAATATCAAATTTTCAAAAAAAAAAATAGATTTTTTTTTTAAATTCAAAACAATATTTTTTTTAAGTTTTGAAATGCAATTTTTTGCAAACTTTTTAGAAGCTTCTCTATAAATTTTTTACGAAAATCCGTTATGTCGATAATGTGAAATTCAAAATTTGAAAAAAGGGTTTTATGGAAAATACAGTCAGGAATATCTTAATTTCAGTTTTTCTTACCAAATTCTAGATCGTACAAATTATTTGAAGGAAATAAAAAATATCAAAATTATAGGCGCCGTTTTCGAGAAAAATACGGTTTTTGAAAACCATTTTTTAACATTTGTATGGTGCGTACTGTTATTGTTAGGTAAAATATAATTTGTTTTCTCACATCTTGTAGATTTTATTGAGAAACTTTTTTTTATAAAGTTTCGAAATATTGAGTTTTGAAAAAAAAAATGAAATTTATTTGAAAATTTGAATACACAATACTACTCAAATTTTGGGGAGCCTAAGCACAAAAAAAAATATCAAAACCTGTTGTACCGTTTTTGAGAAAATCAAAAACAAAAAAATGATTCCAAGGGGGTACCATTAATAACCACTTTTCGGAAATTTTTTTTGAACCATTACTTATCTTTTAGTAAATGAAATTTTTTGAAAAAAATCGGTCGAACAGGTTTTGAGAAAAAAAATATTTTTAAAATTTCGAAAGAAATTAGTATGGCGGTACCATTATTTTTGGTTAAAAAAAAAGAAATAAGAGATTTCGACCAACATTTTTGTACAGGCACTCCTTTGTATTAGAAATAACAGTGTATAAATACTATACAAATTTTTGAAAAAATATTTTTTGGATTTTGAAAAAAAAAAGAATTCAATTTTATTTTGAAAAATCACTATCTTGAAAGTGAGTGAACGATAGGTTTTTGAAATTATTTTCTAAAATACATATACATATATGTTTCTTATAAAGATTTTTTTTGTTCTACCAAAGAACGAATATAGTTCTCAATAACTCTTTAAAGCTATATTTTTTCTGTTAGGACTTATATGTGGTCCTGTGGGATTAATGTTCATTCCTGAAATTTAGTATACATAGGCTCGAATTTTTCCAAATTTTCACAGTTTTTGTTCTTGACAACTAAGCCCTTAAAGCGGACTTTATGGAAACTTCTTTTTGAAAGTGTGGCATTCGTCATTTAAATAAGAAACCGAGAAGAGTAATTCAAAACAATCGGTTTTTCAGTAAAAAAAGTAGCATAAATGTAACTATCGTAGGGGCTTTTTCAAGAAAGTCTTAGGGTTTCAAAAAATAAAAGTCAGGATTCCTTGGAATGAACTATCACATTCAACTTAATCACGATAACACAACAAAACTAAGAGAAATTATTTTTTTTCGTTCTTTTATTACTTTAAAAACTTAGGACTTTTAACATTTGTTTCTACCACGATCCGGATTGGGATTTACTTGAAGCTGAAGCTTGAGCATTGGCATTTGAATAACTTTGATGTTGGCCATAACCACCTCCATTATTGTTATTGTTATTTGATCAAACAAACTCCACCATTTGAGTAACCTAAATATCCACCATTTCCTCCCCATCCGGAATTTGAGGTACTCTCAGCATTTGCATTTGCATTCGCATTAGCTGTCGAACCAATATATCCTGCTGGGGCAGTATATCCTCCTTGATATCCATATCCACCTCGACCTCCATATCCGCCTTGGCCTGTGTAACCATTTTGACCGTTATAACCACCTTGAGCAATATATCCACTTTGACCACCATAGCCACCTTGACCATAATATCCACCGATATAAACGGGAACTGGTACGGTCTGCACGTTAGCAGTTTGTGGATCTGCATATCCACCACCGTAGCTTCCTCCACTGTATCCTCCAGAGGCATATCCCTGACCCCCATGAGCACTTTTATATCCGATTTTCTTAGACAGGCCGACATTCAAATCCAATTTACCGTCAAATTTACTGTCAAATATAGTGAATGTTGCCATCGCAGCCGCAAGGCTCACGAGAAGAATTATCGCGACCTAAAAATACAAAGAAAAACGTGAATTAGCTATGCGTGACGAATTAAACGCGTATCCTTAATCCTTGTTACCGTTTTCATATTTCAAAACTATTTTCGACTTCTACAATGTTCTTATTGATGCTTGATTGATTTCGAGTTCACTTATTAGACTGAGTTGCCTCATAATGTTGACAATCTTTTTTATACTTCGATAGGGTGGGAATTAATTCCAATCATGTCCCGCAAAAGTGATAAGAGTTCAACTCTTATCTGACCCCTAGAGTTTCTTTTTTTTGGTATGGGGACATTATGGACGGTGATAAGAGTTTTGTTTTTTATTGTATTTTTTTTTTTTTAATTGTTGTGATGAGTAATTTAAATACTGAGGTTCAAGGTAATTTAAATGAATGTCAAATAGAATAATCAGTAAGCTATTAGTTTAGAAAAAAGAAATAAAAAATGTGTTATTAATTTTAAATACATTGTCTTATCAGAATACTCGTACTTCAATTTGTGTTCTTGGCTAAAGGCGTTAGCTCAAGAATGTTAAAAAAAGAAAAAAAGAAAATCTTAATTGGATCAAACTTCGTCCAATATACGAGTATAAAGGAAAGAAAGACTTTTTTATAGTACGTTATAATTTATTATATTTAGATCAAAATTAAGTTGTAGCGAGGTTAAAATGTAATTTGCAATTAAAATGAAAACTTAGATTTTCCTACCAAGAAAGCTTCTACTTTGGTCTTACTGTTTTTCATTATATAACATTACAGCTGATTCTATGTAAAGGGTCAACAACCTTTAATAGGGGAATTACTTTAAATTTAGTTTTACATTAGGTACAAATAACTTTCGGAATTCTTATTTCCTTAAGATTCTATTCTTATAAGAGAAAGATGCAACGATAATGTTTCGTTAAGTTTTAAATAATTATAATAAGTTATAAAGAAATATAAGAATAGGTTAGAGTGAGAATGATAGTTAAAATGTTAAACCTGTTTCAACTTTTTACAATTTCTCTTTAGTTCTATTTTTCGTTTTAATGTGATCGGTCGGTTTTAATTTTATAGTTTAATTTAGTTTTAACGTTTAATTTCATTTTGTGAAAAACACATTGGATCAACAATTAATAATGTTATTATGCAATTATTTTTGAATTTGCATATTAATTGTTGATCTACTGTGTAATAGCAAGTCCATCGAAATTCCTTCCTTCGGATTTTTATTAGTGATTGTTGTTGTGATTATGTGATGAATGTGATGTGTGCTGAATGTGTTGTGTATGTATTTGCATGTGTTATGTTGGACTCCAACAATTTTTCTAGGTTATAGATTAATGTAAATTTCTGTGCAATGTTTTTTTTTTGGATTTCGTTTGTTGTGACTGATAATGACAAATATATTTTGAACTTAAAATGTGGCAGGGGCGGGGTTCTGAATCGTAGGGGTTAGGGTCTGGGGGTCTGGGGTATGGGGAAATAAGGTGTGTAGCATGAGGAGTAAGTTCTCGGGGCAGAGTGGGGAGTAAGTTCTTGGGCTGGGTTCTGGGGTTTGGGTTCTGAGGGTCTGGGTTCTGGGGGTCTGGGGGTCTGGGTTCTGGGGGTCTGGGGGTCTGGGTTCTGGGTTCTGGGTTCTGGGGGTCTGGGTTCTGGGGGTCTGGGGTATGTGGAAACAAGGTGTGGAGCAGGGGGACTAAGTTGGGAAGCTGGTGCTTTTGTAACTATATATGTACATATGTGTAATAGTTTTAATTGTTTATATTTAGATCTGCTTTAGGTTGGGGTTGAGGATCATTAAAAGGAAAATTATGTTTGGTTTTTCAAATTTCTGTGAATAATTTTAGTTTTATTTAATATGAATACGCGTATGTAAAAAAAAAAAACAAAACAAAAAAAAGTCTCGATTTCAAAAGTATAAAACCAGGGTATTTCTATCTTTTAAATACAGTTTCTCTCGACAAAAGTCGTTAAACGTTTCTAAATATACATACAAAATGTGTAAAATTAAAACAAAATGTCTGCAATACTAAAGAAAATTAAGGCCAATGCAAACATAATCAGAAAAAATAAACAACTATGTGTACGATTAAGAACCTTAAGTTGAAGGAAAGATATCCTATACTTAACGCCAGGAGGTGCAACACCAAATTCGGTGATCAAATCCTGCTGGAATTGGAGGAATGTTCGGTATTCCTGCCAAAGAGGTGTGCCGAAACTTTTGATGAAGAAGCTGTAAGAGAGCTTCCAAAACTAATGTTGGAAGTTGTGCGGCCATACAACCAAACATTTATCCTGGATTTCCATGAGAAGGAAGAAAAACAACAAAGAACCAGCGACACCAACAGCGATAGCAACATCAACAACAACATCAACAACAGCAGTTATCACCAGGAAGAAGAAGAGGAAGGGGTACATAATTATTTAAAAAAAAACATATTCTATAAATCATTATACTAAAAAAAATAATGAATAAAAAACAAGTGTGTATATATACATAAATACTTCTTTTTCTTATGGAATTCAATGCTTCTATATACCGGTGTAAAACTTGAACTTCTTGATGATATTGATATGCTTATGTTATATTTATTTATGAGCTTAATACAAGCAAACAAACATACTTAAAACTAGAAAAACAATTAAGATCTTAAGACTAAATTAAAAACTAAGGAGCCAGAAAAAAAAAGAAAAAACTAAGGATTAAGTTAGGAGAGAAAGTAGAAGGGAGGATTTAGAAAGATTAGGATCGAAAATGGTTGAACTGTTAGCTTTCCGAAGCATTCTAGTCATCGGCTCATTCTGGCCGTATTCAGTTCGATGGAAGGGAATACATAGAAGTGGTATGGTTCTTAAATGACGTTGGTTTACGTTGCATTTGATTTTTTCACAAAGAGCTTGACAATCGATGCCACCATTCAAGAGCTGGTGTATAAAAATATTTTCTGCATTATCACGACGTCGGTATAAGGTATGTAGATTTATAAGTTTAAGACGATTTTCATAGGGAAGTAAGTGCAGTGGGTCATCCCAACTAAGGCCACGTAATGCAAATCGTAAAAATCTACGCTGAACCGCTTCAATACGTTGGATATGAATCTGATGGTATGATGACCAGACCTGGGAGGCATATTCTAGAAGGGGTCTTACAAAGGTGATATAAAGAGACTTGGTGACGTAGGGATTTGAAAATTCTTTGGACCAGCGTTTAACGAACCCAAGTGTGGAATTAGCTCTATTAATAATACTGCTAATATGTTCACGAAAGTTAAGTTGACAGTCGCAAATAACACGTAGGTCACGAATGGAAGTGACGATGGAAATTGGCTGATTATTAATCAGGTATTGACGTTGTGGCAAGGGCGTCCGTTTACGAGAGTAAGTAATGGCTTGACATTTGCTTACATTAAGCTCAAGAAAATTATGTTGACACCAGGTAAAGAAATTATTAAGGTCTATTTGTAGCGATTGCGCACTTGAGCCAGATAAAATTTGTTTTGAGATGCGCATATCATCAGCGTAGATCTCAAGGTCAGATCCTGTAAGAATAAGTTCAACATCATTGATAGTTAACAGGAAAATCAGGGGCCCACGGTGACTTCCTTGCGGCACACCTGAATTTGAGCATATAGGGTTTGAAGTGCATGATCTAAAAATAACTTTATACTGACGATTGTTGAGGTAGGACTGTATCCAAGATACAAAAAGTGAAGGAAATCCGTAAGCTTTAAGTTTAAAGATGATAATGTTATGGGAGATTTTATCAAATGCTTTGCTGAAATCCGTTGCATCCACTTCAAGGCCGGATTCCAGAGCACACAAAGTTTTGGAAACAAATTCAGTAAGATTTGTGATCGTTGATCTGCCTTTAAGAAAGCCGTGTTGTCTCGGAGAAAAAAGTTGTACACAATGAAGAAGCATTGTGTCATGAATTATACTCTCAAAAAGTTTAGGTATACAGGAGAGTTTGGCAATGGGCCTATAGTTATTAATATCATTCTTACATCCTTTTTTGTGTACAGGGATGATGAACGAGTCCTTCCGCATTGTATAGGAAACATACCACAAGAGATAGATAATTGAAAAAGAGCTGAGAGAGGTTGGGCAAGTTTAGAGACACATTTCTTAAGGACTATAGGAGGAATCCCATCGGGCCCAGAAGAAAAGTCATCCTTAAGTAGACTGATTTTGGTTACTACTGAAGAATATGATATATAAATAGAAGTTAAGGAAGTTTGAGTGCAGTTGCTCATATAACTAAAGTAATTTTTGTCTACTTCAGTGTTATTAGAAACAAATGCTTGACTAAAGAAATCAGCAAAAAGGTTGCAAATAATATTTGGATCTGTTGATGAGGAATTCAGGTATTTCAATTTGGAAGGATAACCATCAGACTTCTTTTTTGAATTAATAAATTGAAAGAAATGTTTGGGATTCGAAATAAGATCGGTTTGAGTTTGAATAAGGTGACTTGAGTAGAGAGATTCACACAGGTTGGAGAAATTATTGTGAATAGAGACATAATTGAAGAAGTCTTGATTAGACCTCGACCTGAGATATTTTTTCCAAAGTTTATTCCTTTTATTCCTTAGAGAGTGAAGTTCTTTACTGTACCAACAAGGGGAGGAAGTAAAGTTCTTTTTAGGCAAAAGTGGAATGGTTTGAGAAAAACAGTTTTGTATCTGAGAGTAAAAAGTGGATATTTTATTGTCGATATTACAGTCATTGGAGATAAAATCAAAGTTAATTTTACCAATAAGATCGTTAAGTTTTTCGAAGTTAGCTTTACGAAAATTGAATGTTCGTGATGTAAAGGAGTAAGGTTCGATGTTATCAGATTGGAAAGCAAAAGAGAGAGAAATGGGGGGATGATAATTGTCAAGCCTAGAGAGGATATGCTTACTTTCCATTACTTCGGTAAGTAGGAGATGCGAGCCTCAGACGTGTGAATTTTTTTTACGACCTTTTTAATGGGTTTTGGTGGGAATTTTGTTTAATTGGTTTTTTATTGCTTTTTAAATGTTTTGTTTTTCTTTGGCGGCATGAGCGGTCTGGTTTTTGAGGATTGTTTTGAGGGTTAGTGGATTGTGGTGTGGTGCGGATTGTGTGTGATTTGAGGATGGGTATTATGAGGGTGAGTTGGACATGAATGTGAAAGAGATGTTTTGAGGGATGGTTATGGTGTTTGTATATTGAGGATCGGTATTAAAATTTTTAAAATGAACTGTTGGGCGATGATGGTTTTCAAGTATCGTTGCAGTTGAATAGGTATGAATAAATATAAATTATCTTGTGATGCCGTTGGTTGTGGTGCAAAGTGAGATGTCATAATCATGATGGGAACGAGATTTTGTGTGGAGTTCTAATGTGTTTGTATATTGAGGATCGGTAATATGTCAAGTGAATTTTATGCACTGTTGCCCTGTTGATGTGTTTTGGATAGCCGTTGTAGCTAGAAATATATGTATGTTTATATTCCTGTTTGTCATTAGATATGGTGGGTGAATTTTTTGATGAGACCATCGACCTAGTCCGAAAGAATTGGATGGGTGGTTGAGGGGGTAGAAATAGTTATGAATTGTGTGGTGTGGAGTGTGTGTGTGCGTGTGTGTGTGTGTGTCTAGCTTGTTAGCTAGTTAGCTGATAGTTGTTGGAGTTTGGATAGGAATGGGTGACGATAAGATGTGATTATAGGTATGCGTGTTTGTGTCTTTATATTTACAAGACAAAGATATGGACATGGAATTATTTATATTTTAAGAAAAGGGATGATCTCTTAAGAAAAAGGGGAACTAACACTTTGTCTGTATAGCCGTGGTCTTCATCTGCAACAAGCTATCCCCATGATGACCAAAACGTTATATATATACATATATATATACATATGAACCTACATATATTTTTAGAAAAATGATCTTGAGAGTATAAAACCAGACTGGTTTTTCAGTTTGAAAACAGTTCATTCGTGTAATCAAGATATTAACGAACCTTTTTTTAATTTCAAAGAAAATATGTCTTTCTTAACTAAAATCAAAAATGCTTTAAAGCAGTCAGAGGAACGGAAACCGATTTGCAGCATATCGAAGCTGGCGATTAAAAAAAGATTCCCGGTGGTTAAGGCGAGTAGGTGTACTACACGATTCGGGGAGCAGATTTCAGTGGAGCTCCAGGATTGTGTGGTTTATCTACCGAAACGGCTAGTTACTAGGCTGGATGACGAAGATGTAAAGCAATTGAAAAACTGCTCACTGGAGGTGTTGGGGCCTTGCGGGCAGTCGTTTAACATAGACTTCCATGAGAAGGAAGAACAACGACAGGAACAGCAGCAGGAACAGCAGCAGCAGCAGCAAACAACTCAGGAAAACATTGGAAATGAGCCAATTGTGAGTGGGGGAATGTATTTTTTAAAATCCCAAAAACGTTTATTTTATAATGAGTTTCAATAAGTACCTACATTAGTATAAAAAAAAAAAATATAAATACATGTAACTTTCATTAAAAAAAAAAATAAATAAATAAATATACATATCAATTTGTATGAAATATAAATTTACTGTTTTTATTTATTCTCGGGGTATTCGTTTGGCTAAAGTCTTTGTTATTTTTTCTAATTTTTAGCGAATTGAAGTTTTGAGTGAGATCGAGACTAAAGTAAAACGATTCGGCATAAAGGGAAGGAAGTTTGAATTCAAAATCAAGCCCATACCAAAGGATGAAGAACCATCTTCGTGGGTCAAGGGGGCAATTCATGATATGATTGCCTTCGCTGTGTCAGGCCTTGACTCAACAGATAAAGTAGGAATTACTTTCTGTGGAATGGGCTTTACTGAAAGAGGAAATGGATGGATTAACTTCAAAAATCTTTCCGAGCTGAAATTTAATGACGTCTGGGGAATGATTAGCAGAATATTCCAAAGTAACTCGCAAGGTTTGAGCACGGATAATTTCTGCATGTCTGTTACATCGGTAAAAATGCCAATTGGAAAAGGAAAAGGAAAAAAACCTTCATATATGTTCAACACATTCGAGGAAGAGTGCAACAAGCGTAAAGGAATTATGCAAATAACCAATGCAGATAATTTATGTTTGCCACGAGCTCTGGTTGTAGCTAAAGCATATGTTGACAAGGAAAACGATGTTCAGAAATTGAGAAAAGACATCAGAAAGATTCAAACCCAAAGAGCTTTAACCCTGATTAATGATGCTCAAATCAATATACCTTCTGAAGGTTGCGGGGTTCCAGAGTTAAAGCAATTCCAAGAACATCTAAAAGACTATAAAATAACAGTCTATGAATACGGATCAAAAGGTCGAAAAATAATTTTTGAAGGAGTTTCTGCTGCCAATGAGTGTGAGTGTGAGAAGAAAATTAATTTACTATACCACAATGGACATTACTGTGTAATAACATCATTGACAGCCGCATTTTGTTGCGGTTATTATTGTGAAAAGTGTCATATACCTTATGATAGCAAAAGTCATCACAATTGTCAATTATCTTGCCCTCAATGCCAACACACACCTAGTTGCGCTAAAACACCGAATGAGATTTTATGTGAAGACTGCAATCGAATGTTCAGAGGAAAAGAATGTTTTGACAATCACCAAATGAGCGGTACTACTGGAAAAAATTCTATATGTCACCTGATGAAAAGATGTCTTTTATGTCTTAAAACACATAAAGCAACTCGACAACATATTTGTGGTGAATATTTTTGCAAGCAGTGTAACAAACATGTGGCGAATAACCATCTTTGCTATATTCTTCCGGACAAGAGAACGCCTAATTTTAAAGATTGCTTATACATCTTTTACGATTTAGAAAGTCGTCAAGAGAAGAAAATTGTAGGAGACGCAAGACTACATGAACCGAATTTATGTGTGTTCAAACAAAAATGTGACCAGTGCCTACATATTCCACATCTGCATTTTTGCCAAAAGTGCAAATATTCTCTAAACGTTATTAGAGAAAAAGAAGACGAGCAAGATATTGTACCCAAATTTATGAATTATATACTAGATATTCGGAAAAAATTTAAAAAAGTAATCGTCATAGCTCATAATGGCCAAGCATATGATCATCAATTTATTCTGAGTTACGTTTTACAAAAAACAAAGCTGGCTCCCGAACTGATCATGCGTGGAACAAAAATTCTTCTAATGCAAATAGGAAATGTCAAATTTATAGACTCACTAAATTACTTTCCTATGGCATTGTCAAAACTTCCGAAAGCATTTGATCTGCCAGCTGTCTTAAAAAAGGGTTATTTTCCTCACTTCTTTAATACCAAGGATAATAAAGGGTATGCAGGAAAACTCCCCGCAATGGAATATTACTCTCCAGATACAATGAGAGAAGAAGATCGCAATGTGTTTTTGAAATGGTATGCCGAAAATCAAAACAACTATTTTGACATGCAGCGTGAACTTGTGGAATATTGTATAAGTGATGTTGAAATTTTGACCGAGGCATGTTTGACATTTAGAAAATTGTTTCTCGATCAAAGTAATGTTGAACCATTTTTGGAAGCAACAACAATAGCGTCAGCATGTAATCTTGTGTTCAGACGTAACTTTCTTCTTCCAAATACTATTGGTCTAATACCTAGAAATGGATACAGATGTGCAGATAATCAATCAACTGAAGCAATAAAGTGGCTGATTTGGGAGGAAAATAAGCGTAAAATTGACATAAGGAATGCAGCAAAAGGAAGGGAAGCAATTGTCAATGGTGTAAAAGTTGATGGATTTTGTGAAGAAACTCGACAAATCTTTGAATACCACGGCTGTTACTATCATGGTCACCCTCTCTGTTTGAAACACAAACGTGATGATCCTCTCTTTGAAGACCCTAATGACACATTAAATCGTAGATACGAGAGAACACAGGCTAAATCAAAGCGACTAAGAACATTCAATTACGAGGTCATTGAAATGTGGTCCTGTGAATTTCAAAGACATTTACAATCATTCAATAAAGAAGATTTAAATTTTATAGATACACATGCATTGATAAATAACTCCCCGTTAGATCCACGCGATGCTTTCTATGGCGGTCGAACAGGAAATTCATTTAATTATTATAAATGTAAAGAAGGGGAAAAAATTCAATACATAGATGTATGTTCCCTATATCCATGGGTTTGTAAAAATGGAAAATTTCCTATCGGACATCCAAAAGTTCACATCAATTGCTCTAACTTAAAATTGGAACACATGAACGGTCTTGTCAAATGCAAAATTCTACCACCAGAACATCTATTGCATCCTGTCCTACCAATGAAACAAAACAATAAACTCATGTTTTCTTTATGCAGAAGTTGTAGTAGCGAAAAGAACCAAAATCAATTTTGCATTCACTCTGATGATCAAAGATCGCTACTTGGAACCTGGGTAATTGATGAAGTTTTGAAAGCAATTGAAAATGGCTACAAGTTACTTCATGTTTACGAAGTATGGGAATACGAAGTTATGCAATACAATCCAGATACAAAATCTGATGGTCTTTTCACTTCAATGATGAATAAATTTTTGAAGATGAAACAAGAAGCATCAGGGTGGCCAAGTAAATGCATAACTAATGAAGAAAAAGAAAAATACATTATTGATTTTCTCGATAAAGAAAACATCAAATTGGAAGTATCAGAAATTTGTACAAATCCAGGAAAGAGGTCGTTAGCAAAATTAATTTTAAATTCATTTTGGGGAAAGTTTGGACAGCGTGAAAACCAACAACAAACTTGTATTTTAAATGACCCTGCAGATTTGTTTCTATTGCTCACACATCCTTCAGTAGATGTCTTGCATATTTTACCGATAAATGAAGATAACGTAGTAATTAATTATGAAATAAAAGAAGAAGCAGCGGAACCTCTATCAACGGTTAACGTTTGTGTTGCTGCATATACAACTACACTTGCTCGTCTTAAATTATACAGTTATTTAGAAAAATTAGAAGGACGAGTTCTATATTATGACACCGATTCTGTTGTTTATGTAAGCCGACAGGGAGAACTTGAACCCTCTACTGGAGAATTTATTGGTGATATGACTGATGAGCTAGAAAGCTACGGTACTGGAAGTTACATAACTGAATTTGTAAGTGGAGGCCCTAAAAACTATGCCTTTAAAGTCTTTAGTACAAAAGATAATGCCGAACACACTGTCTGCAAAGTAAAGGGTATCTTTCTCAATTACGATTCATCTCGAAAAGTTAATTTTGATTCTATTAAGCAAGCTGTATTAAATCATCTTCTCAAGATAATGAAAGTATACTACTTAAATATAATAGTATTCGCCGAACTCGGGAACATCAAGTGGTTTCTGTAACAGAAACAAAAACATACAATCCGAAAGCAGAAAAACGTCGTTTCCTCTACGATCACAGTTCTGTCCCATATGGATTCAAAAGACAACGCCGTGACTCAAAAAATTCTCCTTCTAACTTATAAAAATAGAAAAATTAAAAAAAAAAAAATGTTGAAAATGATGTATTTACAAAGTTGAAAAAAAAAAAATTTACGTTATGAAATAAAAAAAAAATATTTAACTAAATGTTTGGTTTTATTTTTGATAAAAAAAAATTACATTTGCTTCGATGTACATATAAACTTATTTAAAAGATAAACATTTTGAAGTGCACAACACTTTTCATGGTACACACATTTCATGATCCCTCCATCAGAATGAATTCTCTTAAGTGCTTTGAAATTGGGGCAGGTTTTGTAGGCATCTTCAAGGTTAATTACTTCTACGTTAACATTATTAAGTAATTCTTTAATCCACAGAGTTTTTTCAGCCCCTTTGACGTAAACAGATCCAACTTTAATTTTTTCTCGAAGAAATGTCTTTACTTGATGAAAATCTATAATCCCTCCATTCCATGTTAATCCGTGATGGTGAAGAAATAACCAACGAGCTTGTTTTTTAAGTGAAGTGTGTAGTAAACTAAAGTCATATGGAGGTAAAACAATGAAATGATGATTATGTCCATCATGGAATATGGCTATCTCCTTCAAGATGAACTCATTGTGTAACCCTTTAAAGCCTTGAAAGTCTACAATATAGCTTTTATCCATTTTATGATGTGCTAATATCTACCTTACTTTTCCAAATGATAGTTTTATATTAGGTGACATATAATTAAATGATTTTGTGAACTTCCCCTGTTAATGCATTATACTCGATTATACGATCATGTAATATTAAGCAATACATTGATGTTGAAGGTGGAATAGGGATTGAAGTTTTGAGTGTAATTTTAACGTCAACAGGTCCGGTTTTAATAGTTTCATTTTGACGGGAACAATCAATTACTGTGATTGGAGCGATATTCTTAAATTGTTGCCTAGTTAAAAGCGGTTGTGACTTCTTTTGGTAATAGGATTGTTGAAATTTGCTGTACATATCATATAGAATGGCATAACGATCCAGATTAAATTTTAAATTTAAATCTTCACGAGGGTATGACTCAGAGTTCAAATGCACCTTGACATTACTGATATCACAATGATCGAATTTGCTTACGTCTTTATCTTTTTGATTTTTCCGTCCAGTTTGTAGAGCAATAATAATGTATCTAGGCTTCTCTAGCTGACTTGAAGTTTTAACTGTCCATATATGGTCAGTGACTGTTGGAAGTGAGGGGTATTCGTATAATTCCCAGTTGCGAAAATGAATTTGAATTGGTTTTGATTGTATTTGTTTTAATAATATAAGCTTATCTGAATCAGCTAAGGTAATGTGAGGTACTCTCCACTGCATTTTAAAAATTGAAAGCTTTATGTCTTCAACTGTCGTAGAAAAGTAAGCATTCTCATTTGATCGAGAACGAATTAATATTAATTCATGTCTAGCATTTGTTATGATCTTTTTGTAATCTTCGGCAAATCCTAATAGATTTTTTTGAAACAAAAGTTGAAGGTACCCAATGAAAGTGAAATGCTGTCACTTCCAGACCATGAAGCATTTTCCAAACTCTTGCTTTCGTTTTCATTCAACGATATAAAATTTTTTAATGTTGTTGTGACCCCGACATTTTTATTGTTCTCGATATCCATTCCATTAAGTTCATAATGTATTTCCTCAAACGGAAATGCCATTGCATTATTACATAATTTACTGTAGATGAAGGTGTTCCATCAGGTTTTGTTAGACTTTCTTCTATGTAAATGAAACTTTCACTGGGTAAAATACACAAGTCCTGCTGTTGTATTGGGGATATATAATTATTATAGACCAACATTATGCAGATTTTAGAGTTAGATGCAATCGTACAGTTATTGTTTCCCCTCTAAAATTTATCAAGTCACCTTCCTGGTCTACGAACTTAAGTGTAAGAGAAGTTATACGTTTGACATTCACTGGTAAATAGATAACATTTTTTGGAACGTCTATGATTTTATACCCGGCCGCAGCTTCTGGTGAAAATTCGTGAATTGTATGCACTGGGTTATTATTTAAATACGAACCAACAATGATATTACATTCGATTCGTATTACATTTACTTTGTTTATATCAACAGGTAAATCTGACAAGTGTGATACACCCGGTTTAAGCACTCGTTTAGTAAAGCCAAGTAACTTCCCGATAGTTCTTGGTCTATCAAAAAATATTTCCTCATTACTTTCAACTGTTGTTTTTAGTAAATTATTATTTGCTTTTATTGTAAAGGAGGTGATTGAATTTTGTAATAATATTTGATAAGCAATATATGAAGCAATGTCGTCTATTTCGTAAGATCCTACAGGAATTTCAATTTCATGATCACCCACATGAAACAAATTGTTTCGCTCGTCAACATTTGGTATAGAGTTGTATGTTTGAAAATCAATTAAGCCACACACATATTCTTGATCCAAGTTCAAAGGTGGAAAATATTCGGCTGTTAGCTGAGAAGTATTCCCACTTAATGTAAGTGTGAACGCCATGAAGATAAAAATGTCAATGAAATAATTTTTAAATAAAACCTTTTATTTATTCAGAATTACAATCGTATAAGAATCTCAAACATAAATGACCACAATTAAAAGAGTCATAATCCTGATGCTTAGTATAATTATATTTAATATTTTTACCTAAATAATTAATAACATCAACTGGTGGTTGAAGATTTCCGAAGCTGTCGAAATATTCAATTTGACGGCCTCTTTTGTAATATGCTACCCAATGTGTTCCAGGACCATTTGCAGAATCAAGATTAACAATTCCACATTCGTTTCTTAAAGGTTTGCCTTTTGGTAATTTATCACGCATAAAAACTCCACGAAAATGCGGAATAAAAGTATTTGCGAAATTTCTCAAATCCAATTCGTTCAATGCACGATTGGGTAGCGAGCTTAGAAGTTTTTTGTCTGTGGTTGTAAATACAGTCCAAACCCCTTTCTATATGGTTTTATATGTAACCCATGTCCAACTGCAATCGATTCCATTTTTTGATTATGGCGGCTTTTTTCCTCTAGATCTTTTTTGGCAATGACAACATCATTAACAGCTTTATAAACACCTGCAGCTCCTCCCGATAATGCTCCAAGAGCTGAAAGTCCGGCAAAGATAGGGAGAAGAAGTGGAATCGCTCCACCAGTTTTTGGTACAGAAATAATTCTAGGTGTCTTTATGCTATTGGCGTTCTTCTTCTTAAATATTTTCTTAGCCGATGATAAAGCTATTTGAATAGCTTTCTTCAGCTGGAATGGAGGGAGAACTTTCCCAAAATTACTCTGGAGAACTTTTCCAATGTCAAACAAGTGTAATGATCTCCATCCAACAAGAAGGTCTACCTACTAATGTTGATAGCCTGAAAAACCTCTACATTAGATATCACGAGTTTTTCAATATGTCCCCCCAAAAAGTAGAGAATGATCTCGACGCTTTTGGTAAGTATATTCATTCCAAGCGGATATCTTACCTTCAGCGCAGCAGAGCTGACCATGATAGGTTTTTTCGTCCCTAATTCAACCCAGACCTCACCTACTCCAGCCAATTCCAATCTCCCTCTTACCTTCTATTATCAAAACGTAAGAGGACTCCGTTCAAAAACTCACGCTGTTTATCAGAAAACTCATTCCCTACCTTTTGAAATTTACGCTCTAACTGAAACTAATCTGATTCCTAGCATTAAAAACCAAGAATTGTTCCCATCTTCTTTTAATGTTTACCGCGACGATGACCTTAGCCAACATACTGAATCTCCTAGTCGTGGCGTGCTTATAGCTGTCCAAAACTCAATTGACTCTTGCCTTATCGCATCATCTTCTTCCCCGTACCTAGATTATATTTCTATAAAGATAACACTTTCACGTAAGTCGCTTTACGTTATCTGTTGTTACATACTGCCATTTCAACCCATTGAATCATATGAACTTACCATTAAAACAGTTGATCAAATTCTAGAAATTTGTGATCCTGGTGACGAAATCTTTCTTTTCGGTGACTTTAACCTTCCCCATCTTAAATGGATTTTATCAGACGATGAATCTTTCTATATTGCTTGTAACCCCACTTCTGCTAAGGAATGCCTGTTCCTAGATCGCTTGACAGATTCTAGCCTTTGCCAAGTAAATGGCGTCTCGAATTTCATGGGTAGGCATCTTGACCTCATTTTCACTACAGATTCTACAAACTCTTCTGTTTCACTTAGTCAACTTTCCTTATCTACCATCGATAACTACCATCCTCCCCTTCTTCTCTCATTCTTTCACAATTGCCCTCCAGTACGCACCCCCTCGGTAGACATATCGTCTTATAATTTTCATAAAGCTAATTTTTGTCAAATTAATCAATATCTAAATGATATTTCCTTCAACTTTGATAATCTGGCCTTAAAAGATGCTCTAGCAAAATTTTATGGAGAAATTTTGTATTCTATCTCTCTATTTGTACCATTTACACGACGCAAAACTTCGTCTACCAGCCCACCTTGGTATAATCGAAGGCTCCGTTCTCTTAGAAACAAAAGAAACAAACTATGGTCAACTTTTCTTCGCACGCAAACTCCTACAGATTATTCTAACTATCTCGGTACGTATCTCCAATTTAATGAGCTTTCCAACTCATTATACTTGCGTTACTTAATTATGATGCAAGCCAACCTTATTAATGATCCTAAATCCTTTTACCAATTCGTCAATCATAAAAGAAAATCCGATGGGTACCCAACTTCTCTCTCCTTCAATAATATAACATCAAATGATCCACAAACTATTGCCAACTTCTTTGCCTCGTTTTTCAAACAATCTTTCACGGATGATACCTTTGAACCTGACTCTGCCTATTTTAATTATTTACCAAGTTTTTCGCTTGGGCCATTTCTCCCACCTACTATCGATCCAATTATTGTGGAAAATAAGTTAAATCAGCTTAATGATGACTTCTCTCCTGGTCCAGATGGACTCCCAGCTATTCTCCTAAAGAAATGTTCATCATCACTTTCCCTTCCTCTATCGAAAATCTTCAATCTTTCCCTTTCTCAAGGTGAATTCCCTGAGATATGGAAGAGTTCCTTTATAATTACAATACACAAAAAGGGTCCAAGAGGCGATGTCATCAATTATCGTCCTATCGCCAAACTCTCATGTATCCCTAAACTCTTTGAAAGCATACTTCATGAAATTTTAAGCTTTCACTGTAAATCCCTCATTTCTCCCATACAACATGGCTTTCTTAAATGTAGATCAACTACCACTAATCTTGTTGAATTTGTGTCATTTACCCTCTCTGCCTTAGAGAATGGTAAAGATGTCGATGTCATTTCCACTGATTTTAGTAAAGCCTTCGATAAAATCTCCCATAAACTTATCCATTTCAAACTATCCACCTTCGGTTTCGAACCCATTCTTTTAAAATGGATTTCTTCCTATCTGGAAAACCGTTACTACAGTGTTCGTTTTAGATCCACTTCCTCTTATCCTTTCTTAGCCACGTCCGGAGTCCCTCAAGGCAGCCACTTAGGGCCTCTCCTTTTTATTCTTACTATTAATGATATTGAATTGGTCATCAAACATTCCCATATATCTCTTTATGCCGACGACACTAAATTTTTCAAAATCATTTCTTCTGCACAGGACTCTACTCTTATCCAAATTGATCTCAATAATTTTTCAGTTTGGTGTCTCAAAAACTGCTTAGACTTAAACATCACTAAATGCCACTCAATCACCTTTTCACGAAAACGTTTAAAATCTACTCCCCGTATCTATTTTCTTCATAATCAACCCCTATCTATTGTTAACTCGATACGTGATCTCGGCATATTATGTGATCAGGAGCTTAACTTCATCTCCCATTATGACGACATAATTCTCAAGGCCAATTCCGCACTTGGTTTCGTCAAACGATGGTCCAAGGAATTCTCCAACCCATATGTGACCCGATCCCTCTATGTTACCATTGTCCGCCCCCTGCTTGAATACGCCTGTCAGGTGTGGTCCCCCTACCAACAAGTCCACATCGCCAGAATTGAGAGTATCCAACGTCGATTCCTTCGCTTTGCTCTTCGAGGACTTTCCTGGAACAATCCCCTAATCCTACCTCCTTACCTAGATCGCCTTAAACTAATTAACCTAAATTCTCTAGAAGAACGAAGAAAAACTTATGAAATTCTCTTCATTCATAGTCTTCTTACAGGTTCTATTGACTGTATAACTCTTTATAACTCCATCTTCCTTAATACCAACCCCCGCAACATACGAAATCCCCTTCTCTTTTATATACCCACCCACCGTACGTCTTATGGCTCTAATGAACCAGTCTCACGTATGCTAAGGAATGTCAACTCAAACCCAATAACCTTCGACTTTAACCTTAGTACCCCTTGCCTAAAACTCCGTCTCTTGAATCAATTCCCCCACTAACCAAAATTCGTAGCTATAAGTTTTCTTAGTTTTAAGTTAGATTAAGCTATAGCTTGTATTAAGCCTAATAAATGGGGGTATTGCCCCCACCAAAATTAAAATTAAATTAATTAAAATTGTTACTCCTCTAAAGGAAAGTTTCTTAGTTACTCCTTCACCTCCTAGTCCTCTTCCATTTTTTAATGTTTTTCGTTTACTTTTTGAGCAACCCATACCTAATTTTACTTTTGCTTTCATAAGATTAGTAACTATTAATGCATTTGCACGCTCAGCTATATTTGCGTCTTTTGATTTGACTCGCTGCCAGGCTTTTTCATATAAAATCTTATCTGATAAGTGTCGATCAGAGGTATTTTTTATTTTAGAATAAGATATATCGTGTTCTTTACAAGCTTGATCAAGCAAATTGATTCCAGGATCACCTCTAGCTAAACGTTGCTGGAGTTTTGTTCCAGGTCCACAGTATTGATATCCAGGAAGATGTAGTTCAATAGGTAGTTTGTTAATTACAGAATTTATTAAACCTTTTCCTTTAGCGTTAGCTCGTCGACTGGGTAAATTTTTTGAAAAATCAATCATTTTATACAAATAATGTGAACATTATTTTACGGTGGTTAGTAATGTTATGATATCAATTTAAACTTCGCATATATATGAAAATATTTTAGTTCTTACCACTATGCGATTCATTAAACAACAAGACCAGCTACCAATAAAAAACATGGATACGTGTAAAAGTGCTGCAACAACAAAGCATAGTAAGCTTTTACCGAATAGTATAAGAGGAATTATTACTGGTCCCTCAAATTGTGGTAAAACAAATGTTATGATGAGTTTGCTACTACATCCGAATGGATTGAGATTCGAAAATATTTACATTTATTCTAAATCTCTACATCAACCAAAATATGAGTTTCTTCGAAGTGCCATCAAACCAATAAAAAATATGGGATTCTTTACTTTTTCCAATAACACTGATGTTATCACCCCCGAAAAGGCTAAGCCAAATTCCATATTTATTTTTGATGATATTGCCTGTGAAAAACAAGATACTATCCGGACTTACTTTAGCATGGGTCGGCATCATCATTATTGACAGTTTTTATTTATGTCAAACATATACAAGAATACCCAAACATTTAATTCGAGACAATGCAAATTTTCTTATCGTCTTCAAACAGGATGATATGAATTTGAAACACATTTCTAACGATCATGTCAATACGGATATGACCTTTAATTCCTTTCAAAAAGTATGTGCAGAATGTTGGAATACCAACTACGGGTTTTTGGTAATTAACAAGGATAGCCTTTTAAATGAAGGACGGTATAGGAAAGGATTTGATTGTTTTCTAAAACTATAAGTAGTTTTCATTATCATATACTCAGATAAGGGTAGCTCAAACCAGTTCCAGAAGCAGTTAAGAATGATACAGAGGCAGTTAGAAGCGGTTCAAATCAGTGAGGAAACGGATACGAAACGGTTTATACCAGTTCATGAACAGTTTAAACCAGTTTCAGAAGCAGTTAAGAACGATACCGAGGCGGTTGAAAGCGGTTCAAGTCAGTGAGGAAACGGATACGAAACGGTTTATACCAGTTCATGAGCAGTTTAAACCAGTTTCAGAAGCAGTTAAGAACGATACCGAGGCGGTTGAAAGCGGTTCAGACCAGTTATGTAGCAGATAAGATACGGTTCAAACCAGTTCATGAGCAGTTTAAACCAGTTTCAGAAGCAGTTAAGAACGATACCGAGGCGGTTGAAAGCGGTTCAGACCAGTTAGGTAGCAGATAAGATACGGTTCAAACCAGTTCATGAGCAGTACAATGCAACAGCTTTAAAAACCGGTCAAATGATAAAATTTTGTCACATGCATAGAAATGTTCTACGAGAGCAGTTCAAAAAGTTAAGCGAACACAAAATAGTTTTAAAAACTGATTCCAAACACCTTGGAACCTATCATTCTTTATCATCAAACATCAATATAAAACTAGGAAGATTTGTTAAAGCAATACGACACTTATTTACCAATTGTTTCTGTAAAAGAAAACGTCCTCAATATGATGAATATTGATGTGAAATTAACAAAAGAACTTATCAAAACCACCAATGATCTAAGAAAGAAATACAAAGCTCTTAGAAATGGTAGAGAAGCTTACGAAACTCAAATAGAAGAAACCTTTAAACCAATTACCAAACCTCTAAACGAACTAGTGAAAAAATCAAACGTGAAACAGAACGAAGCACACGAACAAAATGTATTTGAAAGTCCAATAAAGAAAATAAAACACAACTTGAACGAAGAATTCATAACTCCTCCTAACACTTCCATTAATTCTCTCAATACTACTACAGAAAATCGTATCGAAACACCGAAAACCTCTAATCGAAATCTTCGATATCATGATTTTACAAAACAGTTATTATTGCAAAAAGAATTTCAAGATTTACCAAAAAGGTATTTAGATTTATTTTTAAATAATTCGAGTTTAATTGATAACGTTTATGGTATACATTTAAAAAATGGAAAGATTTATCTTGGAAATGCCAAGTTTAATGTTCAGGGAAATGATTTACAAGTTCAAAATAAAAACTTTGAAGGAACAAATGGATTATACGAGCTAATATTTAAAAAAATACCTGATAAATCCATCTACAACGAAGAAGATTTAAAAAATTACAAGTCGATATTAATTGATACTAATGCACATAGGGTTTCTTATGACTCGAGAAAACAAGTCCGTGGCAATCGTGGTTATAAATACAAACATATAATAAGTAAATTATTTGGAACAAATAACACAAATAATTCCCCTAATTTGTCACCTTCGGCTACAGGGAGTGGATTGATGCAGTTATCAAAAATGAAAAAAGACTATATATTCTGGGATGACCGATTGAGACTTCTAATTGCTTCACATCAATCTGGACATAATAACCACTCTAACGAAATTGTTTCAATTGAAGAGCTGAAAGAAGCAAATATTATTGGATAAAATATTAAAAACTAAAAATAAAATGAGTATTGATAAATTCGGGCGTATTTCGAATAGATCTTTCCCAAGAATGGGAGCAAAAGGGGAAAAAGGAGAGCAAGGACCTCAGGGTATACAGGGTGAGCGAGGATTAACCGGGCCACCTGGTGAGGGATTTCTCACCACGACAAACGGCAATTATAACTTAAACTGGAAACGCTTGCAAAATATTCAAGATCCTCAAGAAAAAGGAGACGCCGCTTCCAAAAATTATGTTGACGAAAAAATTGAACAAATTAGACAATACCTTCAAATTGAAATTGAAAAATACTTAAATAAAGAAAACCGCGTCATATCTGCTTAAAATCAATTTAGTCTTTACCTAACTACCTATGTGATCAGTCAGTAATTCGCGATGCCTAACATAAAGCCTACATTGATTTTTGAAGAAATCTTAAAATTCGTTAGAGAAAATAAAAACATCTTGCTAGACGAACATCATGAGGAGCTTTTGAGCTGTATAACTTCCTTGAAAAGATTTATAAATTTATCCTCGACAACGTCCGATTATGGCTGTCATTTTGTTAACTGTCCTTGGTCTTCAACTTCAAATTTATGCCAGGAAGGACCGGATACATGTGCTTGCTACATGGTTGAAAATAAGTTGATAAGAATTAAAAAATTAATGTTGTTGTATGAAAGATTAAAATAAATAGTTTACATAAAAGTCTCTATGTTAAATTCAGTTTGCACCTATAATTCAAATGAAAAACATGTCTTCTTTAAAAATTAATTTAGTTGTTGACGAACTTTTAACATTCTTAAAATCTAATCAACACATCATACTTGACGCACACTTTTCAGAAGCCATGGAGTGTATTTTATTTGTAAAGAGATTCGAAAAGGATGATCGTATAATGTCATCGAATAGATTTCACTTCCTGAACTGTGCTTCAAACTCTTCACTTAACTTGTACAATAAAGGACCAGACACTTGTGCATGTTATAAAATTAAAGTTAAAATTAGTAAAATTAAGAGAATTGTTAATTTTTATAAAAAAATTTTAAATGAATAAACTTATAAGAAGGTAAAATGTTTTGTTGTTTTAATCATTCTGTGCAAAGATGAGTAAAAGAGATGTTGTCGAAGAACTTCACAAGCCAGCCAGAAGAAATTTCAAAAAACGGCGAGTCATTGTCAAGGGGCTTGATGATTTATGGCAAGCTGATCTAGTCGAAATGGGGGCATATTCGGCAGATAACAAAAATTATCGGTATCTTCTTACTGTAATTGATACATTTTCTAAGTTTGCTTGGACAGCCCCTATTAAAAATAAAACCGGTTCGAGTGTCACAGATGCTATGAAAAACATATTAAAAAAAGGTCGTATTCCAAAAAATTTACAAACCGATGACGGGAAAGAATTTTTCAATACAACTTTCCAAAGCCTAATGAAAAACCATAAGATCAATCATTATTCGACATTTACATCTCTTAAAGCCTCGATTGTCGAACGATTTAATCGCACTCTGAAAGCCCTTATGTGGAAAGAGTTTAGTGGCAATGGTTCATATTGCTGGATTGATATAATAGATACACTAACTAAAAAGTACAACAATTCAAAACATCGTACTATCAAAATGAAGCCTTCCAAAGTCAATGCTGCAAATGAAAAGCAAATACTATCTACAATATATGATCACATCAAAACTCATATTGTTCCAAAGTTCAAGATGGGAGAATTTGTCAGAATTAGTAAATACAAACATGTATTTGATAAGGGATACACACCGAATTGGACAACAGAAATCTTCAAAATAACCAAAGTTCAACACACAAATCCGGTTACTTATCTATTAGAAGACTATCAGGGGCACCCCATTAAAGGAGGGTTCTATGAGCTGGAACTACAAAAAACAAAGTTTCCCGATACATATCTGATTGAAAAAGTGCTTCAAAGGAGAAAAAATCGATTGCTTGTAAAATGGCTTGGTTTTGCATCCGACCACAATTCATGGATACCTATTTCAAAAGAAAACAAATAAAAACCATCTTTTCTGTATAGTTTTGAAAATAAAAAAGCTTTTGTTTGATTCAAATGATTTCAATTTATTTTTATTCAGGATTGCACTCTTCCCCGAATGTGTTGAACATACAGTGATGGACAAAACAATAGGACCATTTTTATAGTTCTCAATTATATGTAAAAAAATATTTTTTTTTTATATTTTTTCATAATTTTTTTTATTGTACGACTTATTTTAACGAGTCTAAAACTAAATTAATTCATAAATTTTTTAAAAAATATATACTTACTTACTAAATTATAAAATAAGAAAATAAGGTTATTTTTAAATGGACAAAACAATAGGACCATTAATTTCATTTGTAAATTTGTTTATACTTTTAAAAGTTTTCTCTACCGAAAGTCAATATTTTGTAGTATAACCTTTGTTTTGAGTCACAGCTTGGACTCTCCTTGGCATTGAATCGACAAGTTTGCTGCAGGTACTTTGCGGTATAGCGTACCAGGCTTTTTTGAATTTGTTCCACAGTTCATCTTTATTTTTTGATTTTTCACCAGCCAGAGATTTTTTTACAATTGCCCATAAGTTTTCCAATGGATTTAAATCGGGCGATTGAGCCGGCCAGGTCACTAGATCAATCCTTTTCTCTTCTAACCAGCTTTTAACTTTGTCATGCATGAACTTCCACCTTAAAGGCATTTCATACACGGCATACGGAAGCATGACCTCCTCTAATATTTTTGTGTATAAATGCTGATCCATATTTTTTTCGATCCGAAAAATTGGACCTACCCCGTACCACGAAAAACATCCCCAAACCATGATGTTCCCACCTCCGTGCTTCACTGTTTTGGTTGTGTACTGTGGTTGATGCGCAGCATTCTTTGGACGTCTTACCCACCTCTTACCGTCTGATCCTACCAAATTTACTTTGGTTTCGTCAGACCATAGAATGTTTCGCCATTTTTTTCCATTATCTGGGCCCACCCAATCTAAATGTTGTTTGGCAAAATGGATTCTATTTTTTCGATGTCTTTTGGTAAGCAGTGGTACTTCCCTAGGGCTTCTTCCGAAAAGATGCTGCTCCTCAAGCCGTCTCCTAACCGTCCTTTCACTGATGGCCAAGTCCAGTTCCTTTTTTATATCCCTAGAAAATTTAAATGGGTCCTTCTTGGACAGGCGCTTAATCTGAGCATCAAGTCTTGGGGATGTTTTCCGTGGTCTGCCTGTTTTTTCTTTTGCTTTTTGGGGTTGAAGTGCGTTATACACAAATGTTTTGGATCTCCCAATTATTCTGGCCACTTCCCGCTGCGATTTTCCATCCTGCACCAGTTTGATGATAGTTTCCCTCATAGTTTCGGAGCAATGTACGCCGCGACCCATGTTGCCTTTATTCTTGTGAATTCACTTGTTTATTATATGTATAATATTCCAAGAATGGAGTACTGTATAATGTTTTATCAAAATCTTATTAATTTCAACCTAAAAACAAACAAAACTCACCTGGTCTTTTTGTTTTGTCCAGCTCTAATGGATATTTTTTTTTTATTTGCTTACCTTTTCACAGTAATAAGCAGTTTATTCTTAATTTTAGTTGCTAGCACCAAGAATTAACCGTTATTAGCTGGACTTACATAAAGAAAAAATTATAACTATTTTTTTTTAAGAAAGAGAGAGCTAATTGTTAAGGCATCCTTACTGGTCTTATTGTTTTGTCCGTCACTGTATATGAAGGTTTTTTTCCTTTTCCTTTTCCAATTGGCATTTTTACAGATGTAACTGACATGCAGAAATTATCCGTGCTCAAACCTTGCGAGTTACTTTGGAATATTCTGCTAATCATTCCCCAGACGTCATTAAATTTCAACTCGGAAAGATTTTTGAAGTTAACCCATCCATTTCCTCTTTCAGTAAAGCCCATTCCACAGAAAGTAATTCCTACTTTATCTGTTGAGTCAAGGCCTGACACAGCGAAGGCAATCATATCATGAATTGCCCCCTTGACCCACGAAGATGGTTCTTCATCCTTTGGTATGGGCTTGATTTTGAATTCAAACTTCCTTCCCTTTATGCCGAATCGTTTTACTTTAGTCTCGATCTCACTCAAAACTTCAATTCGCTAAAAATTAGAAAAAATAACAAAGACTTTAGCCAAACGAATACCCCGAGAATAAATAAAAACAGTAAATTTATATTTCATACAAATTGATATGTATATTTATTTTTTTATTTTTTTTTTAATGAAAGTTACATGTATTTATATTTTTTTTTATACTAATGTAGGTACTTATTGAAACTCATTATAAAATAAACGTTTTTGGGGGTTTAAAAAATACATTCCCCCACTCACATCTGGCTCATTTCCAATGTTTTCCTGAGTTGTTTGCTGCTGCTGCTGCTGTTCCTGCTGCTGTTCCTGTCGTTGTTCTTCCTTCTCATGGAAGTCTATGTTAAACGACTGCCCGCAAGGCCCCAACACCTCCAGTGAGCAGTTTTTCAATTGCTTTACATCTTCGTCATCTAGCCTAGTAACTAGCCGTTTCGGTAGATAAACCACACAATCCTGGAGCTCCACTGAAATCTGCTCCCCGAATCGTGTAGTACACCTACTCGCCTTAACCACCGGGAATCTTTTTTTAATCGCCAGCTTCGATATGCTGCAAATCGGTTTCCGTCATTCATGGGGATAGCTTGACACGGGTATACAAACAAAGTGTTAGTTCCCCTTTTTCTTAAGAGATCATCCCTTTTCTTAAAATATAAATAATTCCATGTCCATATCTTTGTCTTGTAAATATAAAGACACAAACACGCATACCTATAATCACATCTTATCGTCACCCATTCCTATCCAAACTCCAACAACTATCAGCTAACTAGCTAACAAGCTAGACACACACACACACACGCACACACACACTCCACACCACACAATTCATAACTATTTCTACCCCCTCAACCACCCATCCAATTCTTTCGGACTAGGTCGATGGTCTCATCAAAAAATTCACCCACCATATCTAATGACAAACAGGAATATAAACATACATATATTTCTAGCTACAACGGCTATCCAAAACACATCAACAGGGCAACAGTGCATAAAATTCACTTGACATATTACCGATCCTCAATATACAAACACATTAGAACTCCACACAAAATCTCTTCCCCATCATGATTATGACATCTCACTTTGCACCACAACCAACGGCATCATATTTTTTTTTTTCAACCATCCCCATAACTCACTCATCCACAAAACAAACCAACAAAAACCATCAGCATCATCATCATAACACCCAAGGAAAAACAAATCAATAAAAAAAAAAACAATTCCAAATATCAGACTAGATCAATACCCTCATCTAAAAAGTCCACATATCATCATGACAAACAGGAATATCTATACACATATTTTCCTAGCTACAACGACACTTGAATCACATCAACAGGCAACAGTACGCATTAAAACCAACCATCACCAAATTCTATTTCGGACTAGGTCAATCTCCTCATTTAAAAATAGAACTCCACACAAAATCTCGTTCCCATCATGATTATGACATCTCACTTTGCACCACAACCAACGGCATCACAAGATAATTTATATTTATTCATACCTATTCAACTGCAACGATACTTGAAAACCATCATCGCCCAACAGTTCATTTTAAAAATTTTAATACCGATCCTCAATATACAAACACCATAACCATCCCTCAAAACATCTCTTTCACATTCATGTCCAACTCACCCTCATAATACCCATCCTCAAATCACACACAATCCGCACCACACCACAATCCACTAACCCTCAAAACAATCCTCAAAAACCAGACCGCTCATGCCGCCAAAGAAAAACAAAACATTTAAAAAGCAATAAAAAACCAATTAAACAAAATTCCCACCAAAACCCATTAAAAAGGTCGTAAAAAAAATTCACACGTCTGAGGCTCGCATTTCCTACTAACATGGCTTTCTTAAAGGTAGATCAACTACATCTAATCTTACTCAATTTGTATCTAATACTATTTGTGCCATGGAATTAGGTTACGAAATTGATGCAGTTGCAACTGATTTCAGCAAGGCATTTGATAGGATCGCTCACAATATAATTATTTTCAAATTGAAATCATATGGATTCCCATCTCCGTTTTTATCTTGGGTCCAGTCCTATTTAAGTGATCGCATAGGCACTGTTTTGTTCAGAGGAAGTACTTCCAACCCTGTCCGCTCAACATCAGGCGTTCCCCAAGGTAGTCACCTTGGCCCCCTTCTCTTCTTGTTAAGTATAAACGACGTTGAGCTTACTTTAGTAGGATCTGACCTGGAGATTTATGCTGATGACATGCGTATTTCTAAACATATTACATGCTCAGCAGATACCCAGCAACTACAAACCGACCTAAATAATTTCCTTACCTGGTGCCGTCATAATTTTCTCGAACTTAACGTCAGTAAGTGTCAAGTCATTACTTATTCTCGAAAACGCCCCCCTCTCCCCCAGCGTTATTATTTCTTGAATAATGAACAAGTCTCGGTTGTCACATCTATTCGTGACTTAGGGGTTATTTGTGACAATCAGCTAAATTTTCGAGCTCATTATGATTCTATTATTAACAGGGCTAATTCAACTCTAGGATTCGTAAAGCGTTGGTCCAAGGAGTTTTCAAATCCCTATGTCACAAAATCCTTATACATTTCTTTTGTACGTCCTCTTCTTGAATATGCCTCTCCCGCCTGGTCACCTTATTATCATGTCCACATTCAGCGCATTGAAGCCGTTCAGCGCAGATTTTTAAGATTTTGTTTGCGCGGCCTCGGATGGGACGACCCATTCAGACTCCCACCCTACGAAAACCGTCTTAAACTTATAAATTTACAGACCTTAAGAGTACGTCGAGATAATGCTGACCTCATATTTTTACACCAGTTATTATCTGGAGGTATCAACTGCGTAGGCTTGCTACGAAAAATAAAGCAAAACACTAATCAATCTCGCCTCAGATCGATACCACTGTTCTGGATACCCCTTCACCGAACCGAGTACGGCCTAAATGAACCACTTACAAGAATGCTTAGAAGTGCTAACAACTCAAATATTTTTGATTTAAGTAGTTAGTTCAAAAACTGCCCTTAAAAATGCTCTCCAATAATTATACCTTCATTTCCCGACCCAACTTTCCACCAAAACCTATTATTACTATTATTATTAATCTAATTTTAAGAATTTTTTTGTTTAGTTTTAAGTAACAGGCTTGAATTAAGCTTAAATAAATAAATAAATAAATAGACAAATTGAAGTACGAGTATTCTGATAAGACAATGTATTTAAAATTAATAACACATTTTTTATTTCTTTTTTCTAAACTAATAGCTTACTGATTATTCTATTTGACATTCATTTAAATTACCTTGAACCTCAGTATTTAAATTACTCATCACAACAATTTAAAAAAAAAATACAATAAAAAACAAAAATCTTATCACCATCCCACCCTGTCCCAGAATAAACTGATAATCACAACAATAACAAATTACTCATCACAACAATTTAAAAATACCATAAAAAACAAACCTCTTATCACCGTCCACAATGTCCCCATACCAAAAAAAACTGGGAATTCCGCGGGCTATCAACGGAGTCCATAAAGCTATCTTTCTTGTTCGCTATGCATCCTCCCTGGAATTATCTCATTGTAAGAGATATAGTGGCAAGTTTTAGTGGGAGTCAGTTAAGTTTTTTTTTTCAGATGCATCATCGTGGCACACAATTAATTTGTTGTTGAAAAGTTGTAACAACACAAGCCAGGTGGATTGTTCATAATAACAGCTACAAGACTACATTGATATGTGAATAAATTAATTAATACAAGTTGTAAGGGCTTTGCCGTAGGGTTACGGTTAGTGAGCATTGGGGATTCCATATCTTTGCAAATGTAACTGGGGAAAAGTGTTTTTGAATTATTAGAAAATTTTTAAGTACATGTCTAATTGTTTTAAATTTGGAATATTTTAATGATTAGAATGAATTTGATGTGATAGACAGTTTACTGCTTATAAAGAAGGATGTAATCAAGCTTCCCTTAAGGGGTTTAAACCTAAGGTAATAGGCATCAAAAAATGCCCAGAGACATTTTTTTGGACAAAGACACTAGCTGAGTGGAATTCAAAGTTAAGATACAATCATATCAAAATTGTTATTTATTTAGATCTAATTAAATACAATCATATCTTAAAATACCGAATAATAAATCAAATGCCCCTTCCAGTCCATTAGGCCCCTTTGTGACTGTTTATGACTGAACAACAAGTTAGATATGTTTTAACCAAGATTAATCAAATTTCATATTCGTTCCATGTTTTCAAATTTTTAACTAATGACACTTGCAATATTTTTGGCTTACTATAAGCCAAACATGGGTTGCAAAGAATAAACAGATAATAACGCGAAATACCCGAATTTTATTATAGTTATTTGGTAGGAATAATTTTATTTCTGGAAAATTGATCCCACACCAAACAACTTGCATCATAGACAGCTATTTTATTTAAATATTTTGATTGAGAATGCTTAAATTCTCTGTAGGTAGGTATACAGGACCTTATATGTTTACTTGGACCTTTCTACAATATAGTTTCCTATAAAACTTTATATAAGGTAACGGCAGCAAAAAGATTGTTTTTTAAACAAAAAAACGTAGCTTCTGAAAAATAATATGTTTTGAGTCGATTACACAAATTTACTTCCGGCAACGGACCCAGGCTTATGACTTTGTGGTGTCGTGCTGTAATACGAACGGTGAAGAGCCTAACGAAATGATAGCGTCTTTCAACCTATACAAATTCCAACAACTCATAATACAGAGATAAATAGCAATATTGTTCCAAAGCTAAGGCTCCACATCGCAATCTTACGTTTCCTAAATGGTGGAGCCAAGAACTAAATCGATTTTGTGCAAGGCAGGTATCAGACATCTTAGATATGCGCACATTTCAAAGGGCAAACGTCAATAGAAGAATTTTCTAGTTGCGGCAGAACGAACTGAGCAGTCAAATGAAAGAAAAAATATACAAATGAAGAAATTCGAGTTACCAAAATCTACAGACATCAGCTCAACTACGAAAATCGTCAGAAATTACAGGTCCAAATATCAAGATATCATCAAATGTTGAACTACCCCGTGGTATGATGATGAATGAGTTCGACAGAAAAAATGTGATGGAAGATGCACATGCAATAGCAATAGCAGCTAAAGAAGAATAGGGATGAAGGTTCTGCGTTAAAGAACGGGACAATCGAAGTAACCTGATACAGCTTAAGGAAACACTTCTCGAAGGTTTTATCAAAAAAAGAAACAAGTAACGGGCAGATGATTTTAAGACTGTACATGCTCTTCGAAACAATGAAGTCATCGAACCAGAAAACTAGATGTCGTCAAACTTTCAATCAGCTGATAAATAAACTACATGGTGTTTATTGAGCGTAAAATAAGGCACACCAATAACCCTCTTATACAGTCAATGAAGAACCAGTTGCAACAACCAGTATAGAAGAGGCAGGGATTGCTTATAGAATAGCATACGAACGGCAACGATGCAAAATCTGATGTATAACTGCAGAGTTCTTCCAATTCAGAGGTGATTAGCCAAGCACCACTATTACAGGACTCTCATCTCTTTATGCCTCAACTACAAAAAATGTGATCATATTTCCTGCAAGAACCATCGACATGCCCTCGCCGAACCTTCATGGCCGTAGCTAGGGGAGGGCATTTGGGGGCAATGCCCTATCTTGAAACCTCCAATGCCCTACCTTAAAAATCAACTATCGTATCGTAATACTACTGATTCAAAAATTGGTTTTCCAAAACACGAAAAATCCATTTCCAATTACCAAGCTATGGCTATGTGGCAGGATAAATTAAATAGAGTCTCTAAAACTAGCAGTGTTGAATACATCAAAAAGCTTTGGAGAGACATAGGTACTACGTTAGGTCTATTATTGAGGTTATACAATATGTCAACGAATTAGCTTTGCGTGGAAATTATATTTTGGAAGAAGAAAAAGAACAAGAATTATTTCAGAACTTGTTTGAATACACCTGCATGAAAGATCCAAATTTGGAAGAGTCTCTTAATCACTTCCCTCTTAATCAACTTCCCTTTTCATTAGTTCCTGCTCATTTTTAGTAGGGTTTAAGTCAGTGATGTTAAAAACCAGCAAAGGGATATTAGCCCATTGTAAATAAGTTTTTAGAGACCGGGCTGTATGAGAGGCAGGTCATCTTGCATAAAAAAAGGTTCACCATTCGGAGATCCGACCTGGGGAAACAACCGATTCCTAGTGTAATCCATGAATTTCTGACAATTACATATAGTGCGTCTAATAATATGGTCAGGGACTGTACACAAATTGCAACATATCGTTCACTTGAAATTCAAAATCAAATAATTCAAGCAATGATTATAGCCGATATGCATGTCGATTACAGAATTCGCAGAATTTTACTTCCGGTGAGTTGTCTCGATCCGTTGACCTTTCGCATCCGCTGTAAAACTGAATTATGAAATTCGCCGGATGAACTACATTGTCGATTCCTAAAATTACCTTATCATTTATGAACTTTCAACTGTCACTTTAGGTCATTCGCCGAATTCTGTAATAAAGGTGATTAATGAATCGGCCAGAGACTGGTTTAATATAATGGAAGAAGGTACGAGAGATTAAAATAACCGCGAAAATATTGTAATAGCAATACGCTACGTTAAAGATGGAACTGTAAATGAGTCGTTGCTGACAGTTACTACTACTAAAAATCTGGATGCAGCCAATTTTAATTTAAACTGGGTCGAAAAATCCCTTACGTCCACTGCTTTAACCATCGCCTACATTTAGTAGTCATTAGAGTTATCTCGGAAATGACTTGCATTCGTTTATTTTTTGATCAATGCATCATGTTACATTAATTTTTGCAGCATGGAAAAAAAGGTGAATTGTATGGTGAAAAAAGGATTTCCCGCTTCTAAGAACAGAGTTGGTCAGGACACTTGGCCATAACAAAAGTTGTACACGATATTTATTCATTGATTTTGATGACTTTGGATGAAGTTAGAAATGACAGATTTAAGACTAAATTGATTTTAAGCAGATATGACGCGGTTTTCTTTATTTAAGTATTTTTCAATTTCAATTTGAAGGTATTGTCTAATTTGTTCAATTTTTTCGTCAACATAATTTTTGGAAGCGGCGTCTCCTTTTTCTTGAGGATCTTGAATATTTTGCAAGCGTTTCCAGTTTAAGTTATAATTGCCGTTTGTCGTGGTGAGAAATCCCTCACCAGGTGGTCCAGTTAATCCTCGCTCACCCTGTATACCCTGAGGTCCTTGCTCCCCTTTTTCCCCTTTTGCTCCCGTTCTTGGGAAAGATCTATTCGAAATACGTCCGAATTTATCAATACTCATTTTATTTTTAGTTTTTAATATTTTATCCAATAATATTTGCTTCTTTCAGCTCTTCAATTGAAACAATTTCGTTAGAGTGGTTATTATGTCCAGATTGATGTGAAGCAATTAGAAGTCTCAATCGGTCATCCCAGAATATATAGTCTTTTTTCATTTTTGATAACTGCATCAATCCACTCCCTGTAGCCGAAGGTGACAAATTAGGGGAATTATTTGTGTTATTTCCAAATAATTTACTTATTATATGTTTGTATTTATAACCGCGATTGCCACGGACTTGTTTTCTCGAGTCATAAGAAACCCTATGTGCATTAGTATCAATTAATATCGTCTTCTAATTTTTTAAATCCTCTTCGTTGTAGATGGATTTATCAGGTATTTTTTTAAATATTAGCTCGTATAATCCATTTGTTCCTTCAAAGTTTTTATTTTGAACTTGTAAATCATTTCCCTGAACATTAAACTTGGCATTTCCAAGATAAATCTTTCCATTTTTTAAATGTATACCATAAACGTTATCAATTAAACTCGAATTATTTAAAAATAAATCTAAATACCTTTTTGGTAAATCTTGAAATTCTTTTTGCAATAATAACTGTTTTGTAAAATCATGATATCGAAGATTTCGATTAGAGGTTTTCGGAGTTTCGATATGATTTTCTGTAGTAGTATTGAGAGAATTAATGGAAGTGTTAGGAGGAGTTATGAATTCTTCGTTCAAGTTGTGTTTTATTTTCTTTATTGGACTTTCAAATACATTTTGTTCGTGTGCTTCGTTCTGTTTCACGTTTGATTTGTTCACTAGTTCGTTTAGAGGTTTGGTAATTGGTTTAAAGGTTTCTTCTATTTGAGTTTCGTAAGCATTTCTAAGAGCTTTGTATTTCTTTCTTAGATCATTGGAGGCTTTGATAAGTTCTTTTGTTAATTTCACATCAATATTCATCATATTGAGGACGTTTTCTTTTACAGAAACAATTGGTAATAAATAACTGTCGTATTGCTTGAACAAATCTTTCTAGTTTTATATTGATGTTTGATGATAAAGAATGATAGGCTCCAAGGTGTATGGAATCAGTTTTTAAAACTATTTTGTGTTCGCTTAACTTCTTGAACTGCTCTCATAGAACATTTCTATGCATATGACAGAATATTATCATTTGATCGGTTTTTAAAGCTGTTGCATTGTACTGCTCATGAACTGGTTTGAACCGTATCTTATCTGCTACCTAACTGGTCTGAACCGCTTTCAACCGCCTCGGTATCGTTCTTAACTGCTTCTGGAACTGGTTTAAACTGTTCATGAACTGGTATAAAACGTTTCGTATCCGTTTCCTCACTGATTTGAACCGCTTCTCACTGCCTCTGTATCATTCTTAACTGCTTCTGCTTATCGGGAGGAGCTGCAGGTGTTTATAAAGCGGTTAATGATGTTGTCATTGCCAAAAAAGATCTAAAGGAAAAAAGGCGCCATAATCAAAAAATGGAATCGATTGCAGTTGGACATGGGTTACATATAAAACCATATAGAAAGGGGTTTGGGCTGTATTTACAACCACAGACAAAAAACTTCTAAGCTCGCTACCCAATCGTGCATTGAACGAATTGGATTTGAGAAATTTCGCAAATACTTTTATTCCGCATTTTCTTGGAGTTTTTATGCGTGATAAATTACCAAAAGGCAAACCTTTAAGAAACGAATGTGGAATTGTTAATCTTGATTCTGCAAATGGTCCTGAAACACATTGGGTAGCATATTACAAAAGAGGCCGTCAAATTGAATATTTTGACAGCTTCGGAAATCTTCAACCACCAGTTGATGTTATTAATTATTTAGGTAAAAATATTAAATATAATTATACTAAGCATCAGGATTATGACTCTTTTAATTGTGGTCATTTATGTTTGAGATTCTTATACGATTGTAATTCTGAATAAATAAAAGGTTTTATTTAAAAATTATTTCATTGACATTTTTATCTTCATGGCATTCACACTTACATTAAGTGGGAATACTTCTCAGGTAACAGCCGAATATTTTCCACCTTTGAACTTGGATCAAGAATATGTGTGTGGCTTAATTGATTTTCAAACATACAACTCTATACCAAATGTTGACGAGCGAAACAATTTGTTTCATGTGGGTGATCATGAAATTGAAATTCCTGTAGGATCTTACGAAATAGACGAAATAATAATTTACTAAAAACAACAGTTGAAAGTAATGAGGAAATATTTTTTGATAGACCAAGAACTTTCGGGAAGTTAGTTGGCTTTACTAAACGAGTGCTTAAACCGGGTGTATCACACTTGTCAGATTTACCTGTTGATATAAACAAAGTAAATGTAATACGAATCGAATGTAATATCATTGTTGGTTCGTATTTAAATAATAACCCAGTGCATACAATTCACGAATTTTCACCAGAAGCTGCGGCCGGGTATAAAATCATAGAAGTCCCAAAAAATGTTATCTATTTACCAGTGAATGTCAAACGTATAACTTCTCTTACACTTAAGTTCGTGACCAGGAAGGTGACTTGATAAATTTTAGAGGGGAAACAATAACTGTACGATTGCATCTAACTCCAAAATCTGCATAATGTTGGTCTATAATAATTATATATCCGAAGCTAAGCGCGGGCATTCGATTAGTTCTGCTAGAACCCCAAGCCTGACAAGACGAAGACTCTCCCCCGAAAATAAAGCTTACCTGCTTACACTAGGATTTGTCCTAAAGTAAAAAAAAAAAAAAAAAAAATGAGCGAAATATTAAATATTTTTAACGGTCCTAGCCATGATAGCAGTATTACAAAATTTGAGTATCATAGTTACTCACCTTTTCTTCAATCCTTAAATCAAAGCGACGAAATACGCATCCCAATACAACAGCAGGACTTGTGTATTTTACCCAGTGAAAGTTTCATTTACATAAAAGAAAGTCTAACAAAACCTGATGGAACACCTTCATCTACAGTAAATTATGTAATAATGCAATGGCATTTCCGTTTGAGGAAATACATTATGAACTTAATGGAATGGATATCGAGAACAATAAAAATGTCGGGGTCACAACAACATTAAAAAATTTTATATCGTTGAATGAAAACGAAAGCAAGAGTTTGGAAAATGCTTCATGGTCTGGAAGTGACAGCATTTCACTTTCATTGGGTACCTTCAACTTTTGTGTTCCATTAAAAAGTCTATTAGGATTTGCCGAAGATTACAAAAAGATCATAACGGCAAGAGTACGATAACTTAGGCGCCAAGAAATAATAACGGTTTTTTGTAGAACAGTTCAATACAAGCAGTTTTTACTATGGGAGGGGGGTGTCTATCTCCCCCCGTTTGGGCGGGAGGGGCAATTTTATAAAAAAAGGTACTAAAATGGAAACAAAAATATTAAAAAATAACGGTAATACTTACAATTAAGTATTATATCTTTTTTTAAAGCCAATACTCTGATCTATTAGATAATTTTTAAATCAAGTAGAATCTATGCACAGTTTTTGAAAAAACGAGTTTTAAACTCAAATTTTGGTGAAAAAAAATATAAAAAAAAAGTTTAAAGTTTAATTTTTCAAAACTGCAAAGTTATATATTATTATTTTTCCTAAAATTCGTTGCTCTAATTTATTCTTATTCAAAAACTGAAAACTATATGATTTTATGTCGTCTAGTTTTTGAGAAAATTGAAAATAACTAAAACTACTTTTTTATGGGATATTTGCTTTTTTTGCTTACTTACGCATTACAGCGTATAAACAGTGCCCCCCTGCAACCCCCCTGCCTGGGCACACTATAGGATTTGGGGTATGTGCGAGGGTGTATGCAAGGTTTCTTTTGCATTTACAGAATCTGGATTTAAAGAAACTTTGAATTTACCCTATGGTCTATATCCAATGTCTACTAAATATATGTATTTACGTAGCCAAAAGTTGCTCATTTAAAATGTTCAGACATGAAAATTTAATACATTATGAAAAATTCACATTACCTAGGTACTACTGTACGAATGCAGCAAATTTATATAATTCCTTAATTAATATGTATGTTTATTGTTTGTGTCTAACATTTTTAATGCTAATATGGTACAGGTTATTGTTTACCAAGGTCATTCGTTATTCAACCTTTGTAAGAGTGAAGTATTTTTTTCTTTGAATAAAGAATGGCGACAAAGCATCCACTAGTTCATCCTAAATTAAATAACTTTTCAATATTTCAAAAAAAATATTTCAAAAGCATCGCGTTCTTAGAAGAAATTGGTCTAATTCCAACTAAAGCGTCAACTCCCCTCAACTCCAACTCAAAAAGGTGACAAAAATTGTAAGAATACAATATTATTATTATTAGGGGTATTCACGATCTAATGCAACAGGTCTAGTATCATTGTAAAAGTGCAAAAGTGTAAAATCTTACAATCTTACAACATGTTGTAGTATTGTAAGATTTTACACTTTTGCACTTTTACAATGATACTAGACCTGTTGCATTAGATCGTGAATACCCCTATTATTTATTCATCAACCAGAGCATAATATTATACTCTTACAGACTAAGATACATAAGTAAATATATAGTTACAAATTTGTAGGTGGGTATATAAAATTCAAATTACATTTAAATGATTTACATAGTTAATCTTTTATTTTAATAAATAACGTTACTTAAATTTTGCTCAAGACTAATGATTTAAAAGTTTCTCTGGTGCAATCCATATAAAAGTTGATCTCAGAGCAATAAACCCATCTATCGGCACATTTTTCCATGGGCCTCAATATTGGCTAGAGATTAGGGAGGTGCTTGCTATAATTTTTTTTTGTGATCAAAATGCCTGTAAACACGGTTTTAATACATTGAACATTGAAAAATTGACTTGACTATTTTTAAGTAACAACTGACTTCAGTGGCGTAGATAGCTTTTCGCTATGGGGGGGGATAGATCTAGTTCGCTCATTTTTTTTTTAAGTTTTAATAATTAAAAAAAAATAAATAACAAGACTTCATTGAATTCATTATGTATGACATAAAAAAATTATATTTTTTAAAGATAATATATTATACGCATTAATTTGAATATGAACTAGAATAAATATTGATATACAGTGCCTTGCATAAGTATAACCGCACCTGTAAAAATGCGTTTTGTAGAAAATTAAAATGGGAATGACACTTTACTATTTTTTTTATTGAATGGCATCACTAATCAAGTAAATTGAGAAGAAAAAAAAGTTCCGTTATTGTCTCTTCTGGTGTTTAAAAATTAAAAACAGATTTTTATATATTGCAAAAGTATAACCGCACAATGCAAACCTCTCTGAAGCTTCATTCAGTTATGTGCTTCGAAATGACAAACAATGCCGCGTGTTAAACATTTAAACGATACGGAAAAAGTTCGGTTAACTGGCCTAATCTTAAGGGCCATTGTTAGGAAAATTTAAAGATCCGATCGTGTAGTCCGAAATTTCTTACAAGATCCAGAATCTTATGAGACGAAAATAAGACCCGGGCATCTGCAGAAGCTGACACTTCGAGATAAGAGGAGTTTAATAAATTATGCATCCAATTCGGCGCATTCTTTGCCGGACGTTCGTGAAGAATTGGGCTTATGAATTTCTGTTTCAACGGTTTTTCGTGCCTTAAAAAGCAGTAAAGTGATTGTTCGGAGCAAAATTTTGCCAGCTCCAAATTTGACAACAGTCTACAAAAAAAAGTAAGAATTTGCCCAGCAAAACATGAAACGAAATTGGAAAACCATAAGTAACATTCCATTAATTTACACTTAACTCTTGTTATTCCAAATAGCATAATATAATGAATGTTTTTTTTTTCAGATTATTTTAGATTATTTTCAGTGGCGGAAAAAAGTTTAATCTTGATGGGTCAGGTGGTTTTAACGGATATTGGCATGATCTGGGAAAGGATCCAAAAGGAACTTTAGCGTTGGTAGTTGTAAGGTTTGGGGGGCCTTCTGCGACCGTGGTAAGGTTGCACTTGCCTTCACCTCTGCAAAGATGAACAGTTCAGCTTGCACCCAGGTGCTTCATGATAATTTGGTACCCTACTTAAGACTATTTCGTCGAGTTCGGCATGTCTTCCAGCATGATAATGCCCAATTCACGTTAGTCGTCAAAGTTTGGGATGGTACGAATCGAATAACATACATTTTATGGTGTTCCCGGCACGTTCTCCAGATTGTAACCCTATTGAAAATCTTTGGGAAATTTTGACCCACAAAATTTATGCCCATAGTAGGCAATTATACAGTGTTGCTGAGCTGCGAGAGGCGATTGTTATAGAATGGAACTGTATAGACCAACGGTCAGCAACAGGCGGACCGCGATCCGTTTGCGGACCTAGGAAGGTCGAACCTTGGACCGCTAATTTTTTTAGATATACATATACATATACATATGTAATGTACCTACAAAACTATTCATTTAATTTGATGATGAACAACTGTCTCTTTTGTGAGATTATTGGCAAAGAAAAAGGATTAGTAAAGAGAATCAAAGATAAGAATGCAGTCTAATTGCTTATCAGTGCATAATTCACCAAGGCTTAACACCGAGTTAAATTAAGAAAATTAATATGTGATCTCATACAAAGCCTGTCTGCTTTTCGTCGCAAGCTGGATATTTTTGAAAAAGACATCTCAAAAAAAGAATTTATTCATTTTCCAACAATTCTTGAATGTAAGAAGAAAGGCTCTGAAAAAGATCTTGCATTGTTTTTAAGCTTTTTATCCGATCTTAGGAACGAATTTGCTGCAAGATTTCAAGACTTTGTAGAGATGGGTAAGCTCTCTCAATTCCTTAAATCGCCTTATTTAGTTGACGCAGCTACAGATTGGACTAGCTTGATTGCGAAGTTATTTAGTCTTTCAATGTCTATACTATAGACGATTCCATATTAAATAACCTTGTCAACAGTATGTCAAAAACAATTTTTAGATTGGTCGAAAATAGGGGCAGAAATGTCCTTTACTAATTTAGCCAAAAAAATATACTTAAAATAAAAAAGAACAGATCAAAATAAAAAAGCGGTTATACTTTTGCAATACAAAGAAAAATCTGTTTTAATTTTTAACCACCAGAAGAGAAACTAACGGAACTTTTTTTTCTTCTCAATTTACTTAATTAGTGATGCCATTCAATAAAAAATAGTAGGGTGTCATTCCCATTTTAATTTTCTACAAAACGCATTTTTACAGGTGCGGTTTTACTTATGCAAGGCACTGTAGTAAGTAAGATAATATTAATTTAAAAAAAAATAAATCATAAAATAAAATCCCGTTTTCTGTTCTTTTTAAATAAAACACTTATAATCTCGTCTGCTAGTATAGGTATTTCGTGATGAATAGCTAGAGCAGCCAAACCAGTCAAACGATCCTGCAAATAACATCCAAAGCTTATCACACTGTTATTAAAACAGACATATTTTTAATAATCTCACTTCGTTGGTCATGCTTCTTTGTATTGTTTTTATTCTCTTTACTGACTGGAGAAAGTTCTTTCGGGAGTTGACGTTGAAACCGGCAGTGTAGCTAGTTAGTAGTTATATAGCTGGAATGAAGCGCTTTTTCTTGCACATTTACCTATTATCAATTGTTGAGAGACGTAAAAAAAAATTTCAGAGTGCGTTTCTTTAACTTATTTGGTTCATGACTGGTTATGTTGAACAATTATCGTTCCCAATGGGGGGGGGGATATATCCCCCTGATCCCCCTGATCCCCCTGATCCCCCCCCCTATCTATGCCACTGCCTGACTTACTCACAAACTGACTGACTGAGACGCGAAATGCCATGCAATTCTACCTCCTCTGGTGCATTCTTGGTAACCCTAAATGATTTGCTGTACTTTACCTACAAATGAACCACATTAACATTAATCCTCAAAATGAAATCACCGTAGTTAACTACAAAAAATCAAAAATTTCATAAAAAGTAGTTTTAGTAATTTTCGATTTTCTCAAAAACTAGAAGGGATAAAACCATTCGGTTTTTTGTGTTCGATTCAGAATTAATAGTAGCATTGACCACAAAAAGCCAATTGAGCACTTCATTTTACAATTTTGAAAAAAAATTGGTCTAAACTTTTTTTTTCATTTTTTTTAACAAAATTTTGAGTTTGCATGCAAATTTTTCAAAAACTATTGACATAAATAATTTAATTTAAATTTACGATTATAGAACAGACTTCTGGCTTTCAAAACCGGTATAGTATTTTATTGTAAGTATTACCGTTGTTTTTTAATATTTTGTTTTAAATTTAAGTCATTTTTTCTAAAATCACCCCTACCTCCTAAACGGGGCGAGATAGACCCCCCCTCCCATAGCAAAAAACGCTTGTATTTGACCCTTCTACAAAAATCCCTTATCAATTTTTGGCGCCTAAGTTATCGTACTCTCCCCATCATAACAAATGCTAGACATGAATTAATATTAATTCGTTCTCGATCAAGTGAGAATGCTTACTTTTCTACGGCAGATGAAGACATAAAGCTTTCAATTTTTAAAATGCAGTGGAGAGTACCTCACATTACCTTAGCTGATTCAGATGAGCTTATATTATTAAAACAAATACAATCAAAACCAATTCAAATTCATTTTCGCAACTGGGAATTATACGAATACCCCTCACTTCCAACAGTCACTGACCATATATGGACAGTTAAAACTTCAAGTCAGCTAGAGAAGCCTAGATACATTATTATTGCTCTGCAAACTGGACGGAAAAATCAAAAAGATAAAGACGTAAGCAAATTCGATCATTGTGATATCAGTAATGTCAAGGTGCATTTGAACTCTGAGTCATACCCTCGTGAAGATTTAAATTTAAAATTTAATCTGGATCGTTATGCCATTCTATATGATATGTACAGCAAATTTCAACAATCCTATTACCAAAAGAAGTCACAGCCGCTTTTAACTAGGCAACAATTTAAGAATATCGCTCCAATCACAGTAATTGATTGTTCCCGTCAAAATGAAACTATTAAAACCGGACCTGTTGACGTTAAAATTACACTCAAAACTTCAATCCCTATTCCACCTTCAACATCAATGTATTGCTTAATATTACATGATCGTATAATCGAGTATAATGCATTAACAGGGGAAGTTCACAAAATCATTTAATTATATGCCACCTAATATAAAACTATCATTTGGAAAAGTAAGGTAGATATTAGCACATCATCAGATGGATAAAAGCTATGTATATTGTAGACTTTCAAGGCTTTAAAGGGTTACACAATGAGTTCATCTTGAAGGAGATAGCCATATTCCATGATGGACATAATCATCATTTCATTGTTTTACCTTAATCTTCCATTGGAAAACTGCTTCTCAAGTCCATTTCATTTTCAGGGTTTCGCTTAACTCAGAGTTTACTTAGTATTGAATAACTGGCATTTAATTTTTACTATCCCGGGAGCATTTCTTTAAAAAAATGTTCACCGAACGAAAAAATGTAAAGTATTATTATTCGTTATAAATAATAATGAGATATTTTTTGTAGGTACACCATGATCTGTTACTTGTGTAAAAATAATTTTAAAACCATCGAGCTTCTTATTCTTCATTTTAAAAGAATACATGATCTTAAGACAAGAAGCACATTTAGATGTATTGAACAGTCTTGTTATCACTTGATAAAGAAATTGATATAAATAAAAACGTAACAGAAATTCCTGATAAATCGAACAGTACAAAACAAAAATGTTACAAGAAAAGGAAAGCGGTTTTGATAAAATAACAGAACATTATCAGGAAGAATACGATCTTAAACTTGAGTTGGATAGTTTTTTCAAATCTGCAGTAAAATTGTCCTTAAAATTGCATTCGAATAACAACTTTAATAGAAAAGATGTATATGAAATACAAAAGAGCGTAAAAGAGTGTATCACAGATCCATTGTTAGAACTTTTCAAATCATTTTCTACACACAAATTAAATAAAGTTTGTCCAGAATTACATAACGAAATAATAAATATAGTATCGGAATGCAGAAATCCGTTCAAAATTTCAAATACTGATCATTTGCTGTTTAAATGACTGAAAGATGAACAATTTTTAGAAGACACGCAAGAATTTACCATAGAAAGAGCTGTTGAAACAGTTTTTCATAATGGAAGTCTTGTATATGATGAACAAAATGTGACTGGCATAGTTATGCCATTGCGCTTTCAATTTTGTAAAATATTTGAACAGAAGGGTTACTTAAATGATACTCTGGAAACTATGAATAAATATTATACAGATTCTCGAGTTTCCAATTTTGTTCAAGGAGAACTATGGAAACAAAAAATCAAACTATATGCTGGAAAGAAACTCATTCCGTATTTTTTATATAACGACGAATTTGAAATAAACAATCCTCTAGGATCTCATAGTGGGCAACATTCTGTAAGTAATATATATTACTCTTTTCCATGCTTACCTATAAAGGAATCGAAGCTAGAAAATGTTTATTTAGGAGCAGTTATTAAATCAAAGGACGTAAAATTGTTTGGGAATGAGAAATGTTGGAAAAGTTTAATTGAAACTTTATTCGATCTAGAAGTAAACGGAGTTGATATTGTGAATGAAGACGGTACCCAGCATGTACATTTCATTTTAGGATTGATACTTGGAGATAATTTGGGGTTAAATTCCTTTTTAAACTTTAATAGATCATTTGTGAGTAATAGTTTTTGCAGGTTTTGCAAAATGCATAAACTTGAAACTCATAATGCATGCGTTGAAAAGGAAAATTTAATGCGTAATCGAACTAACTATGCAGAGGATATTGAAACTGACGAAGCTTCAGAAAGCGGAATCAGAAGAGAATCATTATTAAACACAATACCAACTTTTCATGTTGCCGAGAACTATAGCGTGGACGTAATGCATGATCTTTTTGAGGGAGCTTGCCACTATAATATATGTCATGCAATTATTTATTTTACACAGACAGCCAAATATTTTAACCTTGAAGTTTTAAACTCAAGAAAGCGAACCTTTGATTATGGTCCTATTGAAATTGATAACTTCTCAGGCGAAATAAAAACAGCGCATTTAACAAAAAAAAATTAAGAATGTCAGCAAGAGAAATGAAAACTTTTATGTATTGCTTTCCAATTATGGTTGGCGATTATATTCCTGATGATGATTGTGTTTGGAAGTTTGTTATAAATTTCCTTGAAATAATTGACATGATCCTTTGCTTTGAAGTAAACTCAGATTTTGTGTCTCTTCTGAGGAACAAAATAAAAATACATAACCAGGAATATGTTCAGCTTTTCAATGATACGCTCAAACCAAAACACCACAACCTAATTCATTATCCAACTGTTATCAAAATGTCTGGGCCTCTAAAAACTTTTTGGTGTTTCAAATACGAGGCCAAGCATAGGCAATTTAAAGTATATTCGAACGCAACAACATCACGTAAAAATATTTGCTTGACATTGGCAAAAAAGTATCAGCTTCAATTTGCTTTTTCTTTACTGGAATCAAAGTGCAATAATAATTCTAGTGTTATATTTAAGGAATCAGACAAAACGAAAAGTTCCTACAACAATATTATATGCACGATATTAAAAAAGAGTAACCAATCTATACAATCATATGAAGAAGTAAAATTTAACGGATATCAATATAAAAATGGGTTTTACATAGCTGTTTTAAAGGACGATATTGAATTGTATATAATTTTAAATATTTTTCGTACTGAAAATTCTTCAGTTTTATTATTTTGTCAGAAACTAAATTCCATACAATACAATCCACATTTTTTGGCCTATGATATTTCAACAAATTCGTTTGGAGATTTTTCAATCATATGTATCCATGATGTTATAGGACCTCCTATTACTTTAATTAAAACGCCGAGAGGAAGAAATATGCTAAAAATTAAAGATTATTACTTTCCAAGTCGTATATAAATTCTCACTTTATTACTTTCATAAGTTCTAAACGTAATGGACACAGATGCAGAAGCCGGTGGCTGTCAAATTAATTTGACAGATATTGAATTTGAAGATGGAAATGGGAATGACGATGGCGATATCATCGTTATTAATATTGGCGCTGATGAAAGCAATAGTGGACCAGAGTATCTTCAAAACAATCTAGATCATCAAAAAGAAGAGTTAATAGCATTACTCAGCTGGGAATTGAGTTTTTTGGCTGATGTTTTAATACGTAAGAATATTTTCTATGTGTATATTTACATGTTCTTAAAATTATTTTATTTAAATAAATAAAAAATGCTTTTAATTACTTAATTTTTATAGAAAAAGAAGTATGGGTATCTGTTCTAAAGGTCATTAAAGTATGGCATATTCCAATGATCCTGAAAGATTTTGCCGATGGAATTAAAATTGTGTTTGAAGATCAGTTGGAAAAGTGGCGAAACTTCATCGGCTTGCCTCTTATAAATTCTTATAGTAGTCTCATCATTGTAACGGGTGATTTTTTAAGAGCTTGAGAACTTTTTTTAAAAAAACAACGCATAAAATTTGCAAAATCTCATCGATTCTTTATTTGAAACGTTAGATTGGTCCATGACATTTACTTTTTGAAGATAATTTCATTTAAATGTTGACCGCGGCTGCGTCTTAGGTGGTCCATTCGGAAAGTCCAATTTTGGGTAACTTTTTCGAGCATTTCGGCCGGAATAGCCCGAATTTCTTCGGAAATGTTGTCTTCCAAAGCTGGAATAGTTGCTGGCTTATTTGTGTAGACTTTAGACTTGACGTAGCCCCACAAAAAATAGTCTAAAGGCGTCAAATCGCATGATCTTGGTGGCCAACTTACCGGTCCATTCCTTGAGATGAATTGTTCTCCGAAGTTTTCCCTCAAAATGGCCATAGAATCGCGAGCTGTGTGGCATGTAGCGCCATCTTGTTGAAACCACATGTCAACCAAGTTCAGTTCTTCCATTTTTGGCAACAAAAAGTTTGTTAGCATTGAACGATAGCGATCGCCATTCACCGTAACGTTGCGTCCAACAGCATCTTTGAAAAAATACGGTCCAATGATTCCACCAGCGTACAAACCACACCAAACAGTGCATTTTTCGGGATGCATGGGCAGTTCTTGAACGGCTTCTGGTTGCTCTTCACTCCAAATGCGGCAGTTTTGCTTATTTACGTAGCCATTCAACCAGAAATGAGCATCATCGCTGAACAAAATTTGTCGATAAAAAAGCGGATTTTCTGCCAACTTTTCTAGGGCCCATTCACTGAAAATTCGACGTTGTCTAAGTTGTAAGTCTATTCATGATGAAATGTCAAAGCATACTGAGCATCTTTCTCTTTGACACCATGTCTGAAATCCCGCGTGATCTGTCAAATACTAATGCATGAAAATCCTAACCTCAAAAAAATCACCCGTTATATAAACTTTGTATATTAACTCTATAGTAGTCTCATGGAACTGAATTAAAAGTTTCTTATCTCTGCCGCAGAAATATTAATATCGCCAGTGAGATGCGGTTGTGATATAAGATATCCTACGTGGAAGGGAAAAATATAAGAAAATAAAAGAAGAGATGCGGTAGTGATATATTTTTAAAAGAGGGTAAGGGAGAAAATCCTATCTGCGTTTCTTTTTGCTGTCAGAATCAATTGTAGGTAGGTATATAAAGTTGTATATTCCAGGTGCGAGATGAATACAAACAAATAGTATTGAGAGTGTATGATAGTTTTTGTGAATTTTGTTTCATTTCTCATACAATCTGGTTTGCTTACATTTTGATTATACGATTAATCAGCGAGGCTGCCATTTTTTCGACTTTGTAATTAGATCTAGAGGCATTTGAACTTAATAAACTCAAATTTGGTTTTATTTCATTTTTGAAAACAAAATAATTTCAAATTGGCTTTATTTCGTTATGGTAACCGAAATAGTGCCAAACAGAATTTGGTAATAAAACCGAATTCAGAATATTTTATTTTGATTTATTTTTTAACAAATGGAAAGAAATGTTAGAACTCCGAGGAGGTAAACCTCCTCCATCTTTAGAGAGATAAGATGAATTTCAATGGTTCGGCCATTTATTTTTGGACATTTGACCAAAATATTTTTGAACTTTTGCCAAAAATATTTTTGGACATTTTATCAAAAATATTTTTTCAAAAAACTTTTTTCCAATAAAATTTTTTTTTCAACAATTTTTTTTAAGAAATTTTGAGAAAAACAAAAACGAAAAAAAGGTTCCATGGGGGGTACCCTCAATAACCATTTTTCGCAAATTTTTTTTAACTACTATCTAGCTTTAACGAAATGAAATAGTTTTGTATTTTTATTTTTAAAATCTGTCGAACAGTTTTTGAGAAAAAAAAATTTATAAAATTTCGAAAAAATTCGTATGGCAGGTACCGTTATTTTTTTTTTCTAAAAAAAAAAGAAAAAAACGTGGGGGGAAAATATTCAAAGTGATATCCACTAATTTTAAAGAAAATCGACCGAGCCGTTTAGGCTGTAAGTAGTCGAACAGACAGACAGGCAGACAAAATTGATTTATATATATTAAGACTAGCTGACCCGGCCACGCATTGCTGTGGCTAAAGTTTTTGTTATATTACATTATAGTAAACAATCTAAGAGGAACAATAAGAGAACATCAGTCACGGAGCCCACTATGCTTTTTCACACAGATGGTATTTGTAAAAAAATATGGTGATCTCCTTATTTGACTTTCTACTACTATAACCCTTTAGTACAATGAAATTATTTACGAACAAAGACGAAAATGTTGATGTTGGTATACAAATTCACTGGATTGAGATTTGAAGGGGAAGTACGTTGAACACAATTAATTAAAATGTTCTTACACTTGATATTAAGCATAAATCAGTAGGTACGAAATAAAAATTTATTAGATTTATTATTTCCATTTAATTTTATAACAAATATAAGTATATTACAGTATAATACAGTAAATAACATGTGACGCTTAAACTCATGAATGACGTAGGCAAGGCAGACAGTCTTAAACTTTTAAACATTAATATCTATTTTTTTGAATTATAAATACTTTCAATTTCAATTTAATTTAACACCAATCGGTGCACAATGTTTTTGGTTAACCTGTCTTTAACTAACACAAATAGATTCGACGGTTTCCCAACACGTGAACACGCAACATATAGTTGCCCATGAGAAAAACATGGATTTTCCAAATCTAAACCACAAATGGACATTGTTTGACCTTGAGATTTATTTATAGACATGGCGAAAGCTAAACGAATTGGAAACTGTAGCCTTTTGAAGGGTATGGTAGAATCTGATGGTATCATCGGAATACGTGGCAGCAGGACCACTTTTCCTTTAAACTTCCCAGCCAAAATGGTTGCTTCAAGAATGTTTCCGGTGATCTTTTTGATGACCAAACGCGTACCGTTACATAATTGAGGTGGATTCAAATTACGGAGTAGAATAATAGGGGAACCAATCTTTAATCGAAGATTATGTGGTGGCATTCCAGGGATATCTAATGAATTTAAAAATTCAATCGGAAAATTTACACTTTCATTTTCATCAACAACAGTATCGATTGATTTAAAAGACATCAGATCGCCTGGTAACAACTGTTGTATCTGGAAGTTAATTTCGTCAACATCAACGTTTTTGGCTGCCAAAATCGCCCGTTGACTAAGCCATTCATGATTCAAATAACTATTCTGTATATCCGGGAAAATACTCTTGTGCCATTTTTTCATTGATATATTAATTAACTTTTATAAAACTATGTGATATTACTTACATGTATAAATTGAAATTATTGTTCCTGTGCTCCTACTGTGGCTATGTCTCGTTCTCCTGCTGCTCTTGTTCTTATGATATTCTCTTGAAGACGCTCGTTTTTTATAATTATGTGATAATACTTACATACATATATTCAAATTAAATTATAAAGTTTTGATCAATGAAGCACAAATAAGTAAAAAACAGGTTTAATTTCACTGTATTTTCTTCATTATAATAAGAATGCAATAAATTGCGACTATAATTTGAGATTTAAACTATCCTATCTCTCAAGTTGGATCGAACTGCACATGGTGTGCGAATTTTATTATAATCGGTTAAGTGGTTTAGGAGTCCATTGAGGACAAACATCGTGACACGAGATTTATATATATTAAGATTGCGTAACGTACTTGTTCTTTCAAAAAACTATTTTGGAAAATTGAGAAAAATATCTTCAACTTGTTGTGTGTTGTTCTTGGTTCTGCCTTGCTTGACGTTCTAATTCTAAAATACAATATAACATACAAATACAATACAAATACAATACAAATACAATACAAATACAATACAAATACAATACAAATACAATACAAATACAATACAAATACAATACAAATACAATACAAATACAATACAAATACAATACAAATACAATACAAATACAATACAAATACAATACAAATACAATACAAATACAATACAAATACAATACAAATACAATACAAATACAATACAAATACAATACAAATACAATACAAATACAATACAAATACAATACAAATACAATACAAATACAATACAATACAAATACAATACAAATACAATACAAATACAATACAAATACAATACAAATACAATACAAATACAATACAAATACAATACAAATACAATACAAATACAATACAAATACAATACAAATACAATACAAATACAATACAAATACAATACAAATACAATACAAATACAATACAAATACAATACAAATACAATACAAATACAATACAAATACAATACAAATACAATACAAATACAATACAAATACAATACAAATACAATACAAATACAATACAAATACAATACAAATACAATACAAATACAATACAAATACAATACAAATACAATACAAATACAATACAAATACAATACAAATACAATACAAATACAATACAAATACAATACAAATACAATACAAATACAAATACAATACAAATACAATACAAATACAATACAAATACAATACAAATACAATACAAATACAATACAAATACAATACAAATACAATACAAATACAATACAAATACAATACAAATACAATACAAATACAATACAAATACAATACAAATACAATACAAATACAATACAAATACAATACAAATACAATACAAATACAATACAAATACAATACAAATACAATACAAATACAATACAAATACAATACAAATACAATACAAATACAATACAAATACAATACAAATACAATACAAATACAATACAAATACAATACAAATACAATACAAATACAATACAAATACAATACAAATACAATACAAATACAATACAAATACAATACAAATACAATACAAATACAATACAAATACAATACAAATACAATACAAATACAATACAAATACAATACAAATACAATACAAATACAATACAAATACAATACAAATACAATACAAATACAATACAAATACAATACAAATACAATACAAATACAATACAAATACAATACAAATACAATACAAATACAATACAAATACAATACAAATACAATACAAATACAATACAAATACAATACAAATACAATACAAATACAATACAAATACAATACAAATACAATACAAATACAATACAAATACAATACAAATACAATACAAATACAATACAAATACAATACAAATACAATACAAATACAATACAAATACAATACAAATACAATACAAATACAATACAAATACAATACAAATACAATACAAATACAATACAAATACAATACAAATACAATACAAATACAATACAAATACAAATACAATACAAATACAATACAAATACAATACAAATACAATACAAATACAATACAAATACAATACAAATACAATACAAATACAATACAAATACAATACAAATACAATACAAATACAATACAAATACAATACAAATACAATACAAATACAATACAAATACAATACAAATACAATACAAATACAATACAAATACAATACAAATACAATACAAATACAATACAAATACAATACAAATACAATACAAATACAATACAAATACAATACAAATACAATACAAATACAATACAAATACAATACAAATACAATACAAATACAATACAAATACAATACAAATACAATACAAATACAATACAAATACAATACAAATACAATACAAATACAATACAAATACAATACAAATACAATACAAATACAATACAAATACAATACAAATACAATACAAATACAATACAAATACAATACAAATACAATACAAATACAATACAAATACAATACAAATACAATACAAATACAATACAAATACAATACAAATACAATACAAATACAATACAAATACAATACAAATACAATACAAATACAATACAAATACAATACAAATACAATACAAATACAATACAAATACAATACAAATACAATACAAATACAATACAAATACAATACAAATACAATACAAATACAATACAAATACAATACAAATACAATACAAATACAATACAAATACAATACAAATACAATACAAATACAATACAAATACAATACAAATACAATACAAATACAATACAAATACAATATAAATACAATACAAATATAAATCAGCCAGTCAGCGCAGGCGCACACAAGCATGCATACATTATATTTATATGCAGAAAACCTACTGAGAAGGACAGCCTACGCTCGATTAATGGAGGCGGCGGCGGTGCGGTGGCGACGGCACTTTGCGAATGAAATTGTGTGTATGTATAAGTTTTTTTACAACGTTGTTTTGTTTTTAGAATTTGAGTTTATTAAGTTCAAATGCCTCTAGATCTAATTACAAAGTCGAAAAAATGGCAGCCTCGCTGATTAATCGTATCAAAATGTAAGCAAACCAGATTGTATGAGAAATGAAACAAAATTCACAAAACTATCATACACTCTCAATACTATTTGTTTGTGTTCATCTCGCACCTGGCATATACAACTTTATATACCTACCTACAATTGATTCTGACAGCAAAAAGAAACGCAGATAGGATTTTCTCCCTTACCCTCTTTTAAAAATATATCACTACCGCATCTCTTCTTTTATTTTCTTATATTTTTCCCTTCCACGTAGTGTATCTTATATCACAACCGCATCTCACAGGCGATATTAATATTTCTGCGGCAGAGATAATAAACTTTTAATTCAGTTCCATGAGACTACTATTGGAGGTTTCAAGATAGGGCATTGCCCCCAAATGCCCTCCCCTAGCTACGGCCATGAAGGTTCGGCGATGGCATGTCGATGGTTCTTGCAGGAAATATGATCACATTTTTTGTAGTTGAGGCATAAAGAGATGAGAGTCCTGTAATAGTGGTGCTTGGCTAATCACCTCTGAATTGGAAGAACTCTGCTAGTTATACATCAGATTTTGCATCGTTGCTGTTCGTATGCTATTCTATAAGCAATCCCTACCTCTTCTATACTGGTTGTTGCAACTGGTTCTTCATTGACTGTATAAGAGGGTTATTGGTGTGCCTTATTTTACGCTCAATAAACACCATGTAGTTTATTTATCAGCTGATTGAAAGTTTGACGACATCTAGTTTTCTGGTTCGATGACTTCATTGTTTCGAAGAGCATGTACAGTCTTAAAATCATCTGCCCGTTACTTGTTTCTTTTTTTGATAAAACCTTCGAGAAGTGTTTCCTTAAGCTGTATCAGGTTACTTCGATTGTCCCGTTCTTTAACGCAGAACCTTCATCCCTATTCTTCTTTAGCTGCTATTGCTTTGTACTGGAGTAAATTTGCATGTGCATCTTCCATCACATTTTTTCTGTCGAACTCATTCATCATCATACCACGGGGTAGTTCAACATTTGATGATATCTTGATATTTGGACCTGTAATTTCTGACGATTTTCGTAGTTGAGCTGATGTCTGTAGATTTTGGTAACTCGAATTTCTTCATTTGTATATTTTTTCTTTCATTTGACTGCTCAGTTCGTTCTGCCGCAACTAGAAAATTCTTCTATTGACGTTTGCCCTTTGAAATGTGCGCATATCTAAGATGTCTGATACCTGCCTTGCACAAAATCGATTTAGTTCTTGGCTCCACCATTTAGGAAACGTAAGATTGCGATGTGGAGCCTTAGCTTTGGAACAATATTGCTATTTATCTCTGTATTATGAGTTGTTGGAATTTGTATAGGTTGAAAGACGCTATCATTTCGTTAGGCTCTTCACCGTTCGTATTACAGCACGACACCACAAAGTCTATAAGCCTGGGTCCGTTGCCGGAAGTAAATTTGTGTAATCGACTCAAAACATATTATTTTTCAGAAGCTACGTTTTTTTGTTTAAAAAACAATCTTTTTGCTGCCGTTACCTTATATAAAGTTTTATAGGAAACTATATTGTAGAAAGGTCCAAGTAAACATATAAGGTCCTGTATACCTACCTACAGAGAATTTAAGCATTCTCAATCAAAATATTTAAATAAAATAGCTGTCTATGATGCAAGTTGTTTGGTGTGGGATCAATTTTCCAGAAATAAAATTATTCCTACCAAATAACTATAATAAAATTCGGGTATTTTGCGTTATTATCTGTTTATTCTTTGCAACCCATGTTTGGCTTAGTAAGCCAAAAACATTGCAAGTGCCATTAGTTAAAAATTTGAAAACATGGAACGAATATGAAATTTGATTAATCTTGGTTAAAACATATCTAACTTGTTGTTCAGTCATAAACAGTCACAAAGGGGCCTAATGGACTGGAAGGGGCATTTGATTTATTATTCGGTATTTTAAGATATGATTGTATCTTAACTTTGAATTCCACTCAGCTAGTGTCTTTGTCCAAAAAAATGTCTCTGGGCATTTTTTGATGCCTATTGCCTTAGGTTTAAACCCCTTAAGGGAAGCTTGATTACATCCTTCTTTATAAGCAGTAAACTGTCTATCACATCAAATTCATTCTAATCATTAAAATATTCCAAATTTAAAACAATTAGACATGTACTTAAAAATTTTCTAATAATTCAAAAACACTTTTCCCCAGTTACATTTGCAAAGATATGGAATCCCCAATGCTCACTAACCGTAACCCTACTGCAAAGCCCTTACAACTTGTATTAATTAATTTATTCACATATCAATGTAGTCTTGTAGCTGTTATTATGAACAATCCACCTGGCTTGTGTTGTTACAACTTTTCAACAACAAATTAATTGTGTGCCACGATGATGCATCTGAAAAAAAAACTTAACTGACTCCTACTAAAACTTGCCACTATATCTCTTACAATGAGGTAATTCCAGGGAGGATGCATAGCGAACAAGAAAGATAGCTTTATGGACTCCGTTGATAGCCCGCGGAATTCCCAGTTTTTTTTTGGTATGGGGACATTGTGGACGGTGATAAGAGGTTTGTTTTTTATGGTATTTTTAAATTGTTGTGATGAGTAATTTGTTATTGTTGTGATGATCAGTTTATTCTGGGACAGGGTGGGATGGTGATAAGATTTTTGTTTTTTATTGTATTTTTTTTTTTAAATTGTTGTGATGAGTAATTTAAATACTGAGGTTCAAGGTAATTTAAATTAATGTCAAATAGAATAATCAGTAAGCTATTAGCACAGATAATTATATACAGATGTCGCATGCCCATAGAAAAAACTGACATATGAAAATGAAAATCTTCATTTGAAAGAGCTTTTAAGAAAGCTGTTTCCAATTTATTATTTTAAGATTATGTGAGAAGTGCTTTTTCTCTTTAAAATGTGTGCTCTCTGAATTCACGAATAAAATCTATTTCGTCTGTTGCTCTTGCGTATTCAACTCTGTGTCTGTATTCTTCGTTTTTTTTGTTTAATACCGCCAGACCCTTTTTTTTAAATAGATTTGTTATGGACACAAGAACACAAGATACCTACATTTTTCATAGAGGGATCTTGGCAAGAAAAAATTGTATTTCGTGTGTTTATCTGGGAATATAAGGCAATTTTGTTCATAAAAAGGACACTTACTTAGATATTTTGTTGCATTTAGAAGCATAAATTTTACGTATAAAAACGTAAACACCTTACCCATCTATATTAATTCCATGCAAATTCCATATACAAATGAAGCAAAGTATCTAGGTATGACTCTAGACGCGAAACTTAAATGGAAGGCTCATGTTAAAAAGAAACGCGATGAACTCGAAAATAAACTCCGCGAATTGACATGGCTTATTGGAAGATATTCCAATCTAAGCGTGTATAACAAGCTGCTTATTTATAAGCAAGTACTGAAACCAGTTTGGACGTACGGTATACAACTTTGGGGTTGTACCAACGAAAGAAATATACAAATTTTACAAACATACCAAAACAAAGTACTTAAGACAATAGTTAATGCTCCATGGTATGTAAGAAATAGCAACTTACATAGAGACTTAAATATAGAAAGTGTAGAAAACGAAATTAAAAAATTTGCCACAGAACTAAGATCACGACTTAGAGATCATAGAAACAACGAAATCCGACAATCGCTTAGCGAGACGAACGTTTTTCGGCGATTGCACCGAACAAGACCTCTTGATCTAGCGCAACAAAATTAATTTCTCCACTCGAATCTTGTGGAACTTTCAGGTCCTCCCGTTGGGGAGCTTCCTGACAAAATGCGAACGAAACTGCTGCCAAAACTACTTGTTAAGCTCGACTTAGTTGTAGTATCTCTATAGAAGATAAGGGAGGTGTTTTTTTAGTCAGTAAAAATCTGACACTACTATAAGCATCGGGCTTATAGTGTCTTCCTGAAAATTTCTCACCTTCCTACGCAAAAAAAAAAAAAAAAAAAAAAAACAAAAAAAAAAATTTAGAAGCAAATTAGGAACTTATGTAGGTATGTCAAAGCCTTTGGATGGATTTGTGAAATAATATTATTCTCTATCTTTTTTTAGGTAGGTATACCTACCTATTTGTTCTTTGCAATTCCCTAATTATTCTAATTTCGTTGCTCAATTTTGTCTATCAGAGCCAAAAACAGAAACAGTATTGTTTGTTACTCCTAGTCCTAGTTGCTATTGCTACATACATAGATACATATATACGTATTTTGCAATCAGGTTCATGAGGTTATGATGACACCTGCAGGCAGGAAGGTTGGTTTTATTTGATTTGGTGCGATCTTTTGATGATGGCGAAAATAACGTGGTTGACTTTTTTGGGTTTGATAAAAATAAAAAAAATCTGAAAAAAATAGTTAAATTAAAACTTCAATTTGAAGTAGGGCGACAAAGAAAAAGAAAATAAAGTCCTAAGAAATTGTGGATACAGATTTTTTTACGGGTTAGTTACCTATTTATTTAATACCACCTACTTAATTAAGAGGTTGTATGGTTATGATAGGTTGTAGGTAGGTACCTATGTTTGTATGAAAAAACGCAACCAGAAGAATAACTGTAGGTACGAGAATATACATTGTAGATACATACCTACGTATACCTAGTACATTACAATTTTTAAAAAACGTATGCATAGGAATTCATTGCGTTTGTGAAAATTTATTAAAAGGTGACAATTTTCTAGTTATCAATTAGATACAAACATACAAATCAGCTGGTTAAAGCTAACGATAAAATTTAAACGAATCGAAAAATGGTTTTTTAATAAAAAAAATCGTGCGTATAACTTCGAGTTTCGGTTTGGAATAATTTTATTCTTCTTATTCTTCTTGTTTTTCATTTTTACAATTTAATATGGCCGGATGGGCGGGAAATTCAAATTTTAGACCAAATTTAAATAAGTAGTTAACAACAGTAAATTTTATTGTTTTAATTAATACATATTGATTTTTAAAATTGTTTGCATCGTATAATTATCTGTGCTACTATAGAGTTAATATACAAAGCTATTAATTCTGAATCGAACACAAAAAACCGAATGGTTTTATCCCTTCTAGTTTTTGAGAAAATCGAAAATTACTAAAACTACTTTTTATGAAATTTTTGATTTTTGGTATTTAACTACGGTGATTTCATTTTGAGGATTAATGTTAATGTGGTTCATTTATAGGTAAAGTACAGCAAATCATTTAGGGTTACCAAGAATGCACCAGAGGAGGTAGAATTGCATGGCATTTCGCGTCTCAGTCAGTCAGTTTGTGAGTAAGTCAGGTGTTACTTAAAAATAGTCAAGTCAATTTTTCAATGTTCAATGTATTAAAACCGTGTTTACAGGCATTTTGATCACAAAAAAAAAATTATAGCAAGCACCTCCCTAATCTCTAGCCAATATTGAGGCCCATGGAAAAATGTGCCGATAGATGGGTTTATTGCTCTGAGATCAACTTTTATATGGATTGCACCAGAGAAACTTTTAAATCATTAGTCTTGAGCAAAATTTAAGTAACGTTATTTATTAAAATAAAAGATTAACTATGTAAATCATTTAAATGTAATTTGAATTTTATATACCCACCTACAAATTTGTAACTATATATTTACTTATGTATCTTAGTCTGTAAGAGTATAATATTATGCTCTGTTTGATGAATAAATAATAATAATAATATTGTATTCTTACAATTTTTGTCACCTTTTTGAGTTGGAGTTGAGGGGAGTTGACGCTTTAGTTGGAATTAGACTAAGAACGCGATGCTTTTGAAATATTTTTTTTGAAATATTGAAAAGTTATTTAATTTAGGATGAACTAGTGGATGCTTTGTCGCCATTCTTTATTCAAAGAAAAAAATACTTCACTCTTACAAAGGTTGAATAACGAATGACCTTGGTAAACAATAACCTGTACCATATTAGCATTAAAAATGTTAGACACAAACAATAAACATACATATTAATTAAGGAATTATATAAATTTGCTGCATTCGTACAGTAGTACCTAGGTAATGTGAATTTTTCATAATGTATTAAATTTTCATGTCTGAACATTTTAAATGAGCAACTTTTGGCTACGTAAATACATATATTTAGTAGACATTGGTTATAGACCATAGGGTAAATTCAAAGTTTCTTTAAATTCAGATTCTGTAAATGCAAAAGAAACCTTGCATACACCCAACCTCGCACATACCCCAAATCCTATAGTGTGCCCAGGCAGGGGGGTTGCAGGGGGGCAGCATGCCCCCCATACATATATCACTGTTTATACGCTGTAATGCGTAAGTAAGCAAAAAAAGCAAATATCCCATAAAAAAGTAGTTTTAGTTATTTTCAATTTTCTCAAAAACTAGACGACATAAAATCATATAGTTTTCAGTTTTTGAATAAGAATAAATTAGAGCAACGAATTTTAGGAAAAATAATAATATATAACTTTGCAGTTTTGAAAAATTAAACTTTAAACTTTTTTTTTATATTTTTTTTCACCAAAATTTGAGTTTAAAACTCGTTTTTTCAAAAACTGTGCATAGATTCTACTTGATTTAAAAATTATCTAATAGATCAGAGTATTGGCTTTAAAAAAAGATATACCTAATACTTAATTGTAAGTATTACCGTTATTTTTTAATATTTTTGTTTCCATTTTAGTACCTTTTTTTATAAAATTGCCCCTCCCGCCCAAACGGGGGGAGATAGACCCCCCCCTCCCATAGTAAAAACTGCTTGTATTGAACTGTTCTACAAAAAACCGTTATTATTTCTTGGCGCCTAAGTTATCGTACTCTTGCCGTTATGATCTTTTTGTAATCTTCGGCAAATCCTAATAGACTTTTTAATGGAACACAAAAGTTGAAGGTACCCAATGAAAGTGAAATGCTGTCACTTCCAGACCATGAAGCATTTTCCAAACTCTTGCTTTCGTTTTCATTCAACGATATAAAATTTTTTAATGTTGTTGTGACCCCGACATTTTTATTGTTCTCGATATCCATTCCATTAAGTTCATAATGTATTTCCTCAAACGGAAATGCCATTGCATTATTACATAATTTACTGTAGATGAAGGTGTTCCATCAGGTTTTGTTAGACTTTCTTCTATGTAAATGAAACTTTCACTGGGTAAAATACACAAGTCCTGCTGTTGTATTGGGATATATAATTATTATAGACCAACATTATGCAGATTTTAGAGTTAGATGCAATCGTACAGTTATTGTTTCCCCTCTAAAATTTATCAAGTCACCTTCCTGGTCTACGAACTTAAGTGTAAGAGAAGTTATACGTTTGACATTCACTGGTAAATAGATAACATTTTTTGGAACTTCTATGATTTTATACCCGGCCGCAGCTTCTGGTGAAAATTCGTGAATTGTATGCACTGGGTTATTATTTAAATACGAACCAACAATGATATTACATTCGATTCGTATTACATTTACTTTGTTTATATCAACAGGTAAATCTGACAAGTGTGATACACCCGGTTTAAGCACTCGTTTAGTAAAGCCAACTAACTTCCCGATAGTTCTTGGTCTATCAAAAAATATTTCCTCATTACTTTCAACTGTTGTTTTTAGTAAATTATTATTTCGTCTATTTCGTAAGATCCTACAGGAATTTCAATTTCATGATCAACCACATGAAACAAATTGTTTCGCTCGTCAACATTTGGTATAGAGTTGTATCATGGTTTTCATGGTTTTCATGGTTTTTTTCATGGTTTTATGGTTTTTAATGGCTTTTTGGGTTTTAATGGCTTTTTAAACGTTTTATTTTTCTTTGTCGGCATGAGCGGCGCACAATTCGGTTCAGTTTTTCTTTTTTGTATGACCCTTTTTATATTGGTTTTTGTTGGCTGTGTTTTTTATTGCTTTTTAAATGTTTGGTTTTTGTGTTGGGAAAAAAAAAGGAAGTATTTTGACATTGTCATTGAGGATCGGTATTGGAAAATATCAGTCAAGTGCATTTTTTAAAATGTACTGTTGCCCGTTGATGTTTTTCAAGTATCTCGTTGCAGATAGGGATAAATATACATCTGTTTGTCATCAGATATACGGACTTTTTACATGAGGACTTTGACCTAGTGCGATAGGATTTGGTGGTGGTTGTTTTTAACACGTCGCACAGTGCGGCGACTAGTGGAAAAAAATAAAAAAAAAAAATGTGCCAAAAATGTGAAGCAAGTATGCCAAATTCAAGGTAATAAGTCTAAATGAATGAATCAACAGTTTATTTATGATAAAGTTCAATTTTCTGTTGTCAGAGATCGTCAGAAGATCAGCAAAATAACAAATAGTGATTTGTAGGATTTGTACTTACCGGTTGAAAGAGCGTTTACTGAAGAAAAGAAAAGAACATACGAAATTTTTTTCGCTATCCTCACAATCAGGAGAGAAAATATAATTATTCTAACTGCATATTTTTTTTTTACATGTAACTTTAATTTTTTTTTTGAGAGTCCAATTCAAAGCTTCTTTTTTCGTGTTAAGCACTGACTTTGACAAGTCCTATATTTTGTGTGGTGCCATATGGGAAAAAAGTGTTTTTATTTAAAGAAAGAAAACAATCATATCTTTTAAAAAAAGTAAGTTTTTTTTGCAACAACTTGCACTTTTTCTTGCAACAAGTGTTTGTTTACGAGCATTTTTTATAGAATGTGTTCAAACAGAGAGCTTTTTGATGTTTGGTTTTCCATCTCAACAGCCCCAGTACCTGGTGTATTGCAGTTTATGGATATAAAATTAAATATGCAATCAAATTTAGAAACTAAAGATCAGAAAATCTTAGCAAGACACGCATCAACAACTTGCTCAGAAATAAATAAACGTTGTCACTTCCATCGCTTATACACTCGAAGACTCTGATAGTGATCTTTTTTCGTAATTTTTTATTTTTCGGTTTTTCTTTTTGTTATTACTTTTTTTGAATAATTATTTTTGTCAACAATAAAAGCATCCATTATATTTGGCAAGATATTTTATGCGATATATTCTGTGGTCGTTGTGCTTTGAAAAAATTTATATTTTCCTACTAACCTTTAAAATATTACAACTTTTGTATATCGAATAATCATCAAATTTTTTAAATGTGTGGCTTCTAACTAATCATTTTACAATTGTAGGCGTGGCAGTGGGTGGATTTTTGTTCAAATAAATTTTTCTTATCAAACACATTAATTTTGTACATTTTTTCAATATCATACGAAAAATTTAAAAAAAAATCAATTTTATAGCAAAAGTGGGCGTGTCAGTGGGCGAAATTTGCGCTATTTTAACTCATAATTTCTTCACCGACCAGAATATTAATAATTAAAATCACCATCGTACTAGAAGTTTTCATGTAACCAATTTATGTATTACCAAAAATGGGCGTGGTAGGGGGCGTAAAAATTCCTCAAATTGAGTAAAATCCCCTATTTATTACATTTAGTAACCAATTTTTGATCACAGCTATCTTGATTTTGAAAAATAGATTTTTTTCCACTACCTGCATACAATCGACGCACTGTGCGTCGTACTGTTGCTGTCCGGTTGTGTGTTTCAAGTGTCGTTGTAGCTAGGAACATATTATTTGTATAGATATTTTTGTTTGTCATCAGGTATGCTGACTGTGTTTAGATGAGTGCATCGGTCCAGTCGGATATTTTTAATAGATTTTTTATTGTTTTGTTTTTTCTCTGCGGTACGAGGCTGCTGGTTTTTTGTTGATTTGTTTCGGGGGTGGGTGAATTATGGATTGGTTAAAGAAGATGTGGTGCATGAGATCTTTTGTGGAGTTTTAATTGGTTTTTGTATATTGAGGATACCGATCCTCAATATAATATATGTCAAGTGAATCTTATGCACTAATGTTGAAGCTAGAAACATATGTGTTTTATTTTATGACTTTTTAGATGAGGGCATCGATCGAGTGCGTTAGAATTTGGTGGTGGTTGAGGGTTAAAATTGATATCAATTTTGTGGTGTGTACTAGCGAGAAGTGTGTGTGTGTTGGAGTTTGAATTTAAAAGAGTAACGATGAGAAGGGATATGTTTTTGTTTCTATTTTTGTTTTAATGGTGTGCCTTGGGGATGATGGTATTGTTTGATGTTTGAATTAAAAGATTGGTGGTTGCTTGTGCGCAGATGGGCGTACGGTGGTGTGTTGGGGTCTACGGTTGCTATTTTCAAATGAAATGAGTATGAATATATCTTAAATAAAAGTAAATTGAAATCATTGTAATAAAATAAAGCTTTTTATTTTAATAATATACATAAAAGATGGTTTTTATTTATTTTCTTTTGAAATAGGTATCCATGAATTGTGATCGGATGCAAAACCAAGCCATTTTACAAATAATTGATCTTTTTTCCTTCGCAGCACTTTTTCGATTAGATAAGTATCGGGAAACTTAGATTTTTGTAGTTCAAGCTCATAGAACCCGCCTTTTATGGGGTTTCCCTGATAGTCTTCTAACAGATATGTAACTGGATTTGTATGTTGAACTTTGGTTATTTTAAAGATTTCTGTTGTCCAATTCGGTGTGTATCCTTTATCAAATACATGCTTGTATTTACTAATTCTTACAAAATCTCCCACCTTGAACTTTGGAGTAATATGAATTTTGATGTGATCATATATAGTTGAAAGTATTTGCTTTTCATTTGTAGCATTGACTTTGGACGGCTTCATTTTAATAGTGCGATGTTTTGAATTGTTGTACTTTTTAGTTAGTGTATCTATCATATTTATCCAACAGTATGAACCATTAGCACTGAACTCTTTCCACATAAGGTTTTTCAAAGTGCGATTAAATCGTTCGACAATCGAAGCTTTAAGAGGTGAAAATGTTGAATAATGATTGATGTGAAGTTTTTTCATAAGACTTTGAAAAGTAGTGTTGAAAAATTCTTTCCCGTCATCTGTTTGTAAATTGTTGGGAATGCGGCCTTTATTTAATATATTTTCCATAGCTTCAGTGACACTCGATCCGGTTTTATTTTTAATAGGAGCTGTCCAAGCAAATTTAGAAAATGTATCAATTACCGTAAGAAGATATCGATTATTTTCATTATCTGCTGAATATGCCCCCATTTCTACTAGATCAGCTTGCCATAAATCATCAAGCCCCTTGATAATGACTCGCCTTTTTTGGAAATTTCTTCTTGCTGACTTATGCAGTTCTTCGACAACGTCTCTTTTACTCATCTTTTCACAGAATGATTAAAACAACAAAACATTTTACCTTTTTATTAGTTTATTCATTTAAGATTTGTTTATAAAAATTTACAATTCTCTTAATTTTATTAATTTTTATTTTAATTTGAAAACATGCACAAGTATCTGGTCCTTCATAGCACAAGTTTGGTGACCAGTTTGAAGTACAGTTCAGGAAATGAAATTTATTTGGTGACATAATATAATCATCCTTTTCGAATCTCTTTACAAACAAAATACAATTCATAGCTTCTGAAAAGTGTGCCTCATGTATGATATGTTGGTTGGATTTTAAAAAGGCTAGAAGATCATCAATGACTAATTTAATTTTAAAAGAAGACATGTTTTTCGTTTGAATTATGAATGGAAACTGAATTCAAAATAAAGTAAATAAGAAACATTATTTTTAAAAATATTTATTTTAATCTTTCATACAACGACATTATTTTTTTAATTCTTATCAACCTATTTTCAACCATATAGCATGCACATGTGTCTGGTCCTTCTTTGCATAAATTTGAAGACCAAGGGCAGGTAGGAAAATGGCAACCATAATCAGATGTTGTCGAAGATACATTGATAAATCGTTTCAAGAAGACCATGCAGTTCAAAAGTTCCGTATGATGTTCGTCTAGTAAGATGTTCTTATTTTTAATAACGAATTTCAAGATTTGATCAAAAATCAATGTGGGGTTTATTTTGGGCATCGCGATTTAATGACTGTTCACCTAGGTATTTAAGTAAAGACTAAATTGATTTTAAGTAGACATTAGACATGATATGTTTTCCCTTGTTAAAGTATTTTTCAATTTCGATTTGAAAGCTTTGTCTTAATTGACCAGTTTGCTGATCAACATAGCTTTTGGAAGCAGCGTCTCCTTGTTCTTCAGGTTCCTGAATGTTTTTTAATCGTTTTCCATTTATGTTGTAATCACCGTTTTCTGTTTTGAGAAATCCCTCGCCAGGTGGTCCAGGCAATCCTGACTCGCCCTGCGGTCCCGGCTCTCCTTGTTTGCCTCTTGGACCCCTAGGTGGGGTCCTATATGAATAACGACCAAATTTATCAACACTCATTTTTTTATTCGATAATATCGGCTTCTTTAAGTTCTTCAATAATTGAAACAATTTCGTTAGAATGATTGTTATTTCCAGCTTGTTGTGAAGCAATGAGAAGTCTCATTCGATCTACAAGCTCATTAGGGTTATCCCAAAATATATAGTCCTTTTTCAGTTTTGATAATTGCATCAATCCATTTCCCGATTGTGGTGTTGATAGTGAATGTGTTGGATTATTAGAAGTATTTGTATTGAATCCTAATAATTTCTTAATTATTTTCGTATACTTATGACCCCGATTGCCACGTATTTGTCCGTGTGAATCATGTCCAACCCTATGTGTATTTGTTTCATATAATATGGTCTTGTAATTTTTTAAATCTTCATCAGTGTAGATGCTTTTATCTGGTATTTTCTTAAATATAAGCTCATACAAACCATTTGTTCCTTCAAAGGTTTTATTTTTTATTTGTATATCTTTTCCAAGAATGATTAATTCACCATTTCCAATGTACCACTTCTCATCTTTTGAATATACCCCATACGTTTTATCAAGCGTGTTTGAATTATTTATAAACAAATCTACGTATTTTTTAGGTGTATCATGGAATTCTTCTTGTAATATGAGCTCTGAAAAGTTACGGTGGTTAAGGCTTTTCTTTGGTCGTTTTGGGGTGATGCTATCAGTTAATTCAGGTGAACTGTTAATAAAAGTGTTTGGTGTGATGAATTCATCTCTTAAATATTGTTCCTTTCCTGGGCTTTCAAATTCATTTTCTTGTACTTGTTGTTGTTTAAATTTGCGTTTTGTTTTGTTAATAGGACTTTCAATAAAGTAATTTTGATTTTGTTCTTCTTGTTTTGTGTTTGATTTTTTCACTAACTCATTTAGGGGTCTGGTAATGGGTCTTAGAGTTTCCTCAATTTCGGTTTCGTAAGCTTCTCTACCAGTCCTTAGAGCTTTGTATTTCTTTCGCAGAGCATCGGTGGTTTTAATAAGCTCCTTTGTTAGTTTTTCGTCTATGTTAATCATATTCTAAGATTTATTTCTTCATACAAATGCAGTTGAAAAATAAGACTCGAAGTTGTTGGAAAAGCCTTTGGATGGTTTTCAAACTGAATTTTATATTGTAGTTACTGGTCTTAACTGTTAAATACTGCGTCTCAAACTGGTTTGAACCGCTTTTTACTGCTATAATCTGCTCACTGAACTGCTCTGTACTGCTCTTATAGAACATAACTGTTCATATGATGCAAAAATCAAAAATTTTATTGGCACTTGCCAATCTTTGGATGCCATGCCAATCATTAGCAAAAGTGCCAATCATTGGGTTGATTGGCACTGTGCCAATCTTTGGTAAATGAAAAAGTTACAGGTTTTTATAATTTTGTATCAATTTTCCTTAGGTTGATAATACACTTTTTTATCAATCAATAAAAATCTAATCTAATCTCGGCCTTAATGTAAACATAATATAACTTAAAAGACTTAAATATAATTATAAAAATAAATTACCTTTTATTTATTAAATTATATAATAGAGTTACACTATTTGTTTATTTTGTTTTTATTGTTTTTAATAAACTTTAAAAATTAAACAAAATCAATGTGCCAATCATTGGTTTGTTCAGTGCCAATGATTGGAAAATGGTGCCAATCATTGGTAAAAGGACATTGTTTTAATTTTTATTAAATATTTATTAATTTTAACAAAAAAAATAGGGTATTTAATGTTTTTCACTAAACAAAAATACAATTAAAAATTAAAACTAACAAAAAAAAATTGTCGTTTCTTAATTCCCCATACGTTATATAAGCCGAATAAGTGGGGAGTAACCTTAAGGTGCCAATGATTGGTCGGTTTACCCTACTAAAAAAAAATGAAATATTATTTCTTAAAATCTCATCATGATGTTCTTCAAGTAAATCATATTTATGAGTCCTTAAAAAAACTCATAATTTCATTTAAAATTAAATATATGTTTATATTTGTCATGGTATGGTATCGTTTTGATTTACAAATGATAACTGAATTCAATATCGGTTAGTTATATTTTTGTTTTGGTATATACAAAATATTTGGTTCCCTTTCTATCTTAAGAAGAAAATACTTTCGAAGATCGGACAGTATTAAAATTCTGTAGATCAAGGTATTCTCTTAATATTTTTTCTTTATTTTCCAATTCATCATCTATGTAGGCTTTGTTTACTGCTTGATTAGGCATTACAGGACTTCCAACATTTTGAAGACGTTTTCCTTCAATATCAAAGTCATCATTCTCAAATTGCTTAAATCCATTACCAGGTGTTCGTGCAGGATCAGCGATTGGTCTTTGAAATTTGTTAGAGCTTCTTCCGAACTTGTCAACACTTTAATAATTAATTAAATAATTGATACATTAAATTTTATTCACGCAACGTTTTGCAGTCTTGAGAATCATATACTTTTTTTTTTTGTCTTTATAAGTTTTTTAAGCGTATTCATAATGGTATCTATATCTGTAGGTAATATACATACTTCTTATATGAACAGATGAATACAGGGCAGTTCCATACAGGGCAGTTCCATACAGGGCAGTTCAAAACAGATCAGTTCAATACAGGGCCGTTCAATACAGGCCAGTTCAATACAAGGCAATTTAAGATAGGTGTATTAATATAAAGGGGCTGTATCGAAAAATGAAGGATCGGAAGTCGAAAAGACACAACTTGTAAACAATTGTATAGCATTTCTATTTGATGAAATTCGATATGAATAATATTGAAATAGATAACAATCGTAATGTTGGGATCGCAACTTCTATCAAAAATTACATTTCTTTGAATCAAAATGAAAGCGTTATGTTGTATAATGGAGGCTGGTGTCCAAATTCTTCAATCAAATTAGATGGATTACATTTAAATTTTTACTTACTACTTAATATGCTTTTGGGTTTTGCAGAGGATTTCAAAAAAAAAAAAAAAAAATATTCCTAACGCTCGATATGACTTAATTCTAACACTTTCTCATGAGTAATTTGTTAGTTTATTTAAGCTGAAGACTCGTATCTTAAAAGATTAATTTAAATTTCTATGCAATGTTTTAGGATTTACGAGTACATCTTTTGTGGGTGATAATGACATATATGTATGTATGACGGTAAGTGCGGATGCGGTATTAGATTGAAAATGTGTTCGTCTTGTGTTATGAGAATAGTATTTTATGTCTATATGATTCATATTTTGAACTGAAAATGTACAGCTATTTGTGAGAAATGTATGATTTGATGATACTTAGGCATGGGCGGGGTTCTGAATCGTGGGGGTATGGGGAAACAAGGTCTGAAGCATATTGGGACCAAAGTCTGGGGGGTGTGGGGGAGCAAGTTCTGGGGTATGGGGGAACAAGGTCTGGAGCATGGGAAGTAATGGCTGGGTTTGGGGAATTATATATAAACATTACCAAAAGTATTTTATAATAAATTATTTTATAACAATCTGTTTTTAATATTAGACATTTGTTTTTGAAATTAAAAATTAAAAATCATTGAACAAATTTTCTTATAAAGTTACTAAGTATTTAAAGTGTATAAATTTGTTTGATTTTGAACTTGATTGTTCTGTAAATTTGCATTAACCAAAAACACATTGTTATAAAATAATTTATTATAAAATACTTTTGGTAATGTTTATATATAATTCCCCAAACCCAGCCATTACTTCCCATGCTCCAGACCTTGTTCCCCCATACCCCAGAACTTGCTCCCCCACACCCCCCAGACTTTGGTCCCAATATGCTTCAGACCTTGTTTCCCCATACCCCCACGATTCAGAACCCCGCCCATGCCTAAGTATCATCAAATCATACATTTCTCACAAATAGCTGTACATTTTCAGTTCAAAATATGAATCATATAGACATAAAATACTATTCTCATAACACAAGACGAACACATTTTCAATCTAATACCGCATCCGCACTTACCGTCATACATACATATATGTCATTATCACCCACAAAAGATGTACTCGTAAATCCTAAAACATTGCATAGAAATTTAAATTAATCTTTTAAGATACGAGTCTTCAGCTTAAATAAACTAACAAATTACTCATGAGAAAGTGTTAGAATTAAGTCATATCGAGCGTTAGGAATATTTTTTTTTTTTTTTTTGAAATCCTCTGCAAAACCCAAAAGCATATTAAGTAGTAAGTAAAAATTTAAATGTAATCCATCTAATTTGATTGAAGAATTTGGACACCAGCCTCCATTATACAACATAACGCTTTCATTTTGATTCAAAGAAATGTAATTTTTGATAGAAGTTGCGATCCCAACATTACGATTGTTATCTATTTCAATATTATTCATATCGAATTTCATCAAATAGAAATGCTATACAATTGTTTACAAGTTGTGTCTTTTCGACTTCCGATCCTTCATTTTCGATACAGCCCCTTATATTAATACACCTATCTTAAATTGCCTTGTATTGAACTGGCCTGTATTGAACGGCCCCTGTATTGAACTGATCTGTTTTGAACTGCCCCTGTATGGAACTGCCCTGTATGGAACTGCCCTGTATTCATCTGTTCATATAAGAAGTATGTATATTACCTACAGATATAGATACCATTATGAATACGCTTAAAAAACTTATAAAGACAAAAAAAAAAAGTATATGATTCTCAAGACTGCAAAACGTTGCGTGAATAAAATTTAATGTATCAATTATTTAATTAATTATTAAAGTGTTGACAAGTTCGGAAGAAGCTCTAACAAATTTCAAAGACCAATCGCTGATCCTGCACGAACACCTGGTAATGGATTTAAGCAATTTGAGAATGATGACTTTGATATTGAAGGAAAACGTCTTCAAAATGTTGGAAGTCCTGTAATGCCTAATCAAGCAGTAAACAAAGCCTACATAGATGATGAATTGGAAAATAAAGAAAAAATATTAAGAGAAATACCTTGATCTACAGAATTTTAATACTGTCCGATCTTCGAAAGTATTTTCTTCTTAAGATAGAAAGGGAACCAAATATTTTGATATATACCAAAACAAAAATATAACTAACCGATATTGAATTCAGTTATCATTTGTAAATCAAAACGATACCATACCATGACAAATATAAACATATATTTAATTTTAAATGAAATTATGAGTTTTTTTAAGGACTCATAAATATGATTTACTTGAAGAACATCATGATGAGATTTTAAGAAATAATATTTCATTTTTTTTTAGTAGGGTAAACCGACCAATCATTGGCACCTTAAGGTTACTCCCCACTTATTCGGCTTATATAACGTATGGGGAATTAAGAAACGACAATTTTTTTTTGTTAGTTTTAATTTTTAATTGTATTTTTGTTTAGTGAAAAACATTAAATACCCTATTTTTTTTGTTAAAATTAATAAATATTTAATAAAAATTAAAACAATGTCCTTTTACCAATGATTGGCACCATTTTCCAATCATTGGCACTGAACAAACCAATGATTGGCACATTGATTTTGTTTAATTTTTAAAGTTTATTAAAAACAATAAAAACAAAATAAACAAATAGTGTAACTCTATTATATAATTTAATAAATAAAAGGTAATTTATTTTTATAATTATATTTAAGTCTTTTAAGTTATATTATGTTTACATTAAGGCCGAGATTAGATTAGATTTTTATTGATTGATAAAAAAGTGTATTATCAACCTAAGGAAAATTGATACAAAATTATAAAAACCTGTAACTTTTTCATTTACCAAAGATTGGCACAGTGCCAATCAACCCAATGATTGGCACTTTTGCTAATGATTGGCATGGCATCCAAAGATTGGCAAGGTGCCAATAAAATTTTTGATTTTTGCATCATATGAACAGTTATGTTCTATAAGAGCAGTACAGAGCAGTTCAGTGAGCAGATTATAGCAGTAAAAAGCGGTTCAAACCAGTTTGAGACGCAGTATTTAACAGTTAAGACCAGTAACTACAATATAAAATTCAGTTTGAAAACCATCCAAAGGCTTTTCCAACAACTTCGAGTCTTATTTTTCAACTGCATTTGTATGAAGAAATAAATCTTAGAATATGATTAACATAGACGAAAAACTAACAAAGGAGCTTATTAAAACCACCGATGCTCTGCGAAAGAAATACAAAGCTCTAAGGACTGGTAGAGAAGCTTACGAAACCGAAATTGAGGAAACTCTAAGACCCATTACCAGACCCCTAAATGAGTTAGTGAAAAAATCAAACACAAAACAAGAAGAACAAAATCAAAATTACTTTATTGAAAGTCCTATTAACAAAACAAAACGCAAATTTAAACAACAACAAGTACAAGAAAATGAATTTGAAAGCCCAGGAAAGGAACAATATTTAAGAGATGAATTCATCACACCAAACACTTTTATTAACAGTTCACCTGAATTAACTGATAGCATCACCCCAAAACGACCAAAGAAAAGCCTTAACCACCGTAACTTTTCAGAGCTCATATTACAAGAAGAATTCCATGATACACCTAAAAAATACGTAGATTTGTTTATAAATAATTCAAACACGCTTGATAAAACGTATGGGGTATATTCAAAAGATGAGAAGTGGTACATTGGAAATGGTGAATTAATCATTCTTGGAAAAGATATACAAATAAAAAATAAAACCTTTGAAGGAACAAATGGTTTGTATGAGCTTATATTTAAGAAAATACCAGATAAAAGCATCTACACTGATGAAGATTTAAAAAATTACAAGACCATATTATATGAAACAAATACACATAGGGTTGGACATGATTCACACGGACAAATACGTGGCAATCGGGGTCATAAGTATACGAAAAAAAGAGGCTGGGTGCGACCCACACTGATAACTTCCCATTTGTTTAAAAAAAACGGTTAATTCAATATTTGTCAAAATTTTACAAATTGTACAAAATTATACTATGTATAAAATAAACTAAATTAGAAGTCAATATCACGACTAGTTCTCGAGAAATTTAAGTCGAAAAAACAATTTTTACCAATTTTCAATAGAGTTTTATATAGTTTTTTATTTTTTGTAAAAAAAACTGTAAACTGATTTTTTTTGAAATTTTCACAAGTTGTCAAACACATTATTTTTCGTAAATAAAATTATTTTGAGTTTCAAATTGTTTTCCGTTCTTAGAATATCTGGGTTATGAAATTTTTTTTTCAGTTTTTTTTATTTAAAAAAATAACGGTATGTTCATTTTTTTCAAAATTCATACCAAATCTGTATGACCTTATAATGAGTACATTAAATTCAAAATCAAATCAATAGCATTATTTTTTCGTGAGATATTTGAAACTAACCAAAATTTTTAATTTTTTTTTAAACCGTTATAGTGAAAAAACTACTCACTGAATTTTAATAAACGCCCTTTCAGCCTCTTTCGAAGTTATTATCTATTAAACAAAATTTATTTGAGGTCGATATCTTTACTCGTTCTTGAGATATCGACGACGAAAAATGGTACCAGAACGTACGGACGTACGAACGTACGAACGTACGAACGTACGAACGTACGAACGTACGAACGTACGAACGTACGAACGTACGAACGTACGTACACACACACACACAGACATCTCTCTAAAAATGATTGATATAGCCTCTAGGGACCTTGAAACGTCGAGAAATGTCAAAAATTCCAATTTGACAAATCGGACCGATTACAATAACTCCCTATGGGAAGTTAATAATTAAGAAATTATTAGGATTCAATACAAATACTTCTAATAATCCAACACATTCACTATCAACACCACAATCGGGAAATGGATTGATGCAATTATCAAAACTGAAAAAGGACTATATATTTTGGGATAACCCTAATGAGCTTGTAGATCGAATGAGACTTCTCATTGCTTCACAACAAGCTGGAAATAACAATCATTCTAACGAAATTGTTTCAATTATTGAAGAACTTAAAGAAGCCGATATTATCGAATAAAAAAATGAGTGTTGATAAATTTGGTCGTTATTCATATAGGACCCCACCTAGGGGTCCAAGAGGCAAACAAGGAGAGCCGGGACCGCAGGGCGAGTCAGGATTGCCTGGACCACCTGGCGAGGGATTTCTCAAAACAGAAAACGGTGATTACAACATAAATGGAAAACGATTAAAAAACATTCAGGAACCTGAAGAACAAGGAGACGCTGCTTCCAAAAGCTATGTTGATCAGCAAACTGGTCAATTAAGACAAAGCTTTCAAATCGAAATTGAAAAATACTTTAACAAGGGAAAACATATCATGTCTAATGTCTACTTAAAATCAATTTAGTCTTTACTTAAATACCTAGGTGAACAGTCATTAAATCGCGATGCCCAAAATAAACCCCACATTGATTTTTGATCAAATCTTGAAATTCGTTATTAAAAATAAGAACATCTTACTAGACGAACATCATACGGAACTTTTGAACTGCATGGTCTTCTTGAAACGATTTATCAATGTATCTTCGACAACATCTGATTATGGTTGCCATTTTCCTACCTGCCCTTGGTCTTCAAATTTATGCAAAGAAGGACCAGACACATGTGCATGCTATATGGTTGAAAATAGGTTGATAAGAATTAAAAAAATAATGTCGTTGTATGAAAGATTAAAATAAATATTTTTAAAAATAATGTTTCTTATTTACTTTATTTTGAATTCAGTTTCCATTCATAATTCAAACGAAAAACATGTCTTCTTTTAAAATTAAATTAGTCATTGATGATCTTCTAGCCTTTTTAAAATCCAACCAACATATCATACATGAGGCACACTTTTCAGAAGCTATGAATTGTATTTTGTTTGTAAAGAGATTCGAAAAGGATGATTATATTATGTCACCAAATAAATTTCATTTCCTGAACTGTACTTCAAACTGGTCACCAAACTTGTGCTATGAAGGACCAGATACTTGTGCATGTTTTCAAATTAAAATAAAAATTAATAAAATTAAGAGAATTGTAAATTTTTATAAACAAATCTTAAATGAATAAACTAATAAAAAGGTAAAATGTTTTGTTGTTTTAATCATTCTGTGAAAAGATGAGTAAAAGAGACGTTGTCGAAGAACTGCATAAGTCAGCAAGAAGAAATTTCCAAAAAAGGCGAGTCATTATCAAGGGGCTTGATGATTTATGGCAAGCTGATCTAGTAGAAATGGGGGCATATTCAGCAGATAATGAAAATAATCGATATCTTCTTACGGTAATTGATACATTTTCTAAATTTGCTTGGACAGCTCCTATTAAAAATAAAACCGGATCGAGTGTCACTGAAGCTATGGAAAATATATTAAATAAAGGCCGCATTCCCAACAATTTACAAACAGATGACGGGAAAGAATTTTTCAACACTACTTTTCAAAGTCTTATGAAAAAACTTCACATCAATCATTATTCAACATTTTCACCTCTTAAAGCTTCGATTGTCGAACGATTTAATCGCACTTTGAAAAACCTTATGTGGAAAGAGTTCAGTGCTAATGGTTCATACTGTTGGATAAATATGATAGATACACTAACTAAAAAGTACAACAATTCAAAACATCGCACTATTAAAATGAAGCCGTCCAAAGTCAATGCTACAAATGAAAAGCAAATACTTTCAACTATATATGATCACATCAAAATTCATATTACTCCAAAGTTCAAGGTGGGAGATTTTGTAAGAATTAGTAAATACAAGCATGTATTTGATAAAGGATACATACCGAATTGGACAACAGAAATCTTTAAAATAACCAAAGTTCAATATACAAATCCAGTTACATATCTGTTAGAAGACTATCAGGGAAACCCCATAAAAGGCGGGTTCTATGAGCTTGAACTACAAAAATCTAAGTTTCCCGATACTTATCTAATCGAAAAAGTGCTGCGAAGGAAAAAAGATCAATTATTTGTAAAATGGCTTGGTTTTGCATCCGATCACAATTCATGGATACCTATTTCAAAAGAAAATAAATAAAAACCATCTTTTATGTATATTATTAAAATAAAAAGCTTTATTTTATTACAATGATTTCAATTTACTTTTATTTAAGATATATTCATACTCATTTCATTTAAAAATAGCAACCGTAGACCCCAACACACCACCGTACGCCCATCTGCGCACAAGCAACCACCAATCTTTTAATTCAAACATCAAACAATACCATCATCCCCAAGGCACACCATTAAAACAAAAATAGAAACAAAAACATATCCCTTCTCATCGTTACTCTTTTAAATTCAAACTCCAACACACACACACTTCTCGCTAGTACACACCACAAAATTGATATCAATTTTAACCCTCAACCACCACCAAATTCTAACGCACTCGATCGATGCCCTCATCTAAAAAGTCATAAAATAAAACACATATGTTTCTAGCTTCAACATTAGTGCATAAGATTCACTTGACATATATTATATTGAGGATCGGTATCCTCAATATACAAAAACCAATTAAAACTCCACAAAAGATCTCATGCACCACATCTTCTTTAACCAATCCATAATTCACCCACCCCCGAAACAAATCAACAAAAAACCAGCAGCCTCGTACCGCAGAGAAAAAACAAAACAATAAAAAATCTATTAAAAATATCCGACTGGACCGATGCACTCATCTAAACACAGTCAGCATACCTGATGACAAACAAAAATATCTATACAAATAATATGTTCCTAGCTACAACGACACTTGAAACACACAACCGGACAGCAACAGTACGACGTGTTAAAAACAACCACCACCAAATCCTATCGCACTAGGTCAAAGTCCTCATGTAAAAAGTCCGTATATCTGATGACAAACAGATGTATATTTATCCCTATCTGCAACGAGATACTTGAAAAACATCAACGGGCAACAGTACATTTTAAAAAATGCACTTGACTGATATTTTCCAATACCGATCCTCAATGACAATGTCAAAATACTTTTTTTTTTCCAACACAAAAACCAAACATTTAAAAAGCAATAAAAAACACAGCCAACAAAAACCAATATAAAAAGGGTCATACAAAAAAGAAAAACTGAACCGAATTGTGCGCCGCTCATGCCGACAAAGAAAAATAAAACGTTTAAAAAGCCATTAAAACAAAAAAAGCCATTAAAAACCATAAAACCATGAAAAAAGTCGTAAAAAAAGTTCCCAGTCTCAAGTATCCTTATTCCTACTACTACAGTCTTAAAAAAATAAAACATCATTAATGAAACATATCACTTTGCAATATATTTTTTTTTTTATTAATAAATATTGAAATATTCCAGTTCCAGAAACAAATGCTGAGGAGTACCTACATAAAATCTTTGAAATTTGACCATTTAAGCTCAGAGGAATTTGACAGATATTGGCAGGCCTGTACAAAATACCGTTTAAATGAATTGAGTAGTTCCGATTCAACGAAAAATACGCTGGAAAAATGGCCTCAGTACAAATTGCCCCAAGGTCATTGATTGGTAATGTTAATAACAAATAGTAGACAAACAATTTGATTTGGCAAACTACAAACACTTGTTTTTAGTTTGACCAATTTGACTATAGATCCAGCATTATTTTCATTTATTATAAGTCAGAATCATAATATTTCCATTTCAAATATTATTTGAATAATAACTTTATTGATAAAATTACTAATCACTAGGTTGATATGGACTTTATAGCGTTGTTCAACACTACCTATTCCCTCGTAGACAACTGGAATGACAATTATGAGAAGTATATAGATTTTTGTCAACAGAGCATCACATTAAGGACAGAGAATCTGTTAAACTTCTTAGTTGCATAAAGGACACCGACATAAATGAAAGTAAGTATTAAAATCATTTAATTCCATCTAAAAGTCCGCCTACTAAAACACGAATTATTTTTTTTCTCTCAAAACTTATTTTGTCCAGTTTTAATCTAATCAAATTTCTATTTTGGTAGACATTTCTTAGGAATTGTTATCTTAAATAATACATTTAGTTTCAAATTAACTAATAATATTTTTAAAAGTGAAGTTCTCATATTTTGGTTCAATTCTACTCTTACTTTTATTACAAAAATTTTAAATTTTAAATATAAAATTTGTATCACTCCAGTATTGGGTGTGAATGTTACAAAGCTAAGTAATATAAAAAAACATGAAATATATTTGAAAAACAAATGCAACAAACAATTTAACCAAAAGTTAAAGACTTATTTTCAAAAATAAAAACTTTGTTTTCGATTATCTCGAAACTGTAAAAAGTGAATTAAGTCGCTATTGATTTTAGTAGAAACAAAATTTTATTTTACTGAAAAAAAATCCTCTTTAACTACAATAACATCAATAAAATTTTGGGAAAATAAAGTTTTGCTTTAATTCTTTATTATAACTAAATATAATTTGTAATAATTGATTATTGTTTTCTATAAATGAAATTTTCATTATATTTTCAGATAGTCGAAATGCAATTGTATTCACGTGCCTTCACGCATATTTGGTGCCTAACCAAAAAGCGCTTACGAAGGAACAAATTGGTAGAAAAAGCTACCTTAAATATACAATTAAGGATTCGCAAGAAGCCTTTATTTTTACGGCAACGTCTATCCAGGAGGTAGAAGATCACCTGCAGCATCTTCAGCAAAGATCACAAAGCTTGCAGCCATTCATAATAGCAGTTGGGGAATCAAAATCAAACCTTCAGGATTTTTATGTTTATTTTGATGGGGTCAAATTTGCTTTTAAATGCCTTGTTCGGGCTGTCGACGTTTGTTTTAAAATTTTTCATCTTTTTAACTTAGAATATCCTGTAGCATGTTCAACCTTTTGGACATTTATTCAAATTTTTTTCTATAACATAAAATGTAAAACAAAATTTTCAAAAGTTCATATATTAGTTTCAGCATTAAACGAGTCGACTTAAACTTTAAATATTTTTATAATTCTTGTCATTCAACATAATTTTCTTAAGCACTTGTAACACTTAACCTAGCTTTAATCTACAAAATCTTTTGTACCACTTAACAATTTCAGAGCATAAATAAATACCATAACAAGATACAAAAATTTGTCATCATATGAACTAACTTCTTTTGGACCATTTTCAGAGTTTTTTTTTCAGAGTTCGTGGAATGAGTTTACTCCAAGACAAGCTGAGGTAAGCTTTGAAAAAATACTTAGAAAATTGAATGTATTGATTGGCTATATTTAATTTACATAACATTGCTCATTGATTAGTATTATTTAACTTTTAATTAAAGTAAATTTCAGCGGGCCAATCAATAGAATTCGTTTTCTAAGCATCAGCAGATGAGAACATGATATAGATCAATGTATAGGCGACATCAAAGCAAAAATATCATACATTAAATAATGAATGGTATACGTTATTTAGGGAAAAAAATACATTGGAATAATACATTAAACAACGTATTTGGTACGTTAATTTCAATGTATAAAGGACATTAAAGTAATGAATGTTGAACATTCTTTAATGTATAATTATACATAAGATAACGAATTTGATACGTTAGTTAATAAACAATATACATGGTTTCAATGTATAGGTTACATTAAAGCAATAATTGCTATACATTCAATAATAAATATTATTATTAATTTATGAACGGTATACATGGTTTCAATGTATAGGTTACATTAAAATAATGAATGCTATACATTCAATAATGAATATTATACGTAAAATAACGCATTTGGTGCGTTAATTTATAAACGGCATACATGGTTTCAATGTATAGGTTACATTAAAGTAATGAATGCTATACATTCAATAATGAATATTATACGTAAAATACCGCATTTGGTGCGTTAATTTATAAACGGCATACATGGTTTCAATGTATAGGTTACATTAAAGTAATGAATGCTATACATTCAATAATGAATATTATACGTAAAATAACGCATTTGGTACGTTAATTTATAAACGGTATACATGGTTTCAATGCATAGGTATCATTGAATTAATGAAAATTGTACATTCAACAATAAATACTATACATACAATTACGCTGTTTATACGTTTGTATATTAACTCTATAGTAGTCTCATGGAACTGAATTAAAAGTTTCTTATCTCTGCCGCAGAAATATTAATATCGCCAGTGAGATGCGGTTGTGATATAAGATATCCTAAGTGGAAGGGAAAAATATAAGAAAATAAAAGAAGAGATGCGGTAGTGATATATTTTTAAAAGAGGGTAAGGGAGAAAATCCTATCTGCGTTTCTTTTTGCTGTCAGAATCAATTGTAGGTAGGTATATAAAGTTGTATATGCCAGGTGCGAGATGAATACAAACAAATAGTATTGAGAGTGTATGATAGTTTTGTGAATTTTGTTTCATTTCTCATACAATCTGGTTTGCTTACATTTAGATACGATTAATCAGCGAGGCTGCCATTTTTTCGACTTTGTAATTAGATCTAGAGGCATTTGAACTTAATAAACTCAAATTCTAAATTTGGTTTTATTTCATTTTTGAAAACAAAATAGTAATATTAAATTGGCTTTATTTCGTTATGGTAACCGAAATAGTGCCAAACAGAATTTGGTAATAAAACCGAATTCAGAATATTTTATTTTGATTTATTTTTTAACAAATGGAAAGAAATGTTAGAACTCCGGGGAGGTAAACCTCCTCCATCTTTAGAGAGATAAGATGAATTTCAATGGTTCGGCCAATTATTTTTGGACATTTGACCAAAATATTTTTGAACTTTTGCCAAAAATATTTTTGGACATTTTATCAAAAATATTTTTTCAAAAAACTTTTTTCCAATAAATTTTTTTTTTCAATTTTTTTTAAGAAATTTTGATTTTTCATACATTTTTTTTTTCAAAAATATTTCTTGACAAAAATTTGCCACCCAATGTACTTTTAAACGTGATTTCTGGCTAAACTAGGCATCTCAGCGAGTTAAAAATAGTTATTCGTGAAGGGAGTGCCACCTTTCAATCCACGTACCGCATGTAACGAAAAACGAATTTTTAGCTTTAAATGCGATTTGCGGCTAAACGGAGCTCCGTAGACCCCCCAAAGTTGACATTTTCAAACGTGATTTCTGGCTAAACTAGGCATCTTAGCGAGTTAAAAATTGCATAGTCGTGATCTAGGGAGTGCCACCTTTCAATCCACGTACCGCATGTAACGAAAAAACAAATGTTTATCTTTTTAAATGCGATTACCATACAAAAATTAATATTTCATGAGCATACATAGCTACATATATATGTATATTAGGGTGTGTCAAAGTGCTCAACTATGGTATTTTCAAATGTAATAGCTTTTTAAAGTTGCATTGCTTATCAAAATTAAATCCTGCGTTTACAATTTTCATTTTAATTAATATCTTTGGCTCCCTCAAAAATAGGATGAACTCCAAAAAAATTTGATTTTTCGAGATTTTTGAAAAAGGTGTTGTTTTAAATTGCACCGTGTGGATATAAAAAAATTATATAAAATATTTTTAGTCTTTCAACTCAAAGATAATTGCAAGGAAAAACTTTTAAGCTTATATTTGTTTAAATTGAACACTTGGTAAAGAAGATATGAAATAATAAAAGAAGGAAGAAAAATCATTTTTTTATGTAAAATCGTTTTTCTTTTTTTTTAAAAAAAAAATTCTTAAAAATCAACGGAACCACCTACAATATCGTGGTATATCTTTTTGTAAAGACAAAAATTCTTTCTGTATTTTGTTAATTTTTTTTTAGTATACGTAAAAAAAAAAAAAAAAATTTACTGTAAATTAAATTTTTTTTTTCAACTTCAACCCATTTGAGCGAGCCAAAGACGAACGATATCTTATTTTTTTTTTACATGTTCTTAAACCTCTGACCCTAATACAACATTTGAGCACTATTACATTTAAAAATAAGAGTACTTTTTTGCGGCCATACAAAAGTGACACACCCTAATGTATATGCCTATAATGTTAATTTTTTTAAATTATAATGCATTATTAATTTATTTTCTGTTTTAATACGCTTTATCAAACAAATATTTGATTAAATTTGACTTGAACTCTATACCTATAAATGCGGATGTTGCGAAAACGCAACGTGAATTTTCCGGAAAACTAAAAGCTTTTCCAAAAATTTTTTTTTCAGATTTTCTCTAATTAGACCAAAAATAGACAGTGTGTGAAATTTCAAGTTCCTACCACACCTGAACTGGTAGCCGCCGGACATGGGTTTATATTAAAAAAAACTCAACCAGCTTGAACAACCTAAAATAAACTATAACAAAAGAAAGACTAAATTGAACTGCTTCAATTTATATCACCAATCCATCACTGTTTTTATAATAATTTGGAAATGAAGTATATATCGCTAATTCACAGCATAAAAACTCAATTTTGTTGTTGCAAGGTGCAAATTCATTTGGCTATACTCGTCTCGGCATACAAACATAACATAATGTAGTATGGAAAATTTAAATTAATTAAAAAAAAATAAAATTAGAAAAAATGTAGTATACCACTTTTAGAAATTTATTGATATACACATAACTAATATTTAGAAAATAAAATAAGATAACTTCTTTTGCAAAAAATATTTTGTATGCATAACCTAGAACATTTTGTTAAAAAGAAATAAAAAAGGAGATATTTGGCGTTCCAATTTCAAATTACTAACAAATATTTCTTTTCATGTTTATCTACGAATTTTGAGCAAATTTCGCGACCTTAGAACAATAGGGTTCTAACTACACTCAAGCCACAGAGATTGAATTTTGTTTGTCAATAACTTTTATATTTTGGTTCGGATCTATGTACATACATGATTTTTTGAAAACACAAATTTTGTACTAAGTTATGTTGATCTGAATTTAAAAATCTACAACATATTTAATTCATAATTTTGCAGTAACTGGTGGTTGAAAAAATGGATAGAACCTTGTTACTCAACGCTAAGTCATTTGAGCATAGAACAATAAGGTTCTAATTACCTGATACTAAGTAACATGATAAGAAATTTAATTGTTCAGATAGAATCCTGTTATGTGAAAGAAATAAGAATTTTTGTTGAACGAAGTTTTTATTCCTTTTTTTTTTTTTGAATTTCTTATAAAGGAAAACAAATAAACATTATTAAAGAAAAGTTAATTAATAGTAAAGCTCACACTGCCCATAATATCGTGAAGGCCCTAACTACATTTTTGATACTTCGAGTTATAAAGGAAAATACTAAATCTTTTACAGCAACCCGAATATAGAAATTAATTATAGAGATATATTTAAAAAGCCCTATGTACATTATACACCGATTTGTAAACTATTTCTATTAAAATTCCTTCTTTTTTAACTGAACTGTAAATAAAAAAAGAAAACAAATTTATGTGAACAAAACTTAATCATTTATTAAGAAAAAATTGTTTTTGCACCATTTTCAAGCTCGATCACAGGAAGATTGATGAATTGTTTTCTAGTTTCAGGAAACAGTTGGGAGAGATTTTTTTCAATAACATTTATTCTGTCGATTGATATTTCTATTGGCTGGGAGCGAACAAATGATGATGGTTCAACAAAAGTTGACTTTATATACTTATTGACTTTTTTAAAAGTTAAGTACTATGAACTCAGTGTCGACTGGAAGTACCCTCATGCCAAATTGTAGTAAAAGGTATTTCTTTGCTTTTCGTTCCAAGAGGCGCAAAACTTTCATTGAAAGTTATAATACGTTTGGCAAAGCTAACAGCCTTGAATCCTTCTTAACGAGGTGGCATTATAACAACTAGAGTATCTGGCACAATTTCATTGGAATCTAGCTTGCTTATCTTTTGATATTCCGTTCTAGTAAGCCCTACACGGGCTTTGTGATGCATCCAAGCCTGGCAAATATGGCAAGTTTTTTCACCTTTACATGATATAATAAAATCTTTTTTAAGTTTAAGTGGACCTCATGTTCCTTCGTAAATTTTTTACTTAATGTATCAAACACATTTATCAAACTTGGGATGGTGAAAATCAAGGTTAAAGTTCGTACTGAAAACATTCCTGTAAAAGCTATCTTTAACAGGACATTTTAAATGAGTGGTATACCTATTTAATACAGTACATCTTTTGATTTCCTATTTTCTTTTGAAATAGAAATACTCACCTTTACTTATTAAAATGTATGCATATTTAGAACAAACATTTTGAAAATTTGTATACGCGTGAAATATTCAATATTTCTTATATAAAAAATAACTTTTATAATAAAACGATTTACAAACTTCGTTTGCAGAATTTTATACTTTTTTTGGAAATCAGACGGTAATTCCATGCATTTAAAAATTTTTATCTCATTAAATCCATGTTGTAAATTTGTAAAATGTATTTAAAATTCAAAATTTTTTTACATAAGAGCAAGTTAGTGCGATCCAGTCGTGCATTTTATTTCATATTTCAACTGTTTTTTTAATACAAGTAAAATACAAACTTCATAATAGTTCATTGTTCTTAACTTTGTTGGGAGCATGCACTGACAAACTTTCAGCTTTTATAAAATAAAGAAGGTTTGGGGTTCACGGGCTCTTGCTCTATAAGTATATTTTAACCCTTTTCATGATCGCACAGTATTAAAAATTAGGTAAAAACTATCAATTTTTGGAAAACCACTCCGATTGCCAAGTGCTGCAATAAAAGTAGGTAAAAAACCCAAAATTTTTACCTGTTTAAGATTTTCCCATGTATCAAAAGATGTATGGGTGTTTGGGTGCACTTAATGAGTTTTTTTTTTATTATTGTTTTCTTCATCAGGTAAAAATAAGAAAACTTTGTGTTTATGACGCATTAAAAAAAAAATTGACCTCAAAGTCAAAATTTTGCTCGGGAAAGAAAAATTGAACACCATTTAAAATCGAATATCTGGCAACCCTAAAAACATATCAGCTCAATTTAAACGTAGTTTTAAAGGTTAGTATTATACTAAAAAAAAGTGCAGAATGAGGTCCCTACTGTGAGTACTGACAGAGAAATTTATTTTAACATGGGTCAGGGTACACCAAAGTTACCCTTTTTTTAAATCATCAAAAAGCGATGTCAAAATTGAAAATCAGACTTTATTGTTTATTATCAGGAAGCGTTACTAGCATTCTTGTTCGTAAACAGCTTCATAGCTTTTCCTTTCTTTGATATTTAAACTTTCATTTAAAACTTTTTAGAAGCATCTCCATAAAAAATTTCATTAAAATTCGTAATGCCGATATGTGAGAAATTGCAAATTAGACAAAATAGTTCTATGGTAAGTACAAGCTGTGATATCTTAATTTTAATTTTTTTTTATTAAATCAAAGATCATAAAAATTAATTGAAAGAAAAAAAAATATCACCGTTTTCAAGAAAAATACGATTTTTGAAAACAATATTTTAACATTTTTTAACATTTTTATGAAGGGTACCGTTATTTTTAGGCAAAATAAAAAAAAAATCTCACATCTTGTAGATTATATTGAGAAACTCTCATTTATCAAGTTTAAAAAAAAATAGCATTGGGTTTTCGAAATATTGAGTTTTGAAAAAAAATTGAAGTTTTTTTTAAAAATCCAAAAAAAAATTTTTTGAAAATTTGAATATGTAGGTACACAATTCTATTAAAGTTTTTCGGGAGCTTTAGCAAAAAAAAATTATCAAATTCGGTTGTACCGTTTTTGAGAAAATCAAAAACGAAAAAAAGGTTCCATGGGGAGTATACCCTCAATAACCATTTTTCGCACATTTTTTTTTTCAACTATACTATCTAGCTTTAACTAAATGAAATTTTTTTGTATTTTTATTTTTAAAATCTGTCGAACAGTTTTTGAGAAAAAAAAATATTTATAAAATTTCGAAAAAATTCGTATGGCATGTACCGTTATTTTTGGTCATAAAAAAAAAAAACAAAACGTGGGGGGAAATATTCAAAGTGATATCCACTAAGTTTAAAGAAAATCGGCCGAGCAATTTAGGCTGTAGGTAGTCAAACAGACAGACAAAATTGCGAAACCCACTTTTTTAGTCTTCGCTATCGTTATTGTAATTGTATCAACTTTGATCAAAATCTCGAGTTCGATTGTTTTTACGAATGCATGTCTTTCCCTATATAAGTACATACATGTATATGCAAAAACTAAATACAATGGACCGCCATCAATCGCAAACCCCTCTCTGGCAATATATTGCTACCTTATTCGCTCATTCATATACCTAATGCATATTTTCATTTCTAATAGAGGTATCCAAAAAACAAAGCAACGTTGTAAAAAAACTTATACACAAAATATCATTCGCAAAGTGCCGTCGCCACCGCACCTCCGCGCCGCACAGTGTGGGAATTCGCGAATTTAGCGGAATTTAATTCGAAAAATGACTAGTCTCGATTGATGCCAAAACCGGTTTTTCTTAAAGCTAAAAGATTGTAGAAAGTGATAACAAAAGCACTGTTGGGTGGGGATCATGTAAACAAAAAAAAATTGCATTGAAGTTGCAGTTGGCGATTTTTATTCTGTATATTTGCTGTAAGAGATTACTTTGCTCTTAATTTTTTTTCGTGCGTTTGGTGTGTGTTTTAATAAAAGTTTTATTTTTTTTATATTTCCTAAATATCAAGGTATAAGAATATAAGTAATTTTTTATTTCACAGGGTGTTTCACATTTTTGTTTTGGTGATTGAAGTTAAAAAAATGTGTTTTTTTTCGATGTTTGTACCTTTATTAGAGCAAAACTTTAGTTATTCCGCGTTATTGCGCCTCGAAACAATATTCACTGCAAAGCTTGATTTATTATCTATCAAGAATCACTAAAATTTGAAACCCCAATTATGTTGTGATATATTTTTTTTCAATGTTTCTAAATGACTATCCATCAAAAAAATGATGGCATACCGTCAAAATCGAATAACTTTTTGGGATTTGGTTAGAAAAAGAATGTTATAAATTAAAAAAACTTTTTTTATTTCACGGGGTGTGCCAAAAAAAATAATTTTGTGAATTTGATAGTTACAACAAAAATACAGGGTGTTCAAATTCAAAGTTAACAGTAAGAAAAAAAGAACTAAGTTATTTAAAAAATTAAAAACGGAAACTATCAATTAATAAAAAAACTATTATATCGGATGAAGGGTGTTCCGATAATAGTAACAAAAATAAATTAATTTAAAAATAAAAAAAAAACGAATTTTTTATTTGAAGAGCAAAGGTGCTTTTTATGCGTTTTTTACATAAAATTTGATTATTACATCAGATCCATATCTAGCAAGCCTAAGGTGTATTCCTAAAAGAAAACGAAGTAACTTAGAGCCTGAGGTTCTTGAAATTTTGGATATTGCAAACTAATCTAAAATGTAAATAAAATGTGTTATATGTATTAGACTGGGCCAAAAAAATTGACTATTTTTTTTTTTTGAAAGATATATCGAGAATATCATTCAGAATGACAAAAAAAAAAATTTCGTAAAAGTTTGAGCCCTTAATATCAATTTTAAGAAGGCTATCATCGCTAATTTTGATTTTTAGTCATAATTTCATGTTTTGCGTCAGAACTGACAAAACATTGAAGTAAAAAAAATTCATTTTGACTTACTTTTATATAAAATTAAATTCCCTACAAAAAAGGTCTAATTGAAAATTTTCGTCAGACAAGCCGCCGTTTTTGAGTAATTAAGCTTAATAAATTGTTATTTTTCTTCGATTTTACTTTTTTAATTTGCAATTTTGTAACTAACGAAAAATAACAATTTATTAAGCTTAATTACTCAAAAACAAGAATTTATATACAATGATCTAATTACAAAGTCGAAAAAATGGCAGCCTCGCTGATTAATCGTATCAAAATGTAAGCAAACCAGATTGTATGAGAAATGAAACAAAATTCACAAAACTATCATACACTCTCAATACTATTTGTTTGTGTTCATCTCGCACCTGGCATATACAACTTTATATACCTACCTACAATTGATTCTGACAGCAAAAAGAAACGCAGATAGGATTTTCTCCCTTACCCTCTTTTAAAAATATATCACTACCGCATCTCTTCTTTTATTTTCTTATATTTTTCCCTTCCACGTAGTGTATCTTATATCACAACCGCATCTCACTGGCGATATTAATATTTCTGCGGCAGAGATAATAAACTTTTAATTCAGTTCCATGAGACTACTATTGGAGGTTTCAAGATAGGGCATTGCCCCCAAATGCCCTCCCCTAGCTACGGCCATGAAGGTTCGGCGATGGCATGTCGATGGTTCTTGCAGGAAATATGATCACATTTTTTGTAGTTGAGGCATAAAGAGATGAGAGTCCTGTAATAGTGGTGCTTGGCTAATCACCTCTGAATTGGAAGAACTCTGCTAGTTATACATCAGATTTTGCATCGTTGCTGTTCGTATGCTATTCTATAAGCAATCCCTGCCTCTTCTATACTGGTTGTTGCAACTGGTTCTTCATTGACTGTATAAGAGGGTTATTGGTGTGCCTTATTTTACGCTCAATAAACACCATGTAGTTTATTTATCAGCTGATTAAAAGTTTGACGACATCTAGTTTTCTGGTTCGATGACTTCATTGTTTCGAAGAGCATGTACAGTCTTAAAATCATCTGCCCGTTACTTGTTTCTTTTTTTGATAAAACCTTCGAGAAGTGTTTCCTTAAGCTGTATCAGGTTACTTCGATTGTCCCGTTCTTTAACGCAGAACCTTCATCCCTATTCTTCTTTAGCTGCTATTGCTTTGTACTGGAGTAAATTTGCATGTGCATCTTCCATCACATTTTTTCTGTCGAACTCATTCATCATCATACCACGGGGTAGTTCAACATTTGATGATATCTTGATATTTGGACCTGTAATTTCTGACGATTTTCGTAGTTGAGCTGATGTCTGTAGATTTTGGTAACTCGAATTTCTTCATTTGTATATTTTTTCTTTTCATTTGACTGCTCAGTTCGTTCTGCCGCAACTAGAAAATTCTTCTATTGACGTTTGCCCTTTGAAATGTGCGCATATCTAAGATGTCTGATACCTGTCTTGCACAAAATCGATTTAGTTCTTGGCTCCACCATTTAGGAAACGTAAGATTGCGATGTGGAGCCTTAGCTTTGGAACAATATTGCTATTTATCTCTGTATTATGAGTTGTTGGAATTTGTATAGGTTGAAAGACGCTATCATTTCGTTAGGCTCTTCACCGTTCGTATTACAACACGACACCACAAAGTCTATAAGCCTGGGTCCGTTGCCGGAAGTAAATTTGTGTAATCGACTCAAAACATATTATTTTTCAGAAGCTACGTTTTTTTGTTTAAAAAACAATCTTTTTGCTGCCGTTACCTTATATAAAGTTTTATAGGAAACTATATTGTAGAAAGGTCCAAGTAAACATATAAGGTCCTGTATACCTACCTACAGAGAATTTAAGCATTCTCAATCAAAATATTTAAATAAAATAGCTGTCTATGATGCAAGTTGTTTGGTGTGGGATCAATTTTCCAGAAATAAAATTATTCCTACCAAATAACTATAATAAAATTCGGGTATTTTGCGTTATTATCTGTTTATTCTTTGCAACCCATGTTTGGCTTAGTAAGCCAAAAACATTGCAAGTGCCATTAGTTAAAAATTTGAAAACATGGAACGAATATGAAATTTGATTAATCTTGGTTAAAACATATCTAACTTGTTGTTCAGTCATAAACAGTCACAAAGGGGCCTAATGGACTGGAAGGGGCATTTGATTTATTATTCGGTATTTTAAGATATGATTGTATTTAATTAGATCTAAATAAATAACAATTTTGATATGATTGTATCTTAACTTTGAATTCCACTCAGCTAGTGTCTTTGTCCAAAAAAATGTCTCTGGGCATTTTTTGATGCCTATTACCTTAGGTTTAAACCCCTTAAGGGAAGCTTGATTACATCCTTCTTTATAAGCAGTAAACTGTCTATCACATCAAATTCATTCTAATCATTAAAATATTCCAAATTTAAAACAATTAGACATGTACTTAAAAATTTTCTAATAATTCAAAAACACTTTTCCCCAGTTACATTTGCAAAGATATGGAATCCCCTCCCCAATGATCACTAACCGTAACCCTACGGCAAAGCCCTTACAACTTGTATTAATTAATTTATTCACATATCAATGTAGTCTTGTAGCTGTTATTATGAACAATCCACCTGGCTTGTGTTGTTACAACTTTTCAACAACAAATTAATTGTGTGCCACGATGATGCATCTGAAAAAAAAAACTTAACTGACTCCCACTAAAACTTGCCACTATATCTCTTACAATGAGGTAATTCCAGGGAGGATGCATAGCGAACAAGAAAGATAGCTTTATGGACTCCGTTGATAGCCCGCGGAATTCCCAGTTTTTTTTGGTATGGGGACATTGTGGACGGTGATAAGAGGTTTGTTTTTTATGGTATTTTTAAATTGTTGTGATGAGTAATTTGTTATTGTTGTGATTATCAGTTTATTCTGGGACAGGGTGGGATGGTGATAAGATTTTTGTTTTTTATTGTATTTTTTTTTTTTTAAATTGTTGTGATGAGTAATTTAAATACTGAGGTTCAAGGTAATTTAAATGAATGTCAAATAGAATAATCAGTAAGCTATTAGTTTAGAGAAAAGAAATAAAAAATGTGTTATTAATTTTAAATACATTGTCTTATCAGAATACTCGTACCATTGTATATAAATTCTTATAGTAGTCTCATCATTGTATATAAATTCTTATAGTAGTCTCATGACGAGGAACGCCACGTAATTTACCAAGCGGCAGAGAAAACAACCAAACCCAATACCCAAACCGTATATTAGCAAATTAATTTAACATTTTCTCATATGCTATCCTTTTCTCGGCAGAGAGAGACATAAACAACAAACATGCTATATTAGTATACCTATTCAGAGCACACTGATTTGCACCAGCCAGTCAGCGCAGGCGCACACAAGCATGCATAATTGCATACATTATATTTATATGCAGAAAACCTACTGAGAAGGACAGCCTACGCACGATTGTTGGCGGCGGCGCGGAGGTGCGGTGGCGACGGCACTTTGCGAATGAAATTTTGTGTATGCATAAGTTTTTTTACAACGTTGTTTTGTTTTTTGGATACCTCTATGAGAAATGAGAATATGCATTAGGTATATGAATGAGCGAATAAGGTAGCAATATATTGCCAGAGAGGGGTTTGCGATTGATGGCGGTCCATTGTAGGTATTTAGTTTTTGCATATACATGTACTTATATAGGGAAAGACATATGCATTAGTAAAAACAATCGAACTCGAGATTTTGATCAAAGTTGATATAACGATGATAGCGAAGACTAAAAAAGTGGGTTTCGCAATTTTTTCTGCCTGTCTGTCTGTTCGACTACCTACAGCCTAAACGGCTCGGTCGATTTTCTTTAAAATTAGTGGATATCACTTTGAATATTTTCTCCCCACGTTTTTTTCTTTTTTTTTTAGAAAAAAAAATAACGGTACCTGCCATACGAATTTTTTCGAAATTTTATAAATTTTTTTTTCTCAAAAACTGTTCGACAGATTTTAAAAATAAAAATACAAAAATATTTCATTTCGTTAAAGCTAGATAGTAGTTAAAAAAAATTTGCGAAAAATGGTTATTGAGGGTACCCCCCATGGAACCTTTTTTTCGTTTTTGTTTTTCTCAAAATTTCTTAAAAAAAATTGTTGAAAAAAAAATTTTATTGGAAAAAAGTTTTTTGAAAAAATATTTTTGATAAAATGTCCAAAAATATTTTTGGCAAAAGTTCAAAAATATTTTGGTCAAATGTCCAAAAATAAATGGCCGAACCATTGAAATTCATCTTATCTCTCTAAAGATGGAGGAGGTTTACCTCCTCGGAGTTCTAACATTTCTTTCCATTTGTTAAAAAATAAATCAAAATAAAATATTCTGAATTCGGTTTTATTACCAAATTCTGTTTGGCACTATTTCGGTTACCATAACGAAATAAAGCCAATTTGAAATTATTTTGTTTTCAAAAATGAAATAAAACCAAATTTGAGTTTATTAAGTTCAAATGCCTCTAGATCTAATTACAAAGTCGAAAAAATGGCAGCCTCGCTGATTAATCGTAATCAAAATGTAAGCAAACCAGATTGTATGAGAAATGAAACAAAACTCACAAAAACTATCATACACTCTCAATACTATTTGTTTGTATTCATCTCGCACCTGGAATATACAACTTTATATACCTACCTACAATTGATTCTGACAGCAAAAAGAAACGCAGATTTCTTATCTCTGCCGCATAAATATTAATATCGCCAGTGAGATGCGGTTGTGATATAAGATATCCTACGTGTTCCCTTCCACGTAGGATATCTTATATCACAACCGCATCTCACTGGCGATATTAATATTTCTGCGGCAGAGATAAGAAACTGCGTTTCTTTTTGCTGTCAGAATCAATTGTAGGTAGGTATATAAAGTTGTATATTCCAGGTGCGAGATGAATACAAACAAATAGTATTGAGAGTGTATGATAGTTTTTGTGAGTTTTGTTTCATTTCTCATACAATCTGGTTTGCTTACATTTTGATACGATTAATCAGCGAGGCTGCCATTTTTTCGACTTTGTAATTAGATCTAGAGGCATTTGAACTTAATAAACTCAAATTTGGTTTTATTTCATTTTTGAAAACAAAATAATTTCAAATTGGCTTTATTTCGTTATGGTAACCGAAATAGTGCCAAACAGAATTTGGTAATAAAACCGAATTCAGAATATTTTATTTTGATTTATTTTTTAACAAATGGAAAGAAATGTTAGAACTCCGAGGAGGTAAACCTCCTCCATCTTTAGAGAGATAAGATGAATTTCAATGGTTCGGCCATTTATTTTTGGACATTTGACCAAAATATTTTTGAACTTTTGCCAAAAATATTTTTGGACATTTTATCAAAAATATTTTTTCAAAAAACTTTTTTCCAATAAAATTTTTTTTTCAACAATTTTTTTTAAGAAATTTTGAGAAAAACAAAAACGAAAAAAAGGTTCCATGGGGGGTACCCTCAATAACCATTTTTCGCAAATTTTTTTTAACTACTATCTAGCTTTAACGAAATGAAATATTTTTGTATTTTTATTTTTAAAATCTGTCGAACAGTTTTTGAGAAAAAAAAATTATAAAATTTCGAAAAAATTCGTATGGCAGGTACCGTTATTTTTTTTTCTAAAAAAAAAAGAAAAAAACGTGGGGAGAAAATATTCAAAGTGATATCCACTAATTTTAAAGAAAATCGACCGAGCCGTTTAGGCTGTAGGTAGTCGAACAGACAGACAGGCAGAAAAAATTGCGAAACCCACTTTTTTAGTCTTCGCTATCATCGTTATATCAACTTTGATCAAAATCTCGAGTTCGATTGTTTTTACTAATGCATATGTCTTTCCCTATATAAGTACATGTATATGCAAAAACTAAATAACGGGTGATTTTTTAAGAGCTTGAGAACTTTTTTTAAAAAAAAAACGCATAAAATTTGCAAAATCTCATCGATTCTTTATTTGAAACGTTAGATTGGTCCATGACATTTACTTTTTGAAGATAATTTCATTTAAATGTTGACCGCGGCTGCGTCTTAGGTGGTCCATTCGGAAAGTCCAATTTTGGGTAACTTTTTCGAGCATTTCGGCCGGAATAGCCCGAATTTCTTCGGAAATGTTGTCTTCCAAAGCTGGAATAGTTGCTGGCTTATTTGTGTAGACTTTAGACTTGACGTAGCCCCACAAAAAATAGTCTAAAGGCGTCAAATCGCATGATCTTGGTGGCCAACTTACCGGTCCATTCCTTGAGATGAATTGTTCTCCGAAGTTTTCCCTCAAAATGGCCATAGAATCGCGAGCTGTGTGGCATGTAGCGCCATCTTGTTGAAACCACATGTCAACCAAGTTCAGTTCTTCCATTTTTGGCAACAAAAAGTTTGTTAGCATTGAACGATAGCGATCGCCATTCACCGTAACGTTGCGTTTAACAGCATCTTTGAAAAAATACGGTCCAATGATTCCACCAGCGTACAAACCACACCAAACAGTGCATTTTTCGGGATGCATGGGCAGTTCTTGAACGGCTTCTGGTTGCTCTTCACTCCAAATGCGTCAATTTTGCTTATTTACGTAGCCATTCAACCAGAAATGAGCCTCATCGCTGAACAAAATTTGTCGATAAAAAAGCGGATTTTCTGCCAACTTTTCTAGGGCCCATTCACTGAAAATTCGACGTTGTGGCAGATCGTTCGGCTTCAGTTCTTGCACGAGCTGTATTTATACGGTTTTACACCAAGATCTTTGCGTAAAATCTTCCATGTGGTCGAATAACACAAACCCAATTGCTGCGAACGGCGACGAATCGACATTTCACGGTCTTCAGCAACACTCTCAGAAACAGACGCAATATTCTCTTCTGTACGCACTGTACGCATTCGTGTGGTTGGTTTAATGTCCAATAAAGTAAACTGAGTGCGAAACTTGGTCACAATCGCATTAATTGTTTGCTCACTTGGTCGATTATGTAGACCATAAATCGGACGTAAAGCGCGAAACACATTTCGAACCGAACACTGATTTTGGTAATAAAATTCAATGATTTGCAAGCGTTGCTCGTTAGTAAGTCTATTCATGATGAAATGTCAAAGCATACTGAGCATCTTTCTCTTTGACACCATGTCTGAAATCCCGCGTGATCTGTCAAATACTAATGCATGAAAATCCTAACCTCAAAAAATCACCCGTTACCTACAATGGACCGCCATCAATCGCAAACCCCTCTCTGGCAATATATTGCTACCTTATTCGCTCATTCATATACCTAATGCATATTCTCATTTCTCATAGAGGTATCCAAAAAACAAAACAACGTTGTAAAAAAACTTATGCATACACAAAATTTCATTCGCAAAGTGCCGTCGCCACCGCACCTCCGCGCCGCCGCCAACAATCGTGCGTAGGCTGTCCTTCTCAGTAGGTTTTCTGCATATAAATATAATGTATGCAATTATGCATGCTTGTGTGCGCCTGCGCTGACTGGCTGGTGCAAATCAGTGTGCTCTGAATAGGTATACTAATATAGCATGTTTGTTGTTTATGTCTCTCTCTGCCGAGAAAAGGATAGCATATGAGAAAATGTTAAATTAATTTGCTAATATACGGTTTGGGTATTGGGTTTGGTTGTTTTCTCTGCCGCTTGGTAAATTACGTGGCGTTCCTCGTCATGAGACTACTATAAGAATTTATATACAATGGTTATACTACAAATTCTTTCACTGAAAAATTGTATGTCTATGAGCTTTTCCTTTAACCATTTTTTTATAAGAAATCCAACTCCGTATAGTCCTTTGGTTTCACCAATATAACAAAATATGTCGTCTTTGTTTTCTGTTATATTCTTTCCCAGTATTCTGAGTTCAGATAGTCCTAATATGTCCCAATTTATGTTTGATATCGCCAATCTTAGTTCGTTTTGTCTTGCTTCCGTAGACAGGGTTCTTATATTAAATGTGCATACATATAGAGTGTTTTTGTTATTATTGGTATTATTTGTTTGATAGTTTCGGGCGTTTTGGCCATTATCCCTCACGATGGCTAATCGTCTTGAGGTAGAGTCTTTAAATTTGTTTGGTTTTACTTTATTTGTTTCTTGCAGACTTTGTTTTTCTTGTTGCTATTCTTTGTTATCCTTTTTTGATTCGGTTGCATTTGTTTGTATATTTTGAAAAAATTTGTGTATAGTAATGTCGTTGCTTCTTTTGTTGGTTCTTTCTGCTTCTGCATTGTTTCTAGGCTTTTTTGGTGCAGTTGTACCACCTGGACCGTCATTTATGTTTGATTCTTTTTCATTTTGTCTGCTTCGTTTCTTTAGTTGTTGTGGAGTTTTTTCATTCTTAGTCTGAGTTTTACTTACAGTCGGATTTGGTTCTTCGGGTTCTATTTCTCTCGTCATTATTGTTTTTTCTTGAATGGTTTTATTCATGTCTTCTTTTGTATAGTCATCTCTTATGTAAATAATATCGTCTTTATAAAATTTAAGTTTTGATTTATTTTTCATTATTGTGTCTTTTTTAATCTGTGTTGTCAATCCAAGTAATAATGGTCTAATTTTGTTTTCGTTATATTTTCCTATTCGTCGTATAAAATCAATTTCCAAATTGAGGTTTTTATGTCCAAAATGTTGTTAAGAAGATATAAAACCAGGTTTTGTAGTTCTTCGTTATTTTTCTCTGTTTCTTTAATGTTATAAATGACTATATTTTTTCTTTTTAGTGATTTTTCTAACTATTTAATTTTATTTTCTAAATGTCCCTGCTTTTCTTCTATTATTTTATTTTTAGTTATAATACAATTTAGTTTTTGTTCGATGTTATCTGTTTGTTGTTTTATTTCATGTCTTATCTCTTTGCCGAGATTTGTAATGGCAGACATGATTATGTCTAACTTTGTGTCGGTAGTGCAGTTTTGGGAATCAGCCATTCTGTTTAAGGTTTAAATAATTTGTTTGGATGTCAAAGTTAAATCTGTCAACTGATAAATGACAACTGTCAGCAAAATATAAACAAAAGTCAGCAAACAAAAGTCAAGAACGCGTGTCTAAAAAGTATAATTTTTCTTGCGTTGAACAAATATTATTTATAAATAATATGCTTAGCATCAAATTTTGTTGTTCGTGTAAAATATTATTTCGGTTTTGTGTTTTCACTTTAATTTATTGATGGATGTTGTTACATTTGAGGATTCGAATTCACCTCAGCAGTGCTCCTCGAGACGGGAGGGAGCTCTTACGGCGAAGAGAAGCTGCGTCCTGACTCTTGACTCTTGAGAGAGATCCGTGATTCCGTTTGTATTTCACTTCCGATTTATTTTTAATAATTTTTTCTTTGTTTTATTCAAATTAAGAATTTTTATTTTTAACTTTCTACTTCTACTTGTTTTTCAAAACGAGGTAATATTCCTTATTTTAGGAACGCGTTTCTATGGCCTATTTTTTAAGAGTAAAATCTCCTTTGTTTTTCCACTCTGTCACTGTTTGGTCGGTGTTTTTGTTTCTTTATGGATTAGACACTTATTACAAATACAAACAAAGTCTTCACTGCCGATAAAAGTAGAAGTAGGATCCAACTGCGGATAGAATGTTGACGTTTGCTCGAGTCTCGAATACAAATGTTGGTACTCGTATAATTGAAAACTCTTTTGTATCTCGAAGGCATGTTCGTAGAGTACGAAAAGTAGTTTGTTGTTTAGCATTTTCCATTGAGAGTTTAATAGGCTTTTCACACCGAATTAAAATCTCGGATTTCATCAACAAGATTACGAAATCTCATTGAAGCGTTCGCACTGAACATAACCAGGATTTCATTTGACATTTCTGTATATTTATCCTGCTTTATCGTATATAATTTATCTTCTCTCCTTCTCTCCCCACAATTCAAATTTCAAATAGTCACTCGAGACTCGACTCCATTATCTGCTTTTTATCTACCTCTTCTCTTGCTGACAATTTGCTGACAAAGCAGAACATTTCTTAAGGTTTGTTTGTTTTGACAATCTTGTGTTTGAAAGTAGATTTTGAGGAGATTTTGTCGTAATCTAGTAGATTTGGAAATCTGAAAATGTATGGGAAATCTAGTAGATTTGGATGAGATTTTGAGAATTTTGCTCGAAATCTAGATTTTGATTTGGTGTGAATAGCGTATAAGTCTTTTTTTTACAAAACCATTTTTATAAGAAAAACGCTGCATTTTGTATCGTGTTGGTGTCGAACTCTTATAGAAAGCTGTTTAATAACTAACGCGTTTTTGTAGGAGCGAAATGTCGTGGTCAGCTGTTATACTTTAGTTAAACAGCGACATTTAAGAGTTACTAACGCGGCAAAGCCTTCTTATGAAAAAAGCTGTTGAGAAATCCAAAACTAACTAAAGTCTGCGAACAAAAAAAAAATCACAAACAAAACTTCTGCTTTACGAAAAATGGCTGGTGAACAGAAAAAGTAAATACAAAATGATTTAAATTGAAATTCATAAATAAAAACCTCCATATACATATATTTTCAGAAACATGAAAATTATTTGGCAAAAAGTTATTGGTTTTTTTTTTTCAATTAAATATTTGACAACTAGTCAGTGGTACCAACTTTAAAGTAGAAAAATCGCACAACTGCGGATACGTTTTTTTTGGGAAATCCTACTTCACTACGGATAATTTTTCCAAAAAAACACACCTATTGACAGCATTTTATGACCCGGAGCCGAATGAAATAATGGAGAATTATAGATGTCATCTGCGGAAACAAAAGGAGGGCGAGGCGGTGAACGAATTTGTAATTACATTAAGAAGATTGTGGACGAAGTGTAAATTTCGAGCATATATTTGGAAACAGCACTCCGTAATCAATTTGTGTTTGGATTGCGTAACCAACGAATACAGAAACGAATAGATGTAGATTTTTGGACGCTTTCTGTCATGGTTGTGGACAAAAGGGGCATCTGAAGAGAATTTGCATCAAATCGAAGAGATCGAATGGTAGATCCATGAATTAATTGAACCGCTGAGAAGAAAAAGGAAACCATTCCACTAATCATAGTTTTTGGGAAATCAAAGAAAATTGTTTATTTCTGAAACTGAAAGTTATTCTTAAAAACATTCTGAAGGACAAATGTAAAGCTAGTAAAGAAGAGTGACATACCAAACAATTGAAATTAAAAACTTTAAGGTCTGGCTTAATAATTCCTGTTAAAGTGAGTGGACTGTTTTCCTTTTTCCACTAATTGAAAAAAAAAATCAAATAAATTATTTTAAATTAAGTTTTTTTATTCAAATAATATAAATAATGGTTACAAAGCATTTTATTTATTTAATATTAAATAATTCTGCAAAATTCTAAAGAATATTTTAATAATAATTCAAGGGAATAAAAAAAAACAGACATAAAATGCACGACTGGATCGCACGAACTTGCTCTTATGTAAAAGTACTTGTGAATTTAAAATACATTTTATAAATATAAAACATGGATTTAATGAGATAAAAATGTTCAAATGTATGGAATTGCCGTCTGATTAATTTAATATTAAAGTAATTTTTTATACTCGTATTACGAATTTCCTTAAAATTTTTCGAGAACAAAATTTGGGATGCCAAATTTTAAGTATTTACCAGTATAGATTTTAGGAATAGTTTAAAAAAATAATCGTTCACACGTTTTAAAGATATTGGTTTTTCAAAAAAAACTTGATTTTTTTTTTTTTAAATTCCGAAAAAAAAATTTCGAATATTTTTATATACATACAAAATATTATTTTAAACTTAAGTGGCCTCCCATTGGGCAATATTTCTTCATATTAGTGGACGCTTTTTCTAAGTGGCCAGAAGTGCACATGCTACCGAATATTACTGCTGAAAAAACAATTCGGAAATGCCGCGAGATATTTTCGACATTTGGACTACCTATTACATTTGTGTCTGGGGGCCGCAATTCATGTCTTCAGAATTCCAGCAATTTCTGAAACAAAATGGAATTCATAACAAGCGCGGAGCACCTTACAATCCAGCGACGAATGGTCAGGCGGAAAGGTATGTTCAGACAGTCAAAAATAAATTAAAGGCGATTAAGTGCACGCGCAGTGAAATCGGGAAAGCATTGAGTAACATTTTGATGTCGTACCGTCGAGCTATACATACCGGGAAATATTGAAATCTTATTTCCAAAGTGAGCGCTGTCGTCGTACGGTGCCGGGGTGGCCGTGGCGCGATGGTTGTGTGCTCGCCTGTCAACCTCCATATAACAGGTTCGATTCCTGCCGTCGTCTATGTCTTCTTTAATTCCATTAAAAACCTTCTATAAATTGTCATCAATGGGATGCTGGTTTACTCATTACATGTTATTTAGGCATAACACTAACAACATATGATTGAGTTAAACTAGTATGCCAAACAAGGATGAAAAACGAATAAAATAATGCGAATTATAAGGGACATAGAAATAAGACACGGCAATTCTCCGCTTTAGTTCAGCCGCCATCCCTGGAGATAAAAAAATCTGAGACAACCACCTTCAGTCTCAGAACATCGTGCCACACATCTTTCACACATTTATTTATTTATTTATTTATTTATTTATTTATTTATTTATCTATCGAGTTTCTTCCTCTTACAGATATTGAACGCCTACTAACAATTTAATTATAAATTTCATTTAGATTAATTTTAAATAATTTTCTTTCAATAGTAAAATCAATTTTAGAACATACAGTATTAAACAATCTCATACATCTAGAGAATGGTTCATTTAAGCCATAATTACATCTATGTGGTGGAACATAGAAAATTTTTCGCGGGCGGATACTTCTTTCCGGAACATACATTTTTAAATGACTCAAAATAACAGGGCATTTAATGTGATAAGACAATATATCATAAATAAACATAACACAGTTCACTCCCCGACGTTTTTCTAAAGTCTCAAGACCAACTAAAGCACATCTAGTAGTGTAACTAGGCATTTCTGGTAAGTTCCATCTGAGTTGTCTTACCAAAAACCTTGTGAAAGACTTTTGTACTTTTTCGATACGATTCTTCGAAACAATGTAGTGTGGATCCCAAACTATAGAAGCATACTCCAAATATGGACGAACAAGTGAAGTATAAATTACTTTGATTGCATAGGGATTTGAGAATTCAGAACAGTTTCTTCTCAGAAAACCAAGCATTGAATTTGCTTTCGCCACCACATAGTCAATATGAAGGGAAAAATTTAATTTCACATCAAAAATCACGCCAAGATCTTTAACCTCAGTTAACCTATTCAGGGCAGTATTTAAAACTGAATAATGATATAAAATAGTGGTGGTAGATCTATTATCTTTATTATTATCTTTCCTATCCTTCTTTCTCTTCCGTAACTTCACGCCCACGCTGTGTTGAAACATTTAAAGGGTATTCATATTACCTTGAGCGTGAGTAAATTATAAAAAAAAAAAAAAAAAAAAAAAAAAATGAGAATGTGGTTGCTGTAGCCGAGAGTTTGGGACCCAATTCACGAACCTCGCTATCGATCTCAACAGCTCAACATTTCACGCACTAGCCTGAGGAGAATTCTGCACAAAGATCTCGAATTATTTGCTTACAAAGGTCAATTGACTCCAGCCAAGGCAGCCACTTGAACGACATTGTATTCCATAATTAATGGGTATATTTTCTCTTATTAATAAAGCCATAATACATGGACAAAATTTAATCTTGTTCATTTTATTGTAATTTTTAAAATAAACTTGTATTTAGTCCAGCCTTTATGTATGTCGAGATCTTTGAGTATTATAGCTACCGCTCGGATGCGAAAATAAATGATCCCGATTGAAAGGTTGACTTTTAGTTATCTGAAGAACAAATATTTGTTTGGGTAAGTTTCATTTTATTGGCATCGATACTCCTATATCAATTTATTTAGTAAGTTTTAAATGATTAATGTTACATTCATATTTTAGAAAAAATAACACCAACTTAATTTTGTAGAACTCGAATGTACTACAAATGACAAATTTTTAGTCCGTACCTACTTAACAAAATAAAATAAGACGCGTCTAATGATAGTTAGTTGTAATTTCCGTCTAGATTGAAAGCCTGTTAAAGTTTGCAAGCTCGTTGAAAAATTACTGAGTACGTTTATTGCCTCTTTTATCACCTCCCCCATGTACCGCTCTGCAAAATTCATTGTGTGAGTTAAATAATGTTTTTGAGATTTTAACGAATCCTTTATATTAAAATGAAAGATAATACCAGATGAACCAACAATACAACAAAAGATCAACGACAATCATTGCATTTTAAAAATGTATAAAAAGATACGTAATCGATACGCTCGTATATTTTTCCTCATGGAGAGTAACGAGACAGTTGTTGTAGCTTGTTCTTGTAAAGGTACACTGTTCATGATCACTTTACATTCAGCATTTTCTTCGATAAAAATCTTTAAAATAAAAAAGGGATAATACAATAAAGAAAAACAAATAAATGGAAGAAAACAAAACACAACGACCGACCGACACGATCCATGAGGTCCCATCAAAATTATTTATTGGTCTTAAATCGATGAAGAAGATGCGTCCCATCGTCCTTATAAGTTTTTTAACCTATTCTCTTTGCGCCGATTTCTGAAAAACGGTTTATTGTTATTGGTACCTCTCCACATGTTTGTAAATATTGTTTTCACCTCGTCTCCTAATAAGGGTTTTTTAGGGTAATGTATTGAGAAATAAAATTGTGAAATCAGTAATAAAAAGTCGGAAAATGAATGAATGACAAGAAAGCAATACTTTACTTGTTAGTAAAATGGATATTCTCCTATCAACTTTTTAAAAGTCAGTTAAAAAAAATATATTGAAAGTGGATTTAAATTTTAATGTCGTTTTTATTTGGCAATCCGGAATCTCTCTCCGATCCGGAATCCCAACTGAACACTTTTGTTTGCTTCTGATGATTCTGAAGTTTTGTTTGATTGTATATGTGAAACATCAAATGCGTACAATAATCAAAATCAAGAAAAATGTTTGTTGAAAGCAGGGTTGGCCGAATTGTCACTTTTTAGAAATAACTACATTTGTTACGTCTGCTACGTAGTTTATGTAGTTAATGTAGTTAAATGTAGTTAATTGTAGTTAATAGGTGCGTTTTATTATTCACACATCTATCTGGATCCGGATCTGGATTAAGTTTTAACATGTATTACAAAAACAATTTGGGATCTTGTTTTCTATCGGGATCTATTTCAAAGATCCAAAAATTAGTTATTACACTGGCGAGTAGATGGCTTTTTATGGCAAGGTAGTGTAAACTACAGTGTAAAGAAAAGAGACAAGAAATAATTTAAAATTTCCAAACCCAAGGATAAGAAGAGACGGCCTTATAATACTGCTGTCACTGCTGTCGTTTTATTTTCAAAGGAAGATCCAGATCCGGATCCAGATAGATTTGTGAATAATAAAACGCAGCTAATTTAACAAATTGTAGCATTGCTGTCAATTAACTGTCAGTTGTGCATTTGAAATTTTAATTTTTAAATTAAACGTTTAGTTATTATTAGTTATTACCTTATGGTAAATAAAACTTTTTTTACAAACCTTCATTAGATCATAAAAGTGCAAAATTGTTTTTTTTTCCTTTATTATATTGATTTTTTATGAATTAACTACATACATATGTAGCAGACGTAACAAATTGTAGTAAATTAGGCATGTAGTTTCTTCAATAAACTACGCGTAGTTAAATACTACGTTTATATGCAGTATCGAAAGATCGAGTTGGATTAGGGTCGGATTTTCGAACCACATTTCTACTCGACACCGCTGAGCGATTGGGATCGAGTCGAACGAAGCTCAATTCAACTCAATATGAGGTTAACACCTCATATAAACGTAGTAAATCATGTAGAAAATGTAGTGTAGTTAATTCGGCCAATCCTGGTTCGCACAATTTGGATACCTAAAATCACAGCTGTTGAGATTGACGTTTGAGTATATGAATGTGTGAGTGCTTGTGCTTCTGGTTTTGCTTCTGATTTAACATCCAGAAGCAAATTTCTCTTCTTTTCAGAATCAGAACTGTCATTTTTTCCCAATTGAACACTTTCAGAAGAGTCCGGAAGGCTTCCGGATTGCCAAATAAAAACGACATAAGACTTTATATTAAGGGGTTTCAATCGGCGGCCACTGGAGCTCTTGACGACACCAACGCACACGAAATTCACCAGGTAACAATGCATCCTCAAAAAGTTGCCGTTTGGCGTGGATTTTGGGCGGCGGCATCCGTACTTTTTCGCAAACGAAGTTGGTAAGGCGATCACATCCAATCACTCTTGACCAAAATTGAACCATATGGAACTGCATAGATGTGGATCCTGAAGGACGGTGGCGCCATGTGCCAACCAGCGGACGCCACACAGTGGAACGTCTAGTACAAAATTCCGGACATTGGGTGATTTTTTGTTTTCATTATTCGAAATATTTTTTGTTTGATATATAAAAAAATGGAATTTTAACGCTTTTTTGTAATTTGTTTTTCTCAGACCCTTTTTATGTTTTTATTTTCAAAAAATTGGATCCGACCGCATTCGACCCCGCTTCCTGCAGGGTTCTTAAAAATCTCCCTTAGAGCTGAGAACTCTTAAATAAAATAAGTTTTTTAACTGCAGAAGGGGCTAGGGGCATCTTTGCATTATAAATAATAATAACTAACATCTAACTAAAATCTAAAACTATGAAACAGTGCATACATTGACATGAAAGAAAGAGGGAGGGGGTGGGGGATTATCCCTTTATCAATTAAATCTTATTTGCTCTGGTTAAAGAGATTTTGTCTTATCATTATTTGTTATAGACTTAATAGCAAAACAAAGTATGGCTCTGATGCTAACGGTTATTTTTTCTCTCTTAATTTAAAAAAAATGCAATCATGTGATTTTATAATAATGAATGCCATTTTTGTTTAGTTTTTTTTTTTAACAAAGCGATCGTCTAGTACACAAATAATTTTGAAGCCTTCTACTAAGTTGAAATGGTTGTTTACTTTTTTTTTTATAATTTATAATGATTAGCCTTTAAATGTTTCAACACAGCGCGGGCGTGAAGTTAATGAATAGAAAGAAGGATAGGAAAGATGTGCGGCACGACGTTCTGAGACTGTTGGTGGTTGTCTCAGATATTTTTATCTCGAGGGATGGCGGCTGAGCTAAAGCGGAAAAATGCCGTGTCTTATTTCTATGTCGTTTATAATTCACATTATTTTATTCGTGTTCATCCTTGTTGGGCATACCAGTTTTAAAGGCTAACGGGTGTGACTTAACTGACTATAAATATTGTTATCCAAACAGCGAAAGTAAAATCTCGGGAAAAAAATTGGACTCGTTTGAATTTGTTCGCAAGTTTTGTTTGAACCTGGAAAATGGATTTGTAGAATGCAGTAACAATATAATGCGAAAAAACGGTTTAAAACGTGGCTTGAAACAGAATTTAACAACTTAACCTTTATAAAACCACACCCATCAACCGCTAACAACACTAATGAACAGTTTGATAACTTCAGTGAGTGACAAAAACAGGCGTAAAACCGAAGCTTTACGTCAAAGTACATGCAGCACTACGCTTCTTTAAGCTGAAAAAATGAAGCTGAAAGGTGAAGTGAAGCTTAATTCTTCTCAAAAGTAATATATTTTTAAATAAAATACCATGAAAAGGCAAAAGAAATTTTGTAGAAAAATATATTAACTAGAACAATATTCAATATAAGTAACATTCAAATTAAAATGTGAACGATGTCTAGAAATACATATGTTTCAGGGGTTATGTTAAATTTTTTTAGGAAAATTGCTCATTTTTTCAGAGTTTTTGAAATATAGTATAAAACTATAATTTTCAAGTACAAAATAGTGAAAACCGTTTCAAAATCCATCCATTATTTCAAAAGTTACAGCCAGATGACCACTTTTTCATGTTTTCGTTCCATTGTGCGCCAGTAAGGTTTTCTCTCGCACAGGTGGCACTTATTCTTCTGGCATGTCAATGTGAATAAATCATTATAGACCGATGCTCTTAAGGTGAATATTAAACAGGCTATCCATAAAATTCAGCCGTATCCACGCGAAAGAGTCATTGCAAATTGGATCACTCGGGAATTTTCTGCTTCCAAAACGATAAGTAAGTGATTTTACTGAAAACAATGTCCTCGGGTGTTGATATTTCCGAAACAAGACCTTGCAATAATCTGCAGTTTTCAAGATTTCCAGTAACCCTAAAAAGAGCTCTCCACAGTTGAAAACCAGAAGCTTCTATATACGAAGTCTTGCTCTCGAAATATTAGTATCCAAAGTTATTTTACTGATTTTTTAAAAAATCATGGACTAACCTCTTGTCTATAAAATTCATCATTTTTTCAACATTGCCTAAACCCATCGAGACCTTCATCAATGGAAAGATCTATTAAATTCCTATAAATTTGTCTCAGCCAAAATTTTCCGCGAGGTCTGTTTCTCGAAATATTTGCTTCCAAAGTGATAAGTAAGTGATTTTACTGAATTTCGACCCCAAACTACCTAACAACGTTTTTGTGTGTCGATATTTCCGAAACCCGACCTTGTAAGAACTCGGGGTATCCAACATTTCTGTTAACCTTTGAAAGAGCTATCCAAAATTGAAAACCGGAAGCTTCTACGAGGTCTTGCTCTCGAAATATTAGTATCCAAAGTGATTTTACTGATTTTTGAAAAAATCATGGACTACTCTTGTCTATAAAATTCATCATTTTTTCAACATTGCCCAAACCCATCGAAACATACATCAATATAAATGTCTACAAAATTCCTAAAAATCCATCCTAGCCAAAATTTTGTGCGAGGTCTGGTTCTCGAAATATTTGCTTCCAAAGTGATAAGTAAGTGATTTTACTGAATTTCGACCCCAAACTACATAACAATGTCTTTGTGTGTCGATATTTCCGAAACCCGACCTTGTAAGAAGTCGGGGTATCCAACATTTCTGTTAACCTTTGAAAGAGCTATCCGAAATTGAAAACCGGAAGCTTCTACGAGGTCTTGCTCTCGAAATATTAGTATCCAAAGTGATTTTACTGATTTTTTAAAAAATCATGGACTAACCTCTTGTCTATAAAATTCATCATTTTTTCAACATTGCCTTAACCCATCGAGACATACATCAATGGAAAGGTCTATTAAATTCCTATAAATTTGTCTCAGCCATAATTTTCTGCGAGGTCTGTTTCTCGAAATATTTGCGTCCAAAGTGATAAGTAAGTGATTTTACTGAATTTGGACCCCAAACTACCTAACAATGGCTTTGTGTGTCGATATTTCCGAAATCCGACCTTTTAGGAATGTCTAGAATTTAACATCCCAACATACCATCTGTTTATAGACTTTAAGGCCGCCTATGATAGCATAGCCAGGGTAGAACTTTACAAAGCCATGAGAGAATTCGGCATCCTAAATAAATTGACACGACTATGTAGGTTGACTATGACCAACGTAACAAGCCAAGTAAAAATAGCCGGATTGCTATCCAGACCAATCAAAATCTTTAATGGACTCCGACAAGGGGACGGTTTGGCCTGCCTCATCTTCAACCTGGCGTTGGAGAAAGCAATCCGTGACTCTGGCACGGCAACAAGAGGGACCATCGTCAACAGGTCCAGCCAGTTACTAGCTTACGCAGACGACATTGACATCATCGGAAGAACCGAACAAGCTGTACACGATTCCTTCATCCAGATCGAGCAGGCGGCACAAAATCTGGGGCTGCACATTAGTGAAGGTAAAACAAAGTACATGGTGGCGTCGAATGCGAGAGGAACAGTTGGTCAAACAATCAAGGTAGCGGAGCACGAATTTGAAGTGGTGCAATCCTTTAAATACCTTGGGTCAATAGTAGCAGCCGATAACAATATAGAAGAAGAAATACGCGGGCGGCTTCTCAAATCCAACAGAGCCTACTATAGTCTGTCAAAGCTTTCTCACCATAACTTCAAAACTGCTGCTGTACAGGACCATGGTCCTGCCAGTACTCACATATGGATCCGAGACTTGGGTGCTTAGCAAAAGGCACTCCGACCTCTTAGCTGCGTTCGAGAGAAAAGTCTTAAGGAGAATTGTTGGCCCCATATGTGAGGAAGGACGATTCCGGAGACGGTACAATCACGAATTGTACGCAATCTACCTAGAAGCAGATATCGTGACAAAAATTAAGCTCGGTAGACTCCGGTGGGCAGGGCACCTAGCTCGCATGAGCGAAGAGGAACCTGCTCGGAAAGTTCTTTGTGGTACATTCTATGGTAGACGACAGCGTGGTAGACCATGCTTGCCCTGGAGAGATGGCGTAGACCAGGACGCCCGAAGCCTTGGGGTGCGCAACTGGATGGCGTCGGCTAGAGACCGGGATAGGTGGAGAGACTTGTTGAAAGAGGCAAGGACCGGAACCCGGTTGTCGAGCCGATGATGATAATGATGACCTTTTAGGAATCCGCGGTTTTCAAGGTTTCTGTTAACCTTTGAAAGAGCTATCTAGAATTCAGAAGGAGAGGCTTCTGCGAAGTCTTGTTCTCGAAATATTAGTATCCAAAGTGATTTTACTGATTTTTGAAAAAATCATGGACTAACCTCTTGTCTATAAAATTCATAATTTTTTCAACATTGCTTAAACCCATCGAGACATAAATCAGTGGAAAGGTCTATTAAATTCCTATAAATTTGTCTCAGCTATAATTTTCTGTGAGGTCTGGTTCTCGAAATATTTGCTTCCAAAGTGATAAGTAAGTGATTTTACTGAATTTTTACCCCAAACTACCTAACAATGTTTTTGTGTGTCGATATTTCCGAAATCCGACCTTGTAAGAAGTCGGGGTGTCCAACATTTCTGTTAACCTTTCAAAGAGCTATCCAACATTGAAAACCGGAAGCTTCTACGAGGTCTTGCTCTCGAAATATTAGTATCCAAAGTGATTTTACTGATTTTTGAAAAAATCGTGGACTAACCTCTTATCTATAAAATTCATCATTTTTTAACCTTACCCAAACCCGTCGAGGAAATCATCCCTGGAAATATCTGTCAAATTCCTATTAATCCATCTTAGCCAAAATTTTCTGCGAGGTCTGGTTCTCGAAATATTTTCTTCCAAAGGGATAAGTAAGTGATTTTACTGAATTTGGACCCCAAACTACTTAACAATGTCTTTGGGTGTCAATATTTCCGAAACAAGACACTGTAAGAAGTCGCGGTTTTCAAGATTCCTATTAATCCTTGAAAGAGCTATCCAGCATTGAAAACCGTATCCAAAACCGGAAGCTTCTACGAGGTCTTCTTCTCGAAATATTAGTATCCAAAATGATTTTACTGATTTTTGAAAAAATCATGGACTAAACTCTTGTCTATAAAATTCATCATTTTTTCAACATTGCCTAAACCCATCGAAACATACATCAATGAAAAGGTCTATGAAGCTCCTAAAAATCCTTCCTAGCCAAGCTTTTGTGCGTGGTCTGGTTCTCGAAATATTTGCTTCCAAAATGATAAGTAAGTGATTTTACTGAATTTCGACCCCAAACTACCTAACAATATTTTTGGGTGTCGATATTTCAAAAATCCAACCTTGTAGGAAGTCGCGGTTTTCAAGATTCCTGTTAGCCTTTGAAAGAGCTATCTAGAATTCAAAACGGGAAGCTTCTACGAGGTCTTGCTCTCGTAATATTAGTATCCAAAGTGATTTTACTGATTTTTGAAAAAATCATGGACTAACCTCTTGTCTATAAAATTCATCATTTTTTCAACATTGCCTAAACCCATCGAGACATAAATCAGTGGAAAGGTCTATTAAATTCCTATAAATTCGTCCCAGCCATAATTTTCTGCGAGGTCTGGTTCTCGAAATATTTGCTTCCAAAGTGATAAGTAAGTGATTTTACTGAACTTGGACCCCAAACTACCTAACAATGTCTTTGTGTGTCGATATTTCCGAGATCCGACCTTTAAGGAAGTCGCGGTTTTCAAGATTCCTGTAAACCTTTGAAAGAGCTATCTACAATTCAAAAGAAGAAGCTTCTGCGAGGTCTTGTTCTCGAAATATTAGTATCCAAAGTGATTGTACTGATTTTTGAAAAAATCATGGACTAACCTCTTGTCTATAAAATTCATCATTTTTTCAACATTGCCTAAACCCATCAAGATAAACATCAATAGAAAGGTCTATTAGGTTAGGTTAGGTTAGGTTAAAGTGGCTGTCATTAAAGCGTCTGACACACTTAGACCATTGGAGGTCCATTGTGATACCACGATCTAATAGGGAACAAAAAAGGTTTCCTATTAGTTAAAACCATTTGGAGCTTCTGATGAAGCGAAGGAGACTTTTAATGTCTTTGTCTATGAGATCGCTTGGTTCATTATAGAAATGTTCTCCTAGATGAAGTTTGCGTCTGTAAGAGAAGGTGTGGGATTGTCTCCTCTTCCTCTTCGTCCAAGCAACTCCTGCGGAAATCGTTTGATAGCACACCGAGACGTGCGGCGTGTCTACCTATGAGACAGTGTGCAGTTATGACACCTATGACGGAGCTGATCTGAGATCTACTGAGGGACAATAGACATTTTGACCGTTTCAGATCCAGTTTAGGCCAGATCCGCTTGGTCGCCATACAAGTGGTAGTATTAAGCCATCTTGTATTTGATTGCTCCAGAGCGATTCGTTTCAGCATAAGTTTACTTGTAGCTATGGGCATACCTATATTTGCCTTTTCGGGTAAGATAGGCATTTCCGTTCCAATTCTGGCGAGTTCGTCGGCTTTACAATTCCCCGGAATGTCCCTGTGACCCGGCACCCAGAATAGGTGAATGTTAAACTGTTTGGCCATCTCCATTAGAGACGAACGACAGTCTTGGGCTGTAATGGAGTTTACAGAGACTGATGCTAGGGATTTCAAAGCAGCTTGACTGTCTGAGAAGATACGGATATCCGTGTTAGATATCACGTTTTCTTTAAGCCAGGACAATACTTCCTTTATCGCCAGAATTTCCGCTTGGAATACGCTACAATGGTTTGGTAGGCGGAAGGAGAGACTAAGATTTAGTCCATCTGAGTACACTCCACCACCCACTCCGTTTTCAGTCTTCGATCCATCTGTAAAAAAGTTTACTGATTTATTATCTGCCAAAGTCCCTTCCTCCCAAGCTGACCTTGAGGGAATGGTGACTTCAAAGTTTTTATCGAAGACCAAAGAGGGAGTGATGTAGTCAGAGTGACTTGGTAGAGTTCCGAATAAATTCAGAATGGTGGTGTGGCCAATAGAGTTATTGGTCCATTGAGAGATGGCTTTGAGACGTATGGCTGTGCTCGCGGCTATTTGTTTACTGTAAATATCTAGGGGTGTCAGGTTGAGTAGTATGTCTAGTGCAGCGGAAGGTGTCGAACGGAGAGCTCCGCTGATGCACATACACGCTGAACGTTGAACTCTGCTTAGTTTATCGCGATTAGTCGCTTTATCTAAGGCCGTCCACCATACGGTCACCCCGTAAGTAAGTATCGGTCTGATGACCGCAGTGTATAGCCAGTGAGTAATTTGTGGAGACAGGCCCCACTTGTTCCCTACGGCTTTTTTGCAAGAAAAGAGATCTACCGTGGCTTTCTTTACTCTTTCCTGTATAGGTTTCCAACTTAACTTTTTGTCTAAAATAAGACCCAGGTATTTAGCTTGATCTGAGAAAGTGAGTGGAACACCTTTAATCGATGGAGGGTCTAGTTGAGGAATTTTGTATTTCCTTGTGAAGAGGACTAGTTCAGTCTTGTGGGGGTTAACACCTAAGCCACATCGATCTGTCCATTTTAGTAGCTTGTTGAGAGCGGTTTGTATAAGTTCTGTTAAAACTTGAGGGTGCTTTCCTGATACGGCAATGGCAATATCGTCAGCGTATGCAATCACTTTGAATCCCTCTTCTTCTAGGTCTATTAGCAGATCATTAACTACCATGTTCCATAGAAGTCGGGATAGGACTCCACCTTGTGGGGTTCCTCTACTGACTGACCTTCTTGTAGTAAAGCTACCTAGTTCCGCATTTATAATTCTGCTTTTCAGCATGAAATTTATGAGGTTACCAAGTGAGCTATCCACATTGAGATTCTGCAGTGTCTTCGCTATTGCGGCGCTGTCGACATTGTTGAAGGCGCCTTCTATATCTAGGAATGCAACTAGAGTATTCTTTGTGATCTAGGGAGTATTCGATTGCGCGTACCAAGGTGTGTAGCACAGTTTCTACTGATTTTCCCTTGCAGTAAGCGTGTTGTGCTGTAGAAAAAAGGTTTGGTTTTATAGCACTACGCAGATGAATGTCAATCAATCGTTCCAGTGTCTTGAGAAGAAATGACGATAGACTGATAGGTCTTAGGTCCTTGGGCGTAACGTGGGAGCATTTACCAGCTTTGGGTATAAAGACTACTTTGACTTCTCTCCATATAAGGGGAATATGGACCAGGTTTAGACAACTGTTCATTATTATCTCTAATGTGGGTAAGATAATGTCCAAAACAACTTGCAGTTCGGCTGGTATTATGCCGTCTGGTCCTGCCGATTTGTATGGATCGAAGCTGTTAATTGCCCATTTTAGTTTGTCCCTTGTTATTAACCCTTGGATCTTTATACCTTTGTTATCCGACTCTAGTGAGTCAATGTGAGCTACCACGTGAACATCGTCAAAAGCAGAAGTAATCAACATCAGTACAGTACTTGCCACAGTCAAAAGTCGAAGTCCCCGCATGGTACACAAAACTCAACTCGTTATAGTGGTATGTCAAACGGCAAGTGCCAGCAATGTGGGAATCACCATAGGTACAAGTGTCCAGCTAAAGAAATAACATGCTACCTGTGCAAGTCTCGAGGTCATTTTGCAAAATTCTGCAAGAGTTCACGTGGAGGAAGACAAATAAGAAGAATAAATGACGAAACCGATGATGAGTGCAGCCCTACAGAAGTCAACAATATTTTCAATTTGTCTGAAAGCAAAAGTTCCCGTCTTATTATGTCTGTCATAATTGAAGGCAGTGAGGTGCAGATGGAAGTGGACACTGGAGCATGTCAATCTATCATAAGTTATGTAGATTATTCTAAGTTATTTAGTCATTTACTTCTTAAACATTATTTATTTAACTTACAGGCAGTCACAGGTCACAAGTTGGACTGTGTAGGTGTTTGCGAAGTCATGGTGGAGTGGCCGAATGTTGGAGTGTCGGAAGAGGAACGTCTAGAGTTGTCAGTCGTCAAATGTCAAGAAAATTTCATACCCATATTGGGACGTCCTTGGTTGGATAAACTTATACCAAATTGGAGAAGCAATTTTATATGTGGTAAATTGTCGGTTCCAAAGAATTGTCAAGTAAGTCATATAAAGTCAAATTTAGAGTCTAATTTAGAATCAACAAAATTGTTGGAAGGTAATGGTTGTCCTTCAGTCATGTCACAGCAAGTCGATTTAAAGAATAATTTTGTTTCTAGTGTCGAGTCGGAAAATGTGAAAAATATTTCAGAAATGAAATTAAAATTTCCAAGGGTGTTTGAAAATAATTTAACAAAGCCTATCGAAGGTTTCACTGCCGATATACGTGTTAATTCGCATTATATGCCGCTTTTTCAGAAAGCCTACACGCTTTCTTTCCAGTTAAGGTCAAAAGTCGAAGTAGAGTTAGATAGGTTATGTCAGCTAGGCATTATTTCACCTATAAAATATGCAGAAAACGCCAGTCCTATAGTCGTGGTACCAAAACCAGATGGATCAATAAGAATTTGTGTGGATTTCAAGAAAACCATAAATAAATATGTTCAGATGGAACATTATCCTTTAACCATTTGTGAAGATATTTTTGCACAAATGGCTAATGCCAGGTTCTTTTGTGTCATAGACCTAACAGGTGCATTCCAACAGTTAGAGGTTACAACGGTTTCAAAAAAATATTTAGTAATAAATACAATAAAAGGTCTTTACGTATGTAATAGGTTACCATTAGGTGTGTCTGCTGCACCAGCTATTTTTCAGAGCGTCATTGATCGGGTCATAAAAAATATAAAGAATGCTTTCGGGTACATTGACGATATAATCGTCATTGGTACCTCAAAAGAAGACTGTAAAAATAATTTATATAAGGTTCTAAGTCGCTTAAACGATCATAATACTCAAGTCAATCTTAAAAAGTGCGTGTTTTTTGCAGAAGAGGTTGAATATTTAGGTCATTGCATTTCATACAATCGTATAAGTCCTAGTAAGCGTAAAATAGAAGCCGTAGTCAACGCGCCCAGTCCAAAGAATTTGACTGAACTTCAGTCTTATCTAGGTCTCTTAAATTATTATGGGAAATTTATTCCTAATCTGTCAAATAAATTAGAAAAACTATACAACCTTTTGAAAAAAGATATAAAATTTAATTGGTCATCTGATTGCGAACAAATATTTCAAGAAAGTAAACAATGGTTGTTGAAAAATAGTATTCTTGAACTGTATGACCCTGAAAAAACTATCGTCATTTCTGCAGATGCATCTCCATACGGTCTTGGAGCTGTCATGTCGCATCTTATTAACGGAGTAGAACGTCCAATCATGTTTGCATCATGTACTCTAAGTCCTTCGGAATGTAATTATTCGCAATTGCACCGTGAAGCTCTCGCTATTATTTTTGCCGTGCGCAAGTTCCATAAGTACATTTATGGCAACAAATTTATTATTCATAGCGATCATCAACCCCTTCGGGAAATTTTCAACCCGAACAAAAGTACACCCGCAGTAGCTGCAGCTAGGTTACAGCGTTGGGCTGTCATTTTGTCAATGTATGACTACAAGATAGTCTACAAAAAAGCTCAACAAATGTCTCATGCTGATGCATTGTCGAGATTACCTCTCCAAGAATCATCTAATATTGAGGACACTTTAATAAATTCGTTTAATATGTCAGAAAATGATCCAATAAATATCAATCGCATTCGTAGTCAGACCCTTAATTGTTCCGTTCTGAATACGGTCATGACTTATGTGCAGGGGCGTATTTACCCTAGGGCTAAAAGGGCTACAGCCCGGGGCGGCAAGGCTGCTAGGGGCGGCAAGCCAATTTATAATATTTTTTTGAAGCGATTGGAATTTCAAAACATTTAAGCAGAAGGACACAAGTGGCCCCTAGCAATTGGCCAATTAATAATATTTTTTGAAGCGATTGAACTTTCAAAACATACAAGCAAAAGGGGCCAAGCCGCCCCTAACAATTGTCTAATTTACAATATTTTTGAATGATAAACAAAAAATACAAAGATTAAAAAAAATGCGATTTTTTGAGTTTTTCAAACATGAAAATTTTTTCAGTGCCGTGAGTGTCCGGCTGTGAGAGCGTTCACTGTAACATGTCACTCACTTTTTTCACCATTTACTATTCTTATTTTTCATAAACGATTTTTTATAATGAAAATTCATAATAAAAATATTTACAGACATGTAACTTTTCTTTGGAACAAATTCCAGTGAAACGAAAACATTATCAAAAAAAAAAAACACTCTAAAAATAAAAATGGGCTAGAAAAGCTTTGTCTGGACGGATGTTAATTTTTAACTTCCCATAGGGAGTTACTGTAATCGGTCCGATTTGTCAAATTGGAATTTTTGACATTTCTCGGCGTTTCAAGGTCCCTAGAGGCTATATCAATCATTTTTAGAGAGATGTCTGTGTGTGTGTGTGTACGTACGTTCGTACGTTCGTACGTCCGTACGTTCTGGTACCATTTTTCGTCGTCGATATCTCAAGAACGAGTAAAGATATCGACTTCAAATAAATTTTGTTTAATAGATAATAACTTCGAAAGAGGCTGAAAGGGCGTTTATTAAAATTCAGTGAGTAGTTTTTTCACTATAACGGTTTATAAAAAAAGTAAAAGTTTTGGTTAGTTTCAAATATCTCACGAAAAAATAATGCTATTGATTTTAAATAAATTTTAATGTACTCATTATAAGGTCATACAGATTTGGTAAGAATTTGGAAAAAAATGAACATACCGTTATTTTTTTAAATAAAAAAAAACTGAAAAAAAAATTCATAACCCAGATATTCTAAGACCGGAAAACAATTTAAAACTCAAAATAATTTTATTTTACGAAAAATAATGTGTTTGACAACTGGTGAAAATTTCAAAAAAAAAATCAGTTTACAGTTTTTTTACAAAAAACTATATAAAATTCTATTGAAAATTGGTAAAAATTGTTTTTTCGACTCAAATTTCTCGAGAACTAGTAGTGATATTGACTTCTAATTTAGTTTATTTTATACATAGTATAATTTTGTACAATTGGTAAAATGTTGACAAATATTGAATTAATATTTTTTTTTTTTAAATAAACAAAACTATTAAAAATTCAAATAAAAACTAGTTAAAATTGTATTTCAAGTCGAATTTCTTGGGAATGAACACCGGTAGTGCCTTCTAAAGTATGTTGTTTTATACATCGATACCTTCCAGTAAGAATGTATACTAAGTGACATTTCTTAAATTGTTCAGGAAACGAAAAAAACGAAGAAAGTTCTAGTTGAATCGTAGTGTGCTAAGAGACAATTTTGGTTAAACTAATTGACATCTAACAAAATTTTTTGTTGCTCACGACAATGAGATCTTTATTAATGTCGCTTAGCATAATTTTTTTGGCAGATAATACAAATTTCAGGGGGCAACATTATTTTAATGAGAAAACATGGCAGTTGATAAATTTTTTTATTTGTACTCTACTTTCCTTTTCATGCATAATAGGTTGGCGAAACCCAGGCCAAAACGTGGCCCTTAACATATAGTATATTTGCTCATCAAAAAGTCATTTTCGAATAAAGTGTCGCTTAGTACATTCTTACGGGAAGGTATCGACATAATACAATTATTAACATATGGTTAAATTTTGACAAGTATCGAATTGACAGTTTTAACAAAAATATAAAAAAAATCTACTAAAAAGTGGTAATATTTGTTTTTCGACTAGAATATCTTGAGAACGAGCAATGATATTGACTTTGCCATTATTTAATTTTATACATACATAAAACAATTTCTAACAAATGGTTTATATTTGACATATATGTAGTTTTAGAGCGGATATATTTTGTAAGTACCCTTCCATCAATAACCAATATATTATATTTGAATATTTCGTTTTGAAATTTGTTTCAATTAAAATGTTTGGAACCGAAATAATAAAGTAATTTCTATAATATAATACATAATTTTATAATTTTATTATCAACTTAGTTTTTAGAAGAATGTATGTACTGTACATACGTATATGAATAAGGTTGTTCAGTTGTACCCAAGTCCCACATATTCAAATTCCATTAATAGCTATGGTAAAATTGAAGAAAACGTCACAATATGTTTTTATCTTTTTGTCCATAAAAAAGATGTAAAATTCTACTCAAGGTTTTCTTAGGTGTAGGAACACAGATATATTAAAAAACAAGGAAATCTATAATTCAGTATATAATATTTACCTACCAACCTTGGTAATTATTACAAGAAATTTAACATTTTAAATAGAAAAGTTTAAAATTAGTTAAACACATTTTCTGTACAAAAACATAAAATGAGCGACTAAGTATCCTCATCATCAACAAAACAAAGCAAATTTCCTAATATCATAGTATGCCACAAACATCATCGATTTTTAAAACAGGGGTCATTGTATATCCAGTGCAGATCACAGCCTTTCAATCCGGAAAAACCGCAACAACAATAACACTATGAAACCATCTACTTCGATCTTCCATCTATACTGCTCTATGATCGAAGTATGTATACAAAATATATATAAAGTTTTCAAGACCACAAATGGGAAATTATCAGCGTGGGTCGCACCCAGCCTCTTTTTTGTTTTTAAACCATGTACAAAGAGTCCCTTTTAATTAAAAAAAAAATTTTTAAATCTATCAAGCCGGATTTTAGATATAAGGCCACACACAAAATTGTATTCTTTGTATAAACCTAGCAAATCATGTCTCCGTCTTTTTTAGTTTTGGCTGACTCGTATCCCTTTATACAAATACCCTTCCCTTCGTCAATAGTTTTGAACGACTTATAAAACAATATAATGATTGTTTTTGTGCAAAAGTTAATAATGATGGATAAATAAAAAGATATGAATTATTTTAAAAACTATTGGCGCAAAATTTTAGTCGAATTAGTACGATGTTAAAACTATTTTAGTATAATAGGTTAAAAAGACGATTTTGCTAATTTTAATCAGATTTGGCATCATGCTTTTTATCTTTTTAGTATCGTGCTAACTTTATATGCCTATTGCATACTTCCAGATGTTAAAAAAGGTCTGTTTACTTAGTTTTTTGCACGAACTGTCATTGTTTTAGGTGCGTTCAGAAGCAATTTAAACAAATTGTTTATATTTGCGACCAATTATTGAGTACGCTGAAGAGAAGAAATTCCTCCTATGAAGCAATAACAAATGGTTTAATTTTTTTATATAAGCTTGATCACATAAGTGAAGAAGCAATTCGAAAAAAAGGCAATCACACCTCAGAAATTATACCCGGTTGATCTTGGGGAAGATTTTCAAGAAGAGTGTGTCTTACTTAAACATTTTCTTGAGCAAAACAACACTGAAAATATGAGTTTAAGGCAGCTTAACATTCATATAAGAGAAAAAGAATTGAAGGAAGAATTTCCATATGTTGAGGTTTCTTTAAGAATATACTTGTACACTACAGTGACAAATTGTAGTGCAGAAAAATCGTTTTCCGTATTGAAACGAATAAAAACCTGTTTAAGGTCTCGCATTAGCGAAGAACGCCTTAATAGTTTAGCTTTATTAAATATAGAAGCTGAACTGACAAAAAATTTAGATAAAGAATCTATTGTTAATGAATTTTGTAAACAATATACACACAGAAATTATTACCATTGTTCTAAAGGGCGGCAAAATTTATCAGCCCGGGGCGCCAAATCCTTAAATACGCCTCTGCTTATGTGTCTCAAGGATGGCCTTCGAAGACAAAAATTAAGTGTCCAGATGTGATTCATTTTTATGATAAACAAAATAGTCTTTCAGTAGAAAATCAATGCCTTTACCATGGCAACAAGTTAGTTGTACCAAAATCTTGTCAACTTGAAGTTCTTCAAGTGATCCATGGTGATCATGTAGGAATGACACGCATGAAACAAGTAGCTCGTAGTCAATTTTATTTCAAAAATCTGGATAAGGAAATTGAAAATTTTGTGAACAAGTGTTTAATCTGCCAGCAAACTCGGAAAGCAAATAAATCAGAAACCATATCATGGCTTAAAACAACATTTATGTTTGAACGTATTCGCATCGATTTGTTCTATTTTAGTAAATTTGAATACCTGATTTTAGTTGATTCATTCAGTAAATGGATGTATGTTTATTTACTAACAAAATCAACTGCTGAAGTTGTTATTGAAAAACTAAAAATGAGCTTTTCTTATTTTGGGTTTCCAAAAGAGATTTGTAGTGACAATGGACCACCATTCTCTTCCAGTAAATTTTTAGAGTTTTGTAAACAAAACGGCATTACAGCTAGTAAATCTCCACCTTACCACCCACAAAGCAACGGCTTAGCGGAAAGAGGTGTGGCTGAAGTAAAAAGAGTTTTCAAAAAGTTTTTGCTAGATTTTAAATATAGAAAACTATCACCAAATGAGAAATTGCTACAATTTTTAACATCATATAGACACACTCCAACAACGGTAACGAAGCTATCGCCTTCAGAAACCATTTTTAATTTTAAGCCTAGAAGTATTATTAGTATTTTAACTGATCAAAAGCCTATTTATTTTAAAAACAAACATTTAAATGAACCAAAAAATGAAGTTAATAAGAGATCTGAATCAAATGTAAAAAAATTACAAACATTTTCAAAGGGAGAGAAGATTATGTATTGTAGTTCAAATAACTTAACAGCAAAATGGATTCCTGCCATAATATCTAAAATAATTAGTCCTTGTGTTTATGAAATTATGTATAATAATAACTGCAGACGTATAGTTCAATTTTCAGAACTAAGAAGGTCTTGTTTAGAAGATAAATATCATCCCTCTATAACTTTAACTTCCGATTCTTTAAAAAATAAAGGGAATGAAGAACTAATTGAAAATATTGAAGTTTTTGTGGAAGAAAAAAAAACTTCTAACAATTCTGCTAAATTAACTAAACGTCCGAGGAAAATTTATGAAAAAGTAAGAAGTTCAACTAGATTAGCTAGTAAATAAAACATGAATAAATATATGGAAAAAAAATAAATAAATGAAATATTGTACAACATATTCTTCTTTGTTAAAAGAATTCTAAAAAGGGAGAAATGTTATATAGTTATATATTTGAATTATGAATATTGTTATACTTAAAATAGAGTACTAGAGTGCTGAGTAATAAACATCTGTCTACACTATAATAATTGTAACAGAATATCATCTTCTTCTAAGCTTCTTCTTTATCATTTATCTAAAGTTAGTTCTCTTCTATTTCTGACTGTCACGCGAGTCACATTTAACCAAAGTATTTTAATAAAACTTTTTGTAAGTACATAAGTTAAAGTCTTTTCTTTGTTAATTTACAAGAAGTTATAATAATTCCAAATGGCATAATTCAATGAATGTTTTTTTTTTTTTTAGATTATTTTAGACTATTTTCAGTGGCGAAAAAAAGTCTAATCTTGATGGGTCAGGTGGTTTTAACGGATATTGGCACGATCTGAAAAAGGAAAAAAGTTTGTTTTCAAGAGGAACTTTAACGGTGGCAGTTGCAAGGTTTGGGGGGCCTTCTGCGACCGTGGTAAGATTGAACTTGCCTTCACCTCTGCAAAGATGAACAGTTCAGCTTGCACCCAAGTGCTTCAGGATAATTTGGTGCCCTACTTAAGTCGATTTCGTCGAGTTCGGCATGTCTTCCAGCATGATAATGCCCCAATTCACGTTAGTCGTCAAAGCTTGGGATGGTACGACTCGAATAACATACATTTTATGGTGTTCCCGGCACGTTCTCCAGATTGTAACCCTATTGAAAATCTTTGGGGAATTTTGACCCGCAAAATTTATGCCCATAATAGGCAATTATACAGTGTTGCTGAGCTGCGAGAGGCGATTGTGGAAGAATGGAACTGTATAGACGATTCCATATTAAATAACCTTGTCAACAGTATGTCAAAAACAATTTTTAGATTGGTCGAAAATAGGGGCAGCAATGTCCTTTACTAATTTAGCCGAAAAAATGTACTTAAAATAAAAAAGAAAAAACAGATCAAAATAAAAAAGCGGTTATACTTTTGCAATACAAACAAAAAATCTGTTTTAATTTTTAACCACCAGAAAAGAAATTAACGGAACTTTTTTTTCTTCTCAATTTGCTTGATTAGTGATGCCATTCAATAAAAAATAGAAGAGTGTCATTCCCATTTTAATCTTCTACAAAACGCATTTTTACAGGTTATATTTACTTAGGTAAGGCACTGTAGTAAGTAAAATAATATTAATTTAAAAAATAAATCACAAAATAAAATCCAGTTTTCTGTTTTTTTTTTGGTTAAAACACTTATAACCTCGTCTGCTATTATAGGTATTTCGCGATAAATAGCTAGAGCAGCCAAATCATTCAAACGATCCTGCAAATAAGTAAACATCCAAAGCTTATCACACTGTTATTAAAATAGACATAATATTTTTAATAATCTCATTTCGTTGGTCATGCTTCTTTGTATTGTTTTTATTCTCTTTACTGACTGGAAATCACGATTAGATTCGGCGGCAAACATTTTTGACCTTGAAAATCTTTCTTGTGAGCAAATGGCGGAGAAATAACTGCAAATTGTTAAACAATCTGCGGTTTCCAACAACGCAAGTAGACAAAATTTTAAATGTAAATGGTATGATTGGGAGTGTCAACAACTTAGGAAAAAATCTTTTCGCTTTTTGAATCTTTTTAGAAAAACTAATTCTAATTTCTTCAAAACTCTCTATTTAACTACAAATAAGGAATTTAAGCGTATATGTAAGACCAAGCAAAAGGACTACTTAGTCAATATAGGCAAGAGCTTGATAGAATGTAAGGATTCAAGGTCATTCTGGTCCAAAGTAAGAAAGTTAGGGGGCTGCAAAACCTCCTCGTCACCATCTATGAATGTTGATTCTCTGGCAACATATTTTAAACAGCTTCTTAGCCCCGCGTCCACACCTTCTTGTTTTCATTATGCCCAGCCTGAAATCTACATAGCACAACTATACGATCCAATTTCAATGTCTGAGCTCCAAGAAACTCTGAAAAGAATGAAAAATAATAAGGCCTCAGGAGTTGATGGAGTTTCAATTGAATTTTTCAAATACTCCACACCAGCATTTTTAAACCTTCTTTTGAATTTTTTAAACAAAATATTGAATGAGGAGATAATTCCTAAGTCTTTTCTGAAGTCGTTAATCTGTGCAATCTACAAAAAAGGTGACTGCAACCTCGCAGAAAATTATAGAGGAATTTCCATACAACCGGTGTTAAGAAAAATTTTCACGAATGTACTCTACTATAGATTAATGCAGTGGGTAGATACGAATAATCACCTTAGTGTTTTTCAAGCTGGTTTTCGGTCTGGTTTTTCTACTGTTGACCAGATATTTGTTCTCACCAACATTGCTAAGAGGTACATTGATAACAAAAAAAAGCTTTTTGCATTTTTTGTTGATTTTAAGGCCGCGTTCGACACCATTAACAGAAATGCTTTAATATATAAACTATCAGAACTTGGTTTATCATCCAAATTTTTAAGGTTATATAAACAACTTGTTACCAACACATGTTCCTCTGTGTGGAACGGAACAATCAAGTCCGAGTTCTTCAACACGGAAACGGGGGTGCCCCAAGGGTGTGTTCTGAGTCCAATTTTGTTTGCTCTCTATATCGACGATGTTTCTAGGATATTGCCTGGTGGCGCCAAGATAGGAGATCTAACTGTAAGTGTTCTATTGTACGATGATGATCTTGTTTTGCTAACAGATAACTCCTCAACACTTCAACTGCAGATTAACCGACTTAAAGAGTATTGCAATTTATGGGATCTAAAAATAAATGCCTCTAAGTCCAAAATAATGGTTTTTGAGTCCAACAATACGAGAAGGCTTCCTTCAGAAAATTGGTTTTTAGGTTCAGAGCCCATTGAAATAGTTAAATATTATAAATATCTTGGTTTTTTAATATCAAATACCCTAGCTTTACGTCCTCACATTAGAGAAAAATGCTCAGTCGCTAAAACGGCTATCAACATCATGTGGAATAGTTTTTATTCTAAACAACAAGTTGATACCTCCTCTAAGTTTAGGATACTAGATGCTACAATAAACACTTGCCTTTGCTATGCCAATCAAGTTTTTGGTTATCAATTTTTTGAAGAATTCGAAGTTGTTCAGCGATTATTTTTCAAAAGAATTTTAAGACTGCCAATGACAACACCTACTTATGCTTTGCATGTGGAATCAGGAGTGCCACAAATATATTTAAAAAACTTAAAAGGCAACGCAGATTACATTATTAGGGTTATGCAAAGGTCTACGAACAATTTGCAACAACTTATAATGAAATATGCGCTTCAATATAGACTAACACCGTTTAAGGAATGGAGAGGTATTGCTATAACCTACGGGTTGGATTTGAATCTGTCCGTGGAGTCAATTGATAACTGGCGCAATGAGTTCTATAATTGTATTGCAAAAGTGGATGAATATTTCTATTTTCAATGTATCAATAGTGCTCAGATGTCACCAAGTCGACTATTATATAGAGAATTAAACCACTGCCTAGGAGCTGGGAACTATTTTAGTAACCTGTTTTCACCGTATCAAATCAGTCTAATATTCAAGATGAGAGTGGAAATACTGAATCTGAACTATATGCCATTTAGGGAAGATGTCTCAACTATTTGTTGTCTCTGTAATAGAAACGAAAATGAAGATATTTACCACTTTTTAGCTGTATGTCCTATTCTGCAAGAATTGCGAAGACTGTACTTCTCAAAGAGTTCTTTATCTCGTGTAGAAGCTAAAGATATTCTCAATGGTAAATGTGGATGGAAAACCCTTTTTAGCTACTGCGATCATGCCTTCAAATATAGGAATAACTTTGTAACATAAAAAAATATATTCATAATCTTGCTTTGTATAAATAAATTTTCAATGTTTCTGTAAACAGTGACCTAAATCCAACAAACTAACTAATTTTTTGAAATTAATTCTTTTTTTTTTCTTTCTTTTTTTTAACGCTATAGTTTCAACTGAATAATTTTGTTTCTGCAATTAAACTACATATATACTTTTTTCTTTTTATTTTTTAATGTAAGAATATACGTCAATTATTTCGACAGACGGCATATTATGTCATTGTTCTATTTTCTTTTATATACTTCTTATAATATTATAATCTTATATTTTTAAATAAAGAATTTTATAATAATAATAATAATAATAATAATAATAATAATAATACTGACTGGAGAAAGTTCTTTCGGGAGTTGACGTTGAAACCGGCAGTGTAGCTAATATCTTTAATAAAATATATATATGTAACTGGATGGAAGCATTTTTCTTGCACGTTTACCTATTTTATCAATTGGTGAGAGACGTAAAAAAAAATTTCAGAGTGCGTTTCTTTAACTTATTTGGTTCATGACTGGTTATGTTGAACAATTATCGATCCCAATGGGGGGGCTATATCCCCCTGATCCCCCCCTATCTACGCCACTGACGAGCTGTACGAGCATGCACTGGTGTTTTCACATCTCCTACAGACCCGGTTTGCTCAAATTTTTGCACGATTTTTCCGATTGTACGCACATTTGGACGATTAAATTGACCGACAAAATCACGAAGTGCACGATATGCATTTTGATTTGAACCCCCATTTTCATAATAAGCCTGAATAACTTTAACGCGTTGCTCGATTGTGTATCTTTCCATGATTCAAATTGAATTAGTCTGAAATTGAGAAATGTCAAATGAAATTCAGAAAGAAACTTGACGTTTAGGTGTGGTTCACATTCAACATCGGCCCTTAAAATTTAACCACCCTTTATAACAATTGTTAGATAAAATACGGTCCTGATATGAGGACTTCGATAACTAGGTCAACGGAATGTTTTTGTATTCACCACTTTATCACAAAACTAGTTAAATCAAAACAATAATTTACAACCAAAGATATTTTTTATTTTTACTAAACGTTAAAAACGTTAACAACATTACGATGATAGCGACGACTAAAAAAGTGGGTCTCCCAATTATGTCTGCCGTCTGAAAATTCAATATCTTGAAAACCGGTGCACGATTAAATTTTTAAATTAGGTAAGTTTTAAAATGTATTTTATTAAATACCATTCAATTTTTTTTATAAAAATTTTGAGGAAAATTTAGTAGACAAAAAACATGTTTCAGTGTGTCTGTGTGTCTGTACCTATCACTGCAGCCTTAACCACTGGACCTATTTCTTTCAATCTCGGTTGTTAAGGGTCTTCGGTGATTCCCTAGAGGAGAAATTGAAATTTTTGTTTAGCTCAAAAACTAACGGTACCCCCCATACACGCGTAATGCAAAATCTTATTTATCTCGAAAACGGCTCTAGCGATTTTGATAAAAAAATTACATGGACTACATATTTTGGTCAAAAAAATTTTGGGATAAAATGTTATTAACGATACCTGTCATAGAACCGTTTTTTTTTTTTTTTTTTTTTTGATTTTCGACTTTCCCATTAACGGCTATAAGGATTTTAACCAGAAATTTTCAGCAGGAGCCCCCTTAAGTTTAAAATAATATTGTATATACAAATATTCGAAAAAATATTTGTTGGCTTTTTAAAAAAAAATTTTTTTTTTGAAAAATCAATATCTTCAAAATCTATGAACTACAATTTTTTGAAATTATTTCCTAAAATTAATATTATTAAATACTTAAAAATCACATCCCACATTTTTTTCTTGAAAAATTTTAAGGAAATTTCTTATATAAAAAATTTAATAATAAAACGATTTTTTAAAGTTTGTTTGCATAAATTCATACTTTTCTAGAAATTTTTATATTTAAATTTTATATTTATAAAATGTATCTTAAATTCCAAAGTACTTTTACATAAGAGCAAGTTCGTGCGATCCAGTCGTGCATTTTATTTTTTTAAATTTTTATCTAAAAAATTTACTGATATTAGACCGGACCGACTCTGATTAAATAACTTGAATTTTTCTCTTTCAAATTACTGTACTTATTTACCGTACGATTTAAAACTGAGACGCTACACCTGACACCATGTTTGTGTAAGATACAGACTGTTGTTACGAGTAGGCTGGCTGCCAGTATAAGCCTGAAGACTTTATTAATATGAATATGTACTTAGTCTAACACCTGTCCTACGATTTTTTTTTCGAAATTTTATAAGTATTTTTTTTTTTTCATTTTTTAACCGTTTGACAGATTTAAAAAATAAAAATACAAAAAAATTTCATTTAGTTAAATTTTCCGAAAAATGTTTATTGAGGGAACCTTTTTTTTTAATTCTTGATTTTCTCAAAAACGGAACCACCGATTTTTATCATTTTGAATAGTATTGTGAGTTCAAATTTTCAAAAAAATTGTTTTTGGATTATTAAAAAAAATTCAATTTTGTTTTTTTTAAAACTCAATACATACATATTTCGAAAACTTCATGCTCGATTTTTTTTAAACTTGATAAATTAAAGTTTCTTCATAATAATCCACAAGATTTGAGAAAAAAAACTATTTTACCTAAAAATAAAGGTACCCACCATCAGTGGTGTATTAAAGGGGGCCCAGGGGGCCTGGGCCTCCCCCAAGCCTCAAAGATCATATTATTATTTAGGTGATTTCATCATAATGTACATGATTAACTGAAACTTTTTCGTGATCTTACAGATTAAGAGGGAGCTCTGATTATCGAGCCTCCCAAGTTCTGAAACGGTTGTGTGTGTTTGTTTGAGTTAGACCCCTAGCTGACGTTGAGGGTTTGGGTAACTTTTTTCGGAATTTTTTGTTTATCGACCGATTTTTGAGTCAAACCACATTATTCGATAAATCGTTCGGAATTCTTTAGATTAATATTATGCATTCAAATTAACAATTATTATTAATAAAGCGTCTTAAGAAAATAAGCACAAAACTTATACAATGCGTGATTTTAACTAAAAAAATAACAAAGGTACAAAAACATGAGCATTTTAAATATTCAACAAAAAAGAAAAAAAAGTTATCCGCAGTTAATAATATTTGGGGGAAAGTACGATAACTTGGCCGCCAAGATTTGATAACGGGTTTTTGTAGAGGGGTTAAAAATAAGCACTTTTTACTATGGGAGGGGGGGGGTCTATCTCCCCCCGTTTAGGAGGTAGGGGCACTTTTAGAAAAAATGGTTTAAATTGAAAAAAAAATATTAAAAAACAACGGCAACACCCACAATAAAGTGCTGCACTGCGTTTGAAAGCCAGAAGATTGTTCTATAATCCTGCATTTAAATTTTATTACTCATATCAATAGTTTTTGAGAAATTCGCATTTAAAGTCCAAATTTTGATAAAAAAACGTGAAAAAAAATGTTTAGACCGGTTGTTTTCAAAATTGTGAAATGAAATTGTAAATTAGCTTATATGTGATCCATGTATCTATCAGTTCTTAATCGAACACAAAAAACCGCATGGTTCTATGTCTTCTAGTTTTTGAGAAAATCGAAAATTACCAAAACTCCTTTTTTTGATTTTTGGTGGTGACGGTGATTCCATTTTAAGGATTAATGTTAATAAACATAATGAATCTTTGTTAGTTCAGTACCGCAATTCATTTAGCGTTACCCAGAATGCACCATGAGGAGGTAGAATTGCATCTGGGTCAGTTATTTTATCAGTTAGTCAGGAGTTAGTCAGTCATAGTTAGTTAAAAATGGTCAAAATGTATTAAAAAGGTGTGTAAGTCTCGTCAATAAAGCCATCGTCTGTACTATAACTGTCGAGTTCGTTGAGTTACTCTTTTATGGTGGGAAGCCGAGGATGTTTTGGCGGTAAAACACTTTCTAAATTTTCGCTCTGAAGGGTGGGAGGATCGATGTCTTTTAACTGTAAACCCTCACATATATCACCATCGGTATAACAAGGGTAAACTTTTTTTACATCTGATAAAAACTCTATTATTTGCGAACCCCAGTCGTCCTTATATTTCCTTTCTAGGCAGTATTTTTGATAGAAAAATAGTGCCATGTATTGGTGAACATGGTCAGAAGTTTCTTTTGGTTTTCAAGATCGTTTATTGTATTTTATATGTATTTAGTGGACATTGGATAAATAGAATAAATTTGAATTTTTGTTAAATACAGATTCTGTGAATGCAAAAGAAACTTTGCATGCACCCAACCTCGCACCTACCCCAAATCCTATAGTGTGCCCAAGCAGGGGGGTTGCAGGGGGGCAGCATGCCCCCCATACATACTTTACTGTTTATATATTGTAATGTTGGAAGCTAGCACTGATTTATTTATGTAAGGAAGCAAAAAATATCAAACATTTTGTAGAAAAGTAGTTTTAGTTATTTTCGTTTTTCTCAAAAACCAGAAGACATAGAACCATGCGGTATTTTGTGTTCGATTAAGAACTGATAGATACATGAAACACATGTAAGCTAATTTACAATATCATTTCACAATTTCGAAAACAATTGGTCTAAACTTTTTTTTTCACGTTATTTTATCAAAATTTGGACTTTAAATGCAAATTTCTCAAAAACCATTGACATGAGTAATTTAATTTAAATGCAGGATTATAGAACAATCTTCTGGCTTTTAAACGCAGTATAGCACTTTATTGTAAGTATTGCCGTTGTTTTTTAATATTTTTTTTTTTCAATTTAAACCATTTTTTTCTAAAAGTGGCCCTACCTCCTAAGCGGAGGTTTTCTCAAAAACCAGAAGACATAGAACCATGCCGTTTTTTGTGTTCGATTAAGAACTGATAGATAAATGAAACACATATAAGCTTATTTACAATTTCATTTCACAATTTTGAAAACAACCGGTCTAAACTTTTTTTTTCACGTTTTTTTTATCAAAATTTGGACTTTAAATGCGAATTTCTCAAAAACTATTAATATGAGTAATTTAATTTAAATGCAGGATTATAGAACAATCTTCTGGCTTTCAAACGCAGTATAGCACTTTATTGTAGGTGTTGCCGTTGTTTTTTAATATTTTTTTTTTCAATTTAAACCATTTTTTCTAAAAGTGCCCCTACCTCCTAAACGGGGGGAGATAGACCCCCCCCTCCCATAGTAAAAAGTGCTTATTTTTAACCCCTCTACAAAAATTCGTCATCAAATCTTGGCGGCCAAGTTATCGTACTCGTGCCAATATTTGTCAGTAAAACACTGACCAAACATTTCATTTAAATAATTCATAACTTTCTATAAAATATTAAATGTTGACTAAGTACTTTCAATTTGAATTTACTAACAACCAGAAATTTATCTTCCATTTTAGTTTGAATTATTGCAACAAGAATTCCAATATTAAAAACATTCATATTTAAAAATCTTGCTTCAATAAAAAAAAAACGAAATAATCTTTTTTTTTCAGGTTGACTTTACACCTTGCTGTTTGTGTAAAATGTTTTGGAACTTTGAACTTTGAAAAAATAGTTTTTTGAATGTGAAACGAGGAGACGGTAATACGAAATTGCCGAGAGCAGTAAAATGCTACTATAGTACTTTAAACAGCAACGGGGGTGGCCGTGGCGCAATGGATGTATGCTCGCCTGTCAACCCCATGATCACAGGTTCGATCCCTGCTGTCGTTTATATCGCCTTAATTCCATTAAAACCTTATAAAGTTGTCATCAATGGGTTGCTGGTTTGCTCATTGCATGTTGTTCAGGCATAACACTAACAACATGTGATTTAGTAATACTAGTATGCCCATCAAATATGAAAAACGAATAAAATAATGTGAATTATAAGCGACGTAAAAATAAGACACAGCATTCTCCGCACTAGTTCAGCCGCCATCCCTGGAGATAAAAATATCTGAGACAACCACCTTCAGTCTCAGAACATCGTGCCACACATCTTTCCTATCCTTCTTTCTCTTCCTTAACTTCACGCCCGCGCTCTGTTGAAACATTTGAAGGGTAATCATATTCCCTTGAGCGTGTGTAGATTATAAAAAAAAAAAAAAAAAATTTAATACAAAAAAATTTACAGATTGAACCTACCATAGAACCATTTTTTCTAATTTTGAATTTCTAATTATCGTTATAACAGATTTTAATTAAATTTTTTATTATACTTCTAACAAGTTTAAAAAAAACATTGCATTTCAAAACTTTAAAAAAAATATTTTTGAATTTTTGGAAAAAAAAGTCTTTTTTTTTTGAAAATCCGATATCTCAGAAAAGGCTCAATACTTTTTTTTTGGAAATTTAATTTTCATTCGTACAGTAATAAGAACTTAAAGTTGGGGTACCAAATTTTTTTCCTAAGATTGTTTTAAAAATTTTGTATATAAAACGCTTATTTTTTTTTTAAGAAACCACTACAACGACATATGATTTTTGTTCTTCACATATTCATATTTGCATATCATTCTGGTTTTATCTTTTACTACTAAAAGAATTTTTATTGAATAGTTTTATGCTTATGAACAGTTTTCTCTAAATAACATTCGTTTTTTCAAATTCCTAGTCTATTACATATGAGCAACGCAGTCGTGAATTTTATCTTTTCTAAAGCGGTTCTAACGATTTGTCAAAACAAAAAAGTGATTATTGCAGACATGCAACAATGTTGCTAACGATACAGGTCATAGAGCCTTTGTTGTTTTAATTTCGAATTTCTTAGATGAACTTTATATAGGTACATTTTCAAAAACAATATTTTTTGATTTTCACCAAATCATTTTGTTTTTGTTTTTTAAATTCAATATCTTGAAATCGGTTAAACTATAGCTATATCGAATTTTTAAATTTTGTTTCAATAAATTCATATTTTTTCCAGGTATCCAACAGTATTGTCTTTTTATGCATTTTATTGTAACTGCCGACCCAGCTCTCGAAATTCGAGTGCCAATTTATTTATTTAATTCATTATCATTCAATAAAAGACAGATAATTCATGATTTTTTTTAATTGTTGAATGCAATGAGAAGTACCTACTAAGCACTCAATCTTGGAGTTCAAAGGAAAACAGTTAATGATAAACAAAATTTCAAACCTATACACATTTCTGTTGATGTTGTAGGCCGCAAAAACAATTGTTGGGTTGAACTGATGTTATTTGATGTATCAGAATCCGGTATGTTTATTGTGGATTTTTGGACGATTCTTAATCCATCGACATCGTAGCCATTCTTTGATGGAATTTGACAGCTTATGGCTTGATAAATAGAGGACAAATTCAGTTATGACGTTCAAAGAGTATTTCGTACAAAATGTTAGCCGAAAGCCCTAAAATTGCTCTTTTCCGGAGCAACAAATAAAATACTTTTTTTTTGATATTTATAGACGTTTTTTAATCCATCGAAATCTTAGCCATCCTTTGATGGAATTTGACAGTTTATGACTTGACAAATAGATAATTCAGCTTTGACGTACAAAGTGTATTTCGTACAAAATGTCAGCCGAAAACTTTTTTGACACTTTTTAATCCATGTACAAAGTAGGCATCATTCGATGTTATTTGGCAATTTATGGCTTACAATAATAGAATATTTTGTGAGAACTATCAAAGCCATAAGTCAATCTTATCATCGAAATCGAAATTAAAATCGAATAGGAACAGTATTGAATCATTTCAGTGAAATGAAAATGATCGAATGATCGGTTGGTTGAAATGATCGGATCATTTTCGTAATCGATTGTTGATTGTTGAACGATTCAATCATTTGAAATGAACGATTTACTCAGCTCTAATTCGAATTTGATATTTTGTTTGTTTGTTAACGCATTCTTGTCAAACCAGGGGATATTTTATTTCAGGGAAGATTTAAAAACAGTAACGCATTTTTTTTTTTTTTTTTTTTTTTTTTTATAATCTACACGCGCTCAAGGGATTATGATTACCCTTTAAATGTTTGAACACAGCGCGGGCGTGAAGTTAAGGAAGAGAAAGAAGGATAGGAAAGATGTGTGGCGCGATGTTCTGAGACTGAAGGTTGTTGTCTCAGATATTTTATCTCCAGGGATGGCGGCTGAACTAAAGCGGAGAATGCCGTGTCTTATTTTTATATCGCTTATAATTCACATTATTTTATTCGTGCTCATCCTTGTTAGGCATACTAGTTTAACTCAATAACATGTTGTTAGTGTTATGCCTGAACAACATGTAATGAGTAAACCAGCACAACCCATTGATGACAATTTTAGAAGGTTTTTAATGGAATTAAAACGACATAGACGACGGCAGGGATCGAACCTGTGATCATGAGGTTCACAGGCGAGCACACTTCCATCGCGCCACGGCCACCCCCCAAATAGAATAAAGCCAGAACTACATGCTCTCTTTTTCCAACTCATTTCAAATTTCTATCTTCCATCTCGAAAAACACAAAAAGTAAAAGTTGAAATGGTTCTAAATTTCACTTTTTCACTTTTTGAAAACACTAAGGCTAGGCGCGCACATTCAATTTTTAGTTTCGCAACTGCTTGGTTCGAGCAACTAAGAAGTTTGTGTTTTGACACAAACTAAACGAACAAAAAGGGTTCGCTATTTTGTGTAACATATAATTATATGCACCTGCGCGGACATTCAACCAAATAGTTCATCTGTTTTCTATAAGCAACGAAACAGTTGTGCAACTAAAATTGAATGTGCGCGTCTAGCCTAACACAGAAATTGCCCGATAGATGTAGTTAATACTCTAAGACTTAACTACATTCAACTTCAAAGAGTGAAAAGTGAACAAAATGTGCTGTATTTTTCCAAACAACAATCAAAGCAAAAGTTAAAATGGTTCTAACTTTTACTAAACTTAAACCACAGATAATTATGCATATATATAATGTATGACAGTAACTGTATGACAGTATAGTGTAAATGTATGCTCTATTCTGCAACAGATGTCCGGTTTTTTTTTTGCAATTTTTATTTGTTGTTTTAAACAATTTCTGTGTAGTATATTTAAATAATTTTGGCATTTTGCACATCTATGCAAAAATGCTTTCGTTTAATATGTAATTTATGCCCCGTCGGTTCTTGTGGGCCGCGTAAAGTGTACCACAAAAAACATGTTTGCCGTTTTATTACATGATTACATTCGTGTTTTTATGTATACAATAGGGTGTGTCACTTTTGTATGGCTGAAAAAAAGTACTCTAATTTTTAAGTGTAATAGTACTCAAAAGTTGTATTAGAGACTGAGGTTTAAGAACATGTAAAAAAAAAAAAGATATCGTTGGCTCGCTCAAATCGGTTGAAGTTGAAAGAAAAAATTTAATTTACAGTGATTTTTTTTTATTTTTACTTGCGACTTATAGGTACTATAAGGCAAGTTATGCATTCGTAAAAAAAATCGAACTCGAGATTTTTATCAAAGTTGACATTACGATGATAGCGAAGACGAAAAAAGTGGGTCTGGCAATTCTGTCTGTCTGTCTGTCTGTCTGTCTGTCTGTCTGTCTGTTCGATTACAGCTAAACGGCTCGGCCGATTTTCTTCAAACTTGGTAGATATGGGTTTTGATTTTTTACCCCCGGATGTTTTTTGATTTGATTTTTTATGACCAAAAATAACGGTACCTGCCATACGATTTTTTTCCGAAATTTTATAAATATTTTTTTTTCTCAAAAACTGTCCCTGCGATTTTCTTAAAAAAAATTCAAAAAATTTAATTTAGTTAAACCTAGATAATGGTCGAAAAAAAATTTCAAAAAAGTGAGTGGTTTTGGTACCCCCCTTGGGACCATTTTTTTTGTTTTTGATTTTCTCAAAAACGGTACAACCGATTTGGATCATTTTTTTTTATGCTAAAGCTTCCCAGCAGTTTGAATATTATTGTGTATTCAAATTTTCCAAAACAATTTTTTTGGATTTTTAAAAAAAGTTTCAAAATTTTTTTTCGAAAACTCAATATTTCGAAAACCCCATGCTCGATTTTTTCAAAACTTGATAAATAAAAGTTTGGAAAAATAATCTACAAGATATAAGAAAAATAAATTAATTTTACCTAAAAATAACGGTACCTTCCATACAAATGTTAAAAAATGGTTTTCGAAAATCGTATTTTTCTCGAAAACGGTTCCGAGAATTTCGCTTTAATTTTTTTTCTTTCTATTATTTTTTAATACCTGTAATTTAATAAAAAAAATTTTGAAAACAAGATATTACTGAGTGTACCTACCATAGAACGATTTTTTAAAATTTTGAATTTCTCATTATTAGCATAACGGATTTTAATGAAATTTCGTACAGGGAAGCTTCTAAAAAGTTTAAAAAACATTGCATTTCAAAACTTTAAGAAAAATATTTTTTTGAATTTCGAAAAAAAAAATCAATTTTTTGTTTTTTGAAAATTCAATTACTCGAAAATGGCTCAATCCTTTTTTTGTAGATTTAATTTTTATTCATACAATAATAAAAACTTCAAATTGGCGTACCAACATTTATTCTTAAAAATGTTTTAAAATTTTCTTATATAAAACCTTATTTTTTAAGAAACCACTACAAAGACTTATAATTTTTGTTCTTGCATAAATCTATATTTGCTTGAATCACATGGCATCTTATTCTTACCTTTAACTACTAAAAAAGTTTTTTTTAGTCATTTAAAAAATGAATTTTATGCTTATGAACAGTTTCTCTAATAACATTCATTTTTGAAATTCTTAGTCTTTTACATAGGAGCAAGTTCGTGCGACCCAGTCGTGCATTTTATTTTACGTAGATATACTAAAAAAAAACTAAACAAAATACAGAAAGAATTTTTGTCTTTACAAAAAGATATAGGTACCTTGATATTGTAGGTGGTTCCGTTGATTTTTAAGAATTTTTTTTTGTAAAAAAAAACGATTTTAAATAAAAAAATGAGTTTTCTTCCTTCTTTTATTATTTCAAAACTTCTTTATCAAGTGTTCAATTTAAACAAATATAAGCTTAAAAGTGTTTCCTTGCAATTATCTTTCGCTTAAAAGCCTAAAAATATTTTATATAATTTTTTTGTATCCACACGGCGGAATTTAAAACAACACATATTTCAAAAATCTCGAAAAATCAAAATTTTTTGGATTTCATCCTATTTTTGAGCGAGCCAAAGATATTAATTAAAATGAAAATTTTAAACGCAGGATTTAATTTTGATAAGCAATGCAACTGTTAAAAGCTATTACATTTGAAAATACCATAGTTGAGCACTTTGACACACCATAGTATACAATTTTTAAATTCTAAAGTAATTCTTCATAAGAGCAAGTATACATCTGAAATTTTATAAGCGGTTTAATGCTATTTTGTTTTAAAGATTTCAGTATAACAAATTACATAAAACCTTACAACGATTCAAACGTTATGTTCATCTTAAATTCTGCTGAAAAAATATTTCTACCTTTTTTAGTATAACTAAATAGTTTTTAAAATTCTAAGTATATTGAAGGTAAGATCAATTATGTGCAACACAACCGTACATTTTAATTAATAAAAATTGTTCTTGCAAAAATTCGGTCGGTTTGACCACATGTGTCGGCCGATTAATTAATTTTTCAAAAAATATGTGATAAGAGAAAAATAATTGTATTATTTGTTCGAAATTTGTCTACCAATCAGAAACTTGACGGTAGATTGAACCGAGCTGATAACAGCTCTAGGCAAAACAACAAACCAAAAAAACGAAAAAAGTCTTATCGTAAACAGATGACCGCATCTTAGCGAATAAACAAATAATTTTTCCAAACCTTTTAAAAGTAGAAAAACCATTTTATGGCCTTTTGCCAAATCATTAACGGTATCAGCTAAGAACTTATATTGTGCTTAGAAGACCAGATGATGTCATTGTTTTGTTTGCAATACCTGTGATGCTGTGATAAACTTATTTCCAATAGTTTAATCATTTGAGGTGACCAAGTTCAGATCATCGAAAGCTCAAATTCGCATCCTTATCACCTCCCTTATGAGTATAAAATGCTGCATTCCTAATAGAAATCAGTTAGTTTCCATTCAAGTGTTGTGATTTAAAGAAGTTGCATGGGAAATATTAGCTTCATGATGAAAGTTAGAATATTGTGTTTTTTCTTTGTTGGCGTGATAACAGCTGGTGTAAGATTTGTCCAACAAATTTCGAATCTCAAAAATTAAGTTTTTAAATAATTCATTAGGTTTGTCATGCTGTACCGTCGAATTCCGATGAACAAGAAGCTCGGGCTTTTGTTCAAAGAGCTAGTTCAAATTTATTCAACTCTTATGACAACATAACCAATAAATTATTTGAGAGCAATCTGGAAGATCCCAATAAGGAAGTAATAAATAATTTGAGAACAATTTTTGCAACAGCTTACCAAATGGCCGAAATAGTTAATGCCTCGAAACAATTTGACTACTCGAAATTTACTGATCCCGAGTTGAAGTATATTTTTAAAATTATTCGAAGATCAGCCGATGAAGCAATTCTTGACAGTAACAAGTTAGCTTTACTGTTAATATCCATGGGTATGCTCGAAAACTTAGGAAGTAACAAAAATATCCCTGCATACCGCGATAAGTGTATTGGGCTATCACTTTTCCCGGATATTCAAAATATTTTCGAAAAAAGTAATGATCCCGAGGAATTGAAATATTATTGGACAACATGGAGGGAAAAGAGTGGAGCTTGGGCTGCCATAAATTTTGTGAACCTAGTCAATATCTTAAAAGAAGCAGCTAAATTGAACGGTAAGCATATGAAACACATAGATATCTTTTGAATGACTCTGGAAATCAAGTTTTATTTACTTATACAAAATATATTTAATATATTCTATGGATACACGAAAAGACTTTAGAATTCCTAAAAAATCTAACTCGAAATTTCGCAAATTTTTATTAAAAAGCGTAAGGTTATTCATTCAAACTCGCAATTTTGATCAGACTTGACATTACGATGATAAGGAAGACGAACAAAGTGGGGTTGCATTTCTGTGTGTCTGTCTGATCGAATACGGCTTAAACGGCTGTACCACTTGGAAGATAGCATTTTTTAATTTTTTCCCCCAACTTTTTTAAGACCAAAAATTATGGTACCTGCCATACCAATTTTTCCATAAAATTTATAAAATATATTTGTTTTCCAGAAAACTGTTACACAGATTTTTAACAACAAAATTTGCTGCAATTTTGCATTTATTTAAAGCTAAGTTTGTTTGCAAATATCCAAGAAATGGTTATAAATGGTACCCTCATTAGAAGAGATTTTGATAATTTTTGTATCCTTAAGCTCCCCAAAAGTTAAGATAGTATTGTGTATTCAAATTTTCAAATATGTAATTTGTTTTTGGATTAAAAAAAAAAATTTGTTTTCAAAACTCAATATCTCGAAAACCAGCTGCTCGTTTCTTTTAAACTTACAAATTAACAGTTTTTTAATTCTATCTACAAGATTTAAGAAAAAAAATCGGTACCTACCAATACATATGTTAAAAAATGGATTTCGAAAATCGTAATTTTCTCGAAGATGACACAACATTGTATTTCAAAACTTAAGAAAAAATTCTTTTTGAAAAATCGATATCTCAAAAACGGGTTAGTATTTTTTTTAATCCTAGTTTTACATACATAAGTGCAAGCTTCTGCGATCCAGTCGTACATTTTATTTTTAGTGCTTACAAACTGTATCCCCTGTAGAACATTTTTGTTGGTCCTATATTTACCTGAAAACTGTACACCTGATGCCGATTATATTTTTGTATAATAAAGCTTCTTGAAAGCCTAAATAGCATCGTATACCTACCAATGGTTTTCGTTTATTTTTTCACCTTAAATTTTTTTTTTTTATTTTTGATTTCTCCACTATCGGTCTATCTGATTGCAATTAAAATTTCTAAAATGTATAAACAATATTAAGTATCAAAATTTAAGCAGCAAAAACATTTTTCGGATTTTTAAAAAAATAAAATTATTTCTTTTTTCTTCTTCAATATTTCAAAATACATTTTTTTTCATTCACACAATAATAATACGTAAAGGTGTTTGTACCAACATTCTTTATTAAGAATATTTTATAAATTTAACATAGGTATATGAAATTTTAAAAACCGCTGCACGGATTTAATTTTTGTTTTGTATAAATTTATAATAATTTCAAGAATGATATTTTTTAGTTGGAGCTTTTCTAAAGGCCCTTCATGCTTCTGAACAATATTTTCATAATAACACGTTTTATAATTTTTTTTTTTAATTCCAAGTCTTTTGAACATAAAAGCAAAATTGAATAAAACAGTCGTACATTTCATTTATTAAATAGGTTAAGTAACTCCATTATTAACTCAAAAATTAGTATTTACTTCTTAATTAAAACTTTAAAAAGCTTTTAAATAATTGTAATTTAAAAGTTAACGCAACACTTTAAGAAACCGCAGACCGCACTGTCAAAATAGAAAAATTAATACATGCATTTTAAACACAATGCGGACAAAGTATTAAATATAGGAAACTTGTGTAGCCTAACGGTGCCTTATCTTTTGTTCTGAAGTCAGATTATATTTCAGTAACCAACAAAATTTATTAAATTCTTTAAATTTTAAACTTTTTTTCAATCCTTGTTGCCAACTTCCTTGTAAAACTGTCAAAATCATAAGATTTCTGTCAGATTTTATCTAAGAATAAGTTGCAATTACCTTCAACAAAATAAGTAAAAATCCCTCGTGCGCAAGATTTTAGAGGTGTATTCCAAAGTTCTCAAGATAATACTCTGAGTTTTCTTCAACAAAAGCACCACTGAAGCATATCTTGAAGTTATACAATATAACACATTATGACTAGCTCCGGTTGTCAGAAGCTCATTAAATCGTATGTTTAAACATTTCTGGTCATAGAACAATTTTCTTTTCAGCCATTAGAATCTGTACCTTTGGAATATTAATGGAAAACCGTTTTTTGGAAGAAAAAAGTTAGTTTTCTAGTACTAAAAATACGAATATTGTTATTTCAGAAATCACACCAGTAGAAATGTGGCTTGAGGATTACAATATAACCGAAATGGAAAGCATAATGAAGCAAATGGAACCATTTTACCTTCAACTTCACGGATTCATTCGCAACCAATTGCATAAGAAATATGGCGATTGGGTTATCAAACCAAACGGACCGATTCCTCATCATCTAATCGAACAGGTATTAGCTCAAGCCTGGACCTCTGGAAGTATCATAGAGGATATGTACCCACATAAGGATCTGCCACCATATGATGAAATTCTAAAGAAAAACAACTATGATACTTTGAAAATGTACAAAATGGCTGATCGGTTCTATCAGTCGTTGGGACTTAATCCTATACCCGAGGAATATTGGGGTACTCATATTCAAATGAAAAAAGATGTGGACGAAGGGGACTGTAAGCCATTAGTTTTCGATAGCTCACCCACCGTTTACATGTATTACTGTCAGAAATTGGACTTTAGAAAGTTCTTGCAAGCTCATGGTTATATGGCCGAACTCTACTATGGACGAGAGAAACACGATCTTCCCGCTTTTTATTATGATTCCTATAATCTGGACCATCCTATGGGTGAAGCCGTTGTGCTGTCAGCATCGACACCAAAACATTTAAATACTATTGGATTGGTTACGGACTTTAGATTTACCGAAGAAGTTAAAATGAATCGTCTTTTGAGAATGGTAAGGAAGACAAACTTTATAAGATCTTTGTTTCAACAAACATTTACTGTCATATGTCCTTAGGGTATCCATACTCTGCTCAATGTGCCAGTGTACTTTGTACATACTAAAGTCATGGCTGACTTATTTGCTGGATCAGTCGACATCACCGATCTTAATAAACATTATTGGAAACTGATGGAAAAGTATGTTGGAACAGCACCTCCAGTTGATCGAGGTTCCGATGGATACGACTTTCCATTCAAATTCTACACCGATTTAACCGACAAAAAGCAAGCAGAATAAGAATTTCATGGTTGTAGATACAAAAAAAATTAAAATTCATCTATTTGTTTTTATACTTAGAAAATTCATGACAGAAATTCTTGGATATCAATTTTATGAAAGACTTTGTGAGATCAGTGGACAATATTCCAGATCAACCAAATCGGAACCGATCAACAACTGTGATTTCTATGGCAGCAAAAAGGCCGGTGATGCATTGAAGTAAGTTTATTTATTAAATTATTATTGTTTTGTTTTTAATCATTATTGAGCTTTTTGTTTTATTTTTAGAGCAATGATGCGCCTTGGATCTTCGAAACCTAAGCGAGAGGTACTGGCAACAATTTTCCCCGAAGATCCTACTGTAAACGCTGAATCACTTATCGAATACTACGCTCCCATGAAATCTTGGTTGACAAAAATGAATAGTCAAGACAGTGTAATTGTTGGTTGGACTCATTCCGATAAAAGTTTGTTAATTTTCTATCTATTAATTAACTTTTGAACTTACACAAAAAAATCATTACTATACATTTCAGATGTTTCAACTGTGAAGAATTACGAAGAAGAGGTCGAAGAACTAAGAAATATTTAAATCAACTTTTCTACATAAATGTATCCATTTCTAAGCCTTAACTTTTAAATACAAAGATAAATTCAAAATTATTCAACTGTCTTATTATTAAAAAGCAGACTTTAAGCACAGAAAAACTGACCGAAACAGAAGTTTTTTTTTCATAATTAAGAATTTCTGAACATCATAATGGGAGGAAAATGATGAGTATTGTAAAGCATTCCACATTCGTGTAGTGCGGCTTAAGAAAGAGAGAAAGTGAGAGTTTAACTCTCACATCTGGGTGAACACAACTTTTTCTCATTCGAATCAGCAATACAATCAAATAAGAATGAACCCAGCGAAAAATTCGGTAAATACTCAAAATAGGTCCAATCTGGTTTAAAAGAATTCTTGGAGAATGAATCCTTAAAAAATTATGAAAGTAATTAACTATAGTTAGATTATCATTGGAGGTTTCACTATTGAAGGACAAAGAAGATGGATACCCATCTTACTTTCTTTTGTAATTAACGAATTGAAAGAAGGGTTTGGGATCGTTGATAAGGTTAGATTAGATTTTATGTAAATGTAAATATTGTTGGTAGAGAAAACTGTACAGTTTGTTGAATTGAAGATAACCACCAAAGTACTTTGAGCAGTCAGTTAGGCACATAAGAGCAAGTTCGTGCGACCCAGTCGTGTATTTTATCTAGCTTTGAAATCGATGATAATATGAATGTGGAAGATGACTACGCTACATTTCACAGTATGCTACATTCACAGCTTTAGGGCAAGAAAAATTTCTTGGACGAATACCTGTTTCGATGATATAAATAGGCAAGCAAGCCATGTGTTAAAAAGTAATCGAAAATTACCTTTGCAGATTCGAGTCTTGCAAACATTGACACGGGAAAAAATTACACTGATGTTATATTAAATTCATAATGGCGAGATATAACTAATGAATTGAAATAAAAGTTTTTCCGAAATCTATGAATTATGAATGTGTTTTATTGAAATTTTTTTCGGAACCACAAAATTGATGATCCTGTTAGTATAAATTACTATGCTGCATGTGGCTTAAATTATTAATTTGAAGAAAAAACAAATAATAGTAATTAATTTGATAGCAATTATTTGAGAAAATGTAATGGCTAAAACAGATGTGCAGCAAGTCTGCACGCAGCGATGCATGCAGCGCTGCAGCTAGAACACATATGCATACTTCCTAACTTTAATGATGCCTAGTTCTGTTAAAACAAAAATGACATCTGCCAAATTTTCATTCTTTTTGTTTGCTTAAATTGTTTTCTACTTAAAGTTTTATAAGTTTATTTTAAATTAAATGGATATTTCAACAAACAAGGACAAAATTTTGATTTTGATTGCCGTGTAGGTATGAGAAATACCTCAAGTTTTTAAATGAATATAATTTGTTCCAGATCAAAACTTCAAGGCCGTGGACAAATTTAATTAATCAGAAAATGAAAGAGAATTGCACCTATACTTTCAAAAATTGTTCCTGGTGAGAAGTAGGAAAAGTAAAAGAAGACACAAAGCACAAATGAAAAACAAAACTATACTAGACATGTAGTTACCCTCGCGTTGATGTTGCTATGTATAGCTGAAGAAAATGTCCTTAGTTGGATACAATTTACCTATCCCAAACAGGAACTGGTGAGCAGTAACAATCTTTCATCTGTCTGAAAATAAACAAAAATACGAGTCGGAGACAAAGCAAATTCTTTTCACTTCTTGTTCATTGTACGGATTTGTTTTGTCATAAATGAATTTGTTTTATTTTTTCTTCCATTATTGTATCAATATCAAGTTTTCCACCAAAGACAAAAACAAACTTTTTTTTTTGCAAATATGACAGACAATGTCAACAATCTGTCAATATCAGTAATGCCAAATAGCAATTATTTGGAAAATTTTGTTTTACAATTATGGCTGCAATGAAACTAGGCAGCAAATTTAGGAATAGAGACATCGTGCAGCGCAGCGCTGCATGCAGACGTTCAATGATTCTGCTCCCATAAGAACCTGTGTAATTAAATTTCGCTGCAGGGAAAATGCTGCACATGTGTTTTAGCCATAACATTACCTACTTTCCATATTATTTTTAAAAGTTTTATTTCATTTAAATGCACCATAGAATAATATATCCCCAAGTTCAAACTTTCAACCGACATTTTCCAACCGAATATGACCTTGAAATTGCAACTTCATTATCAAGTTTTTTAACTAAGTAAATTTATTTCATATGATATTTCACCACCATAGAAATTATGTATGTACATATATGGATTTTGTACTCACATTGATTTACCAAACACAACTTTTTAAATTACTGTCAATTGCGCTCCATTATAATATCACACGTCACAAGCTTCACTCAGGGCAAAAAAGAAACAAAATACCTACCCGTCTGTATAAATGTCGTCAACTGATTCTTATCGCGAATCATTTTTGTCCGAAGACACAGAATAAGAAACATATCCGAGTCATCACGGAATTCAGAAAGGTTGTCCTCGCCGTCGGTCGCACAGTGGGGCAAAATGGCGAAAAGATGGCATTAAATCAACCAACAGGTCTAGAAACTTGAAATTGGCACAAATACTACTGATACCAATTGTAATACATGGCCAAAAACGGCTCAAACGATTTAAATGAAACTCTGCGTGTATTGCATCCTTCGTGATTGTAATACAACTACATTTATAAAAAAAATTTTTAAAAAAATTAAACTAGTATCCTTTTCAATAAAAAAAAATTCTTTGCTTTTCAGCTACATGTACACTTTTAAGAATTCAGTTCTAATAGGTCTACAATATCTATTTGAGCTTGGACGTGAATTTTTGTATATTATTTTAACACCAGAAACTAAGCGAAGTGGAACAAGGCAAGTAAGAAAAACAGTCCATTCTACCTGGTTCAATTCATAAAAGGCTTGCTTATTTGAATAGTGACCAAAACTCCTATCAAAGTCCCATTTAGAGTACAAGCATACATGTATCAATTCTTAGTGAAGTGAATTAATCTCGTCTTTTTGGAGAATAATTAAGCCTTTAACTGTTAAGTTTAACAAACTTTGTAAACCTGTACTCACAGAAGTTTTCGAAACATCGGGATAGCAATTTTTTTTAACACTACTGAACTATTTTATACGAAGGAAATACTTTTGATCTGATAATTTCATATTGAAATTTAGATAAGCCTGCTTCGAAAATTAACGCAAAATCTTCTTCACCATTCATCTAAGTAGGTTAAATGGACTCTCTTAAAGCTTTCCTATACTGTTTGACTTTTCTAGGACTTTGGGGTACTTCGTGAATTAGGTTTGCAGCTACCGACTGCCCACATGTTCTCAAACTAATTTCAGATGCATATGCCAATTCAGAAAGAATGTATGTCATTTTAAAAGTTACCCAAGTATTGAGTTTGCCTTACAATTTCTTCCTTTAAAAAATCCATCTGGCTATTAAATCCTTGGCAACTTGACTTCTTCTTTATATTAAAAAGATCTTGCCTGGTTATTGGTAGTATTTTTGATTTTGTTGGGCGTAAGAAATGTCAAAAATACAATAATATTGACGAAAAATATCTTTTTCTAGAAACTGACGTCACCAACAAAAATGTACACAACACACAGGGGAGCAGATTGGAGCAAGAAATTTTTGCACATTCTGAAAGGAGAATGTACCCTTAACAAAATGACATATAAAACTTATTGGCACCTTACGGCGAACACAACTAAACGCCTAAGGATTTCAGAGAAATGCAAAAACACAAGCAATTTTTTAACATTTTTTTTTTATATTCAACTACGAATTAAAATAAAAAGAATTTATTTTTTATAAAAAAAAAAAAACAGACAAAAATGCTCCTAAGCTTACTGATTCTATTGCAATTTAATTTAATTTGATACACGCGATAAATAATAAACTGTACACAATTTACTTAACCAACTCGAAATGACAAAAAGAGGTCTACGATCGACTCAAAACGTAAACTTACTCTTCATTTGAGACGATCTGCAGAAGATTACGTGATTCAAATAAACTTTCTCTCTCTCTCATTTCTAATTCTCTATCATATTTGGAAGAGAAATAGAACGGTTATTTAAGACAAAGCTCAACTTCATAATTTGATTAAATGCCAGCTTTTTTACGTTTTGCCCCATTGTGCGTCGTCGTCATGCTCATCTCTTTCATTCTCGTGGTGTCGGTCGTCGACTTCCATAATAAACATCAGAATCAGAAACTGTTTCAATTTCAAAACTAAGCTAAGTAAATCAGTCGAAATTTGATGTCATTTATTAGGAATGCTCTCCAAAATACATACATAGCTATGGGTAAAGTGTATAGATATAGATCGCTCTTACAATTAAGTTGCACTAGAGAAAGTGTAAGGCTGAAAACACACCGGATAAAGCAAAACGTTTTTTATTCGATAGTCAAAAAAACATTTTTTTATTTGAACACACACCAAGCGAAACAGAATAAAACAAAACAAAACTTTTAGTTTTTTTGTTTCGTTTGGTGTGCGTTGAAATGAAACAAAATACGAACTATCGTAAAAGCTTAACTCCGGCTGAAAGATTATAACTCTACGGCAAGTAAACACAAATAACAATTTTGTGTTTACAAAACAGACATTATGTGTTTTCTTATAAGAAAAGAGAAAAGCTTTTAATCTTGCCAATCTTCAAATGTCATAGTAGGAAGTAGCAATCCACAGCTTATCAATAGTAAGTTTATTGGCATGTTCCTTATCTTTATAATTATAGATAGGGCTTCTTGCCTTAATTTAAAAAAAATGAACTTCTCTCCATCTACATCCTATCCTACTAATAAATGTGAATGTTACGATGTATGGATGTTTGTTACTCAATAACGCTTGAACAACTGAATGGATCTTGATAAAATTTAACACACAAAAAAGTTATAGTCTGGATTACCGTATAGGCTACTTTTTTTTTATTATCAGGGGGGGGGGCATTGGGTGGTCGAAACACCCCAAAATTATTTATCACTACTTCTATCTTCGTATTGCACTGAAATGTGGTAGATATACATAAGTAGTTGCATTGAAATGCCATACTTTGGTGGTGCGGGCCCAGAGGAGGGGCATTGTTTGATTAATTTACCTAAGCAGTAAAGATAAAAACACTCAAAAAAGTTTTAAAAAAAAATAAATCAAAAACAACATTCCGTACTTCACACAAGATTTCCATTTACACAACATTTCCAATGCAAAAAAAACTGAGCGAATCTACAGAAACTTTTAGACACATAATTTATTTTGAAAAACTTCAGTTGAAAAAAAAAAATTGCTTGCGGGAGTTCCCGCACGGGTACGCTAATATTTCATATTTCTTTAAAATTTGCGCACAGAGTAAACGTAGAAGCAAATAAATCTGTAAAGTGCAACGAAAGAAGAAAATAAAAACAACGGAGTCAAAATTTTGTTTTGAAAAACACAATAGGTCACCTATCGGCAACGAAACATGTTTTTCTGTTTTGCTTTTGTTTTTATGTTTTGTTTCATTTGGTGTGCGTTGCGCCATAAGAAAGTATGCAATTATCGTCAACGACCCTTGTTCGAAACAGTTTTGTTGCATTCGGTGTGTGTTGCTCGTATACAATAGCATGTATTTTCGACAACCACCATCGTAACACTTCAAAACAAAAACATGTGTTTTGTTTCGTTTTCTTTGGTGTGTTTAGCCTCATAAGAAATAATGTTCTCTTGTTTCACGAAACAAAAAAACATGTTTTGCTTTATCCGGTGTGTTTTCAGCCTAAATTGTCACAGGTCAGGACTATATGAATGAACATACAGATAGAGAGATAGAGACGTAAACATCTGCAACGAATGGCTTGAAACCACTTCCAAGCCATTCTATATTTTTTCAAATACACTATTTGCTGCTTTCACTTCTTCTAAAACAAAACAAATGAATCACCACCCCATACCAAAACAAAAGAATCGTGTATTCACTCGAAACGAATACACCATTTGATTTGTTTTCTCAAATGCATCGAATACAGCGAGTTTATATCGAAAACATCGAATACACCAAATAATACACTAAACACACCGAGTACACCAAGCCAACTGAGAACTTTCAATTGCTAAAGAATGTGAGGGTGAACAAATAGAAAAGTTGTTCACGGCAAATTTTACTTTAACTTTTAATCAAATTATCCGATCATTAAGGTGAAGATCAATAAAGAAAGTGGAAAACTCAAGCTAGTTAAATTTTGATAAGAACTATTGTGAAAGGGTAAAACTGACCATATTAAAAGAATGGGTAAAGTTCTTTTAATTTCAACTTTTGTTATCAAACATTCAAAAGTTGATGAAAAATTGAATAGTTTTAAGAATCTTATGATGCAAATTTACTATCGTAATGATTCTCTATAATGTTTCATAGGCAATAACTTGATATATGCAACGGGAGACGGGGTAGAGAAACTTTATTTACATAATTTCTCACTATAAGATTAAAAATTAAAATCGTGAAAAAATGCCGATTTTACTGTATCGATTCTAACTTGAGTATTACGAGTCTTTATGATTGAGGTCAATAGTTCAATGAAATATGGTCATCTTTATTTTTGTTAATATTTTTTCCAAACTGACACAAAATTTAATACTAAAATGCTGTGTGAAGCAAAACTGGGATAGGTTCTTATAATTAAAAATTCAAAAGTTGATGAAAAATTTCTGAATATTGAACAAAAATTAAAACTCATTTATTGCCCCAACCCTGCTCTAAGATAATGCCGAACAATATTTTACGATCAATTCAAAAAGTTGCACACTAAAATTGGTCATAAGGATTCGAAAAAAAAAACAATTTTCATAAAACAATTCAAACCAGATGGTTCATAAACTAGTTTCTAACTTCCGAAATCGTCAAAAGATCTATAAAATTAAGGTCTAAGAATACTGTCATTAAAGCAAATATACAATTTGTGAAAAGAAATTATCCAACTCTACATGATTAATCTGAAAAAATAATATTAAAAGAAATTGAAGTAGTGTTTCTTTTCCATTGACTAAAAATGTAAAATCTGTATACAAAATTAAAAATGGAGAAAATAAGTATTTTTATATTATTGGTTTGCTTATTCTTTAAATAAACATAAATTATGTAAAAGATTACAAAACCTTAAATCTGAGAGGAAAGCTGATATAAAAGTATTTTCAATTAAGTTTTTTTTGAAGGCTTGTTCCAGTATATCACTCATTAGTTGTGACATTATTAACGCATTTTGAAAAATTATCTTGTCTACAAATAAGCTCTTATTCAAATATATAAAACATTACCATGAATGACATAGAAACTGTATTATAATGTTCCATAAAATTTGCAAAAAAAGTTTTAGTACATTTTCCTTGAACATATTTCATTTTTAAGAAAGATATGGGCTTATCCCTGTAAATTTTAACTTCTTGAGTTTGAAAAAAAAAAAAAACAAAAAAAAAAATTAAGGCACGCATGTAAATTTGAGTTTTTCTTCAATTTTAACCACGAATAAATAAAAAACTTCAAAATAACTCATATGTATTGTTTGTTGAAGAGTATAAGAGTATAAAGTATAGAAAAATGAATTTAAAATAATTTATTTTAAGAACCGAGTTAATTGATTTGGTTTTTATTTTTAATCTTCACAGCTTCTTTTTTAAAACTTATTTGTTTAACACTTTTACCATTTTTTTTATAGTTTAAATTACACTCATTGTAAGGGTATAATCAAACAATGCTTTGGTGTGCTAGTAAAAAATGTGCCTTTTTGAAACAGTTACGTTTTTTACGTTCGTTTTGTTAACTTCATAAAATTTGTACATAATGAAGCACGCATTGAAGCCAAAGTTTACCCTACCGTCCCTTCCAAAGAATTTGAATGTAGGTATTTTATATAATATTACATTAAAATTTCCACAGAAGAATGTTGTGGCGAAAGTACCTACTGTTGTAAGTAGTGCAATATATTGACGATTTTAAAGAAAATTAGGAGCCGTGAGCTAAGGTCATATGAACTAACGCCATAATGGTGTCAATTCAGTTTCAGTTCTAGTCTAGCTTTCGTTATAGTCAGATCGATTTTCTCTCTTGCTAATTCTATTTTGTTTTTAATATGGATAAAAATTCCAAGATTAATTTCATTTGTTGTGGGATGTGTGAGAATGTTGTCAACTTGATTTGTACTAATCTAAGTGATCAAACTCTAAACTTTATAAACTCAAATGAAAATTTGTTTTGGAAATGTGATTCTTGCAAAAAGTTTTCCGTATTATCTTGCATATCTAAAATCAAAGACTTGTGTTCTTTTTTTGTTTAAAACAAAAGTGAATTCGAAAAGCTTAATCCCTCTTGCAGTTCTATTGCATTGAAAAGCTCTCGTGTCACCCGCTCTAAGCTAAAGGTTAATGAACCAGTGAGCAATAACAAAATAAATACAAACCTTCCACTGCATAACGTCAGAAGAAGTGCTTCTTTCTCCCCTGCCCAAAATAGAAATACATTTTCCCCAGTCCCACCAATAAATAATAAATCATCGCGCATGCAAAAGACCGATCTCAATAAAGTGAAAAAACCGGTTTCTTCGTCAAAGTCTAATGCACAACCTCGCAGCAATACATACTCTGTACTCTGTTGGGAGTGGGATAATTGGCAAAGCCTTTGCTGTTGCTGTAAAGACTAGTGCAACGGAAGACTCGTTGCCCTCTTGCTCACACTCTCTGTCTGCACATTCAGATAAAATTGATGTGATTGAACTTGACGATGTCTCAAATCGTGAATTTGATGCATGTGTTTTAAAAGATTCCACAATCTCTGATGTTGGCACTGGACGAAGCTCTTACTCTAATGTTGCTGCAGGTGTTGTTGTTGTTGCTGGAGATGTTACTGCTGGAGCTGGAGATGTTCCTGTAGATATTGATGTTGCTACTGCCAATGTTGCCGTCAAATCTGCTGCCGCTTCTACTGCAGGTGCTGCTGACGGCGCTGCCAATTCTAAAGTTAAAAATTTTAAAAGCTCATTAGTGATACTTGGAACAAATTCCAGTCAAAGTGATCTTAAAGTTGCTTATAAATTAAAATGGTTTCATGTTGGAAGTTTTAAAGGCTCTACAACTGCTGATGACATTCTTAACTTTATGTCAACTAATCTTGAAATTAACTCGTCTCAGATCTTGTGCCATAAATTAGTTCGACTCGAGGATAACGACCGTAAGCTTAATTTCGCAAATTTTAAAATCGGTGTCCCTGTTGATGTTGCTGGTTTGGTATTTACTGACACTTTCTGGCCAACAGGGGTAAAGATCCGACCGTTTGTTTACAAGCCAAAAAACGTATCAGTGATTACAGCTCCAATTACAATGACTTAAACTCAATAAATCATCAAAATGTGAATTTTTCGTCGTTGAAAATTTATTTCCATAATGCTAGTGGTCTTCGAACAAAAGTAGTTGATCTTTTTAATAACTCATGCCACATGCATTATGACAGTATTGTTATTGTGGAGTCCTGGCTTTACAATTCCATTGCTTCCAATGAACTCTTTGATTGTAGAGTTTTTAACATTTTTCGTCGGGATCGCTGCAACTCATCAAAGGAACGTGGAACAGTGAAATCATTCTTCCTCTTGGTGATATTGAACAATTATGTTTTTCTGTTAGAGTTGATATTATTCCTAAATCAAATGTATTTTTTATTGTAAGTTATGTGCCTCCAAATAGTTGTATTGATTTATATGAAAAACACATTCGTAATATTGATCATGTCAATAATCTTTGCTCTATTTCCGATAATTTATGTGTCTTAGGGGACTTTAATTTGTCCGATATAAAATGGAATTGGTCTGAAACTGATCAAATGTTAATTCCTTATAATATGAAAAAAGATGTTGAGCTCACATTTATAGATTATATTTATTCCTTAAATTTGATCCAAGTTAATGATATTTGCAATTCTTTGATGAAGATTTTAGATCTAATTTTTATTTGCTGCGATGATTTTCACGTTCATGTAACTAATGCTCCTTTTTCTCTTTTAAATGAATCACTACATCATAAAGAACTTTTTTTCGAAATAAAGTATTATAATTATTCAAAAAACGATGTTAGTTTAAATATCAAGTCTTATAACTTTCTAAATGCTAATTATTTAGAACTAAATATTTTTTTTTCTAATATAAATTGGTCTAATGAACTAATGTTTTTAGATTTAAAAAACATGTATAATCGCTTCATTGAAATTTTAATAATGGGTTTTGATAAGTTTATCCCTATTACTTGTAGAAAAAAGTCTTCTGAAACTCCGTGGAGTAATAAACAGCTCCGTAACTTAAAAAAATTGAAACGCAATGCCTATGCTCAATATAAGAAATCAAAAAATCAAGCTGATTACCTACATTTTAGTAAACTTCGTAAGGACTTTGTTATTCTCAGTAAATTTCTATACAGAGCTTACATCTTCAATATCGAGAGTAATATCAAAACCAATTGCAAATCGTTTTGGTCGTTTATTAATTTGAAAAGAAAATCTGTTGGGACTCCTAACTCTATGTTCTTTAGGGGCATCGAATCCTCGAATTTAAATTCTACAGTTGAATTGTTTGCGGATTTTTTCCAATCTATCTATTCTTCTTCTGTGTTTGTTTAATAGCAATTCCTTGAATAATTTAGTAAATAAGATTGATCTTGGATCTATCCAATTAAGTGGTGATGAAATTCTATCTGCCATGAATTCACTTTAGCCAAATGCTAATTCCGGACCAGATGGCATACCTGCCTTAATTCTGAAAAATTGTTGTAATTCAATTTATTGTCCGTTGCTTACTATCTTCAATAAATCGCTTTCTGAAGGCAACTTCTTAAACGAGTGGAAACTTTCATACCTCGTACCAATTCATAAATCGGGTGCTAAAAATAACATAGAAAATTATAGAGGTATTTGTAAACTCTCTGCAATTCCCAAGTTAGCTTAGTTAAAAAGAAACTAGATTTCCTTACGTGTGAGTTTTTAGCTGCAGAACAGCATGGCTTCGTATCTGGTAGGTCTACGGTAACAAATTTAGCTTTTTTCACATCATATGTAACTAACACAATGGAATAAAAATCACAAGTCGATGCAGTATATACAGACTTTAGTAAGGCATTTGACTCAGTGAATCACCAAACTTTATAAAAAAGCTTGAATTGTTTGGATTCCATTCAGAATTGCTTCGTTGGATATCCTCATACCTCACTGGTAGAAGTCAAAAAGTGCAGATAAATAATGTGTGCTCTAAAGACATTTTATGCACGTCAGGTGTTCCCCAAGGAAGCCATCTTGGTCCACTCCTTTTCATTATTTTTATTGATGATATTCTTTCAGTTATTAATTACTGCAATTGTCTGATCTATGCTGATGATCTGAAACTGTTTTTAAAAGTCAATTGCTTAGAAGATTGTCAGATGATCCAATCTGATCTCAATGGTTTGTCTTATTGGTGTTATGCTAATGGTCTTAAACTTAATATTAAAAAATGTAATGCGATTTCTTTCTCAAGAAAAACTATGAGTAGTTGTGTATTTTTTGATTATACAATTGAATCTAAACCTATCAATCGAGTCTCAAGGATTAAAGATTTAGGTTTTATACTTGATTCTACCCTTTCTTTCAAATACCATTTTGATTATTTGATCCCTAAAGCCAATTCGTTAATTGGCTTTATCAAGCGAAATAGTAAAGATTTTAGAGATCCTTACGTTCTTTTAACATTATATACATACGTCTCTAGTCAGATCTATTCTTGAATATGGTGATGTTATTTGGAGCCCTACATTTAAAATTCACTCTGACCGACTTGAAAAGATTCAACGACAGTTTACTAAATATATATTCCGACAAATGCGTTGGAGCTTTAGTCCAGAATATAAGGCTAGATGTCAACTGCTTGGTATAAAATCTCTTGAATCTCGTCGAAAAGTTCATAGTGTAATGTTCATTAGAGATTTACTCTGTTATAACATAAAGTATCCATCACTTCTTGCACTGGTCCCAATATATGTTCCAGCAAGAACACTGAGAGCTAGGATTTTTTTGTTTCAAAGAGCACATAATACTAGAAATGGTAGTAATGAACCTCTATCCAGATCCATCGTTTATTTCAATGAAGTGTCGTTAAGCATTGATTTTGTATGTCTTACTCGTGAAAAATTTAAATCTGAAATTATGTACATATTTATTTAAATTTTTTTAATTTTGTATTGGAGTGCCATATATCTGTTAGCTGTAAAACTGCTTGTAGATGAAATAAATAAATAAATAAATAAATTCACTTTCAAATGCCATAATCGACTCATGGTCTTATTTCACTTTCTAACGATAACTTAAGTCATATTGTGTTGAATGTGAATTAAAGTCACTCGCAGCATTTTCAATATGTATATGGTTTTGAGAAATATTGTTGAGCTATATTAGGTTAAATGTCGATGCAAACAAAATATATAAACCGGATTTTACTTTTTAATAAATTGATCAGCCAATAGTCACAAATTTGCATTAACCTACATTTATTACATTACCCCTAAGTCATGTACATTTTTTAACAAATCTCACACAAATTATAAACAAACATGTTTTGAAATAACAAAATTATATTTCGAAATAATAATTTATATATGTACATATTCATAATTTCGAAATTATAAACTAGATCATGAAATTCAATTTTCAGAAGAGTAAGATAGATAGAAAAGCTTACGCAGTGGTTTTGCCAGCTCCAAAGAACACCTCTTTAGAACAATAGGTCAATAGCAGGGATACTATCCGGGCCAGCGGATTTGTGAATGTCAAGATCTTTTAGTACTCTAGCAACTGCACGATTGCGAAAGAAGATTCGTCCCATAAAATCGTTTACGCTCTCAAGTACAGGAGGAGTCATGACACTTTCTTTTAACGTCGAATTAACAGCAAACTGTGCTGCAAGCAAATTGGTTTTATCTATCGAGCTTACAATAGGAGTGTCATTGAAAACGAGCGTTGGAACTGAGGATTTTGTACTGTTTGTTTCGTACGTTTTTTACAAATGACCAAAAATTTTTACTACCTTTGGGACATTGTAGTATTTTTTGCCGTTATTTTTGGACATGTAAAAATTTAGTTCGTCGGATATGCACGTTACAGGTATTTCTAGCATATTTGTATTTATTTCGGTTTTCCTCAGTAGGATTGGCTATATTACCAAAATTACCAAAAGTTTGCTGTTGACTCAAAAACAATTTACCTTGTAAATGGACAGATTACCACAACATTGCTTTTTTTTAAACAATAAAAACAATCAGAGCACAATTTGAAATATTTGCGAGATTCGAGATAAGAGAAGAATTGATTTTAAGTTTACTCTACATTTCACATACTTTGAACAATTTCGATCATATTTATATTTGTAAAATTGATTTTCTTCTCGAATGAGTAACAATTCTTCCGAAATCCCATAACAAACACGAATTTTAATTCGCTCATTTCTACTTAACTTATTTAAGCCCGCACTCATTCAGAGCGATTTGAAAACTAAAATTGAGCCAATTGTGGTGTGACATTGGACAGATAACTATTTATCAAGAATGTTACATTGCACTATACTCTGCTCAATTTATATTTGCAGTATAGGATAGATACGATATTTGCCTTTCAGTCTGACCATTATGGATTTCAACAAGCTATCTTTATTTCGAAGCTCTTATAAGGTTGCCGTAGTGAGCATTTAAAATTGCCGCAAATCTCACAAAAATATCGATAGAGTTACCTATTATTTATTAATATACGCACATTTTATAGTCAAAAACAAATAAAAAATAAAAATTGAATCTATCTTTTTCCACACCAGCAAGAGGTAAGATAGCAGGTGTAAGTTTTTTTTTTTTTTTTTTGAAGAGTATCCCCCAATAGGCCTAATCCTTTTTTAGGTAAAAATAGAAATCACTTAATTGTAAAAACAAATCACGTCATTACTCCGATGCCGACTAGTAGTTGCTGCTACTGATGTCTCCATTGAAGTTTATTATCAAACTTTCTATTGCACCTTCAGTACGAGTTTCCATTTCCCACATCTTTGGCTCAAACACTTTCTAAACTTTGTCAACACATCGATGCCATTTTTCAATGTCAACCTTCAGAAGCCATGATAAGAACTCTCTCTAAAAGACATTAGCCAACAATTGTATAACTGCATTTTTATGTTTAACTGTTTTTCCATACATAAAAGGAAATTTGAAAACAGGTATATACCTTTTTCTCTAAAGTAGAAATATTTGCTATTAAAAGCTTTAAAAAAGCTAAAATCCTGAAAGTTACATAGCAAAAACCAAACCAAATATGAATTTCCATCAACTGGGCAATGGTAACTCTGTTTTTTTTTTTTTTAATAAACACAATGTCAATAAGCAGCAGGCACCAGGGTTTCTGAAAAAGCTCTTCCATAAGGCCTGTACTGCAAATATAAATTGAACAGAGTGTAGCTGTGCTCAAAAATATATTATGGCATTAGTTCACTTTTGAATGAGAACTAATACCATATCGCGTTAGTTCTTAAGATAGCTTAAGTTCTCATTTGAAAGTGAATTAAAACCATAAATGGATTAAAGCATTGATTCGCATTTTTATTTAACCATAAAGTAAAATTATTATTGATTTGCATAACATCCTTCTTAGAAAACAAAAGCCAATTTTAAAAATTGAAAAACTGCATCTTGAATGGTCTACTGTACTGTATTGACTTCTGTATGCAGCTTGGTATTCATTGAGTATGTTGTTCTCTTCAATCCAGAAAGTGAGCCTTTTAAGTAGAATTGTTGTAAATATTTTGTAAAGCGTGTCCAGAAAGGAAAGCCCACGATAGTTTGAAGCGATACTGGCATCACCCTTCTTGTATAGGGGGAAAATTATAGATTTTCTGATTTCTGAAGGATGAAGGTATAGTTTCTGTTTCAAAGATATCTCTGAATAGAATGTGTATTTCTTCAACAAATGAAATGCTTGCGTTTTTGTAGAACTCATTCGGAATACCATCAATACCTGGTGCTTTGTTTTCTTTTGTTGTTTCTATTGCCGAAGACACTTCAGAGAGTTCTATTTGACTATCAAGCAATGGAAGATGAATTGTTCTAATATCTGTTATAGGTAACGTGATATTTGACGATCCTGAATTCAATGTGCTATTGAAATGATCCATGAACTCGTTAGCAGTGATTTGTGTTCTGATGTTTGTCGAATCTCCTCGTATTTCTTTTGCAATTCTCCACCATTCCTTTGCCGAATTCACAGATGCAAGTTGTCGAGAGATATTTTGTAAGTATTCGTACTGTTTGGACTTACAGAGCGCTTTATATTTTTTGTTTGATTCGACATAGATTTTTCTACTAACTTCGAGGTTATATTTCTTAAAAATTATCAGTGCTTTAATTAATTCTTTCCTAGCAATATGGCACTGTAAGTCATAACATGGGGTTTTCGAAATACCCAAGCAACAATTTTTAGCCGTGGCTCCAGAATAACCCAGGTAACAAAAAAACCTTAGATAACTCTGGTCATAGTGGGGCTAGAAATGAGATACTTTATTATTCTAGTATGCTTTACGGTAGAAACAAACCAAAAATTATCCTATGGTTGATTTTGGTAAAATTTTCTCTCTTGCACAACTTCTTGGTAATATATTGGTTTAAAAAATTCCATTTTTAAACTGGTGATAATATTTGGATATTTTTTAACCCTTTCAAAACCAGTTTGTCATTTTCCTGGTTCGAAAATAACTATTTTTAAATCTAGGTTAAATTTGAGTACATTTATCACTTATTCCTAGCCTTTACAGGTTATTTAAAAACGTTGCAAATCAACGTCCCAGTAGCGTTTTTAAATAACCAATTATTGTACATATTACAGGTTTTCTAAAAGCGTTATACAAACGGTTTTAAATGACCTAATAAAAGCGTTCAAAAGATACGTTCAAAAATCGTTCAGTAATAACTGAAGTTATTTTGTTACTGACCATTTTCGGTTATGGAGATGCTTCTGGAACGGTTTTGGAACGGCTTTTTAGCCAATTTGTAACCCTTTGGTTTGGAGAGCTTGAGCTCAAAGCCGGTTAATAAACTGCTTTCAAACCACAAATTGTTGATTGGGTATTGAGTTTCCAAAAAAAAATTTTGATTTTTTTTTTTTTTAAATCCAAAAAATTAAAAATTGTAAATTTGAATATGTACCTAATAATATTCAAACTTTGGAGGAGCTTTGGCATAAAAAAAATTATTTAAATCGGCTATACCGTTTTCGAGAAAATCAAAAACAAAAAAAATGGACCCATAGGGGCTAGCAAAAATAACAATTTTTTGTAAAATTTTTTCAACCATTAGCTAGTTTTAACCAAATGAAATTTTTAAAATTTTTTTTTTAAATTCTGTGGGACAGTTTTTGAGAAAAAAAAATATTTATAAAATTTCGAAAAAAAATCGTATGGCAGATACCGTTATTTTTGGTCTTAAAAAAAAACGTCCGGGGGGAAAAAATTAAAACCCATATCTACCAAGTTTGAAGAAAATCGGCCGAGCCGTTTAGGCTGTAGTCGAACCGACAGACAGACAGACAGACATACAGACAGAATTGCGAGACCCACTTTTTTGGTCTTCGCTATCATCGTAATGTCAACTTTGATCAAAATCTCGAGTTCGATTTTTTTTACGAATGCATAACTTGCCTTATAGTACCTATAAGTCGCAAGTAATAAAATAACAAAAGTTGACAATAGAGTAAACAAAAAAGTATAAAAGGAGAGTTTCAGTCGATTTATATTCATTCTCGTCTGATATTTCACTTAGGACAGTCGGGTTTCGGGTGATCCATTGTCCAGATAGAAAAATATCATACTTGAAGTTTCAGAATATTTCTTGTGTTGATGATTATTATTCAACGGACGGGTTTCCTCCTCCGCTTTTAATAACATAAACCTTGATCTATAATACTTTCTTAAATAATTTAGTGCTTTTGTTTTGCACATCGGTGTTAAGTTTAATTTGAGAGTTTAATTAACGGACGGGTTCTCCTCCGTCTTTAAAACTCGCACATTAAATCGTGCCACCTTATTATTTAATTAATTATTTAATTACTTAGCTTTGAAATTTTAATTTTTTTAATATTAATTTTTTCTTTACTTTCAAATAAAACTGTCAAAACTAATTTATATTAAATAATACAAACGTAATTTTATTTGAAATTGACAATTACAAACTATCTAAAGATTAAACTAAGGATCTTCAACCCACGAAAACTGTAATTAAAAGAGGTTCACGCTACAATTTGGCGCCCAACTGATTGGAAGATCAAAGTTTAAACCTATAATGGCCAACTTCACCGACAAACAACTTAAAACCTTTATTGAAGCTAAGCCAAAATAGCAAAAAAGGAAGTTTTAGCCACTGTACGTCACGCTTCAAAGGTGAAAGAGACGCTGGTACAGTGGAAGGATTTATAGCAGCTATAAAAGTATATAAAGATGTCGAGCGCATAAGCGATGAAGATGCTATAATGGGATTTCCCTTACTTCTGGAAGAAGGTGCAACCAACTGGTGGCAAGGTGTTAAAGATGAAGCCAAAACTTTCGACGACATCATCAAGTCATACTGTAAACGAATGCAGAAAAAAAGAAAAGTATGAGGCTAAAAAGAACGTTCCTCCACAACAAATCGAACCGAAATTCCACTGCTATAAATGCAAATTACCGGGTGTAGTTCGATCAAACTGCCCTAATTGCAAAGAACTTCCGAAAGGTCCCTCAACGGTTTCCTTTAATTACATAAGAACATCGCTTGGAACAGAACTACCAACAATACCAATAACAGCACATGCTGGGGAGTCAGGCATAGCCTACTTAGACACTGCCGCTCGGACAAGCGTTTGCGGAAGAAAACTATGGATTCACCTAGTCAAAAATGGAACCAGATTCACGCAAATTCCAGCAAATGTAACTCTGGCAGATGGCAGTACCGACAAAGATGACGTTTTTGTTGGAGAAACCCATATCATCATTGGAACTCGTCCTCGACCAATAAAATTTATCGCTCTTCCAAAAGCTACCGACAATCGTACGCTCATTGGGATCGATTTTCTCGAAGAAAATGGAATGGTTCTCGATCTTGGACAACGATTGTGGTATTTTGCTGACGAACCGGATAAAAAGTTTGATTTCTATGATACCAAGAACACCAGCATAATCAAAATCACCGATCCAATCGACTTATCTCACGTTCAAACCAATAGTGCTGAACTACTCGCTACCCCAAAAATGTTAAAGAAAATGTCACCAAACGAAGGAAGTCCTTCAAAAGAAACTAACGTTTTTCTCGACTGGTTTAAAAATATAGAAGTCATTTCGCCAATTAATGCAACACCTAAACAAGAAATTAGTCCTTTCAAAACTCCTAAATACAAAGAAAAATCTGCAAAACTTCATTCTACAATGAAACGCACGTTTTCGGCAATTTCAAATGCTAGGAATGAGTATTCTCCGCACTCTATCCAAAACATATTCAAGGACGCATTAAGAAATGAAATCACTCTAGAACGAAAACACGAAAAAGACAATCTTTTCCCATTACTGGTACGTACAGGAGAAGATTTATACATAGAACCTTTTTTCACAGAAATTCTAGCTATCGATGTTGAATTAAGGGAAGATGAAGCTATAGAATTAAATGAAGATAATAAAAAAAAATTAAACGGGTTATTGTTGATGGAGGAATCCTTGTTCAGTACACCAACAGAACCTACGCCATATACTGAACACAAAATTAACACGGGAAACCACGAGCCAATATCAACAACGCCATACAGACTATCACCAACCCGGAAGGAACAGCTGAAAGAAGAGCTGAAGAAGATGCTCGAAAAAGGCATCATTACAGAAAGCGAATCTCCTTGGGCTGGCTACACCTGTCGTGATGGTACCCAAAAAAGATAAAGGGATACGTGTATGTATAGACTACAGAAAGCTAAACAGCGTTACTGTCCCAGACAAGTACCCTCTACCGAGGATAGACGATTTACTACACTCCACGTTGAAAACAAAATTTATGAGCACATTAGATCTTCAAACGGGTTACTACCAAAAAAAGATCCATTAAAACGATGTCGAAAAATCAGCATTCATAACACCATTCGGACTCTACCAATTTAAGCGTATGCCATTTGGACTTCGAAATGCTCCAGCGACTTTCCAAAGATTAATGGATAAATTCCGGAAAGGTATTCCTGCAACGTACATCCTAATATACATTGATGACATCATAATATGCTCAGACAGTTTTGAAGAACACTATCAGGACTTAAAGAAAGTTTTTCAACATCTAAACGTATTTCAACTAAAAGTGAATAGAAAAAAGTCGAATTTCTGTTGTCCAAAAGTTGCATATCTGGGACACATAATTACGTCGCAGGGTATTCAAGTTGACCCAGAAAAGGTTTCTGCAATTGCTAATCGGCCAGAACCAAGAAATGTTAAACAAGTACTGTCTTTTCTCTAAACGTGCTCATGGTATCGCCGTTTTATCAAAAACTTCGCTGACGTTTCGAAACCTTTGAGCACTCTTACAAAAAAAAATGCTGTATGGAAATGGGGTTCAGATGAGAGAACGGCGTTCAATACTCTAAAAACATTACTTACATCAGCACCTATCCTACAACAAGCAGAAGATGATCAACCTTTCACGTTGAAAACAGACGCAAGCAATTATGCTCTCGGGGCTGTTCTAAGCCAGGGGGAGAAGGAAAATGAGCATCCTATTGAATATGCCTCAAGACTTCTTACAGATGCAGAACGCAATTACTCCACAACAGAACGAGAAGCCTTAGCCATTGTTTGGGCTGTCAACAAATTCCGAGGTTACATTGAAGGTGGTGAAATAACCCTCAAAACAGATCACCAACCCCTTAAGTGGCTTATGAGCCTTAAATAACCGACAGGACGTTTAGCACGGTGGGCATTACAGCTCCAACCCTACAATTTCAATATGGAATACACTCCTGGAAGATTGAATTGTGTTGCCGACATGCTGTCCAGACCAACTTGTGAAGAAGAACATCATACTGAGACTGAATGTCGCATCTGCAGTTTCCAAGTTTACTTACCAGTAAGAAATGCAAAAGAAATCCGTAACGCTCAGTTAGAAGACGCTGAAATTAAAACAATCACCGAATCATTTGAAAACAATGATGAAAATGTACCTAGATGGACATCACATGGATACCTAGTGAATGACGGTATTTTATATAAATATTCCCCGGAATCCGATGCTGAAACTGTACAACTTGTTGTCCCTGTACAAGAAAGAAAATCTATTTTGAAGCATTATCACGATGAAACAACTTCCGGCCATTAGGGTGTTGAACGCACATTAGCCCGCATCGCAGCTCGCTATCACTAGCCTGGAATGAGAGACAGTGTAACAAAACACATAGGGAATTGCCTTGCTTGCCAACGATATAAACCGAACAACATGAAACCGTGTGGGTTACTTCAAACCGTATCTAGCAACCAACGTTTCGAAGTTGTAGCAGCTGACCTTTTTGGACCACTACCTGCCACTAAGAATGGATATCAATGGATCTTGATAGCCGAAGATGTAGCAAGTAGATGGGTTGAAATATTTCCCCTTAAAGAAGCAACAGCAGAGAACTGCGCTATGACCTTGCTCCAAGAAGTATTTTTACGCTATGGAATTCCAAGACGTTTGATCACAGACAACGGACCTCAGTTCATATCTGTTTTAATGCAACAAATTGCCGATTACTTTGGGATTCAACAGACTCTAACTCCAGTCTACCACCCAGAAGCTAACCCGGTGGAAAGAAAAAACAGAGACCTAAAGTCTCAATTAGGAATCATGATAGGTAATAACCACACTTCCTGGGCTGACAACTTACCTGCAATAAGGTTTGCAATGAACACTGCAAAATGCCAAAGCACTGGCTATACATCTTCATTTCTTATGTTTGGACGAGAACTAAGAACCATTGATGACGTAGAACACGATCTTCGGCCAGTTGATCAAGATAAAAACTTCACTCCGCAAATTATTTCACGAATGCTAAAGCTATCACAAGCATTTAAATATGCACAAGCAACAACTGAGAAAACACAAGACCGAAACAAACGCTATGTCGACAAAAAACGAAGACAACAATCCATTTTAAAAATAGGTGACCAAGTTTTGATCACCACTCACACGCTAAGTAAAGCTTCTAAGGGCATTACTTCAAAATTTGCCCCGAAAAGAGATGGTCCATATGTGATCAATAAGAAGATTGGTGCATCAACATACCAAGTTGCATCTAAAGATGACCTCAACATGCCACTAGGGACATATCACGTCTCTGCTATCACTAAATACTAGACATGTGTAACGCAGCGCTGCGCTAGCGCAATGCGCTGAAGCAGCAACTGCGTTATGTGCGCTGATACATCAATTTGTAACTCAGTGGCGCAAAAGCGCAGTTCAACTCATCAACTCAATATTCGAATAGCGCTTTGACAAGCGCAGCGCTGCGCTGCACAAACAATAACCATTCAAGCAGATAAAAAAAGCGCTGACTTCCTTGTAGCGCTCCCATATTTTTCACATGTTTGACGGAATTCAATAAAATTCCTTGATATGGTGTATGATATTTTCACTTTTTAAGGAAAAAAAAAATTTTGTGAAGTGTCTATTTTGCGAAAAAAAAAAAATATATCTATATTATTTTCACAACAGGGTGCTTATTGCAAACGAGATCTTCCGAATTTTCAAACAAAATTCAGTTAAATTCTGTGTTGGTAGGTGATGTTTGAATCAAATAATTGTAGAATAAAATATTTTGAATGAGGTTGGTACTTGGTAAAAAAAGATTTTGGGAGAGTAAATAAATTCCACGGCACAAAATCCCAAATCGCAAAATCCCGCCGAAAAAATAAATAAAAACCCCGCCAAAAAATTAATTGAAAAATATTTTACGGGATTTTCACTACTCTTTTGAAAGTATTATTTTGTACTTTTAAAAAAATATGTTACATAATTAATAGGTACTTTTGATAAAATATTCTATTTTGGATTAATGAACAGTAGGTATTTAAGGAAAAAATTTATAAGATGACACTTTTTTTACACACATTTTTTTCCGATAAATTTGTATTTTTTGGCGAAGCGAAATAGATATATTGCTCACTATTTGCATATTCATGATCTAGGAGTAGGGGGTGCCACCTTTCAATTGCCGTATCGCATTCGCATAAAACGAAAAAACAATTTTTATCTTTAAACCTGATTTGCAGCCAAACTAAACGTCTTAGACCAGACCCCTCCAAGTTGACATCTTTTTTGTCTTCAATTGTGATTTATTATGTTCGTTGTATATATCAATGTAAGCGTTTACTTGTCTTAATCGAATGAAAGATATTTTGTAAAAATCCGTTATGAATGCCAAAAGTAATGAGTGATAACTGAAGCAAGAACTGTGTAAAAAAAAACCAAGTCTTAAGAAAAATGTATCAGAAAATACATAATATCTGCCCTCAATTTTCTCTGCTTTTCAATTTTCTTCATATATTTAGAAAATATATTGAATAATAATAAAAAATAGTTTTAATTTTCTATTTTGAGGTTTTATATTTACTTAAGTTTTTTCCACAACTAAGTGGGTAAAAAAAATCACTACAAATTATTTTTACATTTTTTTCAGTGTAGTCGGGTAAAACTTGATATTTTTTTTTTTCATAAATTGTATCCATGTCTATTAAGACTTTATTGTTAAAGATCTGTATGATATTTTCGAAGTAAAAAAATAGTTTATGAAACCATTTCTATTTCTTTTTTGTATGAAAATCGATATTTTTCCGTTTCAAATCCTTTCAACCAATTTTTGCGTGTTTCCTGTCGAATTTATTGTAAAACACTGTTCAGCATTACTTTAGAATAGGGTTGGGGCAATAAGAAGATGGTAATTTTTTTTTCAAAATTCTGAAATTTTTCATCAACTTTTGAATTTTGATTTGAATTTTTGATTTGAATTGAAGTGATTTTTGCGTCATTCAACTTTTTAGTATGAAATTTTTTGTCATTTTGAATTTTTTTTTACACAGAAATAAAGTTTGACATTTCTCAATTAAATATATACTTCAATAATTAAGATCTGAAAACTAATACTGAAGTTAGAAGCCCTAGAAACCATTTAAATCGGCATAATTCAAAGATTTTAATTAAATTTTTAATCAAAATTTAATTTTTATTGAAAATTTGAGAAAAGTCACCCTACCTCCTCTCCTGTTTCATATATTCCAAAATGACCTGTGACACATTTGTAGAATAGCATTATTGCAATTAATTTGCATCTTTATTTTTTTCAAATTGTTAAATTTTTCATAAACATTTGAATTTAGAGTTCTTAAAATCGAATCGAAAAGAGTTCCTTGCACGCTTTTAGTAAGAAAAACTTTGCCCCTCCTCAATAATTTTTAAAGCAATATTTAGGAAAACATTCCATCTTCCATTTAAGACCTTAACCTTGAAAATTGGTGTAGCAGAACCAAAGATATAAGTACAAACGTCTCCACACCTCGAACGAAAAAAAAATTTTTTGAAAAGACACCCCCATTCTCACTCAGACTGTTTGGTCGGCGATGAACAACTTGTGTGCGCTTGTGCGCTACGAAGTTTGTATGATGATGACGATGAGTTAACCAAATACAGCTGCGTTGCGCTGCGCTGCGCTGTTTTGCTTCAAATGAGTTAAAACAAAAATTGCGTTACGGCGCAAATTGCGTTATGGCGCAAATTGCGCTATGGCGCAAACTGCGCTAGCGCATTGCGCTGATACAGTGAAGTGCGCTTGAGTTACTGTATCAGCGCACCAATTTTTACTGCGTTACCCATGTCTACTAAATACCGATCTTCCACATCTCAAAACAATGAAGACCCTATGCAACCATTACGGAGACGAGGACGCCAAAAGAAGACAACACCCTGCACAAATCCTGCCGCATCATCGAGACGATCTCAGCGCCAGAGGGGGAGATTGTAGCACTTCATATATTATTTAATTATTCTTTTATTTTATTCTTATACCTATTATTTTTGTAAAATTAAGGTGGCAAGAATAAAAATTAAAGCTTTTATATATTAAAAATTAAAAATAACAAAGAAACTCACTTCTAAGTAATAAAAAAATAAAATAACAAAAGTTGACAATAGAGTAAACAAAAAAGTATAAAAGGAGAGTTTCAGTCGATTTATATTCATTCTCGTCTGATATTTCACTTAGGACAGTCGGGTAATCCATTGTCCAGATAGAAAAATATTATACTTGAAGTTTCAGAATATTTCTTGTGTTGATGATTATTATTCAACGGACGGGTTTCCTCCTCCGCTTTTAATAACATAAACCTTGATCTATAATACTTTCTTAAATAATTTAGTGCTTTTGTTTTGCACATCGGTGTTAAGTTTAATTTGAGAGTTTAATTAACGGACGGGTTCTCCTCCGTCTTTAAAACTCGCACATTAAATCGTGCCACCTTATTTAATTATTTAATTACTTAACTTTGAAATTTTAATTTTTTTAATATTAATTTTTTCTTTACTTTCAAATAAAACTGTCAAAACTAATTTATATTAAAAAATACAAACGTAATTTTATTTGAAAATGACAATTACAAACTATCTAAAGATTAAACTAAGGATCTTCAACCCACGAAAACTGTAATTAAAAGAGGTTCACGCTACAACATTTCAGAAATGTTTCTCAAAGCGTCCACACCAAAAAAACAAATCAGAAACATTTCTAAAAATGTTTCTGCAATGTATCTGAAATGTTTTTTAAACTAATGGGAAACATTTCAGAAACGTTTTTTAAACAATGTTTCCTGAAATGTTTCTTTGGTGTGGACACACCTTTAGATTTTGATGTTTGCTTATAGTTTTAAGCTTATTTATGATCTTTAAGGCTTTAATACGTATAGCTGTATCTAGAACACGAAATTAACAATAATGACAAAATGGATCTAAAAACTAATACAAAATGTGGTATTATAAAACACATACTGTCGAAGATTTTTTATTTACTTTGAGAATGTAACTATTAACGATCTGGAAATTGAAATGAAGCTAATTGTACTGTACAGCTTCAGCTCGATATGGGTATACTCATAGCTTAGTTCGATTCCTTAAATAATTGGCCCTTTGAAGTTTTATCAAGATTCATTTATAATCTAACTAACTTATCTTCTCCTTTCCTGGTAACACACACAGGAATGGTTGAGACTTGTAAGCTACTATACTCTGTCCAACAAAACTTGTCAGTACAGGGAAGATAGGACGTTTGTCTCTCATTCTGGTTGTATTGCCATGCATAAGTGTGTCGCCTTTTAAAGCTCTCACAGGGATTCCGTAGTTTAAATTATAAATCCCACAACGCCAAGCGGTAAGATAATAGGCGCGTTTTTTTTTTTTAAGTTGAAAAGCAATACGACAACACTCAACATACACATCTTCTTAAAATGTGTTCTCAAAAGGTTCAAATCCCAAAAGCTCCTTAATAAAAACCACTGAAAAAGCTCCTTGCTTGCAATTGAGAATGATAATGGTAACTCTGTTTTGATGTAGATAAAGAGCGCACGATCGTATTGAGTGACACTTGACACAGCGTTGCCACCAAAAAAAAAATTTTCGTGCCACACTCTTTGAAAAAACGTGCCATTTGTGACATTTTCATGCCATATGAAAAAAAAACTAAAGTTATTTTTTAAAAATAAATTTTAATTAAATACATTAAATACAAGCAAATAACAAACAAAAAATCAATTCCTTTATTCGTGTATAGGTATTTTCCAGAAATAGGAGTTTTTGGCAAGTTCATAATAAGTAATGAGTATGTATTATGTAACTACCTATATCATATCACATGATGAGTACCTATTATTATTATTTAAAAATATAAAGACGTTATAAAGCTTTGTTTTAATAAAATAAATAAATAAATTAGTTGGAGGTTTGAAATTTTGACAATTATTAGGCTTAATAATTTCATTATATGACATTGTAGCATTAATTGTTTTGTATTACAGTCTGTTTTTGTTTTAATATTATTTAGCCTTGAAAACAGTCGCCCTGCTGATGCACTTTCGTGAGGCAAACTGAGAAAAATCAACATAAATTTTGAATTATTAATGAACCTAGAACGTTTTTGAATCTTCAAGAAAAATGCTTTCGATTAGTCCAATCTCAAAAATTTTTCTTATTTCGCCAAAAAGAACATCTTTCTCGCACTCTAATAGATGAGAAAATTCTGATACCAAAATATTGAAGTGTGGCAGAATACTTTGTATATTTGGATTATTTCTTAAAAAGGTTTGGTCAATTATCTTAAACGCATTTAGGTAAAATAATGAAAAAAAAACGTGTCATATTGAAACTTTTTGTGTCACCGTGCCACGAGAAAATTTCCGTGGCAAAATGGCACGATCGTGCCACATCGGCAACGCTCTAAGATTAGCTCCGAAAGCGCTTTTCAAGCATTAATACAGCTAAAATTGTTTCTTGGGACATCTTGTAATTAATATTAAGAAACTTTTATTTATTAAGTTTAAAAAAAAAATCGAGCATGGGGTTTTTGAAATATTGAGTTTCGAAAAAAAAATTTGATTTTTTTTTAAATCGAAATAAAAATTTTGCGAAACTCGAAAATACAATAATATTCAAACTGTTAGGGAGCTTTAGCATAAAAAAAATGATAAAAATCGGTTGTACTGTTTTTGAAAAAATCAAAAACCAAAAAATTGATTCCTAAGGGGGGTACCAAAAATAACCATTTTTTGTAAATTTTTTTTCAACCATTTCCTGGCTTCAACTAAATTAAATTTTTTGAATTTTGTTTTGAAAATCTGAGGGACATTTTTTGAGAAAAAAAATATTAAAAAAAAAAAAGTGAGTGTGCTTATGACCGCACGACTGAAGTGAAACTTCTTTCGCTCTATCTATATGTATATATATGAATGTGTGTGTGCAATATATACATGTATGCACATATACATATATTAATTTCCTACAAATATTTAAATGTATTTTATGTTTTCATTAGTAAATTAATATTTTTGCATAAATCTTTTATTTTTCATTCTTTTATTCGTTATTTTCATTATTGGGTACATCAGTAATTACTGTGGTTGATTGTAAAACCGAGACAATAGGCTTATGATACGAGAAATACGATACATATATTTTAGAATTAAAATTAGACAGAAATCTAGAAAAAACTGCATCGATTGTTGTTCCATGTCTTGTAGTTGGCTCATTACGGTCATTATTCATTTGTAATTCTAATTTATCTCGTAGAAAGTTTATCAAGAGTTGTCCATCTTCGGATGCGAAATTGATATTGAAATCTCCTGCTAAGATTAGTGGCAACGTATGATAGTTTTCTCCTAATTCTTCAGAACCTACTCGACCATAAATCATAAGTCTTCTGTATATAAACTTTATGATAATATTAACTGTGTTATTGGGCGAAATGTAAACAACTACCATTATGATGTTTGTTCCATCGTCCAAAACACAGTGAGCAGCACATATATCACCGTTCGCCTCGCCTGATCACACTTTTCGTAACGCGTTCGTCAGCTTACTCCCCAAGCCAAGCGCGCGTAAAGAAGTTTCACTTCAAAAAAAAAAAACTTGTGGGGGGGACTAAAAATACTATCTACCAAGTTTAAAAAAAATCGGCCAAGCCGTTTAGGCTGTAGTCGAAAAGACAGACAGGCAGACAGACAGAATTGCGAGACCCACTTTTTAAGTCTTCGCTATCATCGTAATGTTAACTTTGATCTCCACAATCCACATTCTACATAAAAGGGAGACGTTAAACAGATGAATTCCCTCTTGAGAGACCCCATGTGGAAAATTTTGTTTGTTGACGTTACCGTTCATCCAAAAGTGGGCCTCTTCGCTGAAGTTTTTTTTTACTTACTTACAACTGTTACAGATCGCTATTTTGAGTGTCTAAAAATAAAAAAAAAAAAAAAACAGGAAAATTCACAGCAAATAAAAAACTTGGCTGCCAAGAACTGTGAAAATTTTCCAATTTCAATTGGAGTACCATTTATATGATGGTGTAATTTTGTGTGCTTGTCACTGAAAATCAAACAATATTGAGAAACATAAATATTGCTACAAGTAAGGTTGGGAAAATCGTACCACTTTCATTTCCTGTATCGTCACAAAAAAATATTCTAGGCCTTAACGAAACTTTTCGTATTACGATATGGGAGTTTTACTTTTTTTTATAATATTATACGCTCACTCAAGGGGTTATGAATACCCTCATAATGTTAAACGCAATTAGGAAAGTAGGATAAGATTAGAAAGGGGATACCGATGCACATTGTCGAATGTCTGCACATTGAAATAAGAGGGAAATATTGATCCGGGTAAAGCATTTCACATTCGTGCAGTGCGGCTAAAAACGAGAGATTCTTACTTGACATCAAAGAAAAAAGAATTTTTTGTATTTACATCATCCTTTGGGTTGCGGAACTGTCTGATTAATTCATGGACATCGGGCTAAAGATGAACCGGACGAACGTATTTGGATAAAGTTAGGAAAAGAAAATCGGTACATATGCAATTCTGTACAAAATGTTTTCTGTGTTTCTGTGGGTCATTATTCCAATGACTTTTTTCAAATACAAAAAATACTCTTTAAATAAGAAAAAAGACTTTCTCATTATATCATTGTACCTTGACCAAAACTTGACACTCAATTTATGCATTGCAGATCCAGTCCTGCATTTTATTTGACTTCTTTTGAAAGCTCAGTATTTTTCCATAAAATACATTATTTTCAAAAGCGTGGTAGTAGCCTTCACACCAAGTCAAAGGATTTCTATCAAGAACGCCACATCTGTCGTAAGGCCTTTAAAATTTAATATTCTTAAGCTGTAAATAAAGGCATGCTAATAGCTATAATGTAGCTATCTATTGTGTAGAACACCAGATAGCTATAGGTACGTTTTTAAAACAAAGTCTCTGTCTCCAATTTGTTTGTTGAATTTATTTGAATAAATAGCGTGCTGAATTTATTATGATGTTAAAATTAAAACAAACAAAAAAAAATTGTTTTTCTCTAAAATCTCCATTGCATTGTTGCCATTATAATTCCTCCAAGTTCAACTCCTATCCTACTTTACACTCGCGTCTGGGTGTCTGATGGGATGGAAGAAAGCAGTGTTGCCGAATCTCATGATTTATCATGATTCACATGATTTTTGACCTCTTCTCATGAAATCATGAATTCACTGAAAATCTCATGATTTTTTAATTTTTCCTTAATAAAAGCAAATTGGTTACGCTTGGAGCAACTTTTTTTTTTTTTTTTTTTTATAATCTACACGCGCTCAAGGGATTATGATTACCCTTTAAATGTTTGAATACAGCGCGGGCGTGAAGTTAAGGAAGAGAAAGAAGGATAGGAAAGATGTGTGGCACGATGTTCTGACAATGAAGGTTGTTGTCTCAGATAGTTTATCTCCAGGGATGGCGGCTGAACTAAAGCGGAGAATGCCGTGTCTTATTTCTATGTCGCTTATAATTCACATTATTTTATTCGTGTTCATCCTTGTTGGGCATACTATTTTAACTCAATTACATGTTGTTAGTGTTATGCCTGAACAACATGTAATGAGTAAACCAGCAACCCATTGATGGACAATTTTAGAAGGTTTTTAATGGAATTAAAACGACATAGACGACGGCAGGGATCGAACCTGTGATCTCGAGGTTCACAGGCGAGCACACATCCATCGCGCAACGGCCACCCCTGGCAATTTTAAGTTGCAGGCAACTAAGTTCTCCAATCGGTGCAACGCCTTAGCCCATTATAATCAGCCCATGCAACTTCTTTATTATAATTTAAAAATACATATTCAGCCTGCAGTTCTTCTTTTTTGCAAAAATTTTAAAATTATTTTAAAATTTGCTCTTCCAAATCAATTCTTAAGTGTTTTAGTGTAATTTTTATAATAAAGGAAAATTGGCATTTTATATACATATATTGTTTGAAAGCTTAGCCCTAGTACATCATTTTTTCTATGGACACAAAGCTGTAAACCATGGGGTTTAGGTAGTATATGGCAACGAAGATTACAATTAGAGCAAACATTAATTGCAATAGTGTTTCACTTAAATGACAGTATGGTGTCCACATTCGATGAGATTAGAAGACCCCGAAATAGTCTTATAAGTTTTATAAAAATGGCAAATAATAGCGAAAAACATCATGGTTGGCGAATAATTCGCTTAACAGTATCAGAATTCTACTTTTTTTTTATTCCATTTAACAACCACAATGTAATTATTGATGAAACTAAATCGTGGTAAGTACACACTTATCGGGACAGTATTGTCATCAGCACTTATTCATGTATAATTCAATCTTTACTTAGCAATAGTTGTGGGATTAAATTTATTTATCATATATTATTTCGTAAGTACTTCTCGCTTTTCCGACTCTAACAGTGAACAAATTTTAATAAATGAGGTGTTAAAAGAAAGATAGTCTGAAGACTATGCGAACTGTATTTTTCTTAAAGTAAAAATATGAAATACTTGGAAAATAATTTGTTTTTTGCTTGAACGAATTAACCGAACAACAACCCATTACTTTCGATAAATTAATTTCCCGGTATATTTTTTGTGATGAGTTCTTGCTTACTTTATGACCAGTCTTAGGACGAGCTAAGCCAGGGATGAGACGTGCGGAATATTTTGTCTCGTGGGCTAGCCAATTTGTTTGAAAACCACTAGAGCGGAAATTTTGGTTTTCAAAGCATACAAATGCCAAAAAATAATAAGTATGTATTTGCATATTATAAATTAATTTTTGACCAAAAATTTAACTTTATAGTTTATAAAAGGCGATCTGTTGCGACAGTTGTTGATCAAGGTTTGCAAGGTAAGAAAAACGATTTACAGAAAGTTTGAGACACATGAACTTCACTTTGAAACGACATTTGCTTGCGAGAGTTCCCGCATGGGTGCGCTAGTTAAATCTAATTTTTGTAGGGATTTTTTCAATTCAAAGACATCTTTCTGATTTAACAAAAGTCAACAGTTATTTTCGATCTCTGGTATAAATTATTAAACCAATGTCAAATATGTACACACTGCCATGAAAATTTTCTTTTATTATGTAAGTAAAAATAAGATAAATGTTATGTTATGTTATTAAATGTTATTTTTAATGCTTAATAAAATGAAATGGAATCTCATTATGTATTTTTTTTTTACTTTAATTTTTTCAAAAAAAAAATTTGAATCATTGTAAAGATCATTGTAAAAATCTCATGATTTTTTAGAAATCTCATGATTTTGTAGAAATCTCATGATAAAAAATCATGAATTTTTCTTTTTTGAATCGGCAACACTGGAAGAAAGTCATAATTTCTCATCACGAAATCCCACCTGGAGTTGATGAATTAATTTTGTATAATTAAAACGTTCACTGAATTAAATTTTAAAAGAGAAGGGTGTAGGTGTGTCCTCAAGGGAGTGAATTATTATTTGTTCATGCAGCATAGAGCTGTGTCAATCGCGATTGATTCGGTCTTTGTGACCCGTTCACCAAAAAGATTGATTGATTGCAATCAAAGCAGACCAAATAAATCAGTCCTAATGTCAATCTTTTGCCACTGAAACCGATGAACGAAACGAACAAAAAAAAAGTTATGTTTCGTTCTTTCAACTTGGTCTCAATCATTTCACAATACAAAATAGGAATGGACATGAAACAGAATGTATATTCCTCATTTTATATACAATAGAAGATGGCTTGAACGAAGCAACGAAGTAGAAAAAAGCCAAACTTGCTTTCATTTTCACATTGTTTCGGTCTCGGTCTGAACGAAACGATTGAAAAAAAAAATATTTTAATTGAACGAATGATTGAAAACATTTCGTGTCGGTCTATATCTCGTTCGGAACGAAACGGGTGGATAAAAAATGATTGAATGAACGATTGATTGAAAAGACCGAATCTTTGAACTAATCAATCAATGATTGATTCGGTCTTTCAAAATGAACGATTGGCACAGCTCTAATGCAGCAACACCTTTCAACATTCTTTCAGAGCACAATCAGAGGTATAGGCGGGGTATACCTACTATTCATAGGTAGCAAGGTTTTTCAAAATATTGGAACGAAATGGGATGGGAATTCGTTTACTTTTTTACCGGTACCATTGTATATATATTTTAATAGTACTCTCATGAATAGGAACGCGACTAGGCGAGCCAAGCGGCACCATAATTACTAAATTAGCAGAGGTGCCTATGGCAGAGTTTTAACAGATAGACATTTAATACATGACAGTGACAGCAATAGGAATACTGTATATAAAATAGGAGAACAAAGGCACATACTATGTACATTGGAGTAGAATGTAGGTGTGTGTGGGGATTTGGTAGTTGTTATTTTCTGTAGGCAAATATTTTCAAGGTCAATACTTTTAATACTTTTTTTGGCGATTACGTATTTTTTGGGATAGAAGAAAATTATTTCTGTGCATATTGTCGTCTGAGTTATATCTTGTTCAAAAGAGCATTTTTGGCGAAATTTAGTTCAATTCAATTCAATTCAATTCAATTCAAACATGCTCTTTCGAATGGCATACTCCATTTCTTTCTATCAAGTTATATGAAGAACAATAATGTTCAATAAACCACTTTATTAAACATTTGAGTTCGACTACAGCTAAACGGCTCGGCCGATTTTCTTCAAACTTGTTCTTCAAACTTGGTAGATATGGCTTTCAATTCCCGCCCCCCCCCCCCCCGGATGTTTTTTTCTTTGGATTTTTTTTTTCGAAATTTCATAAATATTTTTTTTTTTTCAAGAACTGTCCCACAGATTAAAAAAAAAAAAAACAAAAAATTTCATTTAATTAAAGCTAGGCATTGTATATATACAATGAGCTAGGTAATGGTTGAAAAAAATTTTACAAAAATTGTTATTTTTGGTACCCCCCTTGGGACCATTTTTTTTGTTTTCGATTTTCTCAAAAACTGTACGACGGATTTTGATCATTTTTTTTTTTGCTAAAGGTCCCTCATAGTTTGAATATTATTGTGCATTCAAAAAATTATTTTTCGGATTTTTAAAAAAAATTTCAAATTTTTTTTTTGAAAACTCAATATTTCGAAAACCCCATGCTCGATTTTGTTCAAACTTGATGAATAAAAGTTTTTTAAATAAAAATTATTTTTGAAAAAATATCAAGTAACTTACGAAAAACAAAATATTTTCACTCGTATACAAATTTTCCTTTTCCAAAAAATGTTCAAACTTTTTTGAAAATTTTAATATTATCAAAAGTCTTATATATTTATATCTAGAAAAAAGTCATTCTTCTTGGAAAATTCGATATCTCAAAAACCGGTGCAATGTTTTTTTCGAAATTTAATTTCCATTCGTACAGTAATAAAACTTAAAGCTAGCGCACGATTTTAGGAGATTTTACTTAAAAACAATATTTTTTTGTTCCACGCTTAAAATACTTTTTAAGCGTTTTCGTTTTTCGTTTCATTCGTGGATTGAAAGGTGGCACTCCCTAGATCACGAATATGTAATTTTTAATTCTGTAGGATGAATAGTTTGGCCAGAAATCACGTTCGAAAATGTCAACTTTGAGGGGTCTACGAGGCTCCGTTTAGCCGCAAATCGCGTTTAAAGATAAAAATTCGTTTTTTGATACCATTTTTTCAAATTTTGATATTTGACAATTATCTCATTATCGAAATAGGGATTTTTTATAGAGATGCTTCCAATAAGTTGAAAAAACATTGCATCTCAAAGCTTTGAAAAATTTTGTTTTAATTTTTGGAAAAAAAATTGTTTTTTTTTTTTCTTGGAAAATTCCATATCTCAAAAACGGCTTAATATTTTATTTCGAAACTTAATTTCATTCGTACAATAATAAAAACTTAAGGTTGGCGTACCAAATTTTTTTTATATTATTTTCACTTACAAAATTATGTAATTGCAAGTTTTGCATGTGGAAAAAATTTAACTCGAGATTTTGATCAAATTTGACTACGATGATAGAGAACACGAAAAAATATTTTTTTATCTAAAAACATTGTTTTTGAAAAATCAATGTCTTGAAAATGTTTGAGCGATTAATTTTTGAAAATATTTCCTAGAATCTTTATTTTCAAATACTTAAAATTAATATCCCAATTTTTTTTCTAAAAGAATTTTAAAGAAATTATATTATATTCAAAATCAGTTTAATAATAAAATGTTTTTTAAACTTTGTTTGCATAAATTCTTACTTTTTATATTTATATTAACAAAATAAAAAAAAAGCTAAATTTTTATTTTAATGAATTAATAATTTCCAAATTTGATAAAAATTCGTAGACAAACATTAAAAGAAATGTTTGTTTGTTCAAAATTCGCAGGGCAAATATCTTATTTTTTACAAAATATATGGATAAAAACTATTTTTTGTAAAAAAAAGTTTATTTTTATTTTAAAAATTTTTCATGTGGGGTGCATCAATAATTTCTTAAAATTGACACCAAATTCCTTTTTTTTTAATTTTTCAAAAATTGCTTATAAGCAATATGTAAATGCATACAAAATATTTTTTCCAAAAAAGGTATCTGATTTTTTTTTAAATATTATGTCAATAATAATTTTATTCTATTTTTTTAATTAATTTAAGTTTTGTAAAATTATTTTTTTCTCGATTTGAACGGACATGTCGGGAAGACAAACGAAGACTATGAAGATTGCCATGGAGGCCTCGGATACGGCACCAGGAACCCTCCTGGTGAAGACATCCTGAGCATGAAAGTAATGATGATCAATTGCTTATTAATAAACCAGCCCCTTCTTCTGGTAATAAAAAACAGTATTCCTATTGCTGTCACTGTCATGTATTAAATGTCTATCTGTTAAAACTCTGCCATAGGCACCTCTGCTAATTTAGTAATTATGGTGCCGCTTGGCTCGCCTAGTCGCGTTCCTATTCAATGATATATTTTTAGGCTGAACACCTACTTGGGCTATTGGAGTAAGAAACTGTTTACACGGCCATGGATACACGCAAGTTCTAGCGCATGATTTTTTCGTGCATATACATTTTGTAGTATCTATCAATATTTAAAAAAGGCACGGATTTTAGTTTTAACTCTCTGTGCGTCAACAGTTCGCAAAATCGTTGTTAGATAAAGTCACGGATTTCTGTTAACACATTCCACATGACTTTGTGTGCAAAAAAATTCGTTAAAGAAACGTGTGGATTTAAGAAGAAATGCCTTGCAATATTGCTTTCGTCAATTTTTGCAGAAATTATGTTTCAACATTCATATTCAAGTCATAAAATCATCGATTCTCAGAAAAACAGCTTTTACATATGCAAGTTTTTGCGCATGATTTTCTACGTTGAAAATTTTGTCAAATCGAAAGAGCACAGATCTTAGTTGACACATTGAACACGACTTTCTGTGCATCAAAATTTTGCAACATCGATGTTCGGTAAAGCCACGGACTTCTGTTAACACATTTCACACGACTTTGTGTGCAAACAAACTTTGTTCAAAAAACCTGCGGATTTTAGTTTACACATAAAATGCTTTGCAATATTACTTTCGTCAATTTTGTATGATGTTAATTTTTGCAGAAATTATGTTTTAAGGCCAGGCGCGCACATTCAATTTTTAGTTTAACAGTTGAGCTGTTTTCTATAAGAGCAAGAGAGACAAGAGTGTGAGCGTGAGTAAAGAGTTGCCAGTGCGCGGTTCTCTTTCAACTGTTGATTAAACTATTTGATTTCGACCACAGTTGCCAGTGCGCGACTATCCTAACATTTATATTCAAGTAATAAATTCATCGATGCTTAGAAAGACAGCATTTATTATATGCAAGTTTTTGCGCACGATTTTCTCCGTTCAAAATTTTCCCAAATCGAAAAAGCACAGATCTTAGTTGACACATTGTACACGACGCATCAAAATTTTTCAACATCGATGTTCGATAAAGCCACGGATTTTTGTTAACACATTTCACACGACTTTGTGTGCATACAAACTTTGTTCAAAAAACCTGCGGATTTTAGTTTACACATAAAATGCCTTGCAATATTACTTTCGTCAATATTGTATGATGTTAATTTTTATAGAAATTATGTTTTAACATTCACATTCAAGTGATAAAATCATCGATGCTTACAGAGTCAGCATTTATATATGCAAGCTTTTGCGCACGATTTTCTGCGATCAAAATTTTTAAATATCAAAAAAGCACAAGTTTACACATTGAGCACATCTTTGTGTGCATCAAAATTTCGCAATATCGATAAAGTCAGTTACTTGAAAAACCATATGGCCGCAAAAAATGAGTCGTGTAATCAGATCCTTAAATTTGGTGAAAGAAAACAGGAAAGTGAATAGTTGTTTCATTTCAGTTTAGGCTTGAACCGTTTATTTTTGTTCCATTTCAGTTCAGGATGTATTTGTTTCAATTCGGACAGATGTAGCTACTTTTATTTTTATTAACTTCGTTTAGTAATTAATTTTATTGAATTTTTAAATAATTTTTAAATTAATTTTTATTGAAGCATATGTTCATATGTATGTATTTAATTAATAACATATTTTATTAAAACTAATATTTCAAAGCATATTTTTGCCCTAGTCATCACTATCTGTTTCGTCGGTTATTACTTCATTTTTATTATTTTTTTCATTTTCATCGTTTTTAAAGGACGAATGCCAGTCAAATTCAAAGAAAATAGAGCAAACAAAATGTAAGCAAAGAGTAAAAGAAAATGATAAAAAATTCACAACAATCAGTTTCTGTCTATTTTCTGTTTAATATAATCATATGCAACTGCGCGCACATTCAACTAAATATTTGAGTTGTTTTTTAGCTAGTTTTTTCCTTCATATCGTCGGCTAAAGATGCAAACCTCGTATGTCCATTTTTGTAAATTGTTCAGGAGAGCGATTTGAAATGTTTAATTTGCTACCAATTTTATACGTTTAACAAATCTAATATTGTTTTTTATACCATTTTATTATTTTTCTCTGTTCTTTAGACTTATTGTAGTAAAGTTTTGAGAATTTGACTACTTACCATTCTTTAGGTACTGTAGGGTCGTTATAAATGCCAACGAATTTTTGTATACAAATCAAAAAAAATAAAAAAAAAAAAAAACAAACAAAACACTGTATCGAAAAATTACTTTTCTAATATAGAAAATAAAATCGAGTTGCTTGATTTTTTTTGCGGAGAAAATTGGAAAGATATTGGAAATGAAATATTTTTTTTGGTTTGTTTGGAATTTTCGAGAGGATTATTATTCAAGTTTCGAGTGAGCTACAAGTTATATACTTATTTTTTTTGGTGAAGAAAATAAAAATAAATCAATTATTTAAGACTCAATATACATATGTATTTCTGGTGGTCTCAAGAAAATAATAAAAGAAAAATTCAAAAGATACCCTTTACAGAGTTTTAGTTTACAAAGCTTTGTGCCAAATTGTTACAAAAAAAAAAATATGCTCTGTCCATCTTTTTAACTAAAATTTTTCCCAGTCCTGCAATTTGTATGTGTTTTTGTGTATTGATACGAACAAGAATAAAAAAATATCAATGTTTTAAGATTAGGCAATTGTAATACCTGCAAAATAATAATACATAAGAGTACCTACTGAATTGTGCATAGTGAATATTATCTGTAATTTGTGAATGCATCCCTAAACTGCTGATAATCTGTGTGTTTGATGTAAATAGTGAAAACGATTGCTACCAAGTTACTATTTTGAAATTATCAACAAAAATTACTCATACGACGAGATACTTATATCGTCATAATCATAATATATGTACCTACATACTTTCAAAACAAAAAAAAAGGAAGATTTCTTCAGTATTCCTGCATGTCCTTTCTGTGTTCCTGTCCGTCAACGAAGTTCATATTTAACTATATACATACTTTTCTTTCAAATTATTTTATAATTCGTATATTTGATTAATTTCTAGTGTTAATTCTTGTTTTGTTTTTTTTTAGTTAAACATAAATAGTGTTAAGTTTTCCTTAGTCCTTCTAGTTTCATTGTAATTTTCCAATTTCCTTCCATTTGTGTTTTTTCTATCTCTTTCTGTTTAATTGTGTAATTTTTTCTGTTTGTTTGTGAAATAAGTATTCAAATTGTCAAATGAGAGCTAAACAATAATTTGTGTGCAAAGCTACATATGTATATATACATATACATACATCAATTCTCAATCGTCTTGGAAGTTCCCTCAGTGTGTTTTGTTGTTGTTTTTTGTGTCTAATTTTCTTTCAAACAGGCTTGCTACGCTGGGATCCCGATACGTATGCGCATAAGTAGACGGATACAGGTATGTTTTGTTGTTGTTAAATTTTTGTTTGTTTTGTTTTGTTCTAGTTAAATTCTTAAAACTGAGGGCATTCACCTATGACATTGAACTTGAAAATTTTTCAAGTTTATGTTAGTAATGCCACTTTAATTTTTTTTTTTTTAATAATTGAAAAGTATTTTAAAAATTCTGTTCATACGAAATACGAATAAATTGAAATAACGTAATAATTTAATATTAACAATAGTATTGATAGAATTATAACTTAAAATTAGTATTTGTAATTAATCAAATAGTCTTTATGATAATTATATATAATAAATTAGTTTATAAATGAAATTTGAATTTTGACCATTTATTTCAAGGGAATATTTTCTTTTTAAACTGATTCTTAAGAAAACTTCTTGAAAGATGGAAGTTTAATTTTTCTATTGGAGTGATTAGTGGTCGATGGGACATGAGAGTCCTTGACAAGTGAGATTTCCGCAGGTGAGGCTTAGGCCGATTTTATTCAGGGGCTGTCGCAAATAGTTGAGCGCGTGGCAGCCAAGGTGTCATCTCAGCAATGAGATTGACAGAGGGAGGGTAGCTCAAGGGTACCAATAACACCAAAGGTACCCGTGCATTGATAGGACAAGTAGGTGATTTAGTACAGGGAAATTTTTCGTTTGCTTCCATTCATCTTAGAAATAATTTAATGTAACGTAGCTTATTTTCAATTGTCTGTTATGTCCGTTTGTTTATTTATATAGTTCACTGTCAATAGTTTATTTTGCTTTTTTTCTTGTTTCTTTCTTTTTATTATATTTTATTTTTTTTTTAAAGTACTTTTGGTTTTGAAAAGGCATGTTATTAAATTACGGTAGTCCAGTTAGACAGGCCAAAGAACCCACCCCACATCCGACGAGCTAAGCAACAATGCAAGCACGCCTAAACTGGTCCTCGTCTTCTGGACACCCTTCCATCCAAGAAAAATTTGCAGAACCTGTATCTGTAAGATGGAAGGGTTGACAACACTAATTGTTGTCTATACCGTTACAGTACTTACGAGGATTTCGTCCTCAAAAAACGAAAGATATGAAGGATTTAAGAGGTTTTCTTTCAAGTAAATGTTACACAATATTTTTTATTGGTTTTAATTTAGATGTTAGGATAAGTAAAAGAATAAGAAAAATAAGTTGATTAAAGGCAAATTTCAGACATAAGTTAAAAAGTTATATAAAAATTACACATTGTAGTATGTAGGTTTGAAAATATTAGTTGAAAAAAAAGTTTTATTATTGTTTTGTTTGTTGCTTTTCTTGAAAAGACTAGAAGAAAGAAGGAAATTGTTATTTTTATTATAGGTACCAAGGAAATATAAGTTTTTAAACCTTTAATGTGGCAGAGAGTCATGAAAAGAATGATAATCTTGCTTGAGAGATTTCTTCAGCTCTTGAAGATGTTTGTATTTATCTTCGGATATTTTAGGTTGAGTCTCATATAACTTTGGAATATTGTCAATTTGAATTAGATTGAAAGGCTTAATTCGTTGCCGCAATGATTTCCAATCGTCAGAAAAATTCAATTTATACTCAATGGAGCCTTCATCGTTGTACTTCAAAGCGTGGATCTGATTCACTGTTGGATCTCCACTTTTTTTTCCTGGTCTTATTGAAGATATAAATTTAAGTGAAGAATACTTTTTGAGTTATTCAAAATTCAAATAATTCACATTGTAAGGAAAGGGGTGGACACGAGCTTTTTCACAAATGTCAACATAATCTGCTGGGACGTTTATGTTTCGGTTACGCAGTTTCTTTTCAATTGTTGAGTGCATTGAATCCACTTCCATCTGGGTGTGTCTTTTCACAAGTATTTTTTGAAATACTTTTATTTTGTGTAAAGCAGTTAGGTTGAGAAGTGCATTTGCTAAGATGACATTTCTATTTTGAGAAGCGCACCCGTCATTGTAAAGAATAATGTCCTTACAATCGTTGGTGGGTATAATTTTCTCAACGAGAAAATTGCACAAAATGGATGGAAACTCATCAGCACTCACTCCACCTTCAGCTTCGTGCCATAAAAAGCAATAACCTTCATGTGTTGCCAAGTCATAAATGGTAAAATTGTGGACTATTAGTTTTTGTCGGTAGTACAAAGACGATACGTTTGATTTAGGGGAAAGTAAGACTGACTGCAAATCAACAGTGAACACTTTTTTGGTAGGGTCAGATTTATCTCTATTCTTTTCCTCTCGAGCTTCATCTTTGAGCCTTATATGTTCCAAAATCCAAATAGACTGGTTCCTGAACATTTCCCGTCCTATATCCTACACAAACCTCACACTCGTCTTTTTTGGACGAAAAAGACTTAAATTCATATCATGAAAGACTTCATTAAAAGATGTAATGGAGAGAGGTTTTTTGTCATGTTCTGCACACCAAATTTTGGAATATTCATTATATAGCTGTATTTTTGTCTGCCACATAGATTCGAAGTACAAATCTGATGAACTTGATCTACAATAGTGAGATTCCATTTTTGGTAGGGATAATAGAAAATATTTTAGGCAATCCTTCTGAAGATTAAATTTTCTTTGGCTGTTATTTGAATAGGGATTTACTGTTTCTAACGATAAATATGAAGAATCAATTGTTATACTTTCAGTTTCCAAACTTTTTTTCTTCCAGTTAGTTACAGCCCACTCACCAATACTTAAGGTGTTCAAGTACATCACCTTGCAAACGCTTTTCGTTTCATTTTTGTATTTTAGAAAATAATAAATTGAACTATTTCGTTTCCTTGATTGTTGGACATCAACCCGCCTTCTTTTTATTTGTTCAATTTTAGTTGTGCATTCAACGTAAACCCTTTTTTCATCCCAAAATTTCTTCCAAAACTCATTAAAAATATTATTTCTTTCCTCATCATTAAACTCGTGGCATCGTATCAATGAAGTGTTCTTTCCATTGCAGTTGCATCTTTTTTTAATACTTTTGGGACTTTTTTCAACCTTGTATTCCCATTCCAAACCTGATTTTTTTTTTTCCAAAATATGACTGCCCTTTTTCCCTTGCACGCTTTTGTTTATTACCAAACCATTGTTTTGTATCTACTTTATTTTTTTGCCTCTTCTTTCGTGGAAGAATCGTATCCGATCTTTCAATATTCACACAATCTTGAGTTTCAAGATCACTCTGAATAAGGTTTTCTGAATTATGAATAACTACCGTTGTATCATCGGATGGAATAGGTTCAACTTCAACCAAACTTTCAAGTTCAACGTGGTTGCTCAAGATTGAATTGCTCTCAATATTTTGGCATATCGGCATATCGATTACATTACTCTCTGCTTCGAAAGTTCTGTTCTGAAACTCAATGACATCATTTGGAAGTTCTTCGGATAGAACAATGTCATTTTTCAAGGCAAGCTTAAGCATTTTCAATCCACGTGACATCATTATTCTTGACTTAAAAGTTGTAAAAAAGTAGGAGTTAAAAAATAATAAAAAAAACATAATACTAAATAGTCCGGTCAAATTAGAAATGTCTTAGCTTTTGAGAAAATTGTTTTTTTTTTACATTTAAAGAAAATTTGCATACACCTAGCCTTGCACCCACCCCAAATCCTATAGTTAGGCCAAGCAGAAAGTTGCAGGGAGGCAGCATGTCCCCCATACATACTTTACTGTTTATATTGCGGAATGCTGGGTCTTAGCATTGTATATATACAAAAAAGCTTAAAAAAAAAACATACGTATACGCCTTGGTGTACGATAGCAATACCGTAGTTGCTTTCTCGCGCTATTCTCCGCAAACTGTTTATTTACACACAGCTGGGTGTGAATTAATATAACCTCAGATGTCTAATTTGGCCGGGCTAAAAGCCTACATTAAAGTATATACGAGGTACATTATCTAAGACTTTATATTGAACTTTTTGAATTTAGTACTTATATATTTAAAAAAAAATAGAAAAATCGACCTAAAAATGCACTTATGATAATATAAATCATCAAATAGTAAATAAATATTTCAAATTTCGAACTCATTTTCATTTCTTTTTTCATTTTCTTTTCATTTCTCCTAATCTAGCCTAGCCACCATCAGCTATCCTGATAACAAAAATTATTCTATTTGTTTTCATCTCCCATAGTTTAACGTCAATTTTATCGTCAATGTGGTACTTGAAGTGTAAAAACATTAGAACAGTTAAAATATTGTTCGTTAGATAAAATAAGAAAAACCTGTAAATCCATGTTTGATATGAATTGCATAAGAAAGAAAACCTAGTATATCCACTTACTCATTAAAAACTTCTTTATTTACTCTAAGAATAATCTTTATTATCAGAAATTTTAATGATTTCAAATAATTTCACATACCTTTTTCAATTAAAACATCCAAATTCCAATAGAAACTGTTTTTTCACAAATAAAATAGATTTTTAATGACACACTTCTTATACACGATACTTGTTCTGCTTAAACTGTGGATTTACGTGGTTTTCCCATTGTAAAATGGCAACGTGGATCTACGTTGTTTTCTTTTTTGTATTTTTTTGGCATTTAAAACAACAATAATGACCTTTTTTTTAATCCAGACATAGATTTCAATGTCTATTTGATATATTTCCAATAATCTCATTTTTGGAAAAAAGTGGATTTACGAGGTTTGCATCTTTAGCCGACGATATGTTCTTGATTGCATGGGAAGTGTTACACAATTCACATATTTCGGGTGAAACAAAACATTTTTTTCAACCAAAGAGGAAAATAGTACTACTTGAAGATACCCTGTTAAGATATCATAAAGACGTTTTAGTGAAAACGTCCACAGAATATCTTCAAGATGTATTCGAAAGATTAAAATGAAAAACTCTTTCAGCATTTTAAAATAACTCATTTTAAAAAGGTTTTATAGAGAGGGTATATAGAGAGTCAATATAATGACATTTGTCATGAATATCTTTAAGATGTTTAAAAGATGTTTTATTAATAGTATAACAGAAAGAACACTTTTAAAGAGTGAATTAGGAGATTATAAGGTGAAATGGTATTAAAAAGATTGAACTAATAGCTTGTTAAGACCTGATGCATTTATTGAAGTACTCTCCAAGAGTTTATGTGTTGCTTGGGTATGTTATCGGGTTTTACCAACGATAAAAAATAAACATTATTATATTTCTGGACGCACCCTTTAGCCAAAGAGCATTAAATTTGTCTGAACGCAGTCAAAACTTCCCCTTGCCGCTATTGCAAATAGTTGCACATGTGTAAGTAGCTACATCTGTCCGAATTGAAACAAATACATCCTGAACTGAAATGGAACAAAAATAAACGGTTCAAGCCTAAACTGAAATGAAACAACTATTCACTTTCCTGTTTTCTTTCACCAAATTTAAGGATCTGATTACACGACTCATTTTTTGCGGCCATATGGTTTTTCAAGTAACTGACTTTATCGATATTGCGAAATTTTGATGCACACAAAGATGTGCTCAATGTGTAAACTTGTGCTTTTTTGATATTTAAAAATTTTGATCGCAGAAAATCGTGCGCAAAAGCTTGCATATATAAATGCTGACTCTGTAAGCATCGATGATTTTATCACTTGAATGTGAATGTTAAAACATAATTTCTATAAAAATTAACATCATACAATATTGACGAAAGTAATATTGCAAGGCATTTTATGTGTAAACTAAAATCCACGCGTTTTTTGAACGAAGTTTGTATGCACACAAAGTCGTGTGAAATGTATTAACAGAAATCCGTGGCTTTATCGAACATCGATGTTGTAAAATTTTGATGCACAAAAAGTCGTGTTCAATGTGTCAACTAAGATCTGTGCTCTTTCGATTTGGCAAAATTTTGAACGGAGAAAATGGTGCGCCAGAACTTGCATATATAAATGCTGTCTTTCTAAGCATCGATGAATTTATTACTTGAATATGAATGTCAAGTTTGTATGCACACAAAGTCGTGTGAAATGTGTTAACAGAAGTCCGTGGCTTTACCGAACATCGATGTTGCAAAATTTTGATGCACAGAAAGTCGTGTTCAATGTGTCAACTAAGATCTGTGCTCTTTCGATTTGACAAAATTTTCAACGTAGAAAATCATGCGCAAAAACTTGCATATGTAAAAGCTGTTTTTCTGAGAATCGATGATTTTATGACTTGAATATGAATGTTGAAACATAATTTCTGCAAAAATTGACGAAAGCAATATTGCAAGGCATTTCTTCTTAAATCCACACGTTTCTTTAACGAATTTTTTTGCACACAAAGTCATGTGGAATGTGTTAACAGAAATCCGTGACTTTATCTAACAACGATTTTGCGAACTGTTGACGCACAGAGAGTTAAAACTAAAATCCGTGCCTTTTTTAAATATTGATAGATACTACAAAATGTATATGCACGAAAAAATCATGCGCTAGAACTTGCGTGTATCCATGGCCGTGTAAACAGTTTCTTACTCCAATAGCCCAAGTAGGTGTTCAGCCTAAAAATATATCATTGAATAGGAACGCGACTAGGCGAGCCAAGCGGCACCATAATTACTAAATTAGCAGAGGTGCCTATGGCAGAGTTTTAACAGATAGACATTTAATACATGACAGTGACAGCAATAGGAATACTGTTTTTTATTACCAGAAGAAGGGGCTGGTTTATTAATAAGCAATTGATCATCATTACTTTCATGCTCAGGATGTCTTCACCAGGAGGGTTCCTGGTGCCGTATCCGAGGCCTCCATGGCAATCTTCATAGTCTTCGTTTGTCTTCCCGACATGTCCGTTCAAATCGAGAAAAAAATAATTTTACAAAACTTAAATTAATTAAAAAAATAGAATAAAATTATTATTGACATAATATTTAAAAAAAAATCAGATACCTTTTTTGGAAAAAATATTTTGTATGCATTTACATATTGCTTATAAGCAATTTTTGAAAAATTAAAAAAAAAGGAATTTGGTGTCAATTTTAAGAAATTATTGATGCACCCCACATGAAAAATTTTTAAAATAAAAATAAACTTTTTTTTACAAAAAATAGTTTTTATCCATATATTTTGTAAAAAATAAGATATTTGCCCTGCGAATTTTGAACAAACAAACATTTCTTTTAATGTTTGTCTACGAATTTTTATCAAATTTGGAAATTATTAATTCATTAAAATAAAAATTTAGCTTTTTTTTTATTTTGTTAATATAAATATAAAAAGTAAGAATTTATGCAAACAAAGTTTAAAAAACATTTTATTATTAAACTGATTTTGAATATAATATAATTTCTTTAAAATTCTTTTAGAAAAAAAATTGGGATATTAATTTTAAGTATTTGAAAATAAAGATTCTAGGAAATATTTTCAAAAATTAATCGCTCAAACATTTTCAAGACATTGATTTTTCAAAAACAATGTTTTTAGATAAAAAAATATTTTTTCGTGTTCTCTATCATCGTAGTCAAATTTGATCAAAATCTCGAGTTAAATTTTTTCCACATGCAAAACTTGCAATTGCATAATTTTGTAAGTGAAAATAATATAAAAAAAATTTGGTACGCCAACCTTAAGTTTTTATTATTGTACGAATGAAATTAAGTTTCGAAATAAAATATTAAGCCGTTTTTGAGATATGGAATTTTCCAAGAAAAAAAAAAAACAATTTTTTTTCCAAAAATTAAAACAAAATTTTTCAAAGCTTTGAGATGCAATGTTTTTTCAACTTATTGGAAGCATCTCTATAAAAAATCCCTATTTCGATAATGAGATAATTGTCAAATATCAAAATTTGAAAAAATGGTATCAAAAAACGAATTTTTATCTTTAAACGCGATTTGCGGCTAAACGGAGCCTCGTAGACCCCTCAAAGTTGACATTTTCGAACGTGATTTCTGGCCAAACTATTCATCCTACAGAATTAAAAATTACATATTCGTGATCTAGGGAGTGCCACCTTTCAATCCACGAATGAAACGAAAAACGAAAACGCTTAAAAAGTATTTTAAGCGTGGAACAAAAAAATATTGTTTTTAAGTAAAATCTCCTAAAATCGTGCGCTAGCTTTAAGTTTTATTACTGTACGAATGGAAATTAAATTTCGAAAAAAACATTGCACCGGTTTTTGAGATATCGAATTTTCCAAGAAGAATGACTTTTTTCTAGATATAAATATATAAGACTTTTGATAATATTAAAATTTTCAAAAAAGTTTGAACATTTTTTGGAAAAGGAAAATTTGTATACGAGTGAAAATATTTTGTTTTTCGTAAGTTACTTGATATTTTTTCAAAAATAATTTTTATTTAAAAAACTTTTATTCATCAAGTTTGAACAAAATCGAGCATGGGGTTTTCGAAATATTGAGTTTTCAAAAAAAAAATTTGAAATTTTTTTTAAAAATCCGAAAAATAATTTTTTGAATGCACAATAATATTCAAACTATGAGGGACCTTTAGCAAAAAAAAAAATGATCAAAATCCGTCGTACAGTTTTTGAGAAAATCGAAAACAAAAAAAATGGTCCCAAGGGGGGTACCAAAAATAACAATTTTTGTAAAATTTTTTTCAACCATTACCTAGCTCATTGTATATATACAATGCCTAGCTTTAATTAAATGAAATTTTTTGTTTTTTTTTTTTTTAATCTGTGGGACAGTTCTTGAGAAAAAAAAAATATTTATGAAATTTCGAAAAAAAAAAAAATCCAAAGAAAAAAACATCCGGGGGGGGGGGGGGGGGCGTTAATTAAAAGCCATATCTACCAAGTTTGAAGAAAATCGGCCGAGCCGTTTAGCTGTAGTCGAACTCAAATGTTTAATAAAGTGGTTTATTGAACATTATTGTTCTTCATATAACTTGATAGAAAGAAATGGAGTATGCCATTCGAAAGAGCATGTTTGAATTGAATTGAATTGAATTGAACTAAATTTCGCCAAAAATGCTCTTTTGAACAAGATATAACTCAGACGACAATATGCACAGAAATAATTTTCTTCTATCCCAAAAAATACGTAATCGCCAAAAAAAGTATTAAAAGTATTGACCTTGAAAATATTTGCCTACAGAAAATAACAACTACCAAATCCCCACACACACCTACATTCTACTCCAATGTACATAGTATGTGCCTTTGTTCTCCTATTTTATATACAGTATTCCTATTGCTGTCACTGTCATGTATTAAATGTCTATCTGTTAAAACTCTGCCATAGGCACCTCTGCTAATTTAGTAATTATGGTGCCGCTTGGCTCGCCTAGTCGCGTTCCTATTCATGAGAGTACTATTAAAATATATATACAATGGTACCGGTAAAAAAGTAAACGAATTCCCATCCCATTTCGTTCCAATATTTTGAAAAACCTTGCTACCTATGAATAGTAGGTATACCCCGCCTATACCTCTGATTGTGCTCTGAAAGAATGTTGAAAGGTGTTGCTGCATTAGAGCTGTGCCAATCGTTCATTTTGAAAGACCGAATCAATCATTGATTGATTAGTTCAAAGATTCGGTCTTTTCAATCAATCGTTCATTCAATCATTTTTTATCCACCCGCATTGTATATATATTTTAATAGTACTCTCATGGAACACGATTTTAAGTTAACTTATTGTGCCGCAAAATCGTAAGTGTGGCTATGTTAAGCAGTACAGAGTTGACGTGGAAGGAGAAAATATAAGCAAAAAAAGAGATGAGGTAGAGATATATTTATTCTGACAACAATAAAGAGGGTAAGGGAGAAAATATTATCTGCGTTTCTTTTTGCTGTCAGAATCTATTGTAGGTAGGTATATAAAGTTGCATATGCGAGGCGCGAAATGAATACAAGCAAAAAGTATTGAGAGTGTATGAGAGTTCTGGTTTGTTTAAATTCTGATACGATTAATTACCGAGGTTGACATTTTGTCGACTTTGTAATAAGATCTAGAGGAATTTGAACTTAATAAACTCAAATTGTTTTATTTCGTTTTTGAAAACTAAATAATTTCAAATTGGCTTTATTTCGTTATGGTACTCGTAACCAAAATAATTTTATAATAATTATATGCAGTGGGTAGTTAGATAGTGGCAATTGTATTTTTTTTGTAATTAATATGGATATGTACATACACAGTTAGAAAACTATTTCTTTAAGAAAATCTTATAGGTACGTACCTATATTTTTATTAAAGAAAATAGCTTTTGCATAGTATGTAGGTACATACCCATTGAAAATTGTATGAAATTAAAATAATAATTTTGATTAGGTACAAAAACGAAAAATTATTGTTATGCGTTGATAGGTATTTATATAATTAAATATAAAAATACAGATTCTAGGAAATATTTTCAAAAATTAATCGCTCAAACTTTTTCAAGACATTGATTTTTCAAAAACTATTTTGTAGATAAAAAAATATTTTTTCGTGTTCTCTATCATCGTAAAGTCAAATTTTATCAAAATCTCGAGTTAAATTTTTTCCACGTACAAAACTTGCAATTACATAATTTTGTAAGTGAAAATTAAATAAAAAAAAATTTGGTACGCCAACCTTAAGTTTTTATTATTGTACGAATGAAATTAAGTTTCGAAATAAAATATGAGCCGCTTTTGAGATATCGAATTTTCTAAGTTTTTTTTTCCAAAAATTAAAAAAAAATTTTTCGAAGCTTTGAGATGCAATGTTTTTTAAACTTATTGGAAGCATCTCTATAAAAAATCCCTATTTCCATAATGAGAAAATTGTCAAATGTCAAAATTTGAAAAAATGGTATCAAAAAACGAATTTTTATCTTTAAACGCGATTTGCGGCTAAACGGAGCCTCGTAGACCCCTCAAAGTTGACATTTTCAAACGTGATTTCTGGCCAAACTATTCATCCTACAGAATTAAAAATTACATATTCGTGATCTAGGGAGTGCCACCTTTCAATCCACGTATGAAACGAAAACGCTTAAAACGTATTTTAAGCGTGGAACAAAAAAATATTGTTTTTAAGTAAAATCTCCTCAAATCGTGCGCTAGCTTTAAGTTTTATTACTGTACGAATGGAAATTAAATTTCGAAAAAAACATTGCGCCGGTTTTTGAGATATCGAATTTTCCAAAAAGAATGACTTTTTTTCTAAAAATTAAAAAAAAATATTATAAATATATAAGACTTTTGATAATATTAAAATTTTCAAAAAAGTATGAACATTTTTTGGAAAAAGGAAAATTTGTATACGCGTGAAAATATTTTTTTTTTCGTAAGTTACTTGATATTTTTTCAAAAAAGGGTTTTCGAAAATCGCATTTTTCTCGAAAACTGTTCCGAGGCTGAAATTTGTTTCTTTTTATTAATTTTTGTATATAAAAGCTTATATTTTTAAGAAAACAACACGAATTATAATTTTTGTTCTTGGAGGATACCGTTATTTTTAGGTAAAATACATTTTTTTTCTCATATTATGTAGATTATATTAAAAAACTTTTATTCATCAAGTTTGAAAAAAATCGAGCATGGGGTTTTCGAAATATTGAGTTTTCAAAAAAAATTTGAAAATTTTTTTAAAAATCCAAAAAAATAATTTTTTGAAAATTTGAATACACAATAATATTGAAACTATTAGGGACCTTTAGCAAAAAAAAATGATCAAGATCCGTCGTACAGTTTTTGAGAAAATCGAAAACAAAAAAAATGGTCCCAAGGGGGGTACCAAAAATAACAATTTTTTGTAAAATTTTTTTCAACCATTACCTAGCTCATTGTATATAATACAATGCCTAGCTTTAACTAAATGATTTTTTTTTTTTTTTTAATCTGTGGGACAGTTTTTGAGAAAAAAAAATATTTATGAAATTTCGAAAAAAATTCCAAAGAAAAAAACATCTACCAAGTTTGAAGAAAATCGGCCGAGCCGTTTAGCTGTAGTCGAACTCAAATGTTTAATAAAGTGGTTTTTTGAACATAATAGTTCTTCATAACTTAAAAACTAAAAGAGATAGAAAGAAATGGAGTATGCCATTCGAAAGAGCATGTTTGATTTATAAAAACTGCATTTCTAACTAAATTTCGCCAAAAATGCTCTTTTGAACAAGATATAACTCAGACGACAATATGCACAGAAATAATTTTCTTCTATCCCAAAAAATACGTAATCGCCAAAAAAGTATTGAAAGTATTGACCTTGAAAATATTTGCCTACAGAAAATAACAACTACCAAATCCCCACACACACCTACATTCTACTCCAATGTACATAGTATGTGCCTTTGTTCTCCTACTTATACAGTATTCCTATTGCTGTCACTGTCATGTATTATATATCTTTCTGTTAAAACTCTGCCATAGGCATCTCTGCTAATTTAGTAATTATGGTGCCGCTTGGTTCGCCTAGTCGCGTTCCTATTCATGATAGTACTATTAAAATATATATACAATGCCACCCGTTTCGTTCCGAACGAGATATAGACCGACACGAAATGTTTTCAATCATTCGTTCAATTAAAATATTTTTTTTTTCAATCGTTTCGTTCAGACCGAGACCGAAACAATGTGAAAATGAAAGCAAGTTTGGCTTTTTTCTACTTCGTTGCTTCGTTCAAGCCATCTTCTATTGTATATAAAATGAGGAATATACATTCTGTTTCATGTCCATTCCTATTTTGTATTGTGAAATGATTGAGACCAAGTTGAAAGAACGAAACATAACTTTTTTTTTGTTCGTTTCGTTCATCGGTTTCAGTGGCAAAAGATTGACATTAGGACTGATTTATTTGGTCTGCTTTGATTGCAATCAATCAATCTTTTTGGTGAACGGGTCACAAAGACCGAATCAATCGCGATTGACACAGCTCTATGCTGCATGAACAAATAATAATTCACTCCCTTGAGGACACACCTACACCCTTCTCTTTTAAAATTTAATTCAGTGAACGTTTTAATTATACAAAATTAATTCATCAACTCCAGGTGGGATTTCGTGATGAGAAATTATGACTTTCTTCCAGTGTTGCCGATTCAAAAAAGAAAAATTCATGATTTTTTATCATGAGATTTCTACAAAATCATGAGATTTCTAAAAAATCATGAGATTTTTACAATGATCTTTACAATGATTCAAATTTTTTTTTTGAAAAAATTAAAGTAAAAAAAAAATACATAATGAGATTCCATTTCATTTTATTAAGCATTAAAAATAACATTTAATAACATAACATAACATTTATCTTATTTTTACTTACATAATAAAAGAAAATTTTCATGGCAGTGTGTACATATTTGACATTGGTTTAATAATTTATACCAGAGATCGAAAATAACTGTTGACTTTTGTTAAATCAGAAAGATGTCTTTGAATTGAAAAAATCCCTACAAAAATTAGATTTAACTAGCGCACCCATGCGGGAACTCTCGCAAGCAAATGTCGTTTCAAAGTGAAGTTCATGTGTCTCAAACTTTCTGTAAATCGTTTTTCTTACCTTGCAAACCTTGATCAACAACTGTCGCAACAGATCGCCTTTTATAAACTATAAAGTTAAATTTTTGGTCAAAAATTAATTTATAATATGCAAATACATACTTATTATTTTTTGGCATTTGTATGCTTTGAAAACCAAAATTTCCGCTCTAGTGGTTTTCAAACAAATTGGCTAGCCCACGAGACAAAATATTCCGCACGTCTCATCCCTGGCTTAGCTCGTCCTAAGACTGGTCATAAAGTAAGCAAGAACTCATCACAAAAAATATACCGGGAAATTAATTTATCGAAAGTAATGGGTTGTTGTTCGGTTAATTCGTTCAAGCAAAAAACAAATTATTTTCCAAGTATTTCATATTTTTACTTTAAGAAAAATACAGTTCGCATAGTCTTCAGACTATCTTTCTTTTAACACCTCATTTATTAAAATTTGTTCACTGTTAGAGTCGGAAAAGCGAGAAGTACTTACGAAATAATATATGATAAATAAATTTAATCCCACAACTATTGCTAAGTAAAGATTGAATTATACATGAATAAGTGCTGATGACAATACTGTCCCGATAAGTGTGTACTTACCACGATTTAGTTTCATCAATAATTACATTGTGGTTGTTAAATGGAATAAAAAAAAAGTAGAATTCTGATACTGTTAAGCGAATTATTCGCCAACCATGATGTTTTTCGCTATTATTTGCCATTTTTATAAAACTTATAAGACTATTTCGGGGTCTTCTAATCTCATCGAATGTGGACACCATACTGTCATTTAAGTGAAACACTATTGCAATTAATGTTTGCTCTAATTGTAATCTTCGTTGCCATATACTACCTAAACCCCATGGTTTACAGCTTTGTGTCCATAGAAAAAATGATGTACTAGGGCTAAGCTTTCAAACAATATATGTATATAAAATGCCAATTTTCCTTTATTATAAAAATTACACTAAAACACTTAAGAATTGATTTGGAAGAGCAAATTTTAAAATAATTTTAAAATTTTTGCAAAAAAGAAGAACTGCAGGCTGAATATGTATTTTTAAATTATAATAAAGAAGTTGCATGGGCTGATTATAATGGGCTAAGGCGTTGCACCGATTGGAGAACTTAGTTGCCTGCAACTTAAAATTGCCAGGGGTGGCCGTTGCGCGATGGATGTGTGCTCGCCTGTGAACCTCGAGATCACAGGTTCGATCCCTGCCGTCGTCTATGTCGTTTTAATTCCATTAAAAACCTTCTAAAATTGTCCATCAATGGGTTGCTGGTTTACTCATTACATGTTGTTCAGGCATAACACTAACAACATGTAATTGAGTTAAAATAGTATGCCCAACAAGGATGAACACGAATAAAATAATGTGAATTATAAGCGACATAGAAATAAGACACGGCATTCTCCGCTTTAGTTCAGCCGCCATCCCTGGAGATAAACTATCTGAGACAACAACCTTCATTGTCAGAACATCGTGCCACACATCTTTCCTATCCTTCTTTCTCTTCCTTAACTTCACGCCCGCGCTGTATTCAAACATTTAAAGGGTAATCATAATCCCTTGAGCGCGTGTAGATTATAAAAAAAAAAAAAAAAAAAAAAGTTGCTCCAAGCGTAACCAATTTGCTTTTATTAAGGAAAAATTAAAAAATCATGAGATTTTCAGTGAATTCATGATTTCATGAGAAGAGGTCAAAAATCATGTGAATCATGATAAATCATGAGATTCGGCAACACTGCTTTCTTCCATCCCATCAGACACCCAGACGCGAGTGTAAAGTAGGATAGGAGTTGAACTTGGAGGAATTATAATGGCAACAATGCAATGGAGATTTTAGAGAAAAACAATTTTTTTTTGTTTGTTTTAATTTTAACATCATAATAAATTCAGCACGCTATTTATTCAAATAAATTCAACAAACAAATTGGAGACAGAGACTTTGTTTTAAAAACGTACCTATAGCTATCTGGTGTTCTACACAATAGATAGCTACATTATAGCTATTAGCATGCCTTTATTTACAGCTTAAGAATATTAAATTTTAAAGGCCTTACGACAGATGTGGCGTTCTTGATAGAAATCCTTTGACTTGGTGTGAAGGCTACTACCACGCTTTTGAAAATAATGTATTTTATGGAAAAATACTGAGCTTTCAAAAGAAGTCAAATAAAATGCAGGACTGGATCTGCAATGCATAAATTGAGTGTCAAGTTTTGGTCAAGGTACAATGATATAATGAGAAAGTCTTTTTTCTTATTTAAAGAGTATTTTTTGTATTTGAAAAAAGTCATTGGAATAATGACCCACAGAAACACAGAAAACATTTTGTACAGAATTGCATATGTACCGATTTTCTTTTCCTAACTTTATCCAAATACGTTCGTCCGGTTCATCTTTAGCCCGATGTCCATGAATTAATCAGACAGTTCCGCAACCCAAAGGATGATGTAAATACAAAAAATTCTTTTTTCTTTGATGTCAAGTAAGAATCTCTCGTTTTTAGCCGCACTGCACGAATGTGAAATGCTTTACCCGGATCAATATTTCCCTCTTATTTCAATGTGCAGACATTCGACAATGTGCATCGGTATCCCCTTTCTAATCTTATCCTACTTTCCTAATTGCGTTTAACATTATGAGGGTATTCATAACCCCTTGAGTGAGCGTATAATATTATAAAAAAAAGTAAAACTCCCATATCGTAATACGAAAAGTTTCGTTAAGGCCTAGAATATTTTTTTGTGACGATACAGGAAATGAAAGTGGTACGATTTTCCCAACCTTACTTGTAGCAATATTTATGTTTCTCAATATTGTTTGATTTTCAGTGACAAGCACACAAAATTACACCATCATATAAATGGTACTCCAATTGAAATTGGAAAATTTTCACAGTTCTTGGCAGCCAAGTTTTTTATTTGCTGTGAATTTTCCTGTTTTTTTTTTTTTTTTATTTTTAGACACTCAAAATAGCGATCTGTAACAGTTGTAAGTAAGTAAAAAAAAACTTCAGCGAAGAGGCCCACTTTTGGATGAACGGTAACGTCAACAAACAAAATTTTCCACATGGGGTCTCTCAAGAGGGAATTCATCTGTTTAACGTCTCCCTTTTATGTAGAATGTGGATTGTGGAGATCAAAGTTAACATTACGATGATAGCGAAGACTTAAAAAGTGGGTCTCGCAATTCTGTCTGTCTGCCTGTCTGTCTTTTCGACTACAGCCTAAACGGCTTGGCCGATTTTTTTTAAACTTGGTAGATAGTATTTTTAGTCCCCCCCACAAGTTTTTTTTTTTTGAAGTGAAACTTCTTTACGCGCGCTTGGCTTGGGGAGTAAGCTGACGAACGCGTTACGAAAAGTGTGATCAGGCGAGGCGAACGGTGATATATGTGCTGCTCACTGTGTTTTGGACGATGGAACAAACATCATAATGGTAGTTGTTTACATTTCGCCCAATAACACAGTTAATATTATCATAAAGTTTATATACAGAAGACTTATGATTTATGGTCGAGTAGGTTCTGAAGAATTAGGAGAAAACTATCATACGTTGCCACTAATCTTAGCAGGAGATTTCAATATCAATTTCGCATCCGAAGATGGACAACTCTTGATAAACTTTCTACGAGATAAATTAGAATTACAAATGAATAATGACCGTAATGAGCCAACTACAAGACATGGAACAACAATCGATGCAGTTTTTTCTAGATTTCTGTCTAATTTTAATTCTAAAATATATGTATCGTATTTCTCGTATCATAAGCCTATTGTCTCGGTTTTACAATCAACCACAGTAATTACTGATGTACCCAATAATGAAAATAACGAATAAAAGAATGAAAAATAAAAGATTTATGCAAAAATATTAATTTACTAATGAAAACATAAAATACATTTAAATATTTGTAGGAAATTAATATATGTATATGTGCATACATGTATATATTGCACACACACATTCATATATATACATATAGATAGAGCGAAAGAAGTTTCACTTCAGTCGTGCGGTCATAAGCACACTCACTTTTTTTTTTTTAATATTTTTTTTCTCAAAAAATGTCCCTCAGATTTTCAAAACAAAATTCAAAAAATTTAATTTAGTTGAAGCCAGGAAATGGTTGAAAAAAAATTTACAAAAAATGGTTATTTTTGGTACCCCCCTTAGGAATCAATTTTTTGGTTTTTGATTTTTTCAAAAACAGTACAACCGATTTTTATCATTTTTTTTATGCTAAAGCTCCCTAACAGTTTGAATATTATTGTATTTTCGAGTTTCGCAAAATTTTTATTTCGATTTAAAAAAAAATCAAATTTTTTTTTCGAAACTCAATATTTCAAAAACCCCATGCTCGTTTTTTTTTTTAAACTTAATAAATAAAAGTTTCTTAATATTAATTACAAGATGTCCCAAGAAACAATTTTAGCTGTATTAATGCTTGAAAAGCGCTTTCGGAGCTAATCTTAGAGCTAGTTAATTCAAAAACACGCTCTAGATGCGCCTTTAGAGCAAGCATGGAGCCCACTTGTAGCTAATTCATTGAGTTTGAGAGCACTTTTTAGCTCCTTAATAGTTAGTTAGTAGGTTTTGACAGCTAAAAGCTTTAATATACACTTTAAAACTGCCATAGAGCCGCGTGCCTTTACGTTTTTTATTAGTATTAGTAAATTAATACAAATCATACTATTGAACACGAAAAGAAATTATTATTTGTGTTGGTAAATCATCTTAGCATCATAATTTATTTCCATAGAACAATGAGTAAAGGTAATAATTAAAAGCCATAATAATAATACGTTCAACATGGGAGAGATTTCTAAGTGCGATTTCATTTTTATCAGAAATGTTGATATTGTACTTCGAAATATTACAACGCCCATCTTAAATAATTTGTTTTAAGTGGATGGTAAATTTTTTTTATTTCAATTTTTAACTTGAGAAAAAAATATTTATTTTGCTCGTGCACTTTTTTGGATAAGGCTTCTGTGTTTATCATGATTCTTTTAAAAATGGAGTCATCACAGCACTGTTAATAGTTTTCTTTTCCTGTTTTATAAAAATTCTTAAATATTCGCCATTTTGTTAAATACACATGAAGATATAACTTGTAGCTCTTAAGTAAATCTTTAAAAAATTCTTTTGCTCTTAAAGAGCTATTTTAAAGGGTGCAGTATCAAAATGCTAACATGCTTTCCAACAGCTGATAAAAACATTACTATGGAGCAAATTTATCGAGCAGAAAGCTCTTAAATGTAACATATCTAAAGATTGTTAAGAAACTCCATTATAGAGCTAGATATTTAAATTCGTTTACCAAGAGCTGCAATATGTTTTGAAATAGAGCTAGGGCCGTGCATTTAACTATCTCAGAGCTATTTAAGAACATATAAATAACATTTAGCTCCAACGATGTTACTTGGGGTAGCACAAAACAAATTATTTTAACTAAAAATAACAGTAGATACTCTTCATACAAATGCTAAAAAATGGATTTCGAAAATCGTATTTTTCTCGAAAACGGTTCCGAGAATTTTGCTTAATTGTTTTGCTTTTGATTCATTTTTACGATCTATAATTTAATAAAAAAAATGAAATCAAGATATTTCTGACTGCACCTACCATATAGAACCATTTTTTCAAATTTAGAATTTCCCGTTTTCGAGATAACGAATTTTAATGAAAGTTTTTATAGAGAAGCTTCTAAAAAGTTAAAAAAAACATTGCATTTCAAAACTTAAAAACAAATATTTTTTGAATTTTTGAAAAAAATATTATTTTTTTTTTGGAAAATTCTATATCTCATAAACGGCTCAATATTTTTTATTGTAAATTTAATTTTTATTCGAACCAAAATAAAAAATTTTAAATGGCGTACTAAATTTTTGGCTTAAAAATATTTTAAAAATTTTGTATATAAAAGCTTCTTTTTTTTTTTAAGCAACCAGTACAGACTTATAACTTTTGTTCTTGGGTAAGCTAATATTTGCTTGAATCACATGGCATCCTGTTTTTAGCTCCTACTACTACTGTTTTAGTCTATTAAAAAATAAGTTTTAAGCTTATGAACAGTTTTTCTCTAATAGCATTAATTTTTGAAATTCTTAGTCGTTTACATAAGAGCAAGTTCGTGCGACCCAGTCGTGCATTTTATTTATTTATGTTAACATCTTTCAGTTATCTCTGCAATATTATTTTCCCCACTTAGTTTAACGAAGTTTTTCCTAGTGCGTTCGAATTGTGAGAAAATAGTTCGTTTTCGTCAAAGGCTTCTTTGAAAAAAGTCTACGTTTAAAAAAAAGGAAATTATGTTGCCGCACCCTGTACAGTCTTTGCAGTCAGTGAAGAAGTCCAGGTGTGATCTGTTTCCAAAAGACTAAATCAAAATTCAATATTTAAGCTTCATGCATACTTGAATCGTTTTTGTTTTATTTAAGTACTGAGTTACCAAATATTCTTTTTTAAGACAACTTCTTCTTTTCTGTACTTAAAAATCACAAAATTAAAGGAAATTGTCATCAGTTTTTTTTTTTTAATAAATCCTTAAGTGCTTTCATTTCTAATCCTTTCAATAATATTTACCTCCTCAAATGTCATCAGCGCAAACACAAGCACAACGTTAACGTTCGTAAAAGTCTAAATGCAAACTTACCTGCAAGGATAGTAAATACCCCAGGAGATTCGTGTTTTTTTTTTCTTCTTTAAATATTGCCCCACAAAACCAAAAGTTTTCTCTCTTCCTATTAAATAACACGAAAATAAACGTGAAAAAAATCCATTCATAAAAGTTAAAAGAATTTTCTGTGAATTTTACACGAACGAAAAAAAAAATCAAACTTGCTTGTCTTGTATGCATTCTTCTTTATAAGGGGCATTTTGTCACGTACAAGAAACTGCTCCTTTCACGTTTCAGAACTTTCATAAATTTCATGCAGATATGCTGAGCAAAAAAAAAATATTTCATCTCTGGAAATGTGGTCTTAGCTTTATGGTGCTGGACTGTGAAATGTGAAGGAGATCTTTAAAAAAGTAAGCGAGTAAAATTTTTCATATTTAACAAGTTCTGATTTATATGTAAATAATAATAACAGCCTTGGTTTTTGTACGCTTTTAATCCTCTTAAAATAAAAGTGCATTATAGCTTTTGACGATTTAAGAACATTTAAGTTGGTTCTTAGCTTTAAAGCTTTAAATAAAATATGAAAACCTGTAACGCACTAACGTGCTCTTGAGTTTTTATGTTTAAGTGGCTACTAATGGCATCCGACTCATGGTGTGGACCTGGACATCCCTGTTTTTGTCACATACTCGTTGGTACGTCACACAAAACTGTCATTCGAGAATGCATATTTGCATGTGTAGCTCTTGCAATGCTTCTGACTGCTCTTCACTCAAAATACGGCAGTTTTGCTTGTTCACGTATCCATTCAACCAGAAACAATGTAAGACGATTCATGGTTAAATTATAGACCAATCTGAAGATTTTTGACAGTGACACAAAACACGAAACGTGCGTGAGCTGTCAAAACCAATGTTGCCAAAAAGAAAATAGCAAAAAAATCACCCATTATAAGACCGTACTATAGCCAAACTGTTACAGATATTTTAAGGCTTCCTTATCATTGAAATGCACGTTCCTCAGAAGATACGGCTGGCTTAAATGAAATTATTTAAGAAGATCGAAATCTATCGAATTCATGGTGAGCACAGCACAGCACAGCACAGCACAGCACAGCACAGCACAGCACAGCACAGCACAGCACGTTATTATGTTGAACTTAACACTTTAATTTGAATTTACATCGTTGGAAAGTTCAATCGAATCGCATCCAGTTGATCACGAAATGCGAAAAACATGCGCCGATTAGGTGCGGCCTTCAGATGAATTTTTACACAACATTTTTTTAAGCGGAGATACTAATTTTCACTAGGTTAGGTGGATACGTTATTAAAAAATATGGAAAATTGTAAATCAGCATGTACTCGTTACTGTCGAATTTCTTTGTTAAATCAATTTTAACACCAAATTTTTTTTTCCGAATTTTATAAAATATTTTTTTTTCAAGTGTTCCACAGATTAAAAAAATAAAATGCACGACTGGGTCGCACGAACTTGCTCTTATGTAAAAGACTAAGAATTTCAAAAATTAATGTTATTAGAGAAAAACTGTTCATAACCATACAATTATTTTTTTAAATGACTAAAACACTTACTTCAGTAGTTGGAGCTAAACACAGGATGCCAATATCAACAAATATTGGTTTAGGCTAGAACAAAAATTATAAGACGTTGTAGTAATTTCTTAAAAAATAAGCTTTTATATAAAAATTTTTTAAAACATTTAAAAAAAATTGATACGCCAATTTTAAGTTTTTAGTATTGTTCAAAAAAAATTAAATTTACAAGAAAAAAATATTGAGCCGTTTTTGAAATATTGAATTTTCCAAAAAAAAATTATTTTTCTTGTTCAAAATTGAAAAAAAAAAAATATTTTTCTTAAAGATTTGAATTGCAATGTTTTAAAAATGTCATTAAAATCCGTTATGCCAATAATAGGAAATTCAAAATTCGGAAAAATAGTTATATGGTAGGTACAGCCAGTAATATCTTGTTTTCAATTTGTTTCTTATAAAATTATAGATGGTAAGAATTTATGGGAAAAAAAATTTAGCAAAATTCTCGGAACCATTTACGGGAAAAATATACGATTTTCGAAAACCATTTTTTTAAATTTGTATGGAGTGTACCGTTATTTTTAGGTAAAATAATTTTTTTCTTACATCTTGTTACTTATATGTATGTATTAGGAAACTCTTATTTGGGTGATTCTACAAACAATGGAATAAAATGATACAAATTTCGGCACGACATTTTTGGAAGCCAAAAGTCGTAAGAATTGTTCTAGTTGATCCTTAGAACGTCTCTTTGCGTTGTTGAAAGCGGCCAGTAAAAAAAAATTAAAAATGACGATTTTAAGGACATTTTTTGAAAAAGGATGTTCAGGGGACTGAGTGTTTTTTTAAGGGGACTGAGTAAATCTTTAGTTTTTTTGTATTTTCTCTTGGGTACACACTGAAATATAGAAATTAAATTTAATTAGCCTTCATAAACATACAAATTCATGGTTAATACATAATAACTTAGCATTTTATTAAAAAAAAATAATATATTATAATAAATTTTTTTTTCTACTTAGAATCAATTTAAAATAAATTATATTATTTTTAAAAATTTTAAAAATATTTTGTAATGAAGTTCGAAGTTCAACATAACTTAAAAATTCTCAGGTTTCTGAATAAAATATCATTTATTTATTTATTAGCCAGGGGACTGAGACCAGGGGACTGAGGTTTTTCGTGGTTTTTGCGCTAAAACGATATTAAGGTTTTATTTAAAAAATCAAAAAAATATATATAATATTACAGTTTTATCAAACCTATACTATACTGCAAAAAAAGAAGCATACTTACATACAAATTTGTTTCGTAAAAACTCACCAGAGTTCATGCACAAATGTCTTTTTCACAATACTAACATAAGAAACAGAATCAAGTTGCACCACGATTTTATTGTAAGAAGACTTGGTTCTTCAAATTGTCAGTGCTGGAAATCTGATCGACATCCTGGTTATTGATATTTTCGACTGTTTTAATATGCCAGGGGACTGATACAAAAAGCGGGGGACAAAGTTTAATTAAGTTTTTTTGTAATAAAATCAATTACTAAAAAATATGTATCTATTTCGTAACGAAGATATATTATTTGGCGTAACTTCGGTGGGATTCATTTTAGTATGAGACCTGAAATAAGAGAACGGTAATAATTTTTCTTTGCGAAAACGCACTGGGGACACGTCAGGGGACTGAGAATCGGACACTTTGAAGAATTTTTTGAGCAATATAAAATTAGGTCACCCTAATAATATTGTTAGGCCAGGTAGATATCAGTCAGATTTAATTTTATAAAAAAAAATCAGAATCAAAATATTTCTGGGGCCGCCGAAAATTCCATCGTTTGTAGAATCACCCATTTATAGAGTTTTAAAAAAATCAAGCATAGGGTTTTCGAAATATATTGAGTTTTCAAAACAAAAAATTGAAAATTTTCTCAAAAATCCAAAAAAAAATTGTTGAAAATTTAAATACACAATAATATTGAAACTGCTGGGGAGCTTTATCATAAAAAAATGATCAAAATGGGTCATACCGTTTTTGAGAAAATCAAAAACAACAAGGGGGCGGCCAAACACAACAAACACAACCATTTTTGGCAACATTTTTCAACCATTACCTAGTTTTAACTAAATTAAATTTTTTTATTTTGTTTTAATGTGTGGGTGAGTTTTTGAGAAAAATAAATATTTATAAAATTTCGAAAAAAATTCGTATAGCAGGTACCGTTATTTTTGCTCTTAAAAAAAAAAAATAAAATAAAATGCACGACTGGATCGCACGAACTTGCTCTTATGTAAAAGTACTTTGGAATTTAAGATACATTTTATAAATATAAAACATGGATTTAATGAGATAATAATGTTCAAATGCATAAAATTACCGTCTGTTTTCCGGAAAAGTATGAATTTATGCAAATAAACTTTAAAAAATCGTTTTATTATTAAATAAATTTTTTATATAAGAAATTTCTCTAAAATTTTTCAAGAAAAAAATGTGGGATGCGAATTTTAAGTATTAAATAATATTGATTTTAGGAAATAATTTCAAAAAATAATCGTTCATAGGTTTTGAAGATATTGATTTAAAAAAAAAAAATTTTTTTTCAAAAAAAACCCAACAAATTTTTGTTCGAATATTTTTATAAACAATATTATTTTAAACTTAAGGAGACTCCTGCTGAAAATTTTTGGTTAAAATCCTTAGACCCCTTAATGAGAAAATCGAAAATAAAAAAAACGGGTCTATGGCAGGTACCCCTAATAACATTTTGCCCTAAAAAATTTTTTGACCAAAATGTAGCCTATGTTCATAATATCACACCTAATTTTTTTTATCAAAATCGTTCGAGCCGTTTTCGAGATAAATAAGATTTTGCATTACGGGTGTATGGGGGGTACCGTTAGTTTTGGAACTAAAAAAAATTAAATTTTTCATCTAGGGAATCACCGAAGACCTTTAACTACCGAGTTTGAAGAAAATACCTCCGGTAGTTTAGGCTGTAGTTCGAGGTACAGATATACAGACATACAGACAGACAGACGGAATTGTCGGACCCTCACTCAAAAAATTTCGTGTGTAAATATTACTAATTCATGCGTACATTCTACGAATTTTATTCGTGGTTTTCAGACACGAATAGTATTCGTAGAATGGAGGTTTATTAGTACATATTACTAATATTTTATTAGTATTCGTAGAAAATCAAACGTATATTGTACGTGTTGAATGCTGCACCCTCATTGATGACATCCACCCGCACTGAACTTGGCCAGTACCTAATTTCCAAACACCTACACACAAATTATACCATTTAATGTAACTTACATGAAGGTTATATGGAGGGCGAAATATAGATCTTGACTGGAAGTTTTTAACCGAAAGTTTTTGGATGTGTTTTATTTTATTGAGATTGCGATTTTGGTTGGTTGAATTTGATTGAATGAGTGAACTATTTTGTTGAGTTGGAATGAGTGCGTTTGAATGTGTTTGAGTGCGATCGAAATGGTTTGGGTTATATGAATTATTATTGTTTGTGTTGTGTGGCATTTTATTGTTATGAGCAAATGTTTGATTGAATGGATTTTGTTGGGATGTGTTGTATTGTGAAGCTTGGCGATTTAAATTATTGGTGTTTCCAAGATGCAGAAGTGAATTGTGTTTTTGTTGGCAAAAATAACATCTTTTGCTGGTCGGGCATTTATTTGTTTGATGGCTGTAGGCCAAACAGTTATAGCAATTGCCCTGTTGTTTGACAATTCGTTGTCGTGTGCTAGCATCCATCTTCAAAAATTTAGAGCAAGTTCTTAACGAATGCGTACCTTTGTGGCAAACCTTGCACGAAAATTCATCTCTTGCATCAGAGTTTACAAACAATACATTCTTTTGTTTCCTATTCGATGAGGATTGCTTATCAGGTTGTTGATCCACCATTTCTAGCGACCGAAACTTTGTTTCTAAAAAATCAGAAAATTCCTTGTATGAAGGGATTTCTTTTTTGGTTCCAAGCAATGTTTCCCACTTAGATTGCAGGGAAGCTGGAAGCTTTTTTAAAAGCAAAAAAATTACTATGGCGTCCCAGTGTTGTACAGGTATCTCGAGGTTCTTTAGCGCATGCAAGATTTTCGTAGCATTATCTAACAATTCACGAATTCCTTTCGCAGTTTCTTCTCGAACGATCGGCAATTCGTAAAATAACTTTAATTCGTTATTGACTAGGATTCTTTTAAAATCGTAGCGAGACTTTAATAATTCCCAGGCTTGGTCGTAGCTTGCATCATCTACACTTATGTGTTCAAGCAAGACGCCAGCACCTTCCTTGCAGCTCGTTTTCAAGTAGTGTAGTTTTTCAATTTTAGTCAATGTTGCATTATTATGCACCAAAGAAACAAATTGATCATGGAACGATCTCCAATTTTGATATTCGCCAGTGAACGTGGGTGGATGAATTTTTGGCAGACGAACGTCATGCTTCTTTTGATTGCAGTTATCATTGCTTGAATTGATTGCCATTTTTTCTTTTTCACAATCTGCTTTAAATTTGTCAATTTCGTCTAGCAATATCGATCGATAAATCGTGAAGTTTTCTTTTGCTTCACTGTAGCAGTCTTCGGTTACTTTGAGGGCTTCCTGCTTTATACAGTCATCGCTTACAGCTTCATAGTATAGTTCTTCTAGCTTTTTCCAATTGTTCTCGAGAGTTTCGAGACGTGTATTAACGTAGTTTTTTGTTCTACGACTTGGAGAAACTGTCTTTTTAAAATTGTCGAAATCTTTTGCGATTTGAGTGGAAATAGTTTTTACAATTTTAGCAGCAGCACTCATTTTGAATTTATATTAAATTTTGTTCAAATTGTTATATATATGTATAGTGTATATATTATAAATGTAATATAAAGAGAGCAAAAAATGTACTCACTTGTATTAAATTTCAGCTGAACTGGATGATTGACAAAGAAGCTTGAAAGATTGACGATGGATTCCGAGCAATTGGTCATAGACTGTGATCTTCTTGATGCGATGCGGCTGGCGGCTGGCGATGAAGTTGATGATGGTGTTGGCGATGGTGATGAGATGACGATGATGATGGCGATGATGATGGCGATGATTGTGGCGATGATGATGGCGATGATGATGGCGATGATGATGGCGATGATTGTTGGAACCAATTTATTTTTATTTCGATATAAATTCAACTTTGATAATTATTATTTGTAAAAAATAACCATAAAAAAAAAAACGACAAAATGTCGTCACAATTTTTTTTTTTTTCAATTGATGTTATTCAATGACAAATTGGGTGGTCCGGATATAGGCTCGAAGGACCATAAATGTTTATAGCTAATTTAGCTTTGTAAAAAATGGGTAAACTCTTTAAAATCTCAAAATCAAAAAAAAATCGCAATCTCAATAAAATAAAACAGTACGAATACTATTGGTACAATGTACGAATATTATTCTAATATTTACCAATGCCATTCGTATATTGTACGAATACCATTGGTACAATGTACGAATTTTTACCAATGCCATTCGTATATTGTACGAATATCATTGTAATATTTACTAATGCCCTTGTAATTCATTCGTAAATTATACAGCTCCATTTGTATATTGTACGAATATTATTGTAGAACTTACTACCATTAAATAAAAAATGTTCTCTGAAATTTCCTTAAATACCTATTGTAAGAAATAATAACAAAAGATATTTATGTTGTAAGTTAAAAATAGTTTTTTAATTCATTTTATTGTCATATATATGAATTAAGTTAAAAATTAATTAATTCAATATAAATATAATTAAAAATCAATTAACAATTTAGAAACTCCTCATTTTATGTACCAAGGGCCACTGAAAATAAATTAAACATTTAAAATATTCAAAACTTCGGAAAAAAATTGTACTTACATTGAAATTCTTTTAGGAATAAAATTCCCACATGTATGTATGCTCTGCTGCTTCTGGATGCTGTATATTAAATATAAAATAAGCTTTAAAGCATATGTATGTTATGTACATATGTCTAGGTACTTACCTCATCTTTTCGAAAAAAGCAGATGTTACTCTGATCCACCAGTGCAGCACTTTATAAATAATATCACGTTTGAACGTGTTGACTAATGGAATACATTTAATTTTCAGAATTGAACACATATTATTTTTCTTACTCATGATTAGTAAATAATACTAATGCACTTCATGAAAAGTTATTAGTACATTCTACGCATAATGCGTACGGTCAACCTACGAATGAATTCTGTCTACTAATATTAGTTTTACTTAGTAAATACGAGTAGTACGAATTTATTAGTAAATACTACGAATGCAAAAGATTAAAGTACGAAGTCATTCGTACGAGAAATTAACGAATGTTATTAGTTATATGTACAGAATAATTCGTACAATGTACTCAAACAAATTGTTTACTTCTTGTTTACGAATAAAATTAGTGTATTAAACGAATAGATTCGTAGATAGTACGACAGTTATTAGTAAAATTTTACGAATGCATTCGTAGATATACCACTGTACAAATACTTCGTACATCTTACGAATATTCGTACAATGCACGAATATTTTCTTTACGAATATCATTCGTAGCCATTTTACTAATAAATTTTTTGAGTGCTCTTTTTTCGTCTTCGCTATCATCGTAATGTCAACTTTGATCAAAATCTCGAGTTCGGTTTTTTTTTCTAAATGCAGAACTTGGGGTGGAAAATTAAAAACGATATGTACCAAGTTTGACGAAAATCGGCCAAGTCGTTTAGGCTGTAGTCGAAGGACAGACAGACAGAATTTCGAGACCCACTTTTTTAGTCTTCGCTATTTGATCAAAATCTCGACTTCGATTTTTTTTACGAATGCATAACTTGCCTTATAGTACCTAAAAGTCGCAAGTAAAAAATACAAAATATGGATGGGCAAAGTAGTATCCCTGACGTGAATAGAAAGTTCGTTTCCTGTTTAGTAGAATAGGGCTGAATATCTTAAAAACATGTTCAGTTTTTTATTAGTTTTTAAAATGATTTCCTTAAATATATATTATTTTTTTTAGAAAATTTCTCAAGACATTTTTTATATGTATCAAAATATTTATTTAATATGAAAACGATTTTTTTTTACTTTGTTTGCATAAATACATTCTTTTCTAGGAATTAGACGGCAATTTTATGAATTGGAGCATTTTTCTCGAATTAAATACATGTTTTCTATATTTACAAAGAATTTTTAAATTCCAAAGTAATTTTACATAAGAACAAGTACGTGTGATCAAGTCGTGCATTTTATTTAAATTCAGTTTACTAATTTATTGATTTTATTTATTTAGAATATTGTTTGAGTATATTGAAAATCAAAAGTCTAATTCATCCTTGATATTTATTTTCATTTATAATTCGCAAGGACTCTGATAACCTTGAGACATAAATTAAGTTCGCATAAGCTCATTTAATTGTTTTTTAAGCTCTAAAAACCATTTTGCAATATTCCCACAATTATTCGAACTTTATAATTTCCTTCTATACCACAAAACCCTATTATACTGCAACAGCTTTGTTCAGTATCGATTGAAAGTTATGCAATTGCAATTATATCGCAGCTTGTTCCTGCACCCATTCAATTAAAAAATTCCCTGGCAAAAATATTAATTGAAAGACTTTCAATAATGATTGAGTGATTAATTTGTCCATTTTCTCCATTTAAAAGCTCTCACTGAATTCGACTCCTGTGCAAGATTTGTAACAAAAGGTTTTTAAGTTGATTTTTTTTGTATTGCATAATTGGGTCACTGAGGGTTCAAACCTTATTATTTTAACCATTTCGTAATTTCAGCAACATGCCACATTCTACAAGAACTTTTAAGTTATTAATTCTTTTCACTACTGTTGTCGACTTTTCGACCAATTTATTTCTGTTGAAGTCCATTTATGGCTTCTATGGAGCGATGGAGCGAGTAAGGACGGTGACGATGGTCTGGTCATGGTCTGAAATTCCGAAATCTCTTAGCATGGCTTTGCACTTTTGAGTCTGAGTGCTTTCTCAGATGACTTTATGCTGTTGATAATTTTGTGTTATTTTTTTAAGAATGATGCAACTTTATAATGAAATACACAAAGATGGATTACAACAATGCATTTTCAAGTTGTTCATCATCATCATCGGCTCGACAACCGGGTTCCGGTCCTGGCCTCTTTCAACAAGTCTCTCCACCTATCCCGGTCTCTAGCCGACGCCATCCAGTTGCGCACCCCAAGGCTTCGGGCGTCCTGGTCTACGCCATCTCTCCAGCGCAAGCATGGTCTACCACGCTGTCGTCTACCATAGAATGTACCACAAAGAACTTTCCGAGCAGGTTCCTCTTCGCTCATGCGAGCTAGGTGCCCTGCCCACCGGAGTCTACCGAGCTTAATTTTTGTCACGATATCTGCTTCTAGGTAGATTGCGTACAATTCATGATTGTACCGTCTCCGGAATCGTCCTTCCTCACATACGGGGCCAACAATTCTCCTTAAGACTTTTCTCTCGAACGCAGCTAAGAGGTCGGAGTGCCTTTTGCTAAGCACCCAAGTCTCGGATCCATATGTGAGTACTGGCAGGACCATGGTCCTGTACAGCAGCAGTTTTGAAGTTATGGTGAGATTTCTGGATTTGAAGAGCTTTGACAGACTATAGTAGGCTCTGTTGGATTTGAGAAGCCGCCCGCGTATTTCTTCTTCTATATTGTTATCGGCTGCTACTATTGACCCAAGGTATTTAAAGGATTGCACCACTTCAAATTCGTGCTCCGCTACCTTGATTGTTTGACCAACTGTTCCTCTCGCATTCGACGCCACCATGTACTTTGTTTTACCTTCACTAATGTGCAGCCCCAGATTTTGTGCCGCCTGCTCGATCTGGATGAAGGAATCGTGTACAGCTTGTTCGGTTCTTCCGATGATGTCGATGTCGTCTGCGTAAGCCAGTAACTGGCTGGACCTGTTGACGATGGTCCCTCTTGTTGCCGTGCCAGAGTCACGGATTGCTTTCTCCAACGCCAGGTTGAAGAGGAGGCAGGCCAAACCGTCCCCTTGTCGGAGTCCATTAAAGATGTTGATTGGTCTGGATAGCAATCCGGCTATTTTTACTTGGCTTGTTACGTTGGTCATGGTCAACCTACATAGTCGTGTCAATTTATTTGGGATGCCGAATTCTCTCATGGCTTTGTAAAGTTCTACCCTGGCTATGCTATCATAGGCGGCCTTAAAGTCTATAAACAGATGGTATGTTGGGATGTTAAATTCTAGACATTTTTCCATCGCCTGCCTAAGGGTAAAGATCTGATCAGTTGTTGATTTGCCTGGAATGAAACCACACTGATATTGTCCGATAACGGTTTTAGCGTATGGGGTTATCCGGTCTTGTAGGATAGAGGAGAGTATCTTATAGGCGGTACTCAACAACGTGATACCTCTATAATTGCTGCACGTTGTGACATCTCCCTTCTTATGTATGGGGCATATTAAACCTTTTCGCCAGTCTTCTGGCATTTCTTCCTGCTCCCATACGTGTACTATAATATCATGCATTGCTTGACGTAAGGCTGGCCCGCCGTGATGGAATAATTCGGCTGGTATGCCATCGGCTCCCGGGGCTTTGTTCTGTTTAAGCCGGCCTATAGCCTTCTCAACCTCTTCTATGCTTGGTGGCGGCAACATAGGGTTTTCTTCTTGAAGTAGTGGAGCCTCCACTTCTGCAGTGAGCTGACCATTTAGCAATTCATTAAAGTACACTTCCCATCGCTCCAGTATGCTTTCAGGATCGGTGATCAGATTTCCCTCCCCGTCCTTGCAGTATGTGCAGCGTGGTGTGTACTGCGTCATGTTTCGGACGGATTGGTAGAACTTCCGCGCCTGGTGCGGACCTCGCTCTCGGCTATTTTCTATTTCACAGATTAGGTTCTTCTCCCAGGCTGATTTTTTTTGTCTGTGTAGCCGTTTTTCTATTCTTCTGAGCTCTTTATATTCCTCTTCGCGTGCCCGCGTTCTATGAGATTGTTGCATTGCTCGGTACGCAACATTCTTACGTTCAGTCGCTAGCTTGCATTCATCATCAAACCAGTCGTTCCGATTTTTACGACTGCTGCCTAAGATGGAGTTGGCAGTACCAATGACAATATTCTTAAGGCGTGTCCACTTCTCATTTACGCCCAGCATACTGGGTCCAGGACTTACTCTCCCTAAATCAAGTGATTCTAGGGCGAGTCCTAACGCATTACCAAAGGTGTTACTGGTGTTTTCATTGCGCAGGGCAGCCGTGTTGATTCGAACCTGATCGGCGGATGCAATGCGTCTTCGCAAGGCAATCCGCCCTCGGAAAACCATACCAACAAGATAGTGATCCGAGTCGATATTGGCACCTCGGTACGTTCGTACCGTCATCAAGTTCGAGTAGTGGCGACGGTCTATCAACACGTGGTCTATTTGGTTACGAGTGACTCCATCAGGTGATACCCAGGTGGCTTTGTAGATATCTTTACGCGGGAACCTGGTACTCGCAACGACCATGTTTTTCGATGCTGCCAATTCTAAGACTCGAAGTCCATTGTCATTAGTGTTCTCATGCAAACTATGGGTGCCTGCGTAATGCCTGAATACCGGCTCCCGACCTATTTTTGCGTTCAAATCCCCAAGGATGATTTTAACATCATACCTTGGGCAGGCATTGAGGGCCCTCTCGACTTGTTCGTAGTAAGTCTCTTTTTCTTCGTCTGAGGACTCCTCCGTAGGTCCGTGAACGTTAATGAGGCTGATGTTCGTAAATTTGCCTCGCACGCGAAGGGTGCATAGCCTTTCGCTTATAGCGTTAAAGCCGATGATAGTAGACTTCATTTTTTCGCTGACTAGGAAGCCTACCCCGAGCACATGGTGTTTTGTATGACAGCTGTAATATACGTCATATTCTTTCTTCTGTAAAACACCATTCCCTGTCCATCTGATTTCTTGGAGAGCTGTTATGTCAGCTTTATATTTTGACAGGGCATCGGCTAGCTGCTGAGCAGCTCGAGCTCTATAGAGCGATCGTACGTTCCATAAGAAAATTCGTAAATCGTTTTTCCTTTTTCTTTGCGTTGGTTGTCGTCGTGTGATCAGTCCGTTTCCGAGGCTTGTTGTCGTTCTCGAAATTCTCTTAGTTTTACGGGACAGGGAATTAACCTGTCGCCAACCTGTGGAACCAGCCTGATCATATTAGCCAAACCTTTTTAAAAGGCTTGTTTCTAGCGGCCGCCGCGAAGAGGCTATGATCACACTTCCACCAGTCCCGAATAGTTACGGCACGTGCATGTTTTCGTATGCTACATGTTGTTCCCCCTATTCGTCTGATGGCTGACCGCCATTTTCAAGTTGTTATTGTAATTAAAAAATAATAAATTTGGTAGACTACTCATATTATGAGCTGATTGCTCTTAAAAGACTTTTCCATGGGGCTCAGTTTTTTAATTACAACTTGAACTTTGATTGAAGAAGTGTGTATATATTTTAGTTAATTTAATTAAATATTTATCAAAATAAAATAAAAAAAATTAATTAGTTGGGATTGGTTCGAGAGTATTTTGTTTTTTTTTTTTTTTTTTTTTTTTGGACAAAGAGATAGTGGAGCTATGGAAATAAGCACTTTACAATTGGATTTACATGCAGCGAGATAGCGATCTTAATTTGCATATAAATTGGATTTTTAATTGTATTAATACGTAAAGTTAATACAGGTACCTGTATATGTGAAATATTTGTTAAAATACAAATGATGATTTTCTTTTGATAAATCTATGTGTTTGTAGTCAAGGGGTTTGAATACTCTTAACATGTCAAGCAAATTCCGCTTGGATAGCGTTTATAGTGAGATATCAATGCACCTTGGAGTTTATTTTCTGAACACAAACTCGTAATGTACACTCGTACAGCTCGATTTAACAAACAACTTGCAACCAAAGATTTTCCGCCCCCACCCACTTTTAGATTTAATTTGCAATAATTTACTCGTGACCTCTTAATAGTGGGTTTTTCAGTATGGACGGGTGTAGATTTTAAAATTAGACAAAGCAAGATGTGTGTGAGATCCGCCGCAACTTGGCTCAAAGGGAATATTTCAAGCGACAAGTCCAATTTTCGAAGACACATGCGCACAAATCACACTAAATTCTAACGATGGATTGGCTTATGTTGACTTAAAGGGCATCTTTTGTACGAGTATATTGGTTAAACGCAGAGTGAAACGGATTCAAATCGTAACGATCTATGTGGTCTAGGTATTGCTGATGGGCCATTTGATTCAAAAATCTCGTCGCCTCGTGGATGAAGATAATTGTTTGCTGGAATTGGGGTCCGCTTTTAACTGCTCCAAATGGTAAAATTTTATACAGGGTGTCCCTTAATTGAGCTGTTAGTACTAATGATAGAAACTTCAATTCGGTTTTTATTTTTAGAAGAAATACCAGTCTTTGTAGTTGTGTATAAACAAATTTGATATCTTATGTTTTTCTGAGATATCCAGTTTCTAGCATATCCTTTTTTCCTGCCCATGCTAATTTTTTGACGTTGGTAGTAAAACCCGCTTAAGAGAAACGGCAAAATGTCACAGTATTTCTTTCACTTAAGCGGGTTTTTCACTTAAGCGAACCCCGCTTAAGTGAAAAATAATTTCACTTAAGCGGAGTTCGGATAAGTGAAAAAAAAATTTCACTTAAGCGGATTTAAAAATTCCATTAAGCGGAGTCTTAATGCTAGAAACAATATTGTTTTTATCTTTTGTACTTGACTTGAAAGAAGTTTAATAAAACAACGATTAAATAACACACAAATAATTTATTGAACAACGAAAACTAGCAAATTTTGTTCTGTTCGATTCAATTTTTTTTTTCACTTAAGAGAGTTTTTTTCAATGAAAAATATTAAAAATTAACTGAAAATATGTTTCAGTTATCCGGGTTTTTCACTTAAGCGAGTTTCACTTAAGCGGAGTGTTTTAAGGGAAATTTGTCGGAAAATACTTGGGGATGAAGAAAGTGTTTCAGGTAAGCGGGTTTCTCTTAAACGGGTATTACTGTAAACCGTAATTCTTACGTTCTCGAAGATTTCTTAGTTAATGCTATGTTTCTTCTGAAGGTTTATCTATGTTTATAGATTAAATAAGTTTTTGTGGTGTTTCCACCAGACGAAAAGATTAAAAAAAAAACAGATTCACTTTCACAGTGCAAATGTTGTTTTTACTTGCGACTTATAGGTACTATAAGGCAAGTTATGCATTCGAAAAAAAATCGAGATTTTGATCAAAGTTGACATTACGATGATAGCGAAGACCAAGAAAGTGGGTCTCGCAGTTCTGTCTGTCTTTCTGTTCCACTACAGCTAAACGGCTCGGCCGATTTTCTTCAAACTTGGTAGATATGGGTTTTAATTTCTCCCCTCCCGGATGTTTTTTTCTTTGTTTTTTTAAGACCAAAAATAACTGTACCTGCCATACGAATTTTTTTCGAAATTTTATAAATATTTTTTTTCTCTCAAAAACTGTCCCACAGATTTAAATTCAAAAAATTTCATTTAGTTAATTATTATTTTTGGTACCCACCTTAGAACCATTTTAATTTGATTTTGATTTTCTGAAAAACGGTGCAACCGATTTTGATCATTTTTTTATATTACCCAAGTAACATCGTTGGAGCTAAATGTTATTTATATGTTCTTAAATAGCTCTGAGAGAGTTAAATGCACGGCCCTAGCTCTATTTCAAAACATATTGCAGCTCTTGGTAAACGAATTTAAATATCTAGCTCTATAATAGAGTTTCTTAACAATCTTTAGATATGTTACATTTAAGAGCTCTCTGCTTGATAAATTTGCTCCATAGTAATGTTTTTATCAGCTGTTGGAAAGCATTTTAGCATTTTGATACTGCACCCTTTGAAATAGCTCTTTAAGAGCAAAAAAATTTTTTAAAGATTTACTTAAGAGCTACAAGCTATATATATCTTCATGTGTATTTAACAAAATGGCGAATATTTAAGAATTTTTATAAAACAGGAAAAGAAAACTATTAACAGTGCTGTGATGACTCCATTTTTAAAAGAATCATGATAAACACAGAAGCCTTATCCAAAAAACTGCACGAGCAAAATAAATATTTTGTTCTCAAGTTAAAAATTGAAATAAAAAAAAATTACCATCCACTTAAAACAAATTATTTAAGAAGGGCGTTGTAATATTTCGAAGTACAATATCAACATTTCTGATAAAAATTAAATCGCACTTAGAAATCTCTCCCATGTTGAACGTATTATGGCTTTTAATTATTACCTTTACTCATTGTTCTATGAAAATAAATTATGATGCTAAGATGATTTACCAACACAAATAATAATTTCTTTTCGTGTTCAATAGTATGATTTGTATTAATTTACTAATACTAATAAAAAAACGTAAAGGAACGCGGCTCTATGGCAGTTTTAAAGTGTACCTATATTAAAGCTTTTAGCTGTCAAAACCTACTTACAAGCACTATTAAGGAGCTAAAAAGTGCTCTCAAACTCAATGAATTAGCTGCAAGTGGGCTCCATGCTTGCTCTAAAGGCGCATCTAGAGCGTGTTTTTGAATTAACTAGCTCTAAGATTAGCTCCGAAAGCGCTTTTCAAGCATTAATACAGCTAAAATTGTTTCTTGGGTAAGGCTCCCCAGCAGTTTCAATATTATTGTGTATTCAAATTTTGAAAAACATTTTGCTTGGATTTTTAAAAAAATTCAAAATTTTTTTTTGAAAACTCAATATTTCGAAAACCCCATGCTCGGTTTTCTTGGAACTTGATAAATAAAAGTTTCTTAAAATGATCTACAAGATATGAGAAAAAAAAATATTTTACCTAAAAATAACGGTATCCTCCATACAAATGTTAAAAAATGGTTTTCGAAAATAGTATTTTTCTCGAAAACGGTTCCGAGAATTTCGCTTACATTTTTTTCTTTTGATTAATTTTTAAGATCTTTAATTTAATAAAAAAAATTGAAAACAAGATATTACTGACTGCACCTACTACAGAACGATTTTTTTAAATTTTGAATTTCTCATTATCGGCATAACGGATTTTATCTAGTGAAATTTTTTAGAGAGAAACTTCTAAAAAGTTTAAGAAACATTGCATTTCAAAACTTTAAGAAACATATTTTTTTTTTTTGAATTTTGAAAAAAAATCTATTTTTTTTTTGGAAAATTCAATATCTATCTTCAAAACGGCTCAATATTTTTTTTGTTAATTTAATTTTTGTTCGAAAAATAATAAAAACTTTAAATTGGCCTACCAAAATTTTTTCTTAAAAATGTTTTAAAAATTTTTGATATAAAAGCTTATTTTTTTTTTAGAAAGTACTAATTTTGAGGGCCGATGTTAATTTTTAATAAAAAACAAATTATTTAGGAAATTATTTTCATTTCTTTTAATTATGATAATATTGCTATGGTTCAATTATGTATGGAACAAAATATCGGCCAAATGGAAGCCGCGACCTAGGCGGCACACCTCCATCCGATGGTCCAAATTTTTGATATAATTGAGGTTCTTTGCCGTTAATGTGCCGAATCATCTCATCATTTAGCTCTTGAATTGTTGCTGGCTTATCGACGTACATCTTTTTTTTTTAATAACCCCAAAGAAAGAAGTCCAACGGTGTCAAATCACATGATCTTGGCGGCCAATTGACATCGCCACCACGTGAGATAACACGTTAGCTGTGTCGCAAGTGGCACCGTCCTGTTAAAACCACATATCTTCCACATCCACATCTTCCAATTCGGGCCATAAAAAGTTCGTTATCATCTCACGATAGTGAACACCATTCACAGGAACTGCCTGACCGGCCTCATTTTGGAAAAAATATGTCACGATGATGCCGCCAGCCCTTAAGCCGCACCAAACAGTCACTCTTTGTGGGTGCATTTGTTTTTCGACAATCACTCTTGGATTATTATCATTCGCCCAAATGCGGTAATTCTCCCTATTGACGAATCCACTGAGGTGAAAATGTGCCTCATCACTGAAGATGATTTTCTTCGAAAATTGATCATCCACAGTTGCCATTTCTTGCCACCATTCTGACCATTGACGACGCATGAAATGGTCAAGAGGCTTTAGTTCCTGAGTCAATTGCAGCTTGTTAGAGTGTAAATACAAGTCTTTATGCATAATGTTCATCAACGACGAGCATGAGAGGTGGCAATTATTGGGCACGATGACGAGTTGAGGTGGACGGCTCTTTAGCCACACTATCGCGAACAGCAGCAATATTTTCTGCAGTACGAGCATGAACTGGTATTTTCACATTTCCTACAGACCCGGTTAGCTCAAATTTTTGCACGATTTTTCCGATTGTACGCACATTTGGACGATTCAATTGACCGAAATTGAAGTTTTTACATCATAATGAACCGTTAAAATCAAGAAAGACAAAGTATGTATTTTACATTCGAGTAGTGCGGCTAAGGAAAGACCCTCTATATTTGACTTCTATATTTATACATCCAAAGATAGGCTCAAGTTTAAACTGATGTGCATCCGTAGCCAGCAGAGAATTACGGCAGAGGAATGCAAGTGGGTATTTGATTTGAGAAATTTTGATAGAAAAATCCGTAAGACAATAAAAGACCGATCTTTGAAATCAACTACAAAATACATGTAAGTAGCTACTTCCAAAATGTGCAGCACTTCTTAAAAGTTATAACTTTTTGAAGGAAGCTTCATGTTTCCATCTAAATATAGACAAAATCATATATTTCAGAATTCAGAGACACAAAAATAGGTACGTAAGTTTTTCTTAATCAATACAAAATCCCTTCTCCATTCGAAAAGATTATCTTTTTCTATTTTCCGTGCAGATTCAACATTATTTTAATTTTAACACACCTCCTGCACCATCTTTATTTATAGTAATTAAAAAATCTCTCAAAACAAAGGGATTCAATTTTGATCTTGCATCTGAATCAGTTTGGCCAAAAAATATTAAACACAAATTATGCACAAACGAGCTTTGTGCTCATCCGGCCATGCATGTTGCAGATGTTTACCCTATGTATACCTACCAATCCTGAGAACTAAGAACTTTTGTCCCTTTTTTGTGTTTATTTTTTGCTGGTCAGAAGTAAAAATTTACTGCATCCCTTTTATTTCTGTGTAAATTGTTAACTGCTTTAAACTTCCCTACTTTTTTTTATTTCTATCAACATGGTCCACAGTTTCACAAAATGGAAAACAGAATACAGTAAAACCCGCTTAAGAGAAACGGCAAAATGTCACAGTATTTCTTTTACTTAAGCGGGTTTTTCACTTAAGCGAACCCCGCTTAAGTGAAAAATAATTTCACTTAAGCGGAGTTCAGATAAGTGAAAAAAAAAAATTTCACTTAAGCGGATTTAAAAATTCCATTCCAATGCTAGAAACAATATTGTTTTTATCTTTTGTACTTGACTTGAAAGAAGTTTAATAAAACAACGATTAAATAACACAAAAATAATTTATTGAACAACGAAAACTAGCAAATTTTGTTCTGTTCGATTCAATTTTTTTTTTCACTTAAGAGAGTTTTTTTCAATGAAAAATATTAAAAATTAACTGAAAATATGTTTCAGTTATCCGGGTTTTTCACTTAAGCGAGTTTCACTTAAGCGGAGTGTTTTAAGGGAAATTGGTCGGAAAATACTTGGGGATGAAGAAAGTGTTTCAGGTAAGCGGGTTTTTCTCTTAAGCGGGTTTCTCTTAAGCGGGTTTTACTACCTATAAACTCGGAACGAGAGAATGAGTGAGTAGAGTATACGACGAGTACCTGTGAAGACATTAAAAATGTTTGAAGTTTTATTATTTTTTGGTTTTGTTATTTTATTTTTAAAGGAAGGCAGAAGGACATTATTCAACTTGGTTCAACCCTTTTGTTGTTTGTTTTACGAAAAAAAAAATAAACTTTGTTATGCTTTTGAACTCTTTTTGCACTTTTTGTTATGGAAAACTTTTGACGCGATGCTAATTGTTTTGTAGTCTGAAATGCATTTTCTTTTTATGATTTTTGTTTTATTCTGGAAAAGTTGATGATTCTCTCACCATGTTGTTATGACGGCTTGTAATAGTTATTGTGGTAAAAGTCAACTTGAATTTATTGTATAATTCCGTTTGTTTTGGCAAATTAAATTTTAAATTTCAGCAATATGAGAGGGTATGTTTGGAAATCAGCCTAGTGAATAAATATGTAGGTAAAAGTATCATAAAAAAGTCTTTATTAAACCTTTATAAACCATTCAAAATAAGAATTCAAATAGTTTGAAAAATCGAATTTGTGTTGGTAGGAAATGTTTTTGGCAATTTAGCATGAAATCCGATTTTGTAATCAAATGTTGCACAATTATATTATATTGCCTCTTGCGAGGAAGTGAGAAATTTTCCAAGAGTGAAGAGTGAGCTTCCTAAGCCGTTCTGCAACCCTATGGCTGTTTTTGCGAATTACGTTTAAAAATTAGGATTTCTGAAGTGGTTGTTGTATAAGATCACCTAAGCAGTGTTTTCATAAGTGGCTACAATAACATAAAGCTATCCAGATAGCTTATAATACGAAATTTTACGGCATCCAAAATTTTGATACGATTGGTTTTTATCGAATTGAATGTTAGACGTCTGGGGCAAATCTTGAAAAAGACTGATGAATTTCATGTTAATTGTCCCCATTTTTCCATAAACTTCAAAGAGGAAAAGGTTAGCATCCATGGGCAGAAGTTTATTATGGTGGAACTCGAGAAAACTGATGCAACTGTATCTCATGACAGTCAGAAATAGCCGATATAATATGAACCTAGAGAATAGCTTATCTGAACAATTTCAGATAAGCGGTGTAGGCGTTAACATCGAGAGCAAATTTTTGGTTAGGCGAAAAAATGGGTTCAAATGGGTTCAAATATTCATACCAACTCGCGAGATCAGTCGCGACATCACAGGTGGTCAATAGGTGCGTTTTATTATCCATAAATCTATCTGGATCCGGATCTGGACAGCAGTGTTATAAGTCCGTCTCTTTTTATTCTTGGGTTTTGGAAATTTTAAATTCATATTTTTTCTTTACACTATAGCTTACACTACCTTACCATAAAAAGCCATCTACTCGCCAGTGTAATAACTTATTTTTAGATCTTTGAAATAGACCCCGATAGAAAACAGGATCCCAAATTGTTTTTGTAATACTTGTTAAGACTTAATCCAGATCTGGATCCAGATAGATTTGTGAATAATAAAACGCACCTAATATCGGTGGTAGAAAATAGTTTTAAACTCCATAGGATGTTCCTACTTCACCAGAAGATCACTTCTTTTTTGCAACTGGTACCATTGTCAAACCTTGTTATCTAAGAATGGGAACTCCTGTCTTATCTGAGAAAAAACAGCATTTGAACCCGAACGATGTACCTATCTATTCGAAATCCACCATGCTAGTTTGTTTCAGTATCTTGGGTTTTAGTATTAACTTAAATTAATAACGCCCATTTGCACCATTTAGTACCCAATGGCGTTATGATAAGTGCGTTTGCTCCGTAGGTCTGGCAATCGAATTACCCAGTACAGTATGTCTCACCTAAAAACATAAATTATTTTTCAGGGAAATCTCTTGTCTTCCCATATCTGTTGTCTTTGAGTATCCCTCATTTTATCCTTTACTTGTAACTTCTATTTCTGCCAATACTGCGCAAACAGAAATAGTTGACCGTTGTTATTCAAACCAAGTCATAATTCGAAAATCTTCTTGAACCTTTTATTCCACACATAAAACAGATTTTGTTTGACATTTCAAAAGAATTTTAGTATTCATAGGCATTCTCAAAATAGCTTAAGTTCAGAGACATAATTTCACACATTTAACTTTTCCTCTTTTTTTTACTTGCGACTTATAAGTACTATAAGGCAAGTTATGCATTCGGAAAAAATTTTGGCTTAGATTTTTCTTCTTTCGATTAGTTTTCACCAACTATAATTTCATGAAAAAAATTTGAAAACATGACAGGTATTACTGGCTTTACCTAAAAGAACGATTTTTTCGAATTTTGAAGTTCTTATTATCGGCAAAACGGATTTTAATGAAATTATTTATAAAGAAGCTCCTAAAAAGTTTAAAAAACATGGCATTTCAAAACTTATTTTTTCAATTTTTGAAAAAAAAGTTTTTTTTTTTTTTTTTTAGAAAATTCGATATCTCAAAAACAGCTTGATATTTTCTTGGAAATTTAATTTTCATTCGTACAATAATAAAAAACTTAAAATTGGTGTACCAAAATTTTTTCTTAAAAATGTTTTAAAAATTTTGTACATAAAAGCTTATTTTCTTAAGGAACCACTACAACGACTTATAATTTTTGTTCTTGCATAAATTTATATTTGCATAGCATTCTGTTTTTATCTCTTACTAAAAGAATTTAAAAAATTCATTTTATCCTTATGAACAGTTTTCTTTAATAACATTCGTTCTTAAAATTCCTAGTCTATTACATAGGAACAAGTTCGTGCGACCCAGTCGTGCATTTTATTCTGTTAAAAATCAATTAAAAGGAATAAATACGCTCTTAACTTAATTATATAACAAATCTTTTCTTTCTCCCTTAATAAGCTCTTGTAGCCAAGAGAAATATGATTAAAAGAGAATAATATGTTTGAGAAGATCTAAGATATTTTGTCCGAAATATACTGTAATATTTTTGCTAGGTTCGTTAAAAAAAACTTATTACTCTTTCTAGTATCTCTTCTTTATTTTTACTTTCCAAATCACAACAATAAATCTCAATTTATAATCAACTCAAATACTTTATTCAATTTAAAATCACACTTGTTTTACACTTTACACAATCCAATAAGCAGAGTTTTGCACACTTCCGTAATCAAAAATCAACTGTGTCTTTCTCACCGTGAACACTCCCTTATATACTCAAATTAGTTGTTCTCGAAAGTTCTTGTGTTGGAATGTTCTAGATGTTTGGAATAAGGGGAAATACATTTGACATTGGAAAAGAGCTTTTTGTTTCTTCCATAAATTAGATATGCAGTTTTCCAACAGATGGCGCTCTAGTAGTATAAAGCTCTGTTCGCAACAATACATTTCGAACGAACTGGGGCCTCTATGGATGTTGCGCTCCAAAAATTATTTTTTATTATTTTTTAGAACGCGTTGCTAAATAGCTGCCCAAAATAGAGCGCTATCGCAAAATATGCTAATTTTTAGTTCTTATAAGATTGGGCAGTGGCGTGATTAGGGATTTCTGGAATTTTTGTTTACTTTTATTTTCTTTTACTTGTAATGCCTTATTATTACACAGGGACACCCTTTATCTATAAAAGTCAACTTTATAAACTTTTCACATCAAAAGCTTATAATAATCAATTTCAATAACATTTCTAGCGGTTAATAGATGAACTAAATGTATCCCTGACAAAAACCTATTCGTTCAATTTGTGTGTCGGTAACGTAGTATTCGTTAAATCAGATTAATTTTAATTTTCTAGTGAAAGCTTTCTATTTAGTGTTTAAGCACAAAGAATAAAGTTAAGGTTCATGGCATTAACAGAATTTTCGAAGATTCCCAACTTAAATTTGAAACTAGAAATTACTGTAATTTAATGAATTTTCAAGACCAAAGTTCTTAATATTGTTTACTGTGAAAGCAGCGATGAGCCAAAGCTAAAACCGGAATGACAAACGCAAATAATATTTTTGAGGCTTTTTTAAGCGCAACAAATTAGAATTGGAAAAAAATGTTTGTCGCTCGAAAAACTACTATTCTCAAGACCTGATGAACGATTATGACTAACATAAACATGTAGCTGGACATCAGTTGATACGAATTAATATTATATACGTATTTGTTTTAAAACTTAGATAGTAATAGGTCGATTTAGGGCGGTATTCAAAACAATAAAAAACAGACAATAGTGTATACTTTAAAAACATATTTATAAGATTTAGAAAATCAAATTATTAAAGAACGATATTAATTTAAACTAAAAAAATATTTCCCTAGTTTTTAATCAAACGTTTTATCGGCATTCGAATATCAATCAACGAACTGTAATCAGGTGTTTGCGAATCAGAACAGGCACTGCAACCACATGCCGATGGGATTTCAATCTGAAATTAAATTTAAATTTCAGTTAAAGTCTGGTAAAATTTAAATAGAATTGATAATGAAGCTTACATCCTTCTTAATCTTTAGTCCATCTTCACAAGTTAAGGAAACAGAAATTGTTTTGTAGGCTTCAATCGAACAACAGAAGCACATTTTGTATTGTCCAAAGGATTCTGCAAACAACATACCAATATTTTTATCAATAAGAAGGTCTTGAGAATTTAAATTCAGATATGTGTACATACCAACATTATACTTAGAACCGTAGCACTCGGTGATGAATTGGTTCATTGTTCAAGCAAATACCATGTCCTGGTTTCTTGACTCGAACAAGACCGGTAGTTTGACTCTCAGAGAGTGATGCGGGCAAACAGTTCTCTGTAAGAGAACAATTAATTTTAAAAATATACCCAAGAGAGATTAGAGAACCGACCCTTACTTTTACTCTCAGAAACTAGTTTACAGATCTTGCAACAACCAACTTCTTCTAATTGTTCCGGTGGGCAGTTACTGACATCCATACAAGTTTCCTTCGAAGAAGTTACCAATAACTGACCATCGTTATTCTCGCAACTGAAGGTGGTACAATTGTCATTACTGAACCATTGATCGCCTACTGAATAGAGTTCCTCCTCAAAGACACATTGGGTTTGAACACAGGTGCCACAGCATTTGGTCTGATCCAAACGCTGGTATTCGAAGCCTTTTTTGCATCTTGTATCACATTTCTCGGTAATTTCTGTAACCTGTGTTCTGTCATTCGGACCATACATACACTGGCCTTGAACACAAGGCTCATTAGGAATCTTCCATCTGCCACCTAAGGTCTTTAGGGTTTCGATTCCATTGATTTCGACAATGCAGCCATTCTTGGGAAGGGCTGGATAGGGAAAATTAATTAAACTGTTCTGGGTTTATTTCATAGACTAAAAACTTACAACACACTACAGTTGGACAACAGTCCCCAGGATGAGTGACGATCTTGAACTCATAGAACTTCTGTGAACATTTCGAAGCCAGCTCGGGACATGTGTTATTATCGCAAAGTAGTCAGTAACAACTTTCTCTCCCAATCGGAGTGGCACAGACTCAGGGAAGGGTTCACATTCAGACGCAGGCTTGCATTCTGTAAATAAGAGGAGTTAGGAAAACAAATTCTGACAAATCATGAGAAGATGAGAATTCCTACCACAAATAAATTGCGGGCAACCATCGGATCCAATCTTTTGCTTCTTGAATTGATTAGCCCCGCATTTGGGGAAAGGAGCGTCGGGACATGTATCCGGAGTTGGAACTTTGCGCTCAGGAACACAAATATATTTCGGACAACATTCTTCTGAAGAACTTAACTTTGAAGGCATGAACCCTTCGGAGCAAATACTCTCTTCCACGGGACACTGCTGAACAGAACACTCCGTCTTTCCATTGCTATAACAAGTGCATTCAGTGCATGTATCCTTCTTCCAGGTCTCTGCCACAGAGCGTGCGCCATCATCGCACTTGATACATTGTTCCTCAGTGACGCACTTATCATTGTCCATGACCGTACCCGGTGGACAGAAACAGCCTTCACTCCTTCCAGCGGCACAGTCTAGTCCCTTATTTGGATTGACTACAGCGCTAGTGATAATATTTTCGACTTCGAAGATATCAGTGGTCTTGATAGTGTCGCATGTCTTCAAGCAACCACAAGGTTCATAAGTCATAGAATTCGGACATTCATATTGACATAAGTCGGGTCCTCTCCAATTAAGACAAATTCCATTTCGAGCACATTCCCTTGCATAGGCTGCCAAAGAAGTACAAGCACCGTTCTGGTCGTTGCCGGGCTTGCACATGTCCTGCTGACAAGCAGACACATAAGTCAAAGGCTCCACAATTGTATTACATTCTCCGAAAAGTTCAGCATCAAAGAATTTGAGACACGGGTCTTTCTCCGGCGGCAGAGGCAAACACATTTCTATTGCCACATCTTCACTCAAACACTCGTCCTCACCCAAGCCCAGCTTAGGTTCATCGGCCTTCCAGCTTTCAGCAATGTCACAAACATCTACTGGCAAAGGCTTAGACCTCCAAGCTCGCTTCTTAGCAGGGTTCATTTTTAGATCATTTTCGGGATCTCCATTGCAGTCACCACAAAGACCTTCCATTTTGCTGCCATATTTAACGCTAGGTACGCGGATCTGTAAAAAATAATTGATTCATGCGTTAGAAATAATATTTCCTTATATGGAGTTCCCGAAACCGGCTTAAAACTTGGACAAACTTTTCTATCTGTCTCTCCTCGGAGAACTTCACATGGTTGACTTTTTAAGAACGACTTACCGAATATGCCATATCATCGAATGAGCTAGTCACTTCGACATGCGACTCTGGTAACGTGACCTTCAATTCATTCCTGTTGGTCTCCGTGATTCCGATCCAGGTATCCTTGAATGGCAGCTTCTTCACTACTGTTTGTGTATGTTTTGTGTTAAATTTGTTTTAATTTCGTGGACTGTAAATTTGTCTTTTTTGGTATTTTAGTTGATGTAATGGTTTTGTAATTAAATAAAAATCGGATAATTGTTCAATGTTAAAAGTATAAATGTAATTTAATGTAATAAATGTGATTGTACAATATTGTATGTTACCAAGTCCAAGGTGTTTATCGTTTTAAGTCCAAAAAGCAAAGAGATAGAATTTAAGTTTTAAACAATTCAAATGGACATACGAAAGAAAGCACAAAGATAAAGCAAAAATGAAAAATAGGCAGTTACATTGGATTTTACAGTAGGAGAGAGAGAAAAATTTTTAGAAATTAAATCAATTGAATTAAATAGGGTGTCATTGGACATAGTTTTACAAAAAAAAAAAATATTTGTGTGATTTGATTCCAAAACATTCAGCCCCCCCTGGAAGACTCCGGTCTTTCAGAAAACGGTAATGGAGAAACCTTGACAATGGGCCGAACATAATCACCACTATTGGTGCGGACAGTGACGACACGACATCTGTTGTCTTGGCCAGGATGGACATTTATGACTCGTCCAAGAATCCATTTCGAAGGTGATAGATTTGATTCCTTAAGCAACACCATGTCGTTTATTTGAAGATCTCGTCTAATTTTTTGCCATTTGGGGCGGTTTTGTAATGACGTCAAATATTCTTTATGCCACTGCTTCCAGAATCCTTGCAAGAGAGTCTGTAAGAGATACCAGTTAGAACTTATCGAGATATTTGAAAAATTTAAATCAGGGATAGGAAGTGCAGAATACGGTTCTCCGATCATGAAATGAGACGGAGTCAATGCAATTGGTTCAGAATCAGAGGTTTGCCACATGGGGCGCGAATTTAGTAGACATTCAATTTTGGCGAGAAGAGTATACATCTCCTCATATGTTAGTATGTGTTCGCCAATAACACGTTTGATGTGCTGCTTCACGGATTTGACACCCGCCTCCCATAACCCACCAAAGTGCGGTGCAGCGGGTGGTATGAATTTCCAGTCGATGGCATCCTTGGAAAGATAATCTGCAATTATGTTGTTTCGCTGTTGATTCATCAACATCTCATGCATCTCTCCTAGTAGCCGCTTTGAGCCATGAAAATTTGTTGCGTTGTCGCTCCAGATCTCTATTGGTTTTCCTCGACGTGATACAAAACGATCTAGAGCCAAAAGAAAGGCACTAGATGTCAAGTCACTAACAAGCTCAATATGAATTCCCTTTGTAATAAAACAAACAAATAAGGCTATGTAGCCCTTGATAAATTTAGGATTTCTGCCGCGAGCTAAGCGTAAAGTAATTGGGCCAGCATAATCACAGCCGACCTTACTAAACGGTCTTGCAAAACGAACCCTTTCGATTGGAAGATTTCCCATCATTTGTTCGCAGCTTAAAGCAATCAAGACATTTAGCAACGATGCTTCGGATAACATTTCGACAACCGAGAATGTAATATTTTTGCTTCAAAGGACACCATTAACGATACACCGGCATGCAAATAATGTTTATGAGTATATTCGACAATAAGTTTAGTGATATGATGCGATTTACAGAGAATTATTGGGTGTTTTTCATTAAACGACAATTCAGAGTTATGTAACCGACCTCCAACTCGAAGGACTTTCATTTTATCAAGAAATGGAGCGAGTGATAAGAGCTTATTTCGCGAAGGTAATGATTTGTAATTTTTAAGAGTTTCGATTTCAAAGGAAAAAAGACTGCTTTGAACAGATCTTATGAGGTTAATTTGAGCACTGTTTAGTTCTTGAGTTGACAGAGGTTGAAGGTTTCGTAACTCAGGAGTTAAACGACGATTTTCAAGGAAACGGAAAATGTAGGCAACGACACGTACGGATTTCATCCAGTTTGACGATTTTGAAATAATTTGTCTTAAAATATTGTTTTCATTTAAATTTGATACGAATACCTGGACTTTATTCGATTTTCTTTCTTCCAATTGCTCACTTGAAAAGTCTTCCAAATTATATCGGGATCCAGGCCATTTGCTGCGTTCCATTTGAAGCCATGTCGGACCGTTCCACCAGATGTCAGTCGAAGCCAGTTGAGATGGAGGAATTCCTCTTGAGGCGACATCAGCAGGATTATCTGCGGATCGAACATGGTTCCATAACGTCGCAGGTAACGTTGAAATGATCTCAGATGTTCTGTTCCCAATGAAAACCGACCATTTTTTGGGCGGTGCGGACAGCCAATGTAATACAATGGACGAGTCTGTCCAGGCAAAAACTTGCATTTGAGTAATCTGTAATGAGAGTTTGATTTTATTTATTAAACGGGATAGCAAAAGAGCTCCACAGAGCTCAAGTCTAGGAAGTGATAGAACTTTGATTGGAGCAACTCTGCTCTTAGCAGCGACTAATGAGATGGAAACATTTCCATCTAGACTTTCACTTCGGCAGTAGACAACAACAGCGTAAGCATCCAACGAAGCATCGCAAAATGCATGAAACTCGTGATTCTGGTCGTTCCTCCACATAATTCTCGGAATGGTAATCGATTCTACCAAGTGAAGCTCATCTCGAATAATGTTCCAACGCAACGCTGAGAAAGTTCCTGTGGGATTTGATCATCCCATCCTACAGCCAATCTCCATAAATCCTGGAAGAAGATCTTAACCGCTATCACAACTGGAACAAGAAAACCGAGGGGATCAAAAATTCGAGATGCTTCAGATAGAATTCGACGCTTTGTACACGAAGTTGACTGGTCCAGTGTTACTTTATACGAGAAACAATCCTTGGATGGACACCATTGCAGCCCGAGAACTTTTACCGTCAAAGAGCCTTTGAAGTCGATGGGCGATAGCTCCCGTTGCTCTTCAGGCAAGGATAATAAAAGTGGCCAACAATTAGTTGTCCATTTGCGAAGATTAAACCCGGCGGATGATAACACCTCCACAATTTCTCTTTGAATCGCGATAAGATCATCGATCGTGTCAGCGCCTGTTACAAGGTCGTCGACGTAAAAATCATTGAGGATTATTGAAGAAGCTCTAGGATATGTTTCAGCCGAATCTAATGCAAGTTGTTTTAAAGCGCGTTTTGCTTAAAATGAAGCAGCTGAAGTCCCATAAGTTACCGTTAAAAGTCTGTAGTGTTTTATCGAAGATTCAGGGTTTTCTCTCCAAAGAATCCTCTGGAAATTTGTATGATTTGGTGAGATCCATATTTGTCTGTACATCTTTTCGATGTCCTCAGACATGGTATATGTGTGACGACGAGAACGTAAACATATTGTAAAGATGTCACGTTGGATTTCAGGGCCAACGAAAAGGGATTCATTTAGGGAAATTGAATCAAGTGACGATTTTGCTGATCCGTCAAATACTACCCTAACCTTTGTCGTACTGCTATCAGCCTTGAAGACAGCGCGGTGAGGCAAATAAAAAGAATTAGGCGTATTGTTTATTTCTTCTAATGGTATTTCTTCCATATGACCCAAGGAAATATATTCATTTAAGAATCGAGAATACTGAGTTTGTAGCTCAGGATCACGAAGAAATCTTTTTTCCATTGAATAAAGCCGATTGAGTGCGATGTGAAAGGAATTTCCAAAACTTGGGATGAAATTTGATTTGAACGGTAAATCAACCATGTATCTACCATCCGTATGACGACAATGCGTTTGAATGAAATGCTGTTCAGCCTTTTGTTCTTCAATAGATAAAGGTGGTTCATAATTGACTTCTTCTAGACGCCAAAAATGCTCTAGGTCAAACCCCTGCGAATTGTCCAGTTGTGTGCAGAATGTTCGTACTCCGACAGAAGATTTAACGGGTGAAAGCTGATCATAGCTCCCGGCTATCACCCATCCGAAAATAGTTAAAATCGAGTTTGGAACACCCGGTTCTGGTTTTGTAACTAGTTTCGAGAATAAGGTTGAAGATTTGATCCGCTCCGATGAGCATGTCGATTGGACCTGGTTCATTGAATTTTGGATCTGCTAGATCCAACGAAAGAAATTGATTAGTCTTCAATTTCAGTGAATGAGGTGGAAGCAATGATGTAAGTCTTGATATTACATGAAAGTCGATATCTATATTATTTGAATTGAAGCGAGAGAATAATTTCAAAGAAATCAGACCGTTTGTTGTGCCAGCTGAAGTCGATGCAACTCCTACAATAGGAATACGAGATTGTTTTTTAGGAAGACCCAAACGTTGGAGAGATTTTTCCGTAATAAACGAGATTTGGGATCCTGAGTCAAGTAGCACGCGTAAGTTTTGAAACGAACCGAGTTTGTCTTGAACTTTGACAACAGCGGTTGGAAGAATGGTCGATGAATGAGTATTGGATTCGAGCGAGTGATGCGAAATGATAGAAGAATTCGAATGGTTTTGTAACGATGAAGACGACGGGGATGATTTTTCATATTTATGTTGATTATTTGTATTAGAGGAAGGCGATAAGTTTTGTGGATCATGTACCAAAGAATGATGTCGAGCATTGTATGATCTGCACCGAAATTTTGAAATGCATTTGTTAGATGCATGCCCAACTCTAAGACAGTTGAAACATATTGAGTTCTCTTTGACAAATTCACGACGCGCGTTAATATCAAGAGCGATAAATGTCTTACAAAAAGGAAGTATATGATCCTCCTTGCACTTTGGGCAACCTTGTTTTGTTTCTACGAAATGCGAACGAATTTTATTTTCAACTTTATTAATTGTTTTTTGAGGACGAGTAAATGAACTACACGATTCGAGGCAACTGCATCGATTTTGCAGGAAGGTAAGGAATTCTTGGATTGTACAATCATTCCGAGATTCTACTTTTTCTGACCACGCCTGTTTTGTTTCACAGTCTAACTTTTGAAGAAGAATGTAGATCAACCAAGGATCTCTAGAATTCTTTTGTAATGCGTTTAATCCACGAATTACTTCATCAGCACCGTTAGAAAGTTTTCGTAGGATTTCAAGATTTGAGGTAGAACAGGATGGCAACGACATAAAACTTTTTACGAAAGAATGTACAATTAAATGTTTTTTATCGTAACGCAATTCAAGTTTGTCCCACGCTTCGAGATAATTTTCTTCGGTGCACGAAATATGTTTCAAAAGATTAGCAGCTTCGCCACCCAAAAAAGATTTTAAATATTAAAATTTTTGCGCTGCGTTTAAGGAGACATTACAATCTATTGTTCCCGTGAACAAATCTTTGAATACCGGCCAGTCCTTATAGTCTCCAGTAAAAACAGGAATCACGAGTTTCTGTAAAACGATCGATGGGCGAGTGTTCGTTTGTTCTATTCTTTGTAAAAGAGTGGCGTTTTGTTTTGCAATTTCATAACTACTCTTTTCGGAGCGTTTGCGAATCGCACCGGAAAGGACCGCAAAAGCTTGTAAATATTTTGTTTCGTATTCCCCATATTCAGGCTCAGGATCTACGAAATCTTCTGCTTCGTAGAATTCGTATAAGTTGTCTTGTTGCAATACGAATTCTGCCCAAGCCTCCTCAAGTCTCTTTTGTTGAATCTCTATCATATCAATGGGCGTGGAATCATCGATTGATTCCGAAAATGTCACAACCCTAGTGATTGTACCCTTTGCACGACCGCGTTTCTGTTTAACGACATTCATTTTAGCAAAATGTTTTTCAAATAAAAGAAAAGTTTATCAAATTCGACGATATTGTTTTTGTAGTATTATAATTTTATGATATATGTACAACCGAATTGAAATTGTTCTCAAAGTATGTCCAACACGTGTAGGTTTATTGAAAATTCAATATCTACTTATATATTAAATTAAAATGCTTATCAAATTTTAACACTAATTGTAATAATTTTATCCGTAATAATAATAATAATTTATGTTTAAATGTTTTAAGGCCTTGTGTAATTAAAGCAAGATTAAGTTCTTTGTATGTGTATTATCAATTTTTTATATCGAAAGTCATGCGATCAATAAATTTGATATAAAAAATGTTCATCCAATACGAGTATTAGATGCTTTTCATGCAAAAAAAATCATGTGATCTAATAATGCATCACTCTGTACACAAGGAGCACTTTTTACCATTCATAATAACATAATGCAAATAATTTAATCGAGCCACAATGTCTATCAAACGATTAATTGATATCGATTCAATTTTTTGTCGCGCACTGATCACGAGATAAATCCGGCGAGCTTAAGGACCAATGTTTGTGTATGTTTTGTGTTAAATTTGTTTTAATTTCGTGGACTGTAAATTTGTCTTTTTTGGTATTTTAGTTCATGTAATGGGTTTTGTAATTAAATAAAAATCGGATAATTGTTCAATGTTAAAAGTATAAATGTAATTTAATGTAATAAATGTGATTGTACAATATTGTATGTTACCAAGTCCAAGGTGTTTATCGTTTGAAGTCCAAAAAGCAAAGAGATAGAATTTAAGTTTTTAACAATTCAAATGGACATACGAAAGAAAGCACAAAGATAAAGCAAAAATGAAAAATAGGCAGTTACATTGGATTTTACAGTAGGAGAGAGAGAAAAATTTTTAGAAATTAAATCAATTGAATTAAATAGGGTGTCATTGGACATAGTTTTACAAAAAAAAAAAATATTTGTGTGATTTGATTCCAAAACAACTACCATGCCATCGACTATCACCTGAACCGAAGCATTGGGTACAACACGTTGAACATGAATTATATGTATGTTCGCCATGTAGAACATGAAGTGATTTGGCACAGCTTGTATTCGGGCCCATTGCTGGGCGTCCCAATTTCTTGCAATCATCCATTGTAACATAGACCTGCGTGTATAAGGAGGTGAAAATATGAATCCGAAAGAAATGGAAGAAAACTCACCTGCAACGTGGGCACACCGGTTGGAACAATATCCCTCGAAAGCAAATACGTACAGTTGCCGTTAAAAGTGAAATTCTTTCTGTCATATGTAAGATATTTGGAGGTGCCGAACGCATCGCAAATACAATCCTTGCACTCGTTAACTGGTATGCACGTATCGCCCTGGCGCAGTGTACCTTCCGGACAATAACATCCACTGAAGCAGGCATCCGGCAGCATAGGGCAGTCATCTCCATTCAAAGTATCACATGACGGCTCGCACCGTCGCTTATAGCAATCTGAGTGTACAAATGGCGCTGGACAGGATATCTCTACAAACGCACAAACAATACATTTGGTTTAAGTGAATTTAGGTGAAACAAGAAACACAGAAATAGGAAAAGCCTTCTAATGATTGCGAGTCAACTCACCGCACTGATGCACCGCCCTCCATGTGTCCAATTTAATCTGAGGACTCACTGCCAGGCACTGTTTAACGAATCCTTGTAGTATCGAACATTTGCAGGGTTGTGGGTCTTCCTTATTGGCCTTCAGGCAATCGCAAGTGGTTTCAATGCATTTGGAGACGAATTGTTTGTAATTAACAGCCTTACCGCACTTCAGGAATGAAATATGTCTGAGAAGGATATAAATACGGTCTTGTAGAAAAATGAGACTTCTCCACCAATCTAAGTTCCACTTACTTAATTGAATTGCACAGGGATAGTGCTTTCATTTGGATATCCTTTGGACACACTTGTGGATAGCACTCCTCCTTGGGAATGTCCCTGTCAAACCAACTGTCCCCGAATTTGTTTGTACTGCTGGTTACAGTACCATTGGGAAAACGCTTATCATCCGCTGGATTGCCATTGAAGTATCCACACAATCCGTCCACGGTCTTAATGAACTTCTCAGAGATTCCAATTTTGATGTCACCGATTTCGACATACTGCGCCCAGAAGCCATGCAAATGGGACACCACCAAGACTGTATTACCTGGATGTGAGATGGTAAATATCGACTTGGCGAGGGGAGACTTGGCCAACTGCCTTGGCGTGTAGGTGAAATCACTGAATTTGATTTGCTGGTTCGGCATTATGGTTAGAACTACATCAGAGGAGCTGTCCTTAATGGCAAGCACCTTGCAGCAGATCTTACGGTCTTCCGTGCAGTTTAATTGAACTGTTGAAATTTACAAAAACCACCATGAGTGCCTCAATGGGTCTTAATTCTCTTCGATATTAAAACTCACCTGAAATGTACCACGATGAATTGAGCAGATCCCTCGCCAGAATATGGCTACACGTTTCATACTTGAAATCGGTTCCGTCGAAAGTTGTGAACGACTTGCCACTTAGCTCACAGACACGATCTTTTTGTGGACGAAGGATGCAGGTGTATTTGAGGCAATCGCCTGGTTTAACTCTCGAGTTGTCAACTTCAACTTCATAATCGTCAGGACATTTGGGCAAAGTGCAAGCAACTGTGATGTTCTTGACAGTACTTGGGGGCTCAGGAGTGCACACGAATTCAGCACATTCCTCGATGGCATTGTAGCCAGATTCGAATTCGGGTTTGGCAAAGTACTCTTCGGCAACGTTGATGGTTTTGGCGCGAACGATCCTGTTACCGTCATTGGTGGTTGTGAATTTCTTGGATACCCTATGGAACAAGATTAAAAGTCAGTGATGTTGGCGTGTGAGAGTTGGGTAAAGGATATCTTACGATGTTTTGAATATTTCTGACATCTCTCTGGTGGCGTATTGCTCGATGACTTTCATCTTCATGCCTTCTGGGCATTCAGGCTCTGGGCACTGCTTGATGGTAGCTTAAAAAGAAAAACATCAAAATTTACCAAAGGTTACTCTTTGAACTTTCGCTGCTATGAATTTTTAAATTTTGGACAGTTTGCTTTTTGCAATAATTGTGTTTAAGGCCTTAAGGGTTTTGAGTTTTTTCCAGAACTTAATTCACATTTTAATGCAAAATAATAACAAAATGTTATTGAAATTAGCGAAAACATATACTACCTATAGATTGAAGCGTCTTAGATTGAAGCGATTAAAATTGTAAAACGAATTGATGTCTTTTGAGAATATTGGTTCAATTTCCAACCAAAACAAAAATAATTCAAGTTTCAAGAAATCAGACATTTATTGGATTTTACCTTCTACCAACTCCTAAATATCTACGATGAAAACATGTGCAAGATTTTGAAAACTAAACACCGTAAGATTTCAAAACAAAAGCTGCATTCAATGTTCCAAATTTAGAATTCCTTAAAAATGTCAGCACTGCCTAACTCATGAATTGGTAGATTTAGATACAAGAAATTAAAAAACGCAAAATCTTGAAAAATGTGTAGATAAGTACCCCGAAATTCCCTAACCAATAATTCATGAACAAGTTTTCAGTTTTGTCAACCCTCAATAATTATGCTCTACCAGCCAGAACCAAAACATTGCGCTACTAAACATTAAGTCCCGGCAATTTCTAACAAAAATTTTAAATTTTATTTTGGTACAATTCGCGTGAATTGTACCCTGCCCTTAAGGAAATTTTGGCATTCTCTTCTTCCCCGAATTGAAAAAATGTCCAAAAATTAGTTAATTCCGAGTCTTAAGTTCTCAACTCTAAATACGATGCTTGTACAATTTTTCGTGTTCGGGAGCTTCAATACGCATTTTCCTAACACTAACTAGATAACCCCAAAAGACTGGTCTTGGATGATTTGACTCCCTTAAAATTACGAAACTCTCTTTCCGTTATCTTTCGGTCTATTTAAGACCCAATAGAATGTCTTGAAACTAGAACAGTTTCAAATAATTTAAGACCTCAAACGACAACAGAACTCTGAACTTACTTGTGCTGATCTCAGTTGTTGATACTCCAACTTCTTCAATTATCTTCGTACACTCCGCAGGCTCATCATCTTCACAATCCTTAACTCCATTGCACCAGAATGCTTCGGGAATACAATCACCACTCGATGGACATAATTTCTGCATTTCCGGACACGATTCACATTTGCAAAGGCAAGTTGATGTCTGCACCAGACGTAAGCCCTCAGCACATGGTGGACATTTCTTTCGTTTGCATTGCTTAACACCGCCCAATACGCAAACGCATTCCTTGCAATTTTCGTTTTCGAATTTCGATCCAATTGGATAACTGTAGCACAGTAGATAAAATATTACAAAAAAACTCTAGCTTTTCAGGACTTCTGAAATTACCTGATATAGTTGTCAACACATGGACACATGTTTCGATCGACACAACTGTTGCCATCCCACATTAGAGGCTCCTTGCACTTACATTCCTCATCGTTGGGGTTGACAGCGATGTTGTCACAAATGGGGCATTTAACTGGCTTGGATGCGTTTAGTTTAATATTTTCCTTGACCTCAGCTGGAAAAGATCAAAATTTATCAATTTTAATAGTTGAAAAACCAATTTTCAATAAGCCCCTAGCACTTTTTCTACTTTTAGGTAATTCAAGATAGGTGTAGAACTTAAATTCTTGCGAAACAAATTCTTAGAGGATCTCTACTTCTGACCTTAAGACGTTCCTTGTATGTCTATTGGTTGTTCTAGTAATTGGTCAGAAACATGGATGCAGGAGCTGCTCAGAAGTTTGAGACTGTCCTCGCGAGTTATGAAGCAGATATAGAAATATATGATGAAAAGAACAAATTACAAAATTTATGGTAAAAGATTCCACATGTTAGAATGCGGATTCGTCATGGAAGAATCGGCTTAGAAGCAAAGTTATTGACTTAAGGCTATGCCTAATATGTCCACAAGCAATAATTATCGACGAAGCTGAAGACCATGTGCTAATAGGCACATATAATCCAATATCAGCACTCTCTGCTGGCATAACAATGTCTCCATCAATACAACTGCCCCAGTATCCCGACATCCTCAAAGAATGATAGCAAGCAGCCATCTCCATCTAAATGGAGACAATCTTATACTGCCTGTTCTGGTTAACTATAGTTTAAGACAATAGAATGTTGCTCTAGCTGCAGTTCGAACAGTTTTTATTTTCGAAAAAAGTGGTCTATTTTTGGAGCTAACAGCTAGAATGTCGTTTGCAGTTCTTTTAAAAATCACTGCTTACAGTTAACTAAGGTTAAAATAAACTCTGGTTTTAGAAGAAAAGAAACTAATACTTACGATATGGTGTAAAGCAGCCGAGCGGTTCGATTCGCATGTTGATGTTCTTTTTCCATTTAAGTGGAACCACATTCAACATCTTGGTTTGAATTGGACTTTTAAACAAATTTGTCTGTGGAGTGTTCCGATCATGATTTGCAATGAAAATTCTTGGGTTTCCTTGGGGTGTCAGAACATTATTCCAAACGAATCCATTCTGTGAGTACATAACTTTATAACCAGTAACCCAACCATCCGGACCACCTTTAGTTGTAAGCCCAGAGATGTTCCTTGGTTCCAAGAAGTCAATCTTGATAAGAAAAACTAAATGTCAACTTGTCAACTTTGAAAACAAATTCAAGGACCTACTTCAACGTGTTCACTTGGAGAATTCAAAATTGGTCTCCAACTCATGGTCGACGATAGTTTCAACATATCCAACAAATGCACCTTTTTAGCCTTCAGAGGTCGAGGCCAAATGCTGCTGGCTTTAACTTGACTGCGATGCATTGCGCCACTTTCAATTCCCATTGGCTCCCGGCATTGTTCGCAAGCTATTGTTTCAGTTGTAGTAATGTAATAGGTTGTTGGTTCCGTCGTTATCTGAAAATCAAAAAGTTATTAGCTTTGGAAACAGTAAAGAAACAATGAATCGATTTACATAATTTTGTTCCGTGGTAGTCCTACGCTCTCCGCATCCCAACAGCTCAACCCTCATCGCAATGGCTCCATGCCATTTCAGTGGGTAAATGCGCACCACTTTCGCTTCGATTGGAATTTTAAAGAGCGATTCTACGGGCGTTCGGGAATCAATCGGCCCATTGAACAATTGTGGCTTGTCTGTCTCATCGACCAGGTAGTGGAATCCCACGCCGTCAATGCTATATAGGATCTACAATAAAAGGGTTTAGTTGAGAATTCTAGTAGATAGGAGTTTGTAAGGCATACGTTGAATAAGGTCACATGTTGGTCTGATACAGGACTACCCTGGATGCTGACACCGAATAGGGGCTGCGGTTCGTCAAACGAAACTTGCAAGTATTGTATTTGGTCCATGATGAGTGGTGACCAAGTGCCTTTCGATTTTCCGGACGGTTGCGAGTGCAATCGACCGAAATGTGGCAGATAGGACTCGCTTAGCGTACTGCTAGCGCCGAAAACTGAATCGGGTAATGGTTCGGCACCATTTATCATTGGAACAAGTCTGTCAAAAAAAATTAAAAGCAAATTTTGTGAACATATATTGACCAACTATTGGGAGGACTTAAAGTTCTGGCTCGCACTTAAGAGGAGGTGTGGAAGATGTTGGGGTGATAAACGGTGGTTCTTGGGTACTTGGTTCAGTATAAGTATTGATGAGTTCTGGAAGTTTTGTAGTAACTTCAATGGGCTTAACAAAGCTCTTGCAGAAGAAGGTGTTTTCAATGCACTGGCAGGTTTGAACGTCGCCCAATACAAGTTGCTTATAAACTGAGTGGGGCTTGATATATTTCTCATCACTACTCATGCAAGGACATTCGTCGATATCCACGCAAGTGTCCTTATCACGCCACATTTTGTAAAGACCTGGACAATAAGGCTCTGTTTCATCGACACAACCAGGTTTGCAAATGTCTCCGGGATTGCAAAGACCACGCTTAACGAGTTTCTACATGAAGATAAATAGATTTTAATTCAAAACTCCGAGTGATTGGTTAAAAGGGTAACTTACATGTTCAAAATAGTGACAAGTGTATTCGCAGTGAGTGGCACATTCCGACCAAACCTTACCCGGTGGGCATAGTGCTGCCTTTGGTGGTTCAGTTGTAACAATGCTTGCTCCGCACACCGGCTTAATTGCTTCAACACTAGCGATATGGTCACACACATTGAAAACCGGATTAAACATCATCGAAGGGCCACACGTCTTCTCGACGTAAGACCATGTCTCGTCAGATTTCTGTACGCATTGCAAGAACTTATGGCAATCGTCAGAATGCTCTTTATATTCTTCTAAAGTGGCATTGCAGTAATCTGTAAGATCAATAAGTTTTTCCGATGCCACAGTCGTCACTTCCTCGGGTTCTTCCGATCTACATTGGCAGAACACCCTGATCTCATAATCATGACAGTTTCCATTACATACCAATCCATCTTCCAGGGTGCAATGCACATTCTCATCCATGAGTTCCGCTTTCTGGTGCGAAACAGCCACCCGACAGTCGATCTTCTTCATGAATTTCTTCTCGCAAGTGCCATAGATCATTTCGAAATGGTCATACTTTGGGAGCTTCTCTTCGTCATTCAGTTTTATGTTGTTTGAATTTTCATTGGAATCTTGATCCCTATTGATCCATCTCGTCCAACCAGATGTACATTTAGACTCTGGCTGAGTGTCAAGTGGTTGGACAGTTGAACTGTCTTCAATTGGCGGTAGAGTGGTAGTCAACTGCTTGGCACATGGCACTCCACTGCACACTTCCTTCTTCTTGGTGCATCGACAAGTCTGACAATCATCGGAAAATGTTACATCACTCTCATAGAAAGTCTTGCCATCCTTCACCATGCAAACTGGCTTGCATTCGGACTTCGGGACACATTTGGTGAAAGAGTCATTCAAATATATCATACCCTCATCGCAAGGCTTTATTTGGCAGCCCTCAATGCAGTTCTCATTCAGACACATGCGCTCGGTGATGCCTTGATCTAGGAAGTTGTCACAGGTTTCAACTGCACAGGCGGGCGTACAGGATTTGTATTCGGAACAGTGGGAGTCGCATTGCATTGCTTGGTAGTAGAAATAGAGAAATAGAAATTAGAAACCTAGAATTCATCTGGAAATGGGTTAGTCGGTGGAATTGTGTAGCCCGAATTTCACATGTTCAACGAAAACCATAAGAAGTAGCATCTTGGAAGAAACATGTCAAAATCTCCCTGTGGAGTTCTTGAATATAATTTTAATAAAAAGCGGTTGAGTAGGTATCCAAAAAGGATTAAGCAAAAACGATTTGGTTGGCCGTTTTAAAATCTTTTTTTTTTTTTAAATAAACCAGCTTTTGACGAAATTGTAGGCCTAGCATTTTAATAAATTCAAAACCAATTTAAATGAACCTTAAATATTTTCTGCAAGGTAAAATTAAGCGTTAGCGTTTTTGGCCTTTAAATAATTCAAAAACTTCAAACCAAATATTCTTAGCGGTTACGCCAACTGTGTCCAATTTGGTTTTCGTCAATTTAAGAATTCCCATTCTGGGATACTTACGACAAAAGTGTTGTGTTCGCCAACGAATGTCGATTCCTTTTTCTGAACACGAATGAGCATATGCAGCGATTGCCGTGCACAAACATTCACAATCACCGCCCTGGTCACAAGCGCACGTATCGAAGATGCAACGTTTCAGATACTTTTCGACAGGAACCTCAGAATGGCATTCCTAAATAAAGATGGGTTAATTTAAAGGTAACTTTCACAAAATGAGTAAGAGGGACACCGAAATCGATGTATACCTTGAACATTGATGACTTGAGAATACCACATTTGAGTTCGGCCCACGTCTCCCTCTGAGGGTGTTCCTTGCAGGCGTCGATTTGTTGAACTGGTGCCACACAATAGTCTTGCAATTTCCATGAGTGGCCGAAAAGGAACGGACTTGTTTCGAGGCCTTGGGATGGTGTTTTCATGTCATCGTTGGCATTGTCGTTGTAATTACCACATAGACCATTAACTCTGCCCTTCCATTCTTTGCCGAGCTTAACATAGACGCGAGTGCCTTCGTCCCATTTGATTTGAAGTTTCAGTGGAATTATTTCGATAACAGTGAAAAGACCGGCCTTGTAGATGTTGTACGAATGTCCCTTGGTGCCATGTTCTTCCCGAAGTTCTGCGATTTAAATTTGAGACTTAGTTAAAGTATCAAAGGTGAAAAACACTTACTGTCTATTGGAGACTTGCTTTGATCGTCCAAGTATGAGGAATCACCCGACAATCTTATCGTATCCCTTATACTACCGTCCAAAGTTATTTCCAGCGATTTCGAGCATGTAACTCCCAAGGTGCCACAGAGGACATTTTGAATTGTTATAGAGTAAGAATCACCGTTGGCGGCAACGCCTTTCGAAAGGATATAGTCACAGGCCCCTTGGAAATCAAATTCATGGTTGTCGAATGTCTCGAAGTGGGAATCACCCCAAACACTGCAGGTGCCTTCGCACTCGTTTGTTGTACACTTCCAATTGCCCGATTGGCAAAGGCTGGAAAGGATTATTTGAATGAGTCATCAGGAATCAACAATTCACAGTCTTACCAAACGTTACAATCTTCAGTTATCTGTTCGCCGCCAGGATAGCTCTTTCCACCATGGTGGCAGGGACAATTTTCAGCTAATACGCACTCTTTAGTTATGACATCAAGGACGTAGTCTTCCATGCAAGCGCAACCGGGTACACAGTCTTCCAGATCCTCAACATAGGTGTCCATGGTTTTACAAGTTTTCGGTTCAACGGGGACGCATTTGGAGAATTCAGCATTGGGCTTCTTGGCACATTGACTCTTTAGTTCAGAAGACGGTGGATATTTGTCACTGTCTCCTGCTTCAGCCATGTCACAGTTCCAGGCACCTCCTTCACAAGTGCTACATTAAATTGATAAAAAAGTAACCCCTATTTCTCAATTTGAGATCAGTCTTGCTTACCAAAGCTCCAGAAATTGTCTTCCGGGACGAACTTCCTTGTAGCCTGTGTTAAATGGGATGCCATCGTATGTACATGGGCAGTCTTTCGCAGGCATACATTCATTTTTGTCGTTTAGATATTCTCCCTTTGGACAGCGACATCCTTCTATGCAATTCGTCTGGCAAGTTTTCTTGGTAGCAACGTCCTCACAACTTCGCGTACAACTGTCACCACATTCCTCATAGATTTGCCCAACAGGACATTGGACCGCTTTAGAGAGATCGAATTAGAATTTTCAATTTAACAAATAAGTTCTATAAAACTAACCACACTCCTTAACGGTAAACCTCCAACCAGTCTTAATGCCTTGCCTGGCACATTCAGCAGCGTAAGCCGACAGAATCGGACAGAAACACTTGGACGGATCTTCCTTACAAGCACACACATCATAGATACAATTTTCATAATAAGTCTCCGGTTCGACGGACCATTGGCAGTCGAGGAAAATATTATCGGTCAACCAGGCACAGTGTTTCTCTATATGCCGCAAGGCATATAGATTCGACCGAAGCTGCACTGAATGGCTATCAAATATAAAAAATCAAGACTTTAAAGAGCAACATTTTTCAAAAGCTACTGAGTACTCACGACAAATTTGAAGGTCTCTCCATCCATTATCGAGCCTTATTCCATTGAATTCACATTCCTTCGCTAGCATGGCTATGGAATCACAGTTGCACATCTCAGGGTGCTCCTTGTTGGCGCAGTTACAGTAGTCACTTACACAAGACTTCATTAGCGCATTCACGTTAAATGGCTAGAAAATGGATGTCTTTTACTTGCCTCCCTCGGAAATAAACCTATGGCTTACCTTAACACACTCTGTCAACTTTGCATTCGTAAGCAACTTCTCACAGACTTCAACAGCTTTCGATTGAACTTTCTGGTCGCATTAACTCGAGAAATCCACCTCACCACTGTTGTCCATGACACACAAGCCTGAATCGTCTATTGCCTTCCATGAATCAGCAAATGATTTGCTGGTTTTCAGTAGGACATTCATCATTACCATAATCTCCATCGAATGAGCCACACATGCCTCCAGTTCGATTCCATAGGCCGGGTGTGGCCTGCATGACAACGAACTGAGCCTTATCCCACAACAACGACATTCCAACCTGGTCCAAATCGATTCGAAGATGCTGCGTCACAGGTAGAACTTTCATTCCCTTAACCCGCACAGGTATTGGCAGAACCTTGTGTGGAGTTGATAATTTTACAGTAGCATCTGGCGGGAAAAACCATGTATTAGATCTCCCATAACTCACTAATGATGATAAACTCACTTGAATTTTCGAATGTGTACTCGACTGATTGCCAAAATATTTTCAGCGAATGAGGACAGTTGTAGCCTGATCCGTAGGGACATGCTTTAAGGATGATTTCAAAAGTACCATCAATTTTGTCCGAGACCAAAGTATGCGAACATGATAGAGGAGCTCTAGTTGGGTAAGAATATAAATTTCCAGCTCGAAAGGATATAAATTCTACTGCGCTAACTCATTTGAACATTGTTCCATCAAAGGTTTTGAGATTAATTCCTGACCAGGTGGCACAAACAGCTGGCTTAGGAGATCTATCGATGATAACATTATTATCTGACCGGGCGTAGAGTGAGTAAATGTTAACCATTTCCATGTATTCCTCAGAAGAAGAGAACATCTCCTGGAAATGATAAATGATAAGAATTTAACAGGAAACTTTCTAAGTACTAAAAATTGGCACTTCTCATCTTAGGCTAGATGAGGTTTACAACTTACATTGAAGCTCATGTGTTTGTTTAATACTGGAACGTAATCAAGTGTGGGTTTGACTTTAGTATTAAATGTATGTTGTTCGTTGTAATTGTAATATGATGCACCTGGCATAACGTGCATGCTGCTGATCTCTTTGTTGGCAACAACTTTGAAGCCTTTAGCTGATTTGAAAAAATAATAAAAATAAAATTTATAAAAATACATAAAATTTATTTATATCGGTCTTAGAAGTGCTCAAATTGCTTTCAGACTCTATCAGTTATATTGAAGAATTTGATTTTTTGTCTTAAATTATAATTCACACTTTGTTTTTACCGAAATAATATGTTTATATTTGAAAGTACTCAGTTAAAAAATGGATGTTAGTTGACAGCCCAAACCTGACCACCTTAGAATAAATGGCTGAAACATTCAGTAGCTGCAGGCCTAAGAAGTCAACTGGACCAGATGGAATATCCAACCTTATCATTATAAGAGGATGCCAGAGACAATAGTGACCCTTCTAAACATCATCTTGAAACGACTACGTCAACAACAACTACTTCCCTGAAAAATGGAAAACTGTAAAGATCGTGGTGATCCTGAAGAAAGGTGTCAGGAACATGATCTCTAACTAGTGGCCAATTTCACACCTCAGCAACGTAAAAAATCTCTTGGAGTAGCTGATACTAAGGAAACTTTTAAAGAAGTTTTGCAGAGAGAAAACAGGTATTAACCTGAGATGCAGTTTGGCTCAACACTACACCCGCTCCTGAAGTTCCAGCATGACACCACTATACCCCTCAACAATTATCGTTTAACGGTCGGGTGCTTTCTAAATGCCGAGAAAGCATTCGATAGCGTTTGGTTAGACACTCTTATACACAAACTACATCTGCTACATCTACCGCCTCTACTAATAAAAATTCTTTTTTCTTTTCTCTCTTCGAGGAACTTCTTTTTGCTATTGGAAAACCTCTCATCAACTATGAAGGAATTCGAATTCGCACAAGGGTTAAAAGTTGGCCCCTGCCTCTACAGCCTGATGGCATCTGACCAACCCATCCCAACCGGATGTGAAATTCTTCTGTATGCTGATGGCTCGCTTATGTATGCAACCTCAATGTCACCACTAGTCACTGTTTGTTTACATAAAATCGAACATCAAAACCAATACAGAAAAATCGCAGCTTGTCTGCTTAAAACAGCTCATGTTAGTAAATATCGTCCAGCAACCACCTGCAGAAACTTAGTTTTGAAACTTCTTTCAGATGGATCCACCATTGTAGCCAAAAGGAACACCAAAAACCTGGGTGTCAACTTCAACGAGTTTCTAAGTTTCACCCAGCACTCGAAAGATGTACTCAGAAAAGCCAACTGGGCATTCCACTGCCTACGCCCCTTGATAAGGAGGAAATCAGGACTTAGCCAACAGATGAAGGTACTCATGTACAAACAACTCCTGCGTCAAGTTATCAGCTATTGTTTCTCATATTGGTTCACCATCTCAAAGATAGCGATGAAGGAACTCCAAATTTTTTAGGGTAATGTCGTCAAATAAATATTAGAATTAGAAGTTCTAGACAAAAGATCATTTATGAATATATGGAAGAGTATCGGAGAGAAAACGGAGCCCTGAGGCACACCAGCGTTTATTTAGTGGATATCAGATTTGAAACCTATACCACTTGTAGTGAACGGTCCGAAAGGAAATTTCTAATCCAACGAATCTAATCGATAAGCGAGCTTGATGCCAAACTCTATAAAATGCCTTTGAGATATCAAGTGCAATAATCTTACTTTCTCCAAAACGATGTAAAGACTTGTGCCACTGTTCGGGGAGATATACCATCAGGTCAAGAGTGGACCTACTGCCGGTTATTAAGAAGCTTTAGTTCCTCAAGATACTTTTTGGGCTGAATATTGATCAACGTTTCCATGACCTTGGCAAGAAGGGGTGTAAATTCAATTGGTCGATAGTTAGAGGGGGATGATGATTCCCATTTTGTAGGGATAGGCTGGACAAATGCTGTCTTCCATCCACTCAAAAAGAGACATGGAGAGTAGGACAGATGGAAAAGCTTGCGCAGTGGTCTTGCCAGCGTTGAAGAACACCACTTCAGAGCAATAGGAGGGATACTATCGTGGCCAACCGATTTGTGAATTTCAAGATTCGTCACATAAAATCGTCTGCACTCTGAAGTATATGAGGAGAACTCTCTGGTTGCGTCGAATGCAGAGTAAACTGCTACAAGCAAATTGGCCTTATCTATCGAGCTTACAACAGAGTGTCATTGAAGGCGAGCGTTGGAATTGGAGGATTTCGTAGTGTTTCGTACGTTTTTTACAAACTCTACTACTCCACAGAGTAGCAGAGATAATACCGCTGGACAAATTCTTACTAAAATCAGCAAAGATGATGTTGTAGAGCACCGTCAATCACCCGTATCAGCTAATGAGAAGGCAGACCACAGAGCAACGACATCCCGAGCAGAGGTACCTCAGTGCGATGGAAGCTCTGGATAACACTTTGTTTACGGACAACGACGAAGCAGTCATTTCCTTCTACACTGACACAAAGTCAGCCTACCGCCGGCCGCCGCGCCGGCCGTGCCGTGGCTAAATGCCAAACATTTTTACCAACCAAGCAACGTCTAAATCCCCACTGTACAACCGGAACGGAACATCGGACTAACGAACTCTTTTTTTCGAAGTTCGAAAAGTCACAATAACACAAGATTATCAAGCTCTGACACAGAAGAAATGATACCCTGCACGAGTACATGCGAAGAAACTCCACTTTTTGAAAATTTAGGCCCCCAAAGTAACAGTGGAAGCCTAGATTTTTTGTACTAACTGAAAGACGTTTTCTTTCCCATCAGAATATGATTTAGTTTAATTTGCAATATTCATGATTGATATTTGTCGAACTTTACTCAGACTATATAGTAGGAATGGAGTTTAAGGACCTCTGCGAGCAATAAGAAAAGGTGTTTTCCTTAATAACCCAGAATCAATGTTGAAGTTGAATTTTACATTTGGTTTAAAGAATCAACATTTCACTTACGATATATACATCTTGGTAATGGTGGTGAGAAGACTCCAGTCTTGTACTCGCATTTATAAGCTGGTGATTTTGGTCCACTCAAAGCCGCGCCACCCGGACAAGTCAACGTACAGGAAGCTTCAGTAACACCAAACGAGCATTTATAATTTCCATTGAATCCGGATTTTGTAACGTTACAGACATTTAAATCTATAAGAAGAAGTTAAAAGAGTTTACACACGCAAATATTTATGTTTTCGTTTTTGTTATACCATATTGACATTGAGGCCCTCTGTGGTACTTCGAACATTGGCATACGTTTATGGAAATGCATTTGCTATTATTTTCGCACTGAGGATCGCAAATAGCTGTGAACGAAAATAAATAAAATATGTTTACTAAACTTGTATTGAATATCCCATTTTGGATTTTGGAGCTTTTTTGATTTCAGTACAAATGGCAAATGGTAACTCGACTTACGTTGGCAATCGGGAGCTTTTGGCTGGCCAGTTTTTGTATGCTGCCACTCACCATCTACACATTCGAGGTTTGTGATGCTGGTGCCATCGGGAAACTGATAGCCCTTCATGCATTCAACATTGCAAACACTATTGTAAATAAAATATGGCAAGACATTTATTGATGGAAATTAAAAATCACAAGATATCAAATGTCATTAAAATTCGAAAGGAATTCATCGGAGAATTATGACTTATTAAACTTATTAAAAATCTACTCACCTATTCCTGCAAGAGACTCTGGAACCATTTGGAATGTGAGGTTTTGAGGCACATTGCAACTTACGGTTTTGACAAAGTGCTCCGTAGAAATTTTCCGGACATTGACAGAGACCGGGCTCAACGCAGATACCATTATTCTGACACGGTGGAATGCATGCAGCTAGGGGTTTTTATTTTGTCAAATTATACTGTCTTAATGAAGAGAACGAATGTAGTCAACTCACGTGTACAAGGTGGTATGATGTCTTCTATTTGAGAATCTCGAACTATCCACTTGCCACTGATACAAATTAAATTCAGTTGATTTTGACCACCGGGAAAAATGAAGTTATTTGGGCAAGAAACCTTGCAGTTTACACCGCTACATGCATATTGTACATTTTGAGGAAGGGCTAAAGGCTGACGACAAGAACCAGCTGGTGGTATTTGTCTATCGTTTGGTTTAGGGCCAAACCAGTTTGATAATTTTGTACTATAAAAATAGAGAATTTTCAAAATCTACTAATTTATTTGAGTCACTTGAATTAGCTTACAATATTCCTCCTTTTCTGGGATGCGGTTGTAGATTATAGCCCGGTGGGCCATGGTGTTGACTCGAATGACTCGTATGACTTGTTTTTACATTTCCATAACCACCAAAATGATAAGATCCTCCAAAACCACCACTAGCTCCATAGCCACCATAACCACCACTTTAAACAAATAAAGATACAAATTCAATTATAGACAAAGAGCTTGGGGTTTAATTTTGGTTGGTACTTACTAGCCATCGACATGTCTGGTGTTCTTTATGGTTCTTTCATAGTCTTCTGTATTTTCATGGGCTAATTCATCGATTCTAAAAAAAAATTAAAAAAAAGAAAGAAAAGGGATCATGTAAAGTGCATTATCTAACGAAAACAATCTAAAAACGGGTTTTGTAAACGTTTGGGTTAAAGTTACAGGTTGGTATTACGAGTATTTTGAACAGTAAGAAAAATTAGCCTCCTGCACTAAAGTTTTTTTTTTTTTTAAACAAAATTTTTGTGGTTTTTGCTACTGAGTTTATGCCGCTCTGAGACTTCTGTTTAAATTAATCTTCAAAACCCGACCATGAAAAAAAATAACTTTTGGTTAATCTACTGATAAAGATATAATTTTTAAATCACTAAAAGCTAATATTTTATCATGAATGAAAACTTCGGAATAATTAACTCTAAACATTACTGCTGACATAATTGAAATTGTTTGAAGTCATTAAAGTGTGTGGCATCCATATCTTAAGTTCTTTCCAATTACAATACTATTCCACTCTGTTAAAGATACTGTCTCACTTAACAGTTTTTATTTTCTTCTCATTAAAAGTCATTAAAAGAACATACAATCGCGCTATCAAAAAACAAAACATTATCAATTTATGCAAAAGCAAAATTTAGGTCAAGAATACCATTTAGCAAATGTTATGGCTACAAATTAGAGGCATAAGTTTTTTTAAGAATAACAAAACGAGATTAGACAAAGAACCATGATCCATGGCACTGAAAGTGACCAGCGATAAAATGTATTTATGGAAAATTGCTATCTAGAAATTTGGCTTCATAAACTTGGAGAATTAAAATTAAAATTATAGAAATTGAGAAGACTCGTGTGTTGCTCTTAATTCAAGAAATATTAAAAAAAAAAAATATTGAAAAAGAATTAAAAATAAAAATATTTTGATAGTTATAAGTAAAGCTATAACTTTTTCCTATTGGATTTTATATAAATTGATTCAGTCGTTTGCAACAAAATCAAAGAATGAATCAATGTGTTTTGATCAAATGAAAGATCACTCAAATGAGAGTAATGTGGAATTCTACACTGAGAAATCTGTACTATGAGTTATTTAAATAGAAACATGTTTAACTGCATGTTTAAATAAGGACAAATAGAAATCGTTTATAACTAAACTCGAATCTGTTTAGATTCGAAAATACTATTATTTTACAGTAAAATATGTTTAAATCAAACTCATTCATGTTTAAGAATTTCATTAAGATCTGCACTTCATTTTTTATATGTATTCAAATTAGTTTTAGTTTGATTTTTAAAATGCAGGTTTAATTGTTTTACTAACTTAAAAATTGTAACATACAATGAACATGAACGAGTTTGTTTGAAATATAAACGAAGTTAAAATATTTACATGAGTAAGAGATTAAACATAAAAATGTTAAATTTAATCACGAACGAGTTTGAATTGAATAAAAATGAAGTAGCTAAATACAACTTTTCTCCTTTTTGGCATCGAAAGTCATGGAGTGTGTTTATATTCCGCGTGTGTTTGTGATCTTACTAAAGTGAGTAATTTATAAAATAATAAAGAAATATTTGATTACCATTATAATATTACATAACTGAAGTTCTGTTTCAAGCAAAAATATAAACCATAAGATTAATCGAGGAGTGGAAGTTAATACCATTGTTCCCTGCTCTCTATTGTAAGTGTAAAAAAAATATTTGTTTCAAAAACTGTTTATTTATATAGTTTTATTTAAAAAAAATACTGATTAACAAGTATGTTTTATAATTAACTATCATTTGACTTCTATATTCTTGCCACAGGACGACTAGAGCACGACGAAAGACGTAAAAAAAGAAGCAAATTCCAGAAGACGAATTATATGAACCAGAATTTGAAGATGTTCTCAAGATGTGACAAAGTTGAGATCTTAAAGCGCTCCACAACAATTTAATGACTTTTTGGAAAAATGTAAATAAATAAAATAAAAATATAAATACATACATAATGTAGGTACTTATTAATTTGTATTTGTGTTGAGTATTTTTTTTATTTCTGAATTTCTGAAAAATCAGAAGTAACAAAAAATTAATATGATTCTATTTGAAACAACATCAAATAAAGTTGATAAAAACAAAGATAAGCATGTTTAAATCAAATAGAAAACGTGGTAAATTTAAACCAAATCATGTTCAAATAGGGTCAAACATGGGTAAATACGTTTCTATTCAAATTAAATAGATATCGATTCCATGCCAAATCGTATGTGTTTGAGTTTGATTTGAATATGAATATGTTTGATATTTTTCTCAGTGTAGTGGTTTCCAATTCTTATCCTTACTTTTAGAAAAACTTAAGCCTTACATAATAAGGGCTTGAGTCAAAAATTTTAGTTCCCCAAAATTTTAGTATAAAACCTGAGCAATAGAAGCAAATTAATGACATTTTTCTTACGTACTCGCATATTTCTAGCAAAAACAGTTGCTCATCTAAATTTTTGATTTTATTGCCAATTAAAACAGAATCACAAATCAAAAATTGTTACTTTCTAATTTTAGTCCTTAGCATCAACATAACGTCAAAAAAAATTTAAATGTAAATAAAATATATTTTCAAATTGCAAAAGTAGTATAAAATTTCAATTATTTTAAAACGTCAATTTTGAATTTGTATTTATTCCTCTGAAAAATAATATAATAATTCAAGTGCTTTTCGTTGATTTCTGGGATTAAATAAAATGCACGACTGCTCTTATGTAAACGAGTAAGAATTTCAAAAATGAATGTTATTAGAGAAAAACTGTTCATAAGCATAAATTTAATTTTTTAATAGACTAAAACAACTCCTTTTGTAGTTGGAGCTAAAAACAGGATGGCATGTGATTCAAGCAAATATTAGCTTATGCAAGAACAAAACTTATAAGTCTGTACTGGTATCTCAAAAAAATAACTTTTTATAACAAAATTTTTAAAACGTTTATAAGAAAAAATTTTGGTACGCAAATTTAAAGTTGTTTTATTTTTCAAATAAAAATTAAATTTACAAACAAAAATATTGAGCCGTTTCTGAGATATCGAATTTTCCAAAAAAAACATACCTAGATTTTTTTTTTCAAAAACTCAAAAATTATTTATTTTTAAGTTTTGAAATGCAATGTTTCTTAAACTTTTTAGAAGCTTCTCTATAAAACATTTCATTAAAATCCGTTTTGTCGATAATGAGAAATTCTAAATTTGAAAAAATGGTTCTATGGTAGGTACAGTCAGTAATATCTTGATTTCAATTTTTTTATTTGATTATAGATCGAAAACATTAATCAAAAGAAAAAATTTTTTTAGCAAAATTCTCGGAACGGTTTTCGAGAAAAATACGATTTTCGGAAACCATTTTTTAACATTTGTATGGAGTGTACCGTTGTGTTTAGGTAAAATAATTTTTTTCTTACAACTTATATTAAAAAACTTCTCTTACAATTTATATTAAAAGAACTTTTTTTGTCAAGTTTTAAGAAAATTGAGCATCGGGTTTTCGAAATATTGAGTTTCCAAAAAAAATTTTGAAAATATGAATACACAATAATATTGAAACTGCTGGGAAGCCTTCACATTAAAAAAATGATCAAAATCGGTGAAACCTTTTTTGAGAAAATCAAAAACACAAGAATGGTACCAAAAATAACCATTTTTTTGGAAATTTTTGTTTAACCATTACCTAGCTTTAACTAAATGAAATTTTTTGAATTTTTTTTTTAAATCTGTTGGACAGTTTTTGAGAAAAAAAAATATTTATAAATTTTCCAAAAAATTCGTATGGTAGGTACCGTTATTTTTGGTCTTTAAAAAAAAGGAAAAAAACATCTGGGCTTAAAATTAAAACCCATATCTACCAAGTTTGAAGAAAATCGGCCGAGCCGTTTAGGCTCTAGTCCAACCGACAGACAGACAATATTGCGAGACCCACCTTTTTGGTCTTCGCTATCATCGTAATGTCAACTTTGATCAAAGTCTCTAGCTCGATTTTTTTTACGAATGTATAACTTGCCTTATAGTACCTATAAGTCGCAAGTATAAATGTTCGGCCAATTTTCTCAAAAACACGTCAAAATCTTATTTCTGATATTAATAATTTGTCTTCAAAAGTTTATAAAGCAGATTTTTTGAAACTGCTTTCCGCATCCCAAGTACAAAATTTCATAAAAGTAATTATAGTCATTTTTGAGATACATACAAAATATAAACACAAAATCGCTGTATGTCGCAGCTCGTTCTAAATGCGCTTCATCGAAAATTCAAATTTTTCTCAAAAACTTCTTCAACGACGAAGAAAAGTAATTCTGTGTTTTATTGTAACCTATACTGTTGTTGGATGGAAATCTATTTTTACAAATTATTTTATCAATAAATATCACAAAACTGTTCTTTTTTTGCCGAATTTATTTTCAAATGCTCACAAATTATTTTGATAAACTTTGTTGAGCTCCTTAAAAGCTGAACTAATATTGCATACCAAGATTCCAAGACCATCATATTAGTTTCAGAAATTAATATATTTTAAAAATTAGAACGTACATAAGTTAATACTTAAATAATGATACTATTTTCGTTAAGGTAATAAAAATATTTAAAAATCCAGTTTTTTTTTATAAAAATACCAATTTAATGAATTTCGAAAATTTGTTTGTTAAATTCTAATTATATCAAGCCATTTAATGAGATATTAAAGTAATTAAAGGAAATTGCTTCCCAACTTAAAAAAAAATCAACTTGACCAACGGATTTAAAAAAAATAATTAACTATACGCTGTTAACCACCCAAGTCGTTGAATGCCTAAAATACGTGAAAGATTATTATGGAATACGTTTAGCTGGACATTTCTTGCACAATATGAAATGAAAAATTAAAAAAAAAAAATACAACACGAAAATGGATCGTTATTTGAAAATAATAATCAAATTTGGAATTTTTATTAATTTTCTTCAATTTTTAAATTCATTAATTTAACATTTTTCTTATAACATTTTAAAACAAGGTCATAAAATTGGCTTAAATAAAGTAAAAAAAAAACAAACAAATATAATTAATTAAAACAAATATTTCTTAAAAAAAATATACAATTTTTTGCTATTTTCGTTCTGTATTTCAGAACAATCTTTGTAAGTATTTCGGTGGTATTTGGTAGAAACGTGATAAGTCCATAAAGTAATTTATGTTTTTACGTCCTAAACAGTTCGACTGATTTTCTTCAAATTGGGAATATTTATAAGAGTACTCTTTAAAAAAATATGTTTCAAATTTTAGAAAATCGGTTTATCCATTAAGGTTCTAGCTCGATGTAAATTGAAGATAAGAACGCAAATTATTTTACGGGGCTGTCATGTTTATACAAAACACCACAGATTTATTTTTAGACTTAACGGAAAACTTATTTAAATTAATTTAATCTGTGTTTCGCATTGAATTTTGGTTAAGATTAATTCATCTTAAGAAGTTTTCATTTATTGAAGTTTTTATTTAAAACTTAAATAAGCAGTGATTTTATCCAATTCAAACATACATATATTATGTAACCAGCACATTTCATTAACGAGTACCTATGTACGTCAAAATATTATTCTAGGAATTCTTACAATAGATTCACTAGCATCCACACAGGCCTATTCCAGACATTTATTTGAATGGAGTAGTGCTTCCCAAGTGTGAAAAGTTTAAATATCTGGGGTCTATGATAAATAACGAAGCTACTTGTGATGACGATATCAATCATCGCGTAAGCGTAGGGTGGATGAAGTGGCGGGAAAATTCTGCTATCTTCTGTGACCGAAAAATGCCCCCTAAGCTGAAAGGAAAGCTCTACACTTCAGTTGTGCGTCCAGCACTCACATACGGTTCACAATGTTGGACAATGTACAAAAAGTATGAGAGTAAGCTAACGGCAGCTGAGATGAAGATGCTTCGTATGACAGCAGGAGTTACAAAGCTTGATCGAATTAGAAGTACGAAGATCCGAGGAAGCCTTCATGTTAAGAATACCATTTCCCAAAAAATTGAACACGACCGACTCAGTTGGTATTGCCATGTTCAAAGGAGAGATCCTGAGAACCCCGTCAAAAAGGCAATATCATACAACGTTCCAATTCGGAATAAAAAGAAAGGTAGGCCTAAACACTCCTGGTACAAACAAATGCAAAAACACCAGCATTCAGTTGGCCTCAGAAATGGAACAATACAAAACCGGGAGGCTTGTCGCCGATTTCTGAGGTCAACCCGGCGAACCCCACAGGCGGATCACTAGTGTGAAGCAGATACGTGGGAGAGTTATGATCCCCTCGACATCGAGATCATAACAGCGCCGAAACAAAGGAAGAAGAAGAAGAAGATTCACTAGCATTTACGCGCAATCCTATAAGAATGTCGAGAACTGTTCAATGTGCATGTGGTCGTAGTAGATATTCTAACGTAAGCTAGTAAACTACAACTTGAAGTTCGGATTAGGATGTAAGATAAGCTTTTTATTTACAATTTATTTACGTTGTTTTGAGTTGAAAGAATTCTTATCACAATAAATGACGCCAGTTAACTATGTTATTACAACGGTACATGATTATTCTGAATGAAACTATTAACTGCACACATTTTTTTTACAGAAAAATTGCATTGGGATTTCTTGAAAGTAAAAATATAAAATCTTTTATCAGTAGAATTGTAGTTTTCCCTCGATTTTAACAAATGCAAACAAACTGAATGAGTTTCAATGGCGAGTAAGTCTGGGTTTTCCTGCAGAATTGTTTTTGTTTGTCATAAAAATGTGTGGTTTTTTTTTTACATTACAATACAGGAAGAGTTTGTTTTAAAATGTTTTTTCCGACAGCGAAGCTTAAAGCGAAATCGTTTCCGTTACACCGCTTCTCATGTCTTTGGACTTTTTTAAAAATGTTTCCAATTTTGACCCATCCTTTTAATTTTTACACCGAATCAAAATCTGAATGACTTCCGTTCGCACGAGACATAATATATTACTACTGCTGGATGAAGCTCCGCTAAGATTGAACGCCACATAAAAGAAGAAGTGTTAAGCACTACGTCATATTTTCAATAAAAATTATAAAAAATTTTTGTGTAGCCTTCGTAACGGATTTATCTGGCACCAATATTGCAGTATCATCAGCAAAGGTCGCCATGATAGCGTTGATGTCCACTGGAATATCCCTTGTATATGTATAACAGATACAGGTAGGAGACTTCCTTGTGGTACACCGGCTTCAATTTTCTTAAGTTCCGAGTAATTTTGGTCGTACCGTAGACCGTACTCTAAAGAGTCGGTTCATAATGTAGGATTTCAGTATTTCGTAGTACTGCCTGGGAAGGTCCCTATGCAGTTTGTACTCAAGTCCCAAGTGCCAAACCTTGTCAAAAGCTTGAGCAACATCTAAGAATAAAGCAGAGCATACTTGTTTTTCTTCAAGTGCCTTTTCCACAAAATCCGTAATTCGTGGAATGTTTATTTATAAATCCAAATAGATGGCTTGGAATTAGTCTTCTTTCTTGAAAAACTTTTGCCATGATTGGTATAAGCGATATTATTCTGTAAGATGTTACTTCTGTTGTTGGCTTATCTTGTTTAGGTATAACAATGACTTCTGCAATTTTCCAATGATGTGGCACATATCTTAGTTTAAGGCATGCGTTTATTATAAATTGGAGTTTCTTGAAGGCTATTAGAGGCATTTCTTTCAAAACCTGAGCAGTTATAAGATCGTACCCTGGTGATTTTTTACAACTTATGTTGACACAACTTATGTTGACACATGCTTCTTACTTCTTTGAGCGTGACAAAAGGTATTTCACATTCGTCGTTTCTGTCAACAAACTGTATTAAAAAACAAATAATTTTTTTGATAAAAAAGTTGTTTCTCAATATAATCTACAAGATGTGAGAAGAAAAATAATTTTACCTAAAAAGAGGTACCCACCATACAAATGTTAAAAAATGGTTTTCAAAAATCGTATTTTTCTCGAAAACGGCGCCTAGAATTTTGATAATTTTTTTTTCTTCCAATTAATTTTTACGATCTTTAATTTAATTAAAAAAAAAATTAAAATTAAAATTTTACAGCTTGTAACTACGAGTACAATAAAACCATATTTTCTAATTTCGAATTTCTCATTATCGACATAACGGATTTTAATAAAAAAAATTAGAAGCTTGTAAAAAGTTAAAAAAAACATTGCATTTCAAAACTTAAAAAAAAAATATTTTTGAATTTTTGGAAAAAACTATTAACTATTGCGGCATGTAAGTGGGATGTCCTAGAAAATTTGCTCAAACTAATTATTTATAGGTATAAATGATTATTTATAGGTATAAATGATTATTTATATGAAATTTCGAAGAAGACAACACTTGCAGCATTTCATACGGTTATTCGTTTCTAGAAGCACATCTTTGTCCTTCGGAAGAACCAACTGCAGGGTATCTATCAAAAAGACTGGAAAAGTCATTGTTTCGTTCCTGCGACAGAAGGAAATTTAAATTCAACAGACTAGTTTTAATATTATGTATTTAGAAATGAATACCGACAAATAAAAAAAGTCTGTACCAACTGGAAACTGTAAAATGAGCTTAAGACTATTTTTCAAATAATAAATTGCTTGCAATAATGAAATGTTAACTTTGACAATTCAACTAACTTAGTTCCTTACTTAAAGATTTCTGCGGTGTATTGATAAATCAATCAATCAATCAATAAAGGTACTATTGTTTGGCACGGTCCAGCTAGAGTTTGACCCAAAGATATCACAGTTTTTTTTTAAAAGTCTCAACTGATTAATATAGTAAATGGGTCTAGGTAGGTACACATATTTAGTTTTATCAACTTTTTTTATGTTTTAATACATTGACGAGGCAAAGATTAAAAATTCAAGATAACAAAAATTCATGAATGAATAATTTATTTATAATCAAACTTTCAATGGCATGGTGCTTTCCAGTTATATCATTCGCAAAAGCCCTTCTTCTAAACCTAAATTTCCCTCTTCTTGACTCTGAGGGTGTGTGTGTATCAAATTTATAGAAATTTGTAGCAAGATCGTAATTTTCTTAAGTGAATTTTAAGAGAATTTTAAAATGAGAAGACTGTACATACAGTAAGTCAGTTTGAGAGAACTTGTAATTCCGTTGGTTGTGACCAAGCCTTTAAAATAATATGTGTAAGTTTGTTGCTATCTATCACCCAAACTTAGCCACCATCATGACTAATTTTGCTTCACCTCGTCTCCTCACTTTGTTATAAATACTCGATATATTTAGATCAAGTATAATTGATCTTACTTTTAAATATTAATCTTTTATTATTTTATATTATTTTTGAATTGTTCTTGAATAGTCTGATAAGTTGGATCATAGATCCCAAAGCTGACATAATTGTTGATTTAGGTAAATCTATATTATTATTATTGTTATGTTTTAATTTGTTAATTTGTTCTATTTAATAACGATTAATTATAGTTCTTTACTACATCAACTTGTGTCTCAATCCGTATTATTCGAAGAATTCCTGTCTTGTCTTCAAGGTTTCAAGCTATATAACGGGTGATTTTTTAAGAGCTTGAGAACTTTTTTTTAAAAAAAAAACGCATAAAATTTGCAAAATCTCATCGATTCTTTATTTGAAACGTTAGATTGGTCCATGACATTTACTTTTTGAAGATAATTTCATTTAAATGTTGACCGCGGCTGCGTCTTAGGTGGTCCATTCGGAAAGTCCAATTTTGGGTAACTTTTTCGAGCATTTCGGCCGGAATAGCCCGAATTTCTTCGGAAATGTTGTCTTCCAAAGCTGGAATAGTTGCTGGCTTATTTGTGTAGACTTTAGACTTGACGTAGCCCCACAAAAAATAGTCTAAAGGCGTCAAATCGCATGATCTTGGTGGCCAACTTACCGGTCCATTCCTTGAGATGAATTGTTCTCCGAAGTTTTCCCTCAAAATGGCCATAGAATCGCGAGCTGTGTGGCATGTAGCGCCATCTTGTTGAAACCACATGTCAACCAAGTTCAGTTCTTCCATTTTTGGCAACAAAAAGTTTGTTAGCATTGAACGATAGCGATCGCCATTCACCGTAACGTTGCGTCCAACAGCATCTTTGAAAAAATACGGTCCAATGATTCCACCAGCGTACAAACCACACCAAACAGTGCATTTTTCGGGATGCATAGGCAGTTCTTGAACGGCTTCTGGTTGCTCTTCACTCCAAATGCGGCAATTTTGCTTATTTACGTAGCCATTCAACCAGAAATGAGCCTCATCGCTGAACAAAATTTGTCGATAAAAAAGCGGATTTTCTGCCAACTTTTCTAGGGCCCATTCACTGAAAATTCGACGTTGTGGCAGATCGTTCGGCTTCAGTTCTTGCACGAGCTGTATTTTATACGGTTTTACACCAAGATCTTTGCGTAAAATCTTCCATGTGGTCGAATAACACAAACCCAATTGCTGCGAACGGCGACGAATCGACATTTCACGGTCTTCAGCAACACTCTCAGAAACAGACGCAATATTCTCTTCTGTACGCACTGTACGCATTCGTGTGGTTGGTTTAATGTCCAATAAAGTAAACTGAGTGCGAAACTTGGTCACAATCGCATTAATTGTTTGCTCACTTGGTCGATTATGTAGACCATAAATCGGACGTAAAGCGCGAAACACATTTCGAACCGAACACTGATTTTGGTAATAAAATTCAATGATTTGCAAGCGTTGCTCGTTAGTAAGTCTATTCATGATGAAATGTCAAAGCATACTGAGCATCTTTCTCTTTGACACCATGTCTGAAATCCCGCGTGATCTGTCAAATACTAATGCATGAAAATCCTAACCTCAAAAAAATCACCCGTTACATAGTTGAAATCTACAAATCAACAATTAACATGGAAGACGTAAAAGCCAAGTTCTGTTTATCTTCCGAAGCTTGGGATAACAAAACTACCGTTGTCGTTAAAACCATACAAATTTTGGGCCAAGAAGAAATTTTTTCTTTCCCAACTGAAAATCAACCAATCCAAAAACATACTGAATTGGTGAAGCTGTCCATAATCAAAACTGCAGTGAAGAGTCTTAATACAAGAGGAAAAATTAGAAATATAACTGTTACACTGAAGAAAGAATTGCAGAGTTCATATTTGGATGAGGAAGGTAATGTAGTCTTTGGTGGTTATTATTTAGAGGCAATGTACTTCTCCTCTCAACCCACTACCAATAACGCTTTACTTACTTTTGAAAATCCCATCCAATCTATGTATTTCAAATAATATGGTTCTAGAAAAATGTTCAATTAAAAATCAAAACGCGAAGTCGTGCTTAAATTTATTTTTGCTCGAATGTGAGAGATTAAATATAAATGAAAAACAGTTTCCGGAAACTTTAAAATTATTCTTGGAAGGACCTGCTTTAGACTGGTTCTCAACTTTATATAAAACGTATTCTATGATCGAACCTTGGGATCATTGGAAAGCATCTTTTCTGAATACATTTGGAGAGAAATCTTGGAATGAAATTGATTACGCTTATTCTTTTCATTGGCTAAATGGTCCATTCCTAGATTTTGCTTTAAAAAAGATAAATCTTCTTATTGATGTCGATCCAGACCTAAGCATAAATTCTCAAATCCATTTTATTGTATTAGCTTTACCGAAATTCGTTAGATCGCGTTTAAATAAGAAAGCATTAATAACGATTGAAAGTCTTATGTCTAGCTTGCGTCAACTCGATCCGATATCAAACAATATCTCAATTAGAAGTAAATAAACAAAACCGAAGCTTCGCACCATGTCACATCTGTGAGAAATCCGGCTACGCGAATAGATTTCATTCAGAAAATGTATGTAGAAACAAAGTAAAACCAGGTAGTATAAGATTCTTAGAATCAAAAAACTGAATACGATCCCGCTTATAAAGCGAAGATTTAAAATGTAATCAGAGTTTGATTTCAACGATTGAAAATGAGAGTAATGTTTTGGATGATATTATTTAGAAATATAATCTTGTTTTTGCTAAAGAAAAATTTGATATCGGTACGGTAAAGAATTTCGAAGCAACGATCAGATTAACTGAAAATAGATATGTATCGAGAAAACCATATAAATGTTCCATTCCGGATAAAATAGAAATAGAATCTCAAATAAAAAAAATTATTGAGAGCTGGACTTATTGAAGAGTCATTATAGCCCATATGCCTCCCCTGTTACTTTAGTCGTTAAGAAGGAAGAGGGAAAGAAATCACGATTGTGTATTGACTATCGTGAACTTAATAAAATAGTTGTTCCCGAAGGTCAATAACCATTCTCTCGAATTGATGATCTTGTTGTTCGTGTAGGAAAGTGTGTCTACTTTTCCCAATTAGATATTAATTCAGCCTTCTGGTCTATTCCGTTGCGAGCTAAAGATAAATACAAAACCGCTTTTGTGACACACCATGGTCACTGGCAATGGGCATGTTTACCTTTTGGTTTGAAATCAGCTCCTACCATTTTTCAAAGAATTTTGTCAAGCATAATTAGAAATAACGACTTAGATTCTTTTACTATAAATTATATAGATGATATATTAATTTATTCGAATAACTATTCTGATCATATAAAACACATTAAAATAACATTAAAGGTTTTACAAGAACAAGGTTTAAAGTTAAATACAAATAAATGTAGTTTTGCACAAAAAGAAGTAACTTATTTAGGACACATAATATCAAACAATAGTATTAGACCGATTAATGATAATTTAATAGCTATAAAAGATTTCCCTGAACCAAAAACAAGGAAAAATATAAGACAGTTTCTGCGCAAAGTGAATTTTTATTTGAAATACATTCCCAGGTCTGCAATAACACTAGAACCTTTACATAACCTTTTACGAAAAAATGTTAAATTTTTATGGTCAGATGAATGTAAATACAGCTTTGAAAAAGTAAAAAAATATTTATGTACAGCATCTGTCTTAGCGATATTCGATCCAAATAAACCAATATACATTTATACGGATGCTAGCATAGAAGGAGTTGGTGCAATTTTGAAACAACCTCAAGAAAACGAATCCGTTAAACCGGTATTTTATTTCTCACGAAAACTTAATAAATCTCAGAAAACGAAGAGAGCTATATATATTGAATGTTTGGCAATAAAAGAAGCCATATTATACTGGCAATATTATTTAATAGGCCAAAGATTTAAAATATTCACAGATCATGAACCATTACGAAATTTCAATATAAAGAACTGCAAAGACATAGAATTAAGTACATGGTGGCGTCGAATGCGAGAGGAACAGTTGGTCAAACAATCAAGGTAGCGGAGCACGAATTTGAAGTGGTGCAATCCTTTAAATACCTTGGGTCAATAGTAGCAGCCGATAACAATATAGAAGAAGAAATACGCGGGCGGCTTCTCAAATCCAACAGAGCCTACTACAGTCTGTCAAAGCTCTTCAAATCCAGAAATCTCACCATAACTTCAAAACTGCTGCTGTACAGGACCATGGTCCTGCCAGTACTCACATATGGATCCGAGACTTGGGTGCTTAGCAAAAGGCACTCCGACCTCTTAGCTGCGTTCGAGAGAAAAGTCTTAAGGAGAATTGTTGGCCCCATATGTGAGGAAGGACGATTCCGGAGACGGTACAATCATAATTGTACGCAATCTACCTAGAAGCAGATATCGTGACAAAAATTAAGCTCGGTAGACTCCGGTGGGCAGGGCACCTTGCTCGCATGAGCGAAGAGGAACCTGCTCGGAAAGTTCTTTGTGGTACATTCTATGGTAGACGGCAGCGTGGTAGACCATGCTTGCGCTGGAGAGATGGCGTAGACCAGGACGCCCGAAGCCTTGGGGTGCGCAACTGGATGGCGTCGGCTAGAGACCGGGATAGGTGGAGAGACTTGTTGAAAGAGGCCAGGGCCGGAACCCGGTTGTCGAGCCGATGATGATGATGAAAGACATAGAATTACTTCACATTTTAAATTTCATCTCACAATTCGAGTTTGAAATTCAATACAATCCAGGTAAAAACAATGTAGAAGCCGATTGTCTTTCGCGAAATCCAGTTCTCTCCGAAGAAAATGATAGTTATAATTCACAAATAAAAATAGTAAATCACTTGACAGTACAAAATATATTGGATAATCAAAAGCAATTAACTTGTGATAAATATTGTAAAATAAAAGATAAAATTATATACAGAACTTTAAATAAAAGAGAGAAAATATGGTTAACAGAGGACTATGGTATCTCATTACTAAAAAAAATACATGATTCGAAAGGTCATATTGGTGTTAAGCAAATGATATTAACAATCACACCAACATTTTATTTCAAAAATATGCACAAGCACATAAAAATTATTTGTAGAACTTGCGAAACATGTATAAAAAATAAAACAAGATTCGGTAACTTCAAAGCTCCTTTGTCGCAGCTAGGTCCAGCATCGGTACCATTAGAAATAGTATCGTTAGATACAATAGGAGGTTTCACGGGAAATAGATCCCCAAAAAAGTATTTACATTTGATGGTAGATCAATTTACACGATACGCGTTTATTTCTACGTCGAAAACGCAGATAGCGAGAGATTTTATAAATCTTGTAAAATCAATTGAGAATAAAGGCAACATTAAGACGATTTTGACTGATCAATACCCAGGAATTAATTCCTCAGAATTCAAAAATTATTTGAAGAATAAAAATATAAAACTGATTTTCACAGCGACAGACTAATGGACAGAATGAGCGAACCAACGAAAATAGAATTCGTTGCAATATATGTATATGCGAACAAAAATAAACCCTGGTCAGTGATTGCTGAACAGTGTATTTCCGAATATAATAACACCATACATAGCTCAACGGGTTTCTCTCCCAATTATTTATTAACTGGAGTGGATGACTCAATTATCCCAATGGAATTAAATAAAAATACGCTTGATAATTTAAATTTTAATAGATCTGTAGCAACACAAAATGCAAACAGATCACATAACGTAAACAAACAATATTACGATAAATATGCTAAAGAAATTGAATATAAAAAAAACGATTTAGTTTATATTCAAACTGGTAACAAACTGAATAGAAAAAAAATTAGATCCGGTTCGAATGGGTCCTTTAAAGATTAAAAAAAAGATCTCTGAATCCATTTACGAGATAAATATTGGCGGAAAAAAGAAAGACTTGAACATTTTTCATAAGAGCAAGATGATTCCTTACTATTCTGATCCTTATGAATCCTCTCAGGGAAGGGGGGATGTAAGTTTGTTGCTATCTATCACCCAAACTTAGCCACCATCATGACTACTTTTGCCTCACCTCGTCTCCTCACTTTGTTATAAATACTCGATATATTTAGATCAAGTATAATTGATCTTACTTTTAAATATTAATATTTTATTATTTTATATTATTTTTGAATTGTTCTTGAATAGTCTGATAAGTTGGATCATAGATCATAAAGCTGACATAATTGTTGATTTAGGTAAATCTATATTATTATTATTGTTATGTTTTAATTTGTTAATTTGTTTTATTTAATAACGATTAATTATAGTTCTTTACTACATCAACTTGTGTCTCAATCCGTATTATTCGAAGGATTCCTGTCTTGTCTTCAAGGTTTCAAGCTATATACATAGTTGAAATCTACATATGTATGTATGTATTCGCACTAATTGTACATGTTTGCAACACTGCAGATTAGGCTTTATGTTTCTTAGGGTTCTATCGAATGCAAGAATAGCCTGCATATAGTCCTTACACCTTACCAGTAAGCCTAACGATAATTGTTGTAGTTGTGGTAGGTTTATACCGACGGTTTTTAGGCATAAAAGGAAGTCACCAATGCTGTGAACATTAAGAAGCTGCTGAATTCCTGAACGTTAAGTTTTAAATCGTGTATTGGGTTTATTTAAAAAAAAATAAAAATATATAATCGTGTCCTTAAGATCAGTGGTGGAAAAAAGCCAACTATGGGCTTAAGTGAGTTTATAGTGTTGTTGGCATTATGTTTGCAACTTGTGCTTGGAGATGGTGAAACGTTAAGTAACAAGAAAGATACACTGTAAGTTTGCTTCCTTAGAAATTGTATTCGTTGGAAAAAGAAAAGTTGTTCGTCCTGTTTTGATTTTAAAGTGCCTGCATTTATCAATATCTCAGCAAAATTCGTCTTATAAACTATTTAAATTCTGTTTTTAGAGAAGAATTTTTTTTTTAAACTGTACGATTTGAAAAACAAAAAAGATAAAGGATTTAAATGTTAAGATTGGATAAAATCGCTGCTTATTAACGTTTTAAATACACTTCAATAAATGAAATTTTTTAGATGAATTAATCTAAGCCAAAACCCAATATGAAATGCTAGTTAAACTATTAAAAAAAATAGGAAGTTCTTTCGTCTAAAATTAAATACTTAAAAGGATTGTACTAAAATACAGAGCAAAAAAATGTCAAACAAATTATGTGTATTTTCAATGGCCAATTTTATTTGAATTAAATTAAATTAATTCAAATAAAAAATAAATAAAACTCAGGCTTGGATTTAATTATATTTTTTTGAATTTCCACTAAAAATTAACTAAAAATTAATTAATTTAAATAATTATATTTTATTTGATTTATTTTTGTTGGATTTATTTCGATAATTGTGTTTGTTTTTAACACTTAAAAAAACATGTTAAATTATTGAATTTAAAAATTGAAGAAATTAAAAGGACAATTACTATGCCAATAGCTGCTACCATGGTATATAAACTCAGGATCATATCGAAAATTCAAAATTTGATTGTTTTAATTTGAATTTAGCAAACAAAATTTCGAAATTCTTTAAATTGGTATTTCTACAAAATACACTGGATTTGTAATTTTTTTAATACCTTAACGAAAATAGTATCGTTATTTTAGAAGTTATTCAATATTAGTTTAGCTTTTAAGGAGCTAAAAAAGTTGATCAAAATATTTTGTGAGAGTTTGAAAATAAATTTGGAAAAAAAGAACAGTTTTTTGATATTTATTGATAAAGCGATTTGAAAAAATAGATTTCCATCCATCAACGGTGGGTCAAAATAAAACATGGAATTATTTTTTGATTCGTGGTTGAAGAAGTTTTCGAGAAAAATTCAAATTTTCAATGAACCGCATCCAGAACGATCTGGGATATACAGCAATTTTGTGTTTTTATTTTGTACTTATCTTGAAAAACAATATAATGAGTTTATGAAATTAAGTGCTTGTGATGCATAAAATAATTTGAAAAAATCTGCGTTATAAAGTTTTGAAGACAAATTTTAATTATCAGAAATATAATTTTTACATTTTCTTAAGAAAATTGGACGAATATTTTTAAATCACCGAAAAGCACTTAAATTATTTTCCAGAGCTCTAAATATAATTTCAATATCTAGTTTTTTAAAATAATCTAAATTTCCGAATTTTTCGTAGTTTTTCAGATTTATTTGCAATTTGAAAATATTTTAAATATTTTGATGTTATATTTGATGTTATATTGATGTTAAGGACTGAAATTAGAAAATAACAATTTTTGATTTGTCATTATCTTTCAATTGGCAATAAGTTCAAAAATTTAGATTATTTTTGAAACAAATATGCGAGTCCATAAGAAAAATGTCACTTATTTGGTTTTATTGCTACATTTCACATTTTTCATTTAATTTTATTTATTTCTTTCTAATCATCTTTTACAATGGGCTACAAAGCCAACAATAATTGATAGTAAAAGTTACAAATAGTTATTTTACTACAGTTTTGAGGAACTTAAATTTCTGACCCAAGCCCTTCTTATGTAGGGCTTAAGTTTTTCTATAAAGTATGAATAAGACACTCATAAGAATTCGAAAGCACTCAAACTCCTATCTGCTCTCATTTCATTGATCTTCTATTTGATCAAAACACAATTATTGATCATATATTGTTCGATTTTCTTGCAAACGACTGAATAGACGTACATATGTATATCAAAATCCAATAGGAAAAAGTTAGCCCCAGAATAATTTTATCAAAATATTTTTATTTTTAAATGTTTTTTTTTTTCTTATTTCTTGAATTAAAAAGCGCAACGCTTTTCAAGCAACATTTCAAAATAGCAATTTCCATAAATACATTTTATCGCTAGTCACTTTCAATGTCATGGATCATGCGGTTTTTTTTCGTATCTCGTATGATATGCTTAAGTTATTAATATCTCTGGTCTGTAGCCATAACATTTGCTAAATTGTATTCTTGACCTAAATTTTGCCTTGCATAAATTAATAATTTATTATTAACAAGAAATCGCATAATGTGGTTTTTTTGATAGCGAGATCGCAAGTTTTTCAATGACAAATAAGGGAATCTTAAAGAAAGAGATAGAGAGACTGTTATGAGACAGTATCTTAAACAAAATAGAATATTATTGCAATTGGAAAGAGCTTATGAACAATTTCGATTACATCACCACTCAAGTTCTAGCTTTAAGAATAGCTTAAGCTGATTAAATAAAGAGTCTTATCTTAAATAAGCTATGACGAATATTATTATGGTTGAGTTTTACAGAGTCTTATAAAAGGAAGTTATTAGAGCTGAGGAATTGCCAATTACAGTTTGAATAAATTTATAGTGTCATTTGCATTGTGCATATTATGCTCTTATATGGTGCGACGTCAACCAGCAAAAACGATATCAAAAAATCTTTGCCAAAATTAAAAGAGCATTTTAAACCTCTTAAGAGTTACTTATAACATTAGCAAAACATTTAGCCCTAACATTAAGAAACCCATTTTAACGTTATTTTGGTCAGATAATCCAGAACTTCAAACAAAGCCTATATCTACCAAATTCTCTTCTTTTTAAATTTTATTTTTCTTAGAATCGATGATTTAGCAATTGAAGATCTAGAAGAATCTGAAAGGACCATAAAAAATCCCAGACATGTCGATGACTAGTAAGTACCAACCAATATTAGACTTTGAGATCTTAGATTATGATTGAAATTGTATCTTTATTTATTTAAAGTGGTGGTTATGGTGGCTATGGAGCAAATGGAGGTTATGGAGGATCCTATCCTAAATATGTGCCAATGTTCCCAGTACCACAGAGGGCCTCAATGCCAATATGGTAAAACAGAAACGAAAACATAAATATTTGCGTGTGTAAACTCTTTTAACTTCTTCTTATAGATTTAAATGTCTGTAACGTTACAAAATCCGGATTCAACGGAAATTATAAATGTTCGTTTGGTGTAACTGATGCTTCGTGTATGTTGACTTGTCCGGGTGGCGCGGCTTTGAGTGGACCAAAATCATCAGCTTATAATTGCGAGTACAAGACTGGAGTGTTCTCACCACCATTACCAAGATGTGTATATCGTAAGTGAAATATTGTTTTTTTAATCCAAATTTAAAATTTAAATTATTTGGAATCAAAATTTAAAATTCAAATTATTTTAACATCAAGATTGAATGTGTGTTATCAGATAAAAAACCAGATGATGCATTCTTGTAAACTTTTTGCACATCAAAAATTGCGAATATTCTAATGACATGCCTTTCTATCAAACAAATATGAAAGATCAGTGCGAGTCTAGATTTTTAAACAACGCAATCCAAAAGGAAATAATTATTTATTTAATCAAGTTGAAAATATTGGAAAAAGTTGTCTGGAAAGCCTTGAGATATCAGGGTGTCATTGTACTCTAAAAATAAATTTCAACAAGGCACTAATAAATTACAGACTAAAATTAAGCTATGAAATTAGAAATATGATTTTTATAAACTAAGAAGTTTACTGTCCATTCTGATGACCGATAATGTTAGTTATCAGATTTTCAAAGATCATGAAATTAGGGGTCACATACTCGTAGGTAGCTGATAAAACTTGCCACTAAAAAGTCTGCGAATCTTTGTTCTAAGCATTTAGCGTTAGAAAGTTATAGCAAGGAAAGAATTGCAAGCTCAGCTTTCTTCCACAAATATTTTGTTTCCTCCAAATATTTTGTTTTGAATTCTGAAGACGATAACGTTTGATCAAATATAAAAAAATAACTCGAAGCAAAAGATTTTTAAAATTTTTTCATTCGAATTATCCTGACTTAATCGACGCCAAGGCCATATATTGCTTGATTGAGTCTTACGACATATAGGTACTATTATGATAAGTTATGCATTCGTTGAAAAAATCTGTCTGTCTGTCTGTTCGACTACAGCAAAACCGGTTCTGCCGATTTTCAATTGAAACTTGGTAGATTGTATTTTTACCCACTTTTATTCTTTTTTTTTAAGACCAGAAAAACAGTATCTTCCATAATTTTTTTTTTTTGAATTTTTATAAATAATTTTTTTTTCAAGAACTATTCCACAGATTTGTTTAAAAAAAATTCAAAGAAATTCATTTAGATCAAGCTAGTTAAAGCTTAAAAAAAACTTTGCAAAAAATTGTTATAAATGATACCTACAAAAATAGGGCTAAAGCTCCCAAAAAGTTTGGATAGTATTGTGTATTCAAGTTTTGAATATTTTTTTTTCGATTTAAATTTTTTTTTTTTTAAATTAAATATGTAAACTACTCAAAACAAAATACGGCCCACTTAGTTTTTTGTCTTTCATTTGTAAACAGTTTGTGATGGTATGTTTTTTTTTTTAAGGATTAAGAACGTGAGTACGTTTAGTCAATTCAGGAACATTTTTTTTATTAAAATTAAACAAACAAAACATTTTGAAAGACAATTTTCGCAAAATGAAGAAAATTGAACTTGATATATCACTATTTTTTTCCTCGTGATTTGTTGAAAGGTGTTTTGCTTAGTAGAGAGTGGGGCCTCCTCTGCTCCAAATACACTGTCTAAGCCTATTTGGAACGCTTTCGATCAGATGAATAACATTCTGTTCGGGTATGAGCTCCCAACAGGCTTTCAACGCGTTTATGAGCTCACGTTTAGTGTTGACATAGCTATAATTCCCTTTGAGGCTTCTTTTTAACTGGTCCCATAAATGCTCAATGGGACTGAGGTCTGGGCTTCTTGCTGGCCATTGAAAAAGTGTTATATTGGCGTCAGAAAGTGCTACTACAGGCTGTATGTGGGCGAGCATTATCTTGCATAAGAACAAACCGATCGCCAACTCTTTGTGAAAATGGGATTACAGCAGGTCTTAGTACCATTTCAACGTAACTGGCGGCAGTTACAGTACCCTCATCCAAGATTATAAGCTCTGTTCTACCTAGTAAACTTATTCCAGCCCATACCAAAACACTTGGGCCCCCAAAACGGTCACTTCCATGAATGCCCGGGTCGGTAAAACGTTCACCTTGTCTTCTCCACACTCGTGCGCGTTTGTCATCACTAAAAAATTTGATTTTGCATTTGTCTGTAAAGAGTACAGACCTCCAGTTATCCATAGTCTACTCCAAATGATCACTGACTTGAGTGCCAGTTGATTGCCGCAGTTGAGTTTGTAAGGCCCGAGGGCTTACGGTGCGCTCCCGACATGCTGTAATTCTAATGTACCGGTCTTCTTGCGCAGTTGTGACTCTGATTCTTTCTGATCCAGGTCTTCTTGTAACACTCTCGTTCTCCTGGAAGCGTTCCCACACGTTTCGGATAGCTCGTCTCCACACACCTATACGAATTGCAACAGCCCTTTGATACTCTCCTTGCTGAAGCATATTTACTGCTCTTGTTGCATTTTCAGTAACCAAATGATGCCGAGAACTCGGCATGGTAATCACTTTTAATCACGATGAAAAAAAAAACCATTAAAGAAAGTAACAATAACCACTAATGCTTAGAATCCGACTATGAAAACAGCACAGCAATTAGCAATTTTCGCATTGATTTTTTTCTCGAGCGATGGACTTTTTTGTCTACTCACTTAGAGGTAACGGTAAAATTGTTGTTCAAAGCATTGATAAGGACTTATAGACACATAAACTATACAGTTAAATGCTTTGCTTCGACAATGTTTACCAATAAAGTAATTTTTAGACAAAACTCAAATTAAATCTTGGGTGGGCCCTATTTTGTTTTAAGTAGTTTATTTCAAAAACACCATGCTCAATTTTTTTTTAAAACGTGACAGATAAAAGTTTTTAATACAATCTCCAAGATATGAGAAACAAAATTTTATTTTTGCTAAAAATAACAGTACCTATACCATAAAAATGTTAAAAAGTGGTTTTCGAAAATCGCATTTTTTGATTCGAAATTCTCTTGGCTTTGTCGAAGCTAAGGTCATTTTGTTTAATTTTTTTAAGCTCCAAATTGTCTCTTACCCCCTGTGTAATCACTTTTCGCTGATATTCGTGGTTGAATGAGAAGTTTCTTTCTATTTGTCATAAGAGTAGCTATCTCGAGAATTTTTAAACGTATTGCAGATGCTAGATGGGTATTTCGAAACTTACACTAGTCTTTTGTACGGAGGCTGTTTGAAAAGTTCTCGGCCTAACATAGAAGACGTTGTTTTAATAAATAAATTTTAATTCCTCAAATAGCCTTATACGAGTATATAATAATTGTATGTGAAGTTTCATTAAAATTGGTCGCTCTTATATCAGTGCAATTTTTTGTTTGAACGAACCTATTGCTAACAACGAAAATGGAAAAAAATGAAATTAGAGCCGTCATTAAATATTTGGTCAAAAAGAATATGACACCAAATCAAATTAAAGATGACTTCGATGAGACATTGGGGGAATCTGCACCTTCGTATTCCAATGGTCAAAAAGTGGGGAGTCTTATTTAAACATGGCAGACAGAGCGTCGAAGATGATCGCAGAAGCGGAAGGCCAACAACATCCACCTCTTCAGAAAACGTCGATAAAGTTCATAAAATAGTTTTAGACGACCGAAGGTTAAAAGTGCGAAAAATAAGCAACACCATGGGGATCTCTTCTGAGCGGGATTACCACATTTTGACCGTAGAATTGGGGTTGAAAAAATTATCCGCAAGGTGGGTGCCGCGTTTGCTGAGCGAAGAACAAAAATTCAACCGAGTTGAAATTTCTAGGGGGAATCTAGCGTTATTTCGGAGGAATACCAGCGATTTCTTGAAAAGATTCATTACCACCGAAGAAACATGGTTTCATCACTATATTCCTGAGAAAAAAGAACAATCAACCCAATGGCAGCATAGCGGTTCTCCTCCACCGAAGAAAGCCAAGTTGTGTGCTTTAGCTGGGAAAGTGATGGCGTCAGTCTTTTGGGATTACAAGGGAATTATTTTTATTGATTACATTCCCAAGGGTCAAACTATCACTGGTCAATACTTTGCAAACCTGTTGGACAAATTGGCTGGAAAAGTTGCCGAAAAAAGACCAGGATTAGCCAAAAAGAAGATCCTTTTTCTTCAGGATAAAGCTCCAGCACACAAGTCGGTTGTTGTCATGGCTAAACTCCATGAACTTCGATTTGGTGTATTGAACCACCCCCCTTATTCACCTGATTTGGCACCATCAGACTATTACCTCTTTCCTAACTTAAAAAAAATTTGGCTGGACGCAAATTCTTCACCAACCAGGAGGTGATTACTGAGACGGAGCGATTTTTCCAAATCTGGAGAAATCGGCCTATAAAATGGGTGTAGAAACACTGGAACACAGATGAAATAAGTGCATTGATATAAGAGGAGAGTTTCCTTGATTTCGGTATTGGAATAAAGTATCGATACCCACTCGGCTATCGCATGAAAAGTATCGACTTGTATGAATCAAAATTTAAAAAAAAATCACAACCAATATAATTTTTCAATATTTTATTTCTTCGTTACTGAAAAGAAGACAGAGGAATATTTCTTAAATAAATAAATTAGTGTTTATCAGTAAATGGATTTCTGGTTGTGGGTGATTGTTGCTCTTGCTTTGAAAAATCATTTTTCACATGGTAATAATTCTAATTCTAATTCCATTTTCTGAAACAGTTTTTGAAACATGTTGAAAAGAAGAACAACCAAATAGATGAAATTTTTCAATCGATCCAAATTCTTTCATTCAATACTTGGTATCGCAACTAAATGAATCGAGCATGTACTCATATTTACTTGGAATCGAATCATCCCTCAGACTTGGTGATTTAGTCAAACATTTTTGTATGCCTTATAGTGGTTTGGATAACTAAAAAAATATCATATTTGATGTTTTTTTTTTTTTTTTGGAAAACCTACTAACTTTTCAAATACTGTACTCTCGATAAGATTAAGAATTTTTATTTTTTTTCATTTTGTTTTGTATATAATTTTACTCAAAACTAATTGATTACTAAATTAAATCATGTTGGCTCAACAACAGGAGCCAACGTTCTTCTCTTGGCTTTACATAATGCTATTTACTTACAATATCATATTAATATTTTCTTAATCTAATTCATATTTTTTTTAATATTAGCAATAAAATAATTTTTGTTGAGTGGGCTATTTATTCCTTGTTTTTTGTTGTTCGTCGTTATGGATGATTTCTTCAAATTGATCGACGGTGATGGCTCGGGCGTATAGTTACTTGTCACTAGGCTCTAGTTCAAGCTGCAGAAGATGTTGCACTTCTGATTGCTGATGATTTTTCAGGAGAGCTGCAGCAAAAACTTGCCCAGTTGTATTAACTTTGCTTCTTCGTAAAGCTTCTTAGTTGGTATATATTTTTCTTCGTCAGTGGGTTACGGTACAGTCCAGTGCAAATGCGGACCATCTTTCTTTCAAAATACTTTATGTTCTTCATTGCTGTTAATGAACCTAGTCCATTTCGCCTCCTGAGTTGTCTGGAAACTTTAGTTTGATTGCATTTGCATCACAGCGTGTTGCAAACGCTCATCTTCGAATGAGAGTCACTGGTGTTCGGAAACAGATTAGTCTGATAGTTGAAGGAGTTTGCTTCGTCTTTGTACCTGGTAGGTTGATCAGCAATGTAAATGTTGAAAAGCGGCAGTCGAAGTTTTGATCCTTGAGGAACTCCAGCGTTTTTTTTTTTTTTTTTTATAATCGGCCGGCGCACACTCAAGGGTTTTTTTTGTATAGATAGATAGATAGATAGAAAAGATTTTTATTGAATTATACATTGGTTTCTTACAATACATGTTTATATACAAAAAATCATTATGACATGGCATTTGCCGTCTGCCAGATTGACAACAATTAACACATCTTAGAGCATTATACATGATTAACACAGTTTGATTTGATTACATTTAAAGAAAAAAAATGAAAATTGAAAAAATAATAAAAAACGATACATTAGAAATCTAATTTTTATCTATTCAGAAATCTTCATTAATTATTCTTCCTCTGTACCTTAACGCAATTTTACAATATTCATACAATTTTGCAACGTTCATCTCATTTAGTTCGGTAAGAACTTCTTCTTCTGACAAAAAATCACTGCCAAGAATGCTTCTTCTGGATTCTCTTAAAGTTGGACACTTTCCTATGAAATGAATGATATCTTCTCTTTCCTTCAAGTTGCATATGCTACACTCCAACGGTAAATCGGATCTATGTGGTATGAAGTTCAGGCTGAGTAATTCACTACGAAGTCTGACCATTGTAGAAATCACGCTGATATTATTATCATCTTTGAAGTAGTTTCTGTCTGTCAAGTTGTGGTTCAGTCTGCTATATACTGTTCTATAAATGGAGGTGGAAGCTTCATCTGTATATTCAGCTCTACTCTTCTCATCTATCTTCGAAATTACTTCGTATAGAAGGGCCTTGCAGCTCGAAATGTTGTCAATGTTTAAATCAAAACTGAGATTACATCCTTCTGCGAGACATGTCCACTCCCTGTACCAACTGTTTTGCTCTTGGACGGCTTTGAGAATTACCTTCCTGACCAAACGAGACTCAGACAACTTGAAGACTTTCAGAAGGTAATCAGCTTGTAATTTCAAGGTTTTTACGAAAAGAGGAGACAGTCCGGTCTCTAACATAATAACGTAATTGGGCGTGTTCAATGGTAGGCGAAATATTCTCTTAATAAAATGTGTCAAGAGTTTTTCTACCGTGTGAAACTTTTTGCATCCCCACACTTGACAGCCATACAAAAGGATACTTTCAGCAACGGTTTCAAATACCTTAAATTTACTGCTGTGCGCAATGTTTCCGTTCGTGAAGCATTTTTTCCAGGTGATATTGATGGCAGCTTTTGCCTTTTGAAGTTTTTCAGTAAAATGTCTTTCCATATTCAAATTCCTTGAAAAGATTACACCTAGGTACTTGTATTCGCTGACAACTTCCAGAGTCTCTCCGTTAAACGTCCATTTTTCATTCGAGGCATTCCGACCTCCACCTTTTTTAAATATCATGACCTTAGACTTTTGTGTATTAACAATTAAGTTCCATAAGCAACAATAATTGTATACTTTGTTTATCATGAGTTGTAATGTTTCAGGGGAGCTCGCAAACATGATGATATCGTCCGCAAATAGTAATGCTTTGATACGGACTCCTGCAAAATCTACGCCACCAGGAAGGCAATCGATGAAATCATTAATAAAGAGCGAAAACAAGGTGGGACTCAATGTGCAACCTTGTCTCACTCCCGAGGTAGAAGCAAACCAATCCGAAAGTTCCACACCATTCCAAACTGCCGCCTGAGTTCCTTTGTACAACTCCTTAAGCACACGTCCAAACTTCAGCGATAATCCTAAACCATATAATTTATAGAATAAAGCTCCTCGATTTATTGTGTCAAAAGCTGCTTTGAAGTCTATAAAGAATACATAAAGTTTTCTTTTCTGCATGCTAAAGCTCTCCGCTATACTTCTGAGGATGAAAATATTATCTAAAGTAGAGTATCCTGATCTGAAGCCGGCTTGGAACTCATTCAAAATATTCTCTGCATCAATCCAGGTAGTGAGTCGTTTAAGTAGCATTGTTGTAAAAATCTTATACGTTGCATTAAGAAACGAAATTCCTCGGTAGTTCGAAGCTTCTAATACTGATCCTTTTTTGTGGATTGGGAATATAATGGCATCCTGAAATTCCTTGACTACAAGATCCCCTTCCATTGCTTTGTTGAAAAGCGTTACAAGACGTTCTTTAAGATTAACCGTTCCATATTTGTAAAATTCAACTGGAATACCATTCGCACCTGCAGCTTTCCCATCTTTTAGAGACCATAGCGCTTGTTCTAATTCTTGTATAGTGAAATCAGAATCTAAAACTTCACTGGTGACTTTGGGTGGCGCATAATGCCAGATTTTTGATGACGTTAACGGATTAAGTAGAAATTTAAAGTGCGTGTATAACACACTTGCATCCAAATTTTTCGGTACTGAAGAATATTTACCATTTAATTCCCAAGCAAGTTTCCAAAATTCAGTTGCATTTTTGCAAATCGACAGTCTATATGCTTGCCGTTCCTCGTATTTCCTCTTTTTGTTTTTGCATAGCTCCTTATATTTTGTATTGGCCTCAATGTAGTCACTTCTAAAAAGACCTTGAGATGACCTTCGGAAGTTTCTCAACCAAGCAAAAGAAACTTTACGAGCCTTTCGGCATTCTTCATCAAACCAAGGCTCGTTACCTCTTTTAAATCTGTTTTCGCTTATATGTTGATGCGGATACGATGACTTTACTATTTGCTCCAGCAAAAGAAAGTCTGCATTTTGGTGTTCTTGAAGTTTCAGGTCTAGTTGTTCCCTATAAGTCAATGCTTTAGAAGATTTCCAGCAGAGTCTTGGCAAAGGTTGATTGTTGGTGTTCTCGTCAATTGTCTGCGCAGTCCGTTGGAAAGTTACAACTAGAGGCAGGTGATCTGAGTAGGGAAATTCTCTAATTTCAAAATCTGTCACAAACGGCTCCCAGTCTTCACCTATGATAGCATAATCAATCACTGATGACCCCTGTCTAGCAACAAAAGTGAAATTTCCCGAAGTATCGCTTAAACTCGTACCATTAAGAATTCGAAGTCCAAATGAATCACAAAATTCCATCAGTTTATTGCCTCTTGCATTACGAATCGCATCTTTGGATTGTCTACATTTTCCCTTTACTTCATTCATCAGTCCACTATCTTCGCCAATTCTAGCATTCAGGTCTCCAATCAGCATAACGTTCGAAGAACTTATAACATTGAATATCTCCGTTAATTTTTCAAAGTCATCATCCCAATTGTTGTAATTCAGGTACATAGGTAATATCAAAAAAGTTTGTTCGTTGATTTTTAAATTAATATACGTTACACGGTTTTGATTTCGAAGCTCGCAGTTTAAGTTTATTAATTTTTTCTTGAAACCGAAGAAGCACCCTCCGCTCGCTCTTCCTCTTGTATGATTACGTATTGCAGGTATCCACATAAACTTATAATCTATTAGCTTGTTTTCAATACTTGCAAAATTATTATCTGTTATAAAAGTTTCATATAAAAATACTATATCAAAACTATTCACAAATTTATAAAAGTCATTAAATAAGGATTTATTAGATAGCCCTGATACATTATAAGATAGAATTTTAAAATATTCGTTTTTATTCTTTAAATCACTTAATATTATATTACTAGATCTAAGGCAGACGGCTTTGTTACTAAATATTAGAATTTAAACTCCCACCGACAGCACTGGTCTTTGATATTTGCACTGTAGTACCGACGATGTTGGCTGGTTGTGCAGTTCTTGTCAGATGTGAGCTGTCATTACAGGCTGTCATTATTTGATAAAGTAAATTCGTCCCTTCCACGTCATCACATTTGAGACTGTTGTTTTGGTCCAAATAAAATGTTTTGTTTTCGACAATAAGTGCTTGGCCGCGTATTAAAACTTTCATGTTTTTATTGCTTGCATGTATATTTGCTTTTATCTCCACCAGACGTCTTCTTTTCTCTCGAGCAGCTTTAGTATAGTCCCGATGTACAGAGATTCCTGTGCCACGTAATTTGATAGCAGCCCTCAATATACAAGAAACATCATCAATCTGTTGCATTTCCACAATTACATTCGCTACTCTGTTGTTCCTAGAGCGAATAACTTTTGTCGATTTTATTTTTGCGGGGTTGTTTTGTTGCAAGAGATCAAGACAAACATTTTGTGCTTTTTTAATAACTTGTTGATCATCTTCCTGAGTCTGGATATGCATAACAAGATTTTTTTCGTTAGATTTCCTTTCAAGAAAATCAATTTGCTTTTCTAAAACTTGACATTTATTTTCAACCACTTGAAGTTTTGATTGAAGAATTTCATTGTTGCGTTGTAAGTCATCCATTTTTGTCTTGACTTCAATCAAGTCCGATTTTGTGGCCAAGTTTTTCAAGCGGTCGTCAAGAAGTGCGGCTAACGATCGTTCAAGGGTCTTGATATCAACCACTTGCAGATTATCAGATTGATGGTCATTTTTTGCGTTTGTATTTGAAGAAAAAGATTGCATTTGTATCTCAGGCGACAAAGCAGTACACGGTCGTTTTTGCGATTGTGTGACGTATGTTTTTTTGTATACCTTTAATATGCCAGAGATACAGTGTGAGTATTAAGAAAAAATGGAAGGGTTACGAATCTCTGAACTTCACAGTACGGCCGAAGTTGGGCTCAAGGGTAAACTGATGGGCATTCCTAGAAGTGCGAGTATTACGGTTAAATTGTTTAAGGGGAGGAATGCAGCTGGCTATTTCACTAGAGCATAGTCCGTTAAAATAACGGTAAAAAAGGGTGAGGCAAGAAACATTACGACGATGTTGGAGTGACGTAAATGAGTCAATGATGTTATTGTCGCCAATCATTTTAAAAACTCTTCTTTGAATACTGTCCAAGAGACTTAAGTAAGTAACTGGAGCACCAGTTCAGTCTTGCACCGTCTCAGAAAACCCAAACATCTTGCGGCATTTTTGGCAACACAAGAGTTGGTTCGTAATGCACATAAGGAGAATATCGAGATGTTCAGTTTCACTGATGCAAGTATCACTCATTGAAAGTGGCAAGCCCCCTTGCCACGCTTTAACGATATAAGACAGCATTGGGTTTTCGAAGCATTAAATTCGACACGGTTTCTTATTCCCCATAGTACAATGCTGTTTAGTTCGTAATTTAATGAGCTTATCATATTTTGTCGTTGCAGTTCCACATCCGAAGAGGAAGGATGTGAGTCTGAAAACGAATATGAAAAGCTGAGAGTACTATCGTCAGCGAAACAATTAATTGGATTAGAAGTTGTAGACAGGAGATCATTAATAAAAATGAGGAAGAGGGTCGGTGACAAAACGGAGCCCTGGGGCACACCATCATTTATATTATGGGTTTCAGACTTGAATCCGTCTAGTACAACTTGTATTGAACGGTTCGAAAGAAAATTTCTAATCCAAAGAAGTAGGTATTCGTCGATACCGAAAACATGCATTTTCGATAAAAGAGCAAGATGCCAGACTTTATCAAATGCCTTTGAAATATCAAGTGCAATAATCTTACTTTCTCCGAAACAATGTAAAGATTCGTTCCACTTTTCGGTTAGATAAACCATCAAATCACCAGTGGACCTATTGCTACGAAAGCCATACTGCCGGTCATTAAGAAGCTTTCGTTCTTCAAGATATTTCTTGAGCTGATAATTAATCAGCGTTTCCATGACCTTAGAAAGAAGGGAAGTTAGTGCGATCGGTCGATAATTTGAGGGAGAAGAAGAGTCGCCTTTTTTCGGAATCGGCTCAACAAATGCTGTTTTCCAACTGCTCGGAACGAGCCCAGAAGAAAAGGATAGATGGAAAAGCTTACGCAGGTGTTTTGCTATCGTGGAAGAACACCTCTTCAGCGGATTTATGTATGTTGAGATCCTTCAAGACTCTTGCCACGGTACGAGTACGAAAGAAGATTTGTCCCATAGAATCATTAACGCGCTCAAGGATTGGGGGAGTCATGACACTAACCGGCAAGGTGGAATTTGCGGCGCACTGCCTTACAAACAAGTTAGCTTTAACAATAGAGCTAACAAAAGCAGTGTCATTGACAGCAAGTGTAGGAACCGAGGAAGAGGAAGAATTCCTCATATTTTTTACAAATGACTAAAAATTCTTACTGGCTTTGGGACATTGCAGTATTTTTTTTTTGCCTTGATTTTTGGTCCGTCGAATATGGGCGTTGCAGACCTTCCTGGCTTTTTTGAACTTTTAACGGTTTTCCTCAGTTGGGTTGGCTCTAAAACACCGGAAGCGGGCTGGAAAAGTTTTGACGTTATCTGAAACTTCTATAATAATAATAAGGATGTGTGGTAATTGATGAGATGTAGTCTTATAGTCAATCTATAAAAGGGTGTTACTAAGCGAATTAGCAGGGGAGGCTTTGCACCGACAGGCATTTATCAGCCTTATTTTCAGTTTATCCAAAGTTGCTTTAATACTATCGATGCATCTGGCATTATTTTGTCGGATTTCTGACTTAACATCGCAAATATGGACTTAGGTAGACATTAGATGGTCGTTATTGCATTTGAGCGCCCTCAAGATATGAGCTGGAGATAAAGATTTACAATCTTCACAGAAAAATGGCTTAGCGTTCCCACCTAGTCCTGGATTGTATGGCATTATTGCGTGTTGTAAACCTTCTTCTTCTTCGACGAATAAAAGTCACAAATGAGTTGAATTAATGAATAAATTGGAGTATAAAAACACTGCGACCTAAAGATCTATTGTGTCCCCCATCTAGAACTGGATGAGGTTGGCTCATCATTACAGTTCTTCCTCCAAACTTGTTCCTTTGAGGAATCGAAGTATTTGGAGTATTTTAAGGGATGATAATTCACTCTCTTTTATGTGGTGCTTGCCCAGATACCTATGCCTTTGATGCACGAGTGCATCACATTTCCCCAGTATGTGGTCAGGTGTTGTTCTCCAGGCCAAGGATGTTGAGGTTTCTTCTCAACCTACAGTAGCCTGTGAGAAGCCCCGTGTTTTTTCTGAGGTTCTTTCTATTTAAGCTAATGCAGGTTAGAAAACGCTCTCTGTTGTAGTCCCCGAGTAGGAGTTTTGCCTGTCTTAGCTTAGGGAGGTCTTTCCAGATTTTTGATCTTTTTGTCTCCTCTTTCAGTTTTGATTTTGTTTTTGATCGCGTTTTCTCGTATTCCGCAGTAGGGCACTGGCCCTGCCAAATGAGTTTGGTCTTTTCGTTTATCATCAGTCCTCAATTAAGATAGTATTTCCATAATGTGATCTCCTGGCAGAAATTTCTGGTGAAAAATAAGTGGTGTATGTGATAGAGTCATCTGCTTGAAGCTTCATTATTGTCCCTGATATATTTTCTGGTTGATCGGCAGCAAATATAACATTATGCTGAACAGCAGGAATCCAAGCATTGAACATTTAGGCACTTCAGGGTGCATTTTCTGGGGGTAATTTTAATTTAAGAAATAAGCAGTTATTTGACCCCTTCTAAGACCTATGTATGTTTTATTGTTCAAATAAAATGATTTATTTTTTTTTTTATTAATTTTAGCTGAAGGCGTCAAAGTTATTCCCATTAGCAGCATGCCAGTTAAACCAGGTGATTTGTTTTACAACTATGACAAAGAACATAAATTAAATCCTGAAATTAAAACCACTGTTGATTACGTACCAGTATCAAAAAATCACATCGGCGTTAATGTAAGTTGTAAATCTCATATGCGTCTCTTGCTAGATCCTTATAATTATTAAATTCCAGGAGACGTTCACTTCTTCTGAGGAGTACCTGGAGCCAGTTAACATTTACCCACTCTACGTCCGCGCAGATCCTAAAATTATCATCGATAAATCTCCTAAGCCAGCCGTTTGCGCTACATGGTTGGGGAGTAATCTCAAAACCTTTGATGGAACAATATTCAAGTGAGTTAGCGCAGTATAATGTATATCCTTTCGAGCAGCAAATTTATATTGTTACCCAAACAGAGCTCCTCTATCATGTTCGCATACTTTGGTCTCGGATAAAGTTGATGGCACTTTTGAAATCATCCTGAAAGCATGTCCCTATGGATCAGGCTACAATTGTCCTCATTCGCTGAAAATATTTTGGCAATCAGTCGAGTACACCTTCGAAAATTCAAGTGAGTTTATCTACCTTAATGAGTTATGGGAGATCTAATGCATGGTTTTCCCTCCAGATGGCACTGTAAAATTATCAACTCCACATAAGGTTCTGCCAATACCTGTGCAGGTTAAGGGAATGAAAGTTCTACCTGTGACGCAGCATCTTCGAATCGATTTGGACCAGGTTGGAATGTCGTTGTTGTGGGATAAGGCTCAGTTCGTTGTCATGCAGGCCACACCCGGCCTTTGGAATCGAACTGGAGGCATGTGTGGCTCATTTGATGGAGATTATGGTAATGATTTTATCTCGAAGGAGGGTGTCCTACTGAAAACCAGCAAATCATTTGCTGATTCATGGAAGGCAATAGACGATTCAGGCTTGTGTGTCATGGACAACAGTGGTGAAGTGGATTTCTCGAAGCAATGCGACCAGAAAGTTCAATCAAAAGCTATTGAAGTCTGTGAGAAGTTGCTTACCAATGCAAAGTTGACAGAGTGTGTTAAGGAATGTTAATAAGGAATTCAAAGCTGGCAGCACCATTAAAAAAGACTGCAACACATGGTGAGTCAGACTATTGAAATTCTGGAATCTCCCGGGTAGTAAATTTGTATTTCTTTAAAGCTCTTGTGAGAATGGTGTCTGGAAGTGTACACATGAGAGTTGTGGAGCCCGCTGCGCTGCCATCGGTGATCCGCATTATAAAACTTTTGACGGAAAGAAGTTCGACTTCATGGGAAAATGCTCCTACTATATGCTCAAGACTGACAACGTAACTGTTGAAGCTGAGAATGTTCCCTGCAACGGAGCTATTTCTGAAGCCCTTGACTTTGTTCCAACAAACTCAAAGGAAGTTCCTTCTTGCACAAAATCGGTGACAATCATTTCCGATATCGACGGAGTTAGAACCTCTATCAAACTTGGTCAAAACCTTGTGACGCATGTTAATGATAAGGAAGTCTTGAAATTACCGAAAATAACTGGAAATAACCAGATTCTCATAAAGCAAGCGAGTTCAACATTCATAACGGTTGACTTAGCCAATGGCATTTCAGTTTGGTGGGATGGACAGACTCGCGTTTACATCGACGCTCCCTCAAGTCTTCGTGAAAAGACCTTCGGGCTTTGTGGAACCTTTAATTCGAAGACTAGGGACGATTTTTTGACACCAGAGGGAGATATTGAAACAGTGGTTGAGCCATTTGCCAATAAGTGGAGAACGAAGGACACTTGTGACGAAGAAACCGAAACGGAGCCTGGTCCTCACTCTTGTACGACAAACCCTCAAATGCGAGAAGTCGCTGAGAAACACTGTGCCTGGTTGACCGATGATATTTTCCTCGACTGCCAGTGGTCCGTCGAACCGGAGACTTATTATGAAAATTGTATCTACGACGTGTGCGCTTGTAAGGAAGATCCGTCCAAGTGCTTCTGTCCAATTCTGTCCGCTTACGCTGCTGAATGTGCCAGGCAAGGCATTAAGACTGGTTGGAGGTTTACCGTTAAGGAGTGTGGTTAGTTTTATAGAACTTATTTTGCAAACAGGAAATTCTAATTCGATCTCTCTAAAGCGGTCCAATGTCCTGTTGGGCAAATCTATGAGGAGTGCGGTGACAGTTGCACGCGAAGTTGTGAGGACGTTGCTACCAAAAACACTTGCCAGACGAATTGCATAGAAGGATGTCGCTGTCCAAGGGGAGAATATCTAAACGACAACAATGAATGTGTGCCTGCTAGGGACTGTCCATGTACATACGATGGCATCTCATTTAACACAGGCTACAAGGAAGTTCGTCCCGGAAGACAATTTTTGGAACTTTGGTAAGCAAGCCTGATCTCAAATTGAGAAATATTGGTTATTTTTTTATCAATTTAATGTAGCACTTGTGAAGGAGGTGCCTGGAACTGTGACATGGCTGAAGCAGGAGACAGTGACAAATATCCACTGTCCTCTGAACTAAAGAGTCAATGTGCCAAGAAACCCAATGCTGAATTCTCCAAATGCGTCCCCGTTGAACCGAAAACTTGCAAAACCATGGACACCTATGTTGACTATTTGGAAGACTTTGCACCCGGTTGCGCTTGCATGGAAGGTTACGTCCTTGATGTAATTACGAAAGAGTGTGTATTAGCCGAAAATTGTCCCTGCCACCATGGTGGAAAGAGTTATCCTGGCGGCGAACAGATTACTGAAGATTGCAACGTTTGGTAAGACTGTGAATTTTTGATTCCTGAAGACTCATTCAAATAATCCTTTCCAGCCTTTGCCAATCGGGCAATTGGAAGTGTACAACAAACGAGTGCGAAGGCACCTGTAGTGTTTGGGGTGATTCCCATTTCGAAACTTTCGACAACCATGAATTTGATTTCCAAGGAGCCTGCGACTATATCCTTTCGAAAGGCGTTGCCGCCAATGGTGATTCATACTCTATAACAATTCAAAATGTCTTCTGTGGCACCTTGGGAGTCACATGCTCCAAATCGCTGGAAATAACTTTGGACGGTAGTATTAGGGACACGATAAGATTGTCGGATGATTCCTCATACTTGGACGATCAAAGCAAGTCCATAATAGACAGTAAGTGTTTTTCTTCTTTTGATACTTTAACTCTGTCTCAAATTCAAATCACAGAACTTCGGGAAGAACATGGCACCAAGGGACATTCGTACAACATCTACAAGGCCGGTCTTTTCACTGTTATCGAAATAATTCCACTGAAACTTCAAATCAAATGGGACGAAGGCACTCGCGTCTATGTTAAGCTCGGCAAAGAATGGAAGGGCAGAGTTAATGGTCTATGTGGTAATTACAACGACAATGCCAACGATGACATGAAAACACCATCCCAAGGCCTCGAAACAAGTCCGTTCCTTTTCGGCCACTCATGGAAATTGCAAGACTATTGTGTGGCACCAGTTCAACAAATCGACCCCTGCAAGGAACACCCTCAGAGGGAGACGTGGGCCGAACTCAAATGTGGCATTCTTAAGTCATCAATGTTCAAGGTATGCATCGATCTCGGTGTCCCTCTTACCTTTAAATTAACCCATCTTTATTTAGGAATGCCATTCTGAAGTTCCTGTCGAAAAGTATCTGAAACGTTGCATCTTCGATACGTGCGCTTGTGACCAGGGCGGTGATTGTGAATGTTTGTGCACGGCAATCGCTGCATATGCTCATTCGTGTTCAGAAAAAGGAATCGACATTCGTTGGCGAACACAACACTTTTGTCGTAAGTATCCCAGAATGGGAATTCTTAAATTGACGAAAACCAAATTGGACACAGTTGGCGTAACCGCTAAGAATATTTGGTTTGAAGTTTTTGAATTATTTAAAGGCCAAAAACGCTAACGCTTAATTTTACCTTGCAGAAAATATTTAAGGTTCATTTAAATTGGTTTTGAATTTATTAAAATGCTAGGCCTACAATTTCGTCAAAAGCTGGTTTATTTAAAAAAAAAAAAGATTTTAAAACGGCCAACCAAATCGTTTTTGCTTAATCCTTTTTGGATACCTACTCAACCGCTTTTTATTAAAATTATATTCAAGAACTCCACAGGGAGATTTTGACATGTTTCTTCCAAGATCCTACTTCTTATGGTTTTCGTTGAACATGTGAAATTCGGGCTACACAATTCCACCGACTAACCCATTTCCAGATGAATTCTAGGTTTCTAATTTCTATTTCTCTATTTCTACTACCAAGCAATGCAATGCGACTCCCACTGTTCCGAATACAAATCCTGTACGCCCGCCTGTGCAGTTGAAACCTGTGACAACTTCCTAGATCAAGGCATCACCGAGCGCATGTGTCTGAATGAGAACTGCATTGAGGGCTGCCAAATAAAGCCTTGCGATGAGGGTATGATATATTTGAATGACTCTTTCACCAAATGTGTCCCGAAGTCCGAATGCAAGCCAGTTTGCATGGTGAAGGATGGCAAGACTTTCTATGAGAGTGATGTAACATTTTCCGATGATTGTCAGACTTGTCGATGCACCAAGAAGAAGGAAGTGTGCAGTGGAGTGCCATGTGCCAAGCAGTTGACTACCACTCTACCGCCAATTGAAGACAGTTCAACTGTCCAACCACTTGACACTCAGCCAGAGTCTAAATGTACATCTGGTTGGACGAGATGGATCAATAGGGATCAAGATTCCAATGAAAATTCAAACAACATAAAACTGAATGACGAAGAGAAGCTCCCAAAGTATGACCATTTCGAAATGATCTATGGCACTTGCGAGAAGAAATTCATGAAGAAGATCGACTGTCGGGTGGCTGTTTCGCACCAGAAAGCGGAACTCATGGATGAGAATGTGCATTGCACCCTGGAAGATGGATTGGTATGTAATGGAAACTGTCATGATTATGAGATCAGGGTGTTCTGCCAATGTAGATCGGAAGAACCCGAGGAAGTGACGACTGTGGCATCGGAAAAACTTATTGATCTTACAGATTACTGCAATGCCACTTTAGAAGAATATAAAGAGCATTCTGACGATTGCCATAAGTTCTTGCAATGCGTACAGAAATCTGACGAGACATGGTCTTACGTCGAGAAGACGTGTGGCCCTTCGATGATGTTTAATCCGGTTTTCAATGTGTGTGACCATATCGCTAGTGTTGAAGCAATTAAGCCGGTGTGCGGAGCAAGCATTGTTACAACTGAACCACCAAAGGCAGCACTATGCCCACCGGGTAAGGTTTGGTCGGAATGTGCCACTCACTGCGAATACACTTGTCACTATTTTGAACATGTAAGTTACCCTTTTAACCAATCACTCGGAGTTTTGAATTAAAATCTATTTATCTTCATGTAGAAACTCGTTAAGCGTGGTCTTTGCAATCCCGGAGACATTTGCAAACCTGGTTGTGTCGATGAAACAGAGCCTTATTGTCCAGGTCTTTACAAAATGTGGCGTGATAAGGACACTTGCGTGGATATCGACGAATGTCCTTGCATGAGTAGTGATGAGAAATATATCAAGCCCCACTCAGTTTATAAGCAACTTGTATTGGGCGACGTTCAAACCTGCCAGTGCATTGAAAACACCTTCTTCTGCAAGAGCTTTGTTAAGCCCATTGAAGTTACTACAAAACTTCCAGAACTCATCAATACTTATACTGAACCAAGTACCCAAGAACCACCGTTTATCACCCCAACATCTTCCACACCTCCTCTTAAGTGCGAGCCAGAACTTTAAGTCCTCCCAATAGTTGGTCAATATATGTTCACAAAATTTGCTTTTAATTTTTTTTGACAGACTTGTTCCAATGATAAATGGTGAAGAACCATTACCCGATTCAGTTTTCGGCGCTAGCAGTACGCTAAGCGAGTCCTATCTGCCACATTTCGGTCGATTGCACTCGCAACCTTCCGGAAAATCGAAAGGCACTTGGTCACCACTCATCATGGACCAAATACAATACTTGCAAGTTTCGTTTGACGAACCGCAGCCCCTATTCGGTGTCAGCATCCAGGGTAGTCCTGTATCAGACCAACATGTGACCTTATTCAAGGTATGCCTTACAAACTCCTATCTACTAGAATTCTCAACTAAACCCTTTTATTGTAGATCCTATATAGCATTGACGGCGTGGGATTCCACTACCTGGTCGATGAGACAGACAAGCCACAATTGTTCAATGGGCCGATTGATTCCCGAACGCCCGTAGAATCGCTCTTTAAAATTCTAATCGAAGCGAAAGTGGTGCGCATTTACCCACTGAAATGGCATGGAGCCATTGCGATGAGGGTTGAGCTGTTGGGATGCGGAGAGCGTAGGACTACCACGGAACAAAATTATGTAAATCGATTCATTGTTTCTTTACTGTTTCCAAAGCTAATAACTTTTTGATTTTCAGATAACGACGGAACCAACAACCTATTACATTACTACAACTGAAACAATAGCTTGCGAACAATGCCGGGAGCCAATGGGAATTGAAAGTGGCGCAATGCATCGCAGTCAAGTTAAAGCCAGCAGCATTTGGCCTCGACCTCTGAAGGCTAAAAAGGTGCATTTGTTGGATATGTTGAAACTATCGTCGACCATGAGTTGGAGACCAATTTTGAATTCTCCAAGTGAACACGTTGAAGTAGGTCCTTGAATTTGTTTTCAAAGTTGACAAGTTGACATTTAGTTTTTCTTATCAAGATTGACTTCTTGGAACCAAGGAACATCTCTGGGCTTACAACTAAAGGTGGTCCGGATGGTTGGGTTACTGGTTATAAAGTTATGTACTCACAGAATGGATTCGTTTGGAATAATGTTCTGACACCCCAAGGAAACCCAAGAATTTTCATTGCAAATCATGATCGGAACACTCCACAGACAAATTTGTTTAAAAGTCCAATTCAAACCAAGATGTTGAATGTGGTTCCACTTAAATGGAAAAAGAACATCAACATGCGAATCGAACCGCTCGGCTGCTTTACACCATATCGTAAGTATTAGTTTCTTTTCTTCTAAAACCAGAGTTTATTTTAACCTTAGTTAACTGTAAGCAGTGATTTTTAAAAGAACTGCAAACGACATTCTAGCTGTTAGCTCCAAAAATAGACCACTTTTTTCGAAAATAAAAACTGTTCGAACTGCAGCTAGAGCAACATTCTATTGTCTTAAACTATAGTTAACCAGAACAGGCAGTATAAGATTGTCTCCATTTAGATGGAGATGGCTGCTTGCTATCATTCTTTGAGGATGTCGGGATACTGGGGCAGTTGTATTGATGGAGACATTGTTATGCCAGCAGAGAGTGCTGATATTGGATTATATGTGCCTATTAGCACATGGTCTTCAGCTTCGTCGATAATTATTGCTTGTGGACATATTAGGCATAGCCTTAAGTCAATAACTTTGCTTCTAAGCCGATTCTTCCATGACGAATCCGCATTCTAACATGTGGAATCTTTTACCATAAATTTTGTAATTTGTTCTTTTCATCATATATTTCTATATCTGCTTCATAACTCGCGAGGACAGTCTCAAACTTCTGAGCAGCTCCTGCATCCATGTTTCTGACCAATTACTAGAACAACCAATAGACATACAAGGAACGTCTTAAGGTCAGAAGTAGAGATCCTCTAAGAATTTGTTTCGCAAGAATTTAAGTTCTACACCTATCTTGAATTACCTAAAAGTAGAAAAAGTGCTAGGGGCTTATTGAAAATTGGTTTTTCAACTATTAAAATTGATAAATTTTGATCTTTTCCAGCTGAGGTCAAGGAAAATATTAAACTAAACGCATCCAAGCCAGTTAAATGCCCCATTTGTGACAACATCGCTGTCAACCCCAACGATGAGGAATGTAAGTGCAAGGAGCCTCTAATGTGGGATGGCAACAGTTGTGTCGATCGAAACATGTGTCCATGTGTTGACAACTACATCAGGTAATTTCAGAAGTCCTGAAAAGCTAGAGTTTTTTTGTAATATTTTATCTACTGTGCTACAGTTATCCAATTGGATCGAAATTCGAAAACGAAAATTGCAAGGAATGCGTTTGCGTATTGGGCGGTGTTAAGCAATGCAAACGAAAGAAATGTCCACCATGTGCTGAGGGCTTACGTCTGGTGCAGACATCAACTTGCCTTTGCAAATGTGAATCGTGTCCGGAAATGCAGAAATTATGTCCATCGAGTGGTGATTGTATTCCCGAAGCATTCTGGTGCAATGGAGTTAAGGATTGTGAAGATGATGAGCCTGCGGAGTGTACGAAGATAATTGAAGAAGTTGGAGTATCAACAACTGAGATCAGCACAAGTAAGTTCAGAGTTCTGTTGTCGTTTGAGGTCTTAAATTATTTGAAACTGTTCTAGTTTCAAGACATTCTATTGGGTCTTAAATAGACCGAAAGATAACGGAAAGAGAGTTTCGTAATTTTAAGGGAGTCAAATCATCCAAGACCAGTCTTTTGGGGTTATCTAGTTAGTGTTAGGAAAATGCGTATTGAAGCTCCCGAACACGAAAAATTGTACAAGCATCGTATTTAGAGTTGAGAACTTAAGACTCGGAATTAACTAATTTTTGGACATTTTTTCAATTCGGGGAAGAAGAGAATGCCAAAATTTCCTTAAGGGCAGGGTACAATTCACGCGAATTGTACCAAAATAAAATTTAAAATTTTTGTTAGAAATTGCCGGGACTTAATGTTTAGTAGCGCAATGTTTTGGTTCTGGCTGGTAGAGCATAATTATTGAGGGTTGACAAAACTGAAAACTTGTTCATGAATTATTGGTTAGGGAATTTCGGGGTACTTATCTACACATTTTTCAAGATTTTGCGTTTTTTAATTTCTTGTATCTAAATCTACCAATTCATGAGTTAGGCAGTGCTGACATTTTTAAGGAATTCTAAATTTGGAACATTGAATGCAGCTTTTGTTTTGAAATCTTACGGTGTTTAGTTTTCAAAATCTTGCACATGTTTTCATCGTAGATATTTAGGAGTTGGTAGAAGGTAAAATCCAATAAATGTCTGATTTCTTGAAACTTGAATTATTTTTGTTTTGGTTGGAAATTGAACCAATATTCTCAAAAGACATCAATTCGTTTTACAATTTTAATCGCTTCAATCTAAGACGCTTCAATCTATAGGTAGTATATGTTTTCGCTAATTTCAATAACATTTTGTTATTATTTTGCATTAAAATGTGAATTAAGTTCTGGAAAAAACTCAAAACCCTTAAGGCCTTAAACACAATTATTGCAAAAAGCAAACTGTCCAAAATTTAAAAATTCATAGCAGCGAAAGTTCAAAGAGTAACCTTTGGTAAATTTTGATGTTTTTCTTTTTAAGCTACCATCAAGCAGTGCCCAGAGCCTGAATGCCCAGAAGGCATGAAGATGAAAGTCATCGAGCAATACGCCACCAGAGAGATGTCAGAAATATTCAAAACATCGTAAGATATCCTTTACCCAACTCTCACACGCCAACATCACTGACTTTTAATCTTGTTCCATAGGGTATCCAAGAAATTCACAACCACCAATGACGGTAACAGGATCGTTCGCGCCAAAACCATCAACGTTGCCGAAGAGTACTTTGCCAAACCCGAATTCGAATCTGGCTACAATGCCATCGAGGAATGTGCTGAATTCGTGTGCACTCCTGAGCCCCCAAGTACTGTCAAGAACATCACAGTTGCTTGCACTTTGCCCAAATGTCCTGACGATTATGAAGTTGAAGTTGACAACTCGAGAGTTAAACCAGGCGATTGCCTCAAATACACCTGCATCCTTCGTCCACAAAAAGATCGTGTCTGTGAGCTAAGTGGCAAGTCGTTCACAACTTTCGACGGAACCGATTTCAAGTATGAAACGTGTAGCCATATTCTGGCGAGGGATCTGCTCAATTCATCGTGGTACATTTCAGGTGAGTTTTAATATCGAAGAGAATTAAGACCCATTGAGGCACTCATGGTGGTTTTTGTAAATTTCAACAGTTCAATTAAACTGCACGGAAGACCGTAAGATCTGCTGCAAGGTGCTTGCCATTAAGGACAGCTCCTCTGATGTAGTTCTAACCATAATGCCGAACCAGCAAATCAAATTCAGTGATTTCACCTACACGCCAAGGCAGTTGGCCAAGTCTCCCCTCGCCAAGTCGATATTTACCATCTCACATCCAGGTAATACAGTCTTGGTGGTGTCCCATTTGCATGGCTTCTGGGCGCAGTATGTCGAAATCGGTGACATCAAAATTGGAATCTCTGAGAAGTTCATTAAGACCGTGGACGGATTGTGTGGATACTTCAATGGCAATCCAGCGGATGATAAGCGTTTTCCCAATGGTACTGTAACCAGCAGTACAAACAAATTCGGGGACAGTTGGTTTGACAGGGACATTCCCAAGGAGGAGTGCTATCCACAAGTGTGTCCAAAGGATATCCAAATGAAAGCACTATCCCTGTGCAATTCAATTAAGTAAGTGGAACTTAGATTGGTGGAGAAGTCTCATTTTTCTACAAGACCGTATTTATATCCTTCTCAGACATATTTCATTCCTGAAGTGCGGTAAGGCTGTTAATTACAAACAATTCGTCTCCAAATGCATTGAAACCACTTGCGATTGCCTGAAGGCCAATAAGGAAGACCCACAACCCTGCAAATGTTCGATACTACAAGGATTCGTTAAACAGTGCCTGGCAGTGAGTCCTCAGATTAAATTGGACACATGGAGGGCGGTGCATCAGTGCAATGAGTTGACTCGCAATCATTAGAAGGCTTTTCCTATTTCTGTGTTTCTTGTTTCACCTAAATTCACTTAAACCAAATGTATTGTTTGTGCGTTTGTAGAGATATCCTGTCCAGCGCCATTTGTACACTCAGATTGCTATAAGCGACGGTGCGAGCCGTCATGTGATACTTTGAATGGAGATGACTGCCCTATGCTGCCGGATGCCTGCTTCAGTGGATGTTATTGTCCGGAAGGTACACTGCGCCAGGGCGATACGTGCATACTAGTTAACGAGTGCAAGGATTGTATTTGCGATGCGTTCGGCACCTCCAAATATCTTACCTACGACAGAAAGAATTTCACTTTTAACGGCAATTGTACGTATTTACTTTCGAGGGATATTGTTCCAACCGGTGTGCCCACGTTCCAGGTGAGTTTTCTTGCATTTCTTTCGAATTCTTATTTTTACCTCCTTATACACGCAGGTCTATGTTACAATGGATGATTGCAAGAAATTGGGACGCCCAGCGATGGGCCCGAACACAAGCTGTGCCAAATCACTTCATGTTCTACACGGCGAACATATAATTCATGTTCAACGTGTCGTACGCAATGAATCAGTTCAGGTGATAGTCGATGGCATGGTAGTGAAGAAGCTGCCATTCAAGGACACCTGGCTCGGAATCACGGAGACCAACAGGAATGAATTGAAGCTCACGTTACCAGAGTCGCATGTCGAAGTGACCAGCTCCTTCGATGATATGGCATATTCGGTAAGTCGTTCTTAAAAATGTCAACCATGTGAAGTTCTCCCAAGAGAAATGAAGTTTATTCAAGTATCAAGCCGATTTCGGAAACTCTACATAGAAATATTATTTCTAACATGAATCAATCATTTTCTATAGATCCGCGTACCCAGCGTTAAGTATGGCAGCAAAATAGAAGGTCTTTGTGGTGACTGCAACGGAGATCCCGAAAACGATCTGAAAATGAACCCTGCTAAGAAGCGGGCTTGTATGTCTAAGCCTTTGCCAGTGGATGTTTGCGACATTGCTGAAAGCTGGAAGGCAGATGAACCTAAGCTGGGCTTGGGTGAGGACGAGTATTTAAGTGAAGATGTGGCAATAGAGATGTGTTTGCCTCTGCCGCCGGAGAAAGACCCGTGTCTCAAATTCTTTGATGCTGAACTTTTCGGAGAGTGTAATACAATTGTGGAGCCTTTGACTTATGTGTCTGCTTGTCAGCAGGACATGTGCAAGCCCGGCAATGACCAAAACGGTGCTTGTACTTCTTTGGCAGCCTATGCAAGGGAATGTGCTCGAAATGGAATTTGTCTTAATTGGAGAGGACCCGACTTATGTCCCTATGAATGCCCAAATTCTACGACTTACGAACCTTGTGGTTGCTTGAAGACATGCGACACTATCAAGGCCACTGATATCTTCGAAGTCGAAAATATTATCACTAGCGCTGTAGTCAATCCAAATAAGGGACTAGACTGTGCCGCTGGAAGGAGTTAAGGCTGTTTCTGTCCACCGGGTACGGTCATGGACAATGATAAGTGCGTCACTGAGGAACAATGTATCAAGTGCGATGATGGCGCACGCTCTGTGGGAGAGACCTGGAAGAAGGATACATGCACTGAATGCACTTGTTATAGCAATGGAAAGACGGAGTGTTCTGTTCAGCAGTGTCCCGTGGAAGAGAGTATTTGCTCCGAAGGGTTCATGCCTTCAAAGTTAAGTTCTTCAGAAGAATGTTGTCCGAAATATATTTGTGTTCCCGAGCCCAAAGTTCCAACTCCGGTTACATGTCCTGAAGCACCTTTCCCTAAATGTGGGGCTAATCAATTCTGTTGCGTATCCGATCTTGATATAAACAACCAAAATGTACTCGTACCACAATTTCAGTATCTTTAAGATACCAATTAAACACTTAACTCCTCTTGTAAATCAACAGTAAACACTTTTATTTAAGAAACATAACAAAACTACATAAAAAAAAAAAAACACACAATTAACATAACCGAGAATTATTTGGTTGTCTATGATGAAGTTCATGTCTGCGACGCAACTTTGTGACTCCAAACGCACATACTGTAGCAGGAACTACCTGAAAAGAACAAAATCAAAAATAATACAAAAAAACCCTAAAACTTTCACAGTAGAAGCAACCAGATTCTGTTCCTAAACTACCCTTAAACTAACATTAAATATAAGGGTTAATTTTTGGAACAGAATCTGGTGAAATACTTATCTTTGCACTGTGTTGATACTCGTAATTGTAGAATTGAAACAATGTTGAACCTAAAAATGAAAAGAAAGAAAAAAATGTAAATTAAAAGATTCGCACACGATAGCCAGAAACTGCAATAGGTTACCTGGTTGTCTACAACAATGTAGGGTGTTAGGATGATGTTCCTTCGATGAAGATCCACCTCTTCTGGTGGTGATACAATCGCCGGACACAAGACAAGTAGACAATCTGAAAAAAAAAAAAGAAAATAAGAACACAATGAATACAATGCAAAATTGTAAGTAAAAATGACTTACCATCATTAATGGTGTTCTGCAACTTGCAACACCAGACACATATGGCATTTAGGTATATGCCCACTTCCTGTTTATTTATTTGTTATTTCTTTGTGTCCACGTCGATTATTTTTGTTTTGTTTGGTTGTTTCCTTTATTAAATTTAATACCGAACCGATTAAACAAATAAACAATAGACTTTTGTGCGAATGCGTAAACGTTTACATTTTTACAAAGTGACATATGACAGATTTGCATGCTGAATTGCAATGATACCAACATTGTCAGAACAAAATTTGTGCTGAATTAGATAAATCTGCAATGTTGACGTTCACAATAGGAGAAAAGTATTTCTAGTCAAGTGAGGGGAATGAATAGGTATTAAATACTAATACGTGGGGATTTAGTGCAATAGTATTAGTTATTAATTATTTTAGATGTTTTATTTTTATATTTATTTTATTTATTTCTTTTATTAGTAATTTTATTCAATTAGTGCAATATTATTAGATCTTAAGTATTTTTCTGTGATATTTTTTTTTATTATTTATGTATTTTATTAGTTAATTTTAAGTGTTTAGTGCAATATTAGATTCATAGGTATTATACAATGACATAAATATATTATAAGATAATAGACAATAGTATAGGTTAAAGACATAAGTTTTATGTACACAGGTATTTTGAATAGGAGAAATTAGATTCTGAATTCCAGTCTGCAAACCTAGATTACGATACATAGAGGAGAAAGTAAAATATAGAATATAGGGCAATGACCGATGATTATGTAATCAAATTAGGGATTCCAAGTTAAGCAATCACCAAGACAGGTGATAACAGTCGAAGCCACGGAACTAACGAGAAAACGTTATACGATTTTTAATTTTGCTTGTGAAGTTTTTTTTTTGGATAAGAATCTTGAACAAAATAATTTTTGAAATCAGAAAGACAATAAAACAAAGTTGCAAAAAAAAAAAAAAAGAGATAATAAAAGAAGTGGGTAATTCATATAAGGGCGTGAAAATTTATCGAAGGCCCCGTTCTTCAAAAACTAAAATTTGTGTCAGAAGCGTATCTCAAGGAGCGGCTTCATATATAAAGATAAATAGATATATACATGTACCTATATTCGAAGCAGCTCGTCGACTTGAAACTACCGATTTGAGCCTCTGCTGCTGTTATTTTGTCATCGATATCGACACAAATTTGCAAACTGCTAGGATTGAGCTCGAGAATTCTGACTTGGAGATTGGACAAGCTGTACGAATCAAACGCACGAAGGGTGCTCCTATAGACAAACAACTGGTGAAACAGAAAGTGCATTGATAGTATTTGTTTGTGAGTCCCTTCAGGACTTTAAATTTATATACACTTGTTCATTCTGGACTGGAGTAAATTTTTTTGTTTTTATACCCTTGTTTCTTCTTTTTGGTCCCTTCTGGACGGGTAATTTTTGATTAATTTTTTTTTGTAATTTTTGAAAAAGAAAAAAAAAAAACAGTGTAAAGGAAAAAAAGAAAATCAGAAAGTACGTGAATTAGAAAAAAAAAATTAATAAAAATTAGAAAAAAAAAAAGAAATTAAATATATGTATATAAAAATTGAAAGAAAGAGGAAAGTGGAAGTGAAAAGTAAAGAGTGTATGACTGTACGTATCTGGACTTTGGTACAAGTCAAGTATATATATGTATATATATGATATTTTATTGGCTATCAAAATTTATAGCATCGTTCCTGAAAAGTACTGCCGGCAGGACATCGATGGACAGTAAATTTGTTGAAGTAAGTTTGGTTGAATTATATTGATTTTTCTAACATATATATAGATATATACCTACTTATGATAAATACTAAAGTGATCAAAGGAAGGAAGTACCTACACTCCGGTGCTGCAGAATAAAGCCATTTCCTTTTTTAATTTAATTGGACTCTTTCCTTTTGTTTGAATTTTTCTTTCACATAAGACAGGTGAATTGAGCACACACTCCGGTGCAAAATAATAAATCCATTTTTTTTTATTTAATAAAATAGATAAAACTATCGATAATAATAAAATACCGGCAAGATTCAAACGCATTGAAACGAATATTTTGAAAACGAAAAATTCTCTTTTCTTCCTGTTCTTTTTTTTTAATTTAAATAATATAATAATAAATAATTTTTTTTTTTTTGAATTTATAAAATAAAAATCAAATTGAAATGAAATCTGATTTTTTTAATGGTGAATTTCACTGAATGCATAAGACAAATAATGGAGTGCTGAATTTCTAACAAAGGGTGTGTGAAGGTTCGGCTGAACCGACGATGAAGAGAGAGAGATGACTTACGACGAATAAATAGTGACCTATTATGGATTCGACTTGACTCATGGACAATACTTACGTAGACCGTTTCCGAACATACTTACCTACTACATACTATTTTACTTACCCTCTTAACTAACTGACTAGAAGTACGTTTTGACGACTATAAATACATTACGTTACCTACTTACCATTTTTACGTACCCATACTTACCTACTTACCCTAATTACGTACACTACATATGACGTTACCTACTTACCTTGTTTACATGCGTTACTTATACCCACCTTACTTCCATACTTTACTTATACTTACCTTAACGACTTACTTTACAGACTGTATCTACCTGGTTACTTACTGAACGGAACTACGTACTTCACTCTCTACTCTATAAAGATGAGAAGATTTTATTTCACAGATTTAACAAAGACGATAATGAACTAGGTTACGACTGGAGGTTCAAATCGGGGGCTATTTCCAATAAACATTTGGCCAAGGAATTAGCAATGGTTGTATCTTCGATACAAGGGAGGGTAGGCCAGACCTTTGCCATCAACACCAGGCAATGTCTTTGTGGTCTCAGCGAACTGCTGTGTTGGTGAGACAGTGTTGAATTTTGGCGACTTTTTTTTGGTGAACAGAAAAACAAAGAAGAAGTTTTTTTTATTAGTTATAGATTAGATAGGTTTAGATTTAAGATTATATCCTTCCGATATAAATTTTATTTTAGGGCTTAGTTGTAGTTTAGCGTTAGATTATTTTTACTTAAACTTTCCTTTTTTTTTTCTGTTTTGCCGAGAAGTCAGCTTGAAGTCTCACCCTTTCACCAATGCATCAGCATAGGTAACTAGGTTTGTGCTATTCCTTCTTTTATTTCCTTCCCCAAATACCTATCCCATAATCCTATTTCCTCTTCCTTTCCTCATCCTTTGACCTAGGCATGATTTTTTTTTTGTTTGCTGTGTGGGATGAGATCGAAAAAGGGCAAGAACCGCCCCAATCCGTCGAGCTTAGCCGAGCTAGAGCAAGCATGCCACCGCCCTTTTTCGACTCATGAAGTTACGCCCCTGTGGTACCCCTGACACGCAACAATGGCGCCCAACGTTACGAACGGCTAAAGGATTGATTGGGACTCCAAGGAGATGATTTTTATTTTAAGGTCATCCCCTTGGACTCACAACAATCTCACTTCCTTTTTAAATTTTTTTTCATTTTTTTAAATTCCTTTTCCGATCCTTTAAGCACAAGCTTGGAGACCGCAGAAGCTCCTTGCTTGACGGTAGATGGAAGTCAGCTGTCCGATCTAACGAGTCTATAATCAGTAGATTTTGTGAGGTAGAATGAAGTCTATCGTATTACAGGGAGCGGAGTAGAATGAAGGAACAGAACACTCATTGCTATCCATACAGTCAGGCCTTGCCAGACGTATTGAGTGGCGTGAGCGAGATGTTTCGGAAATCTACTCGTGTGGAGGGGTATTTCTGTTTCTTTGCCAACCAACTGTCAGGGTTAACACCAGAAAGTTCGAAGTGGTAGGAATACTAGATTTAACCTGAAACACTCGCCGAGTCACAAAGACACCAGTCGTAAACAGGACTGACACTTGACATAGGACAAGAGATGACACAACATTCTTTTGTTGCTTCTCTCTTGAATCGTTTGGAAATTCAGTTGTAACTTCACACACCTTTATATGAACATTGATAAACAACATACAAATTTTAATAAATTTTACTTTGGTTTCAAAAATTTTGATTTTTTTTACATATTTTATATTTTTGCATATTTTTACATTTTTTAAATTTTTTTACGATATTTTTGAATTTTAATTAATCAGTTTTTACACTGAAGTTTTTTATTCTTTTTAATTTTTTTTATATTGATACTTTTTATTATTTTTGAACTTTAATTTTTTTTCTTTTTATCATTTTTGAACTTTAATTTTTTTACTCTTTTTATTCCTTTTAAAATTTTTATTATTTTTTTTACTTTTTTTAAAATCTTCTTTTGTTTCATATTTTTTTTATTTTCCTTTTTTTTTGAATTTTGAAAATTAATTTGGATACAATTTTTTTTTGTTTCTTAAGTTCTTTTTTTACTTTTCCTACTTATAAATTTTTTTTGAAATCGTAATTTTTGAATTTTTATTTTGAATTTTTCTTTTGAATTTTGGGTGAATTTTTGAATTTTTCTTTTGAACCTTTTTAGTTTCGACTTTTTTCTTTTGAATTTTTCTTCAGTCTTTTTAATTTAACTTTTTTTTGAATTTTTGAAACCAAAATTTTTTTTTGTTCTGCTATTTGAAGTTTTTTTTTAAATAACGATGAATAGAAACACGGGTGCTGTCAGAAAGGGCACCGGTCCTAGGCAGTATAGAACAAGGCGACGGGTTACTCGACAAACCACCCAAGAAGATCTTAGTCCAACTCCGTCAGAAATTGAGCTCAACCAAAGCATTCTGCAAAATCCATTTGATGATTTGGTAGATAGGAATGGGGTAGCAAGTGATTTACGTCAGGCTAACGTTAATGGTATAGGGGGTTCGGTTGACACTCAAGAGTTAGGGGCCCAGGCATTACTTTCAATCAGGGAAGGCCCAGACGAGACAAGGGACTCCATACATCAACTGACGCAAGCATTAAGACAAGAACGCTTTCTGATAGAACAAGAGGACAATGGAAAACAAAGTTTAGACAAAGAAAAAGAACAATACGAAATAACGATGGAGGGTGGTAGTCTCAAGAAGGTTATTGACTGCGTAGTGTCACGGTCAGTAAATGAGTCCCACAATAAGACCTTAACACTTCTAACTGAACAGACAAAAAACATGACAAAACTACATTCGATGATAGAGATGGTAACAGGGAATATGGCTTCCATGAGTGAGCGTTTGCGGGTAGTAGAAAAGTCAGCGCTTGCTACATATGCTAGACGTGATCGAAGAGAAGATGTGCCTCTTACCGACCCAGATATAAGCCTTCCAGTTACTGGGTATCCCAATCGGCAAGAAACAGCCAGACCGTGTAGTGACCAGGGCAAACGCATCGACATACATAAGTGGGGTATCAAGTATGATGGTACATCCAAGACCATGACAGTTGAGAGTTTTATTTTTAGAATTGAGACCCTGCAAAAGAAGAACGGGGTCACGAATGAGCAGGTTTTTGCGAATTTCCACCACTTAGTGACTGGAACTGCAGAAAAGTGGTATTGGCAGTTCCTAGAAGAGAACCACAGTGACGAGTATCTTAACTTTTACGATTTAAAATCAGAGTTATTGCGGCAATTCCGCAACAGTAAAAGAGACCACGAGATATTACGAGAAATAATGGACAGGCGACAGCAACCGAATGAGAGTTTTGACGAGTTTTATGAGGAAGTTAGGGGTCTCACGTTGCAAATGAGAAATAGGCCAAGTGAGAAGGATTTAGTTTCCATAGTCCGACAAAATCTTAAAGACAAGGTGGCGACACTGATTTTTGGATGTCCCATTAAGGATATCCGTGACCTTAGGGAAGAGTGCCGACGTGCTGAAAGGCATTTAACAGCTAGAGACCTAAAGGCCAGGAGGCAAATAAGTGAGCTAGAGGATCACGAGTTAGGACGAACTAGACACTACCTGACCGACTCCGACGACGAACGAGAAGCACATGTTGCTGCGGTGCAATATAACCGCTCGGACAAAATAACATCGAATACAAAACCAGACAAACGACATCAGACCTTCAGAAACAACGAACGAGACAAAAAGACAGATCCGACAAAAGACAATAACTCAACTCCGGTTACATGTCCTTCTACTTTCCACGCCCTTACATGCTTCAGTTGCGGGCAAGGAAACCTATCGTTTAAATGCGCCTCCTGTCAGGGAAACCTGAAAGTCGGGAGTGTGCCCGGGTTCACTCCAACGACGAATGTGTCATTCCCGGAGAAACAAAACCCCGAAAAATAGAAATTTTAAAACGTGATTCGAAACTACAAAGTTCGAAACTAGAAACACCTGTGCAATACAAAAGTCTACATGAACGCATGATAGACTACGAAAAAGCAAAAAAACGAATTTTTAATTCAGAGATTACACACGAACATACGAATAGAAGGAATTTTAGGAAAATAGCTAGACTTAGGGAAAAATGTGCAATATATAGAAGGACGAAGAATAGAATAGAAGCTACTGTACTGGCAATCTCGGACGACAATAGACCCTACGCTAAAGTAGCAGTAGACGGTGAAATGATGGTAGGTCTATTGGATAGTGGTGCATCTGTGAGTTGCATGGGAAAAGGGGCAATAGAGTTCATACAGAACCACGACATAAAAATGACAAAAATGACAGTTGACATAAAAACAGCAGACGGAAAAAACCAACATATTAACGGAAGATTCATGACCAAGATCACATGGGGCGGCAACACCCATGAGATGGAGTTATATGTTGTTCCCAGTTTGCAACAACAGCTCTATCTAGGGGTAGATTTCTGGAGAGCCTTCAAGGTTGCTCCAAATGTTATTTGTGCTCTAGACATTCCAGCGCCGGCGGAAGGGCAAGAGTCTGATTCAATGCGTAAGCTTACTCCAACACAAGCTGAAGAGTTGAAACGCGTTAAGCTTACATTTCCTTCTTTCGCGGTAATGGGATTGGGTAAGACTCACGTCGAAGAGCATGTCATTGAGATGGAAGACGACACCATTCCCATCAAACAACGGCATTACCCAATCTCACCCGTCGTTCAGAAGTTAATGTATGCGGAGCTAGACCGAATGTTGGAACTTGGTGTGATCGAAGAAAGCAATAACGCTTACAGCTCTCCAGTTGTGTTGGTTAGGAAGCCAGGCAAGAACAGGCTATGCTTAGACTCACGGAAGGTGAACGCAGCAACAAAAAAATTTGCGTACCCTCTCCCACACATTGAGGGAATTTTGAGTCGCCTTCACGACACGCATTTCATTTCCAGCATCGATTTGAAAGATGCTTTTTGGCAGATTCCTCTGGAGAAGAAATCAAGAGAGAAGACGGCTTTCACAGTCCCTGGGCGGCCGTTGTATCAGTTCACGGTTATGCCGTTTGGATTGTGCAACGCTGCTCAGAGAATGTGTAAGCTGATGGACAAAGTCATCCCCGCTCGTTTGAGAGAGAGTGTCTTTGTCTATTTAGATGATCTCTTGATTTGTTCCCCAGATTTTGAAAGCCATATTAGCGCCCTAAAAGAGGTCTCGAGATGTTTGCGTGAAGCGGGGCTGACGATAAATGTGGAGAAGAGCAAGTTCTGCTTCAAAGAAATCAAGTACTTAGGCTATTTCGTCGGTGATGGATGTCTAAGAACGGATCCAGAAAAAGTGTCAGCGGTTAAAGATTTCCTTATTCCAAAGACCCCTAAACAACTCCGTCGGTTCTTAGGGATGACGGGTTGGTATAGGCGCTTTATCCCAAATTTTGCGTCTATATCAGCCCCAATGACAGACTGTCTGAAGAAAGGGAAAGACTTTGTTATGACGAGCGAAGCATTGACAGCATTTGAGGACTTAAAGACGACCTTGGTCACGGCACCAATATTAACGAACCCGGACTTTACGAAGCACTTTTACATACAATGTGACGCTTCATCTTCTGGTGTAGGGAGCGTTCTTTTTCAGATGGATGAAGAGAACAACGAACGACCCATAGCGTTCATGTCCCAGAAACTGAACTCCGCTCAGCGGAACTATACAGTCACGGAACTTGAATGCTATGCGGCCGTTCTGTCTGTTAAAAAGTTCAGAGCCTACATTGAAGGATTGCCGTTCACCATCATTACTGACCACGCGAGCCTGAAGTGGCTGATGACGCAGAAGGACTTGAGTGGTCGGCTAGCACGGTGGAGTTTTAAGCTGCAAGGCTTTGACTTTACCATAGAGCACAGAAAGGGAATCCTCAATGTGGTCCCTGATACCCTCTCAAGAGTCCATATGGAAGAGATCGCAACCGAAACGCCAGAAGTTGACTTCAATTCACCTTATTTTGCATCAGAAGAATATGTTGAGTTGAAGAGGACTATAAACGAAAACCAGGACAGACTACCTGACTTATGTATTTCGGACGGCTTCGTCTACAAACGGACCGACAGACGAACTGGAGACCCCATTCAAGAAGACAGGGCTTGGAAACTCTGGGTACCGAGGGAGTTGTGTGGGGGCCTTTTGGCAACAGCGCATGATTCTTTCACTGCTGGTCATGGGGGGATACATAAAACTTTGGCCAAGCTTCGCCAAAGGTATTTCTGGCCGAATATGACCAACGAAGTCAAAGATTATGTTAATAACTGTGATATATGCAAATGCAATAAGCCAGCTAATTCAATTTCTAGACCGCCAATGGGACAACAGACAATTACAGAAAGACCTTTCCAACGACTGTATATAGACTTTTTAGGACCGTATCCACGAACTAAAACTGGACATACACACATTTTTATAGCACTTGACCATTTCAGTAAATACGTTTTTCTCAAACCACTACGACGAGCAACAGCAGCTGAGGTAGTAAAATATCTAGAAGAAGACGTATTCCACATGTTCGGTGTGCCAGAATATATCCACTCTGACAACGGAAAGCAGTTCATTTCGGATTTGTTTTCCAGCTTTCTGAAAAGGTATGGTGTTAAACATATACGTACTGCTTTTTACTCGCCTCAAGCTAACGCTTCGGAGCGTGTAAATAGATCCGTGTTAACGAAGATTAGGTCTTACATCAATAGTGATCAACGCAATTGGGATCTTCATGTAAGCAATACAGCCTTTTCTTTGCGTAGCGTGATACATGATGCTATTAAATTCGAGCCATACTATGCCGTTTTCGGATCACAAATGGTCCAAAACGGTGAGACGTATGAGCTCCTCCGTAAACTTGACTTGGTTAAAGAAAATGACGTAGAAATTATAAATAAGACTGACAAACAGGCACTCCTAAGAAGAAAAATTTTTGAAAACCTTAACCTAGCTCACCAAAGATCTACAAAAATATACAATACACCTAATCAACCCCTAAAATTATGCTCGGCAACCAAATTATAGTGGTAACTCAGGGAGTGGGACGAGCCACACGTTGAGAACGACATAACGAATGCATTTAACACACATTCAACGATCGCTATACCTTTTTTTTTTTACGAATCCATTTCCTTCACGACCACTCAGGAAATGTCTTCGAGCCTGTTGCGTATCCGATCTTGATATAAACAACCAAAATGTACTCGTACCACAATTTCAGTATCTTTAAGATACCAATTAAACACTTAACTCCTCTTGTAAATCAACAGTAAACACTTTTATTTAAGAAACATAACAAAACTACATAAAAAAAAAAAACACACAATTAACATAACCGAGAATTATTTGGTTGTCTATGATGAAGTTCATGTCTGCGACGCAACTTTGTGACTCCAAACGCACATACTGTAGCAGGAACTACCTGAAAAGAACAAAATCAAAAATAATACAAAAAAACCCTAAAACTTTCACAGTAGAAGCAACCAGATTCTGTTCCTAAACTACCCTTAAACTAACATTAAATATAAGGGTTAATTTTTGGAACAGAATCTGGTGAAATACTTATCTTTGCACTGTGTTGATACTCGTAATTGTAGAATTGAAACAATGTTGAACCTAAAAATGAAAAGAAAGAAAAAAATGTAAATTAAAAGATTCGCACACGATAGCCAGAAACTGCAATAGGTTACCTGGTTGTCTACAACAATGTAGGGTGTTAGGATGATGTTCCTTCGATGAAGATCCACCTCTTCTGGTGGTGATACAATCGCCGGACACAAGACAAGTAGACAATCTGAAAAAAAAAAAAGAAAATAAGAACACAATGAATACAATGCAAAATTGTAAGTAAAAATGACTTACCATCATTAATGGTGTTCTGCAACTTGCAACACCAGACACATATGGCATTTAGGTATATGCCCACTTCCTGTTTATTTATTTGTTATTTCTTTGTGTCCACGTCGATTATTTTTGTTTTGTTTGGTTGTTTCCTTTATTAAATTTAATACCGAACCGATTAAACAAATAAACAATAGACTTTTGTGCGAATGCGTAAACGTTTACATTTTTACAAAGTGACATATGACAGATTTGCATGCTGAATTGCAATGATACCAACATTGTCAGAACAAAATTTGTGCTGAATTAGATAAATCTGCAATGTTGACGTTCACAATAGGAGAAAAGTATTTCTAGTCAAGTGAGGGGAATGAATAGGTATTAAATACTAATACGTGGGGATTTAGTGCAATAGTATTAGTTATTAATTATTTTAGATGTTTTATTTTTATATTTATTTTATTTATTTCTTTTATTAGTAATTTTATTCAATTAGTGCAATATTATTAGATCTTAAGTATTTTTCTGTGATATTTTTTTTTATTATTTATGTATTTTATTAGTTAATTTTAAGTGTTTAGTGCAATATTAGATTCATAGGTATTATACAATGACATAAATATATTATAAGATAATAGACAATAGTATAGGTTAAAGACATAAGTTTTATGTACACAGGTATTTTGAATAGGAGAAATTAGATTCTGAATTCCAGTCTGCAAACCTAGATTACGATACATAGAGGAGAAAGTAAAATATAGAATATAGGGCAATGACCGATGATTATGTAATCAAATTAGGGATTCCAAGTTAAGCAATCACCAAGACAGGTGATAACAGTCGAAGCCACGGAACTAACGAGAAAACGTTATACGATTTTTAATTTTGCTTGTGAAGTTTTTTTTTTGGATAAGAATCTTGAACAAAATAATTTTTGAAATCAGAAAGACAATAAAACAAAGTTGCAAAAAAAAAAAAAAAGAGATAATAAAAGAAGTGGGTAATTCATATAAGGGCGTGAAAATTTATCGAAGGCCCCGTTCTTCAAAAACTAAAATTTGTGTCAGAAGCGTATCTCAAGGAGCGGCTTCATATATAAAGATAAATAGATATATACATGTACCTATATTCGAAGCAGCTCGTCGACTTGAAACTACCGATTTGAGCCTCTGCTGCTGTTATTTTGTCATCGATATCGACACAAATTTGCAAACTGCTAGGATTGAGCTCGAGAATTCTGACTTGGAGATTGGACAAGCTGTACGAATCAAACGCACGAAGGGTGCTCCTATAGACAAACAACTGGTGAAACAGAAAGTGCATTGATAGTATTTGTTTGTGAGTCCCTTCAGGACTTTAAATTTATATACACTTGTTCATTCTGGACTGGAGTAAATTTTTTTGTTTTTATACCCTTGTTTCTTCTTTTTGGTCCCTTCTGGACGGGTAATTTTTGATTAATTTTTTTTTGTAATTTTTGAAAAAGAAAAAAAAAAAAAAGTGTAAAGGAAAAAAAGAAAATCAGAAAGTACGTGAATTAGAAAAAAAAAATTAATAAAAATTAGAAAAAAAAAAAGAAATTAAATATATGTATATAAAAATTGAAAGAAAGAGGAAAGTGGAAGTGAAAAGTAAAGAGTGTATGACTGTACGTATCTGGACTTTGGTACAAGTCAAGTATATATATGTATATATATGATATTTTATTGGCTATCAAAATTTATAGCATCGTTCCTGAAAAGTACTGCCGGCAGGACATCGATGGACAGTAAATTTGTTGAAGTAAGTTTGGTTGAATTATATTGATTTTTCTAACATATATATAGATATATACCTACTTATGATAAATACTAAAGTGATCAAAGGAAGGAAGTACCTACACTCCGGTGCTGCAGAATAAAGCCATTTCCTTTTTTAATTTAATTGGACTCTTTCCTTTTGTTTGAATTTTTCTTTCACATAAGACAGGTGAATTGAGCACACACTCCGGTGCAAAATAATAAATCCATTTTTTTTTATTTAATAAAATAGATAAAACTATCGATAATAATAAAATACCGGCAAGATTCAAACGCATTGAAACGAATATTTTGAAAACGAAAAATTCTCTTTTCTTCCTGTTCTTTTTTTTTAATTTAAATAATATAATAATAAATAATTTTTTTTTTTTTGAATTTATAAAATAAAAATCAAATTGAAATGAAATCTGATTTTTTTAATGGTGAATTTCACTGAATGCATAAGACAAATAATGGAGTGCTGAATTTCTAACAAAGGGTGTGTGAAGGTTCGGCTGAACCGACGATGAAGAGAGAGAGATGACTTACGACGAATAAATAGTGACCTATTATGGATTCGACTTGACTCATGGACAATACTTACGTAGACCGTTTCCGAACATACTTACCTACTACATACTATTTTACTTACCCTCTTAACTAACTGACTAGAAGTACGTTTTGACGACTATAAATACATTACGTTACCTACTTACCATTTTTACGTACCCATACTTACCTACTTACCCTAATTACGTACACTACATATGACGTTACCTACTTACCTTGTTTACATGCGTTACTTATACCCACCTTACTTCCATACTTTACTTATACTTACCTTAACGACTTACTTTACAGACTGTATCTACCTGGTTACTTACTGAACGGAACTACGTACTTCACTCTCTACTCTATAAAGATGAGAAGATTTTATTTCACAGATTTAACTAAGACGATAATGAACTAGGTTACGACTGGAGGTTCAAATCGGGGGCTATTTCCAATAAACATTTGGCCAAGGAATTAGCAATGGTTGTATCTTCGATACAAGGGAGGGTAGGCCAGACCTTTGCCATCAACACCAGGCAATGTCTTTGTGGTCTCAGCGAACTGCTGTGTTGGTGAGACAGTGTTGAATTTTGGCGACTTTTTTTTGGTGAACAGAAAAACAAAGAAGAAGTTTTTTTTATTAGTTATAGATTAGATAGGTTTAGATTTAAGATTATATCCTTCCGATATAAATTTTATTTTGGGGCTTAGTTGTAGTTTAGCGTTAGATTATTTTTACTTAAACTTTCCTTTTTTTTTCTGTTTTGCCGAGAAGTCAGCTTGAAGTCTCACCCTTTCACCAATGCAGCAGCATAGGTAACTAGGTTTGTGCTATTCCTTCTTTTATTTCCTTCCCCAAATACCTATCCCATAATCCTATTTCCTCTTCCTTTCCTCATCCTTTGACCTAGGCATGATTTTTTTTTGTTTGCTGTGTGGGATGAGATCGAAAAAGGGCAAGAACCGTCCCAATCCGTCGAGCTTAGCCGAGCTAGAGCAAGCATGCCACCGCCCTTTTTCGACTCATGAAGTTACGCCCCTGTGGTACCCCTGACACGCAACAATTCAAGAAGCAAAAGATTGGATCCGATGGTTGCCCGCAGTTTATTTGTGGTAGGAATTCTCAACCATGCTTAGTCAAAATTTGTTTTCTTAACTTCTCTTGTTTACAGAATGCAAGCCTGCGTCTGAATGTGAACCCTTCCCTGAGTCTGTGCCACTCCGATTTGGAGAGAAAGTTGTTACTGACTACTCTGGTTGCTGTCCAACGCAAACTATTGTTTGTGATAGTAAAACATGTCCCGAGCTGGCTTCGAAATGTTCCCAGAAGTTCTATGAGTTCAAGATCGTCACTCATCCGGGAGACTGCTGTTGTAAGTTTTAGGTCTTTGAAATAGATGCCCGGAAAATTTTAAATGAATTTTCCCTATCCAGCCCCTCCCAAGGATGGCTGCATTGTCGAAATCAATGGAATCGAAACTTTAAAGACCTAAGGTGACAGATGGAAGATTCCTAATGAGCCTTGTGTTCAAGGCCAGTGTATGTATGGTCCCAATGATAGAACTCAGGTTACAGAAATCACCGAGAAATGTGATACAACATGCAAGAAAGGTTTCGAATACCAGCGTTTGGATCTGACCAAATGCTGTGGCACCTGTGTTCAAACCCAATGTGTCTTTGAGGAGGAGCTCTATTCAGTAGGCAATCAATGGTTCAGTAATGACAATTGTACCACCTTCAGTTGTGAGAGTAACGATGGCCAGTTATTGGTAACTTCTTCGAAGGAAACTTGTATGGATGTCAGTAACTGCCCACCGGTACAATTAGAAGATGTTGGTTGTTGCAAGATCTGTAAACCAATTTCAGCGAGTCAAAGTAAGGGTCGATTCTTTAATCTCTCTTGGACATATTTTCAAAATAAATTATTCTCTTACAGAGAACTGTTTGCCTGCATCACTCTCTGAGAGTCAGACTACTGGTCTTGTTCGAGTCAAGAAACCAGGACATGGTATTTGCTTGAACAATGAACCAATTCATGGATTCACAGAGTGCTACGGTTCCTGCGAGTCAGGTTCCAAGTATAATGTTGGTATGTACACATATCTGAATTTGAATTCTCAAGACCTTCTTATTGATAAAAATATTGGTTTGTTTGCAGAATCCTTTGGACAAGACAAGATGTGCTTCTGTTGTTCGATTGAAACCTACAAAACAATTTCTGTTTCATTAACTTGTGAAGATGGACTAAAGATTAAGAAGGATGTAAGCTTGCTTCATTATCAATTTTATTTAGATTTAACCAGACTTTAACTGAAATTGAAATTTAATTGCAGATTGAAATCCCATCGGCATGTGGTTGCAGTGCCTGTTCTGATTCGCAGCCACCTGATTACAGTTCGTTGATTGATATTCGAATGTCAAATCCTAACAAACTACCGCTGAAACGTTTGATTAAAAACTAAGGAAATGTGCTTAGATTAGATAATTATCATTCTTTATTAATTTGATTTTTTAAGTTTTATAAAGATGGTTTTAAATTATACTCGTACCTTTGTGTTTATTTTATTGTTTCGAATTCCATCATAGATCGGCTTAGGCCTATTTGAGTTCTTCTCAAATGTGGTCAAGGCCCAGGTTTATCATGTATTAAAGATGCTTCATTCATATCTAATTCAACTCCAAATGCCATTAGACGGGATTTTTTTCTAAGTTCGAAATTTTCGTAGAGTAAATTAGGATACCAATATGAAGACAAGGCTTGAATAAAGCCATATTTCGAATGTGGTATGAGGAGTTCATACGCTTGGGTAAGAACGTTGTGTAAAACTGGTGATGTCCGAACCAAACAATTCAATGTTCAATTTTTAACTAATTTTTTTTTCTTGACTGTGCAGTTTTCTTAATTTAATGCAAAATCGTTTTTTCTTGATTAGTATTAAAAAGTTTTCATTCAATAATAGGCAATAAAACGTGTCCTTAAATGTGAGAAATTCGGCTTGTGATATACAATATTCGTTTCATAGAATAGCTGGAAAGGTTCTATAACAAAACCAAAGTATGTAGTTATACAAACAATTCTATCAATTGACTGAATTTCGGGGAAAAGACTGTTGTTGGACATATTATTAAAATATATGTATATATATGGCGAGTTGCATACAGCCAGCTGACAACCAATATTTTAACTATATACATATGCAACAAATTACCCATATTAAAAAATTGCCATTGGCGAACACCCTGTATCTATAACATTCAACCACAAATAATTGTTTGTTATTCAACCTTATAAACTTTATGCACACCGAAAGCTTAATAATCAACTTGTAGGAGGATACTTCAAGCGGTTAATGGATATAAATTACGAGTGTGCACTTTGGGAAACAAATTGAGTGTGTACAGGAACCACTGTGTCTTCGTCGATAATGTAGTTCAATTTCTATAAGATAGCAAAGACAAAAGAAACAGAACATTTTTATTTTGTTTGTGAACAGTTTATGGAATTCGATAAATTTACGAGTAAAAGCTTTTTTTTTACTCACGAATTTTAGATATTTTAAACAATTTTTGTGAAATTGATTAATAGACAAATGATTTAAATTTTAAATAAAAAAAAACAATCAAAAATTTGGTAATTAAATGAATTTCGGATGAGAGAGTTTTTTTTTACATTAAGCTAGGTAATTATAACCTTTAAGGAAAACTATTATTTAAGAATAGAAATTATAGTCGTGTTTGATGGTAAATTGATAGCCCCTCAGTAAAGAAAATTGAAAAAAACGATTACATATATAGTCACTTTTGTATTCACTCTATTTTAATCTCAAAGTTTGACACGAGTTTTAGAGTAGCTTCAAATTTATTTTGACGTATTTAGAATATTTCTTTCCTTATTACAATTTTAATGAGGAAAAAAAATCGATTTTTCGTTAAAAAAAATCAGATTTTGTAAATGTGTTTTAATCCATAAAGATCTCAGCCATCCTCCAATGGAATTTAATAGTTTATGGCTTGGTTGATGGGTGATATACTATATTTTAAAATAATTAGAGTATTTCTTTCTAGATGCTTTCCAAAAGCCCTGAAATCGCATTTTTTAAATGTTTTTTTAATCCATTGAGATCTCAGCCATCCTCCAATGGAATTTGACAGATTATGGCTTGGTAGATGGGTAATACACTATATGTTGACCTATTTAGAGTATTTCTTTCTAGATGCTTTCCAAAAGCCCTAAAATTGCAATTTTCGTGAACGAAAAAAAATCCAAAAAATTTCGATTTTTCTCTCTAAGAAAAAAAAATGCATTCCAGAACACATCCCAGTACCAACCTTTCCGAAGCAAATGTTTTTCTGCACTCGATTTAAGCGCCATCTGCATTTCAACATATCAATAATTTGTATTCATTCTATATTCACTCTGGTTGCTGACCAAATTATATTCACTCTTGATTTTTTTATTGTTTTGCATGTAAAAATTTTGTTAACTTGGCTATTCACTCTTTCAAAAAACACGGCTATTATCTCCAATCATCCATATAGATCATTCCTTAAAAATATCGAATCGCAAGACCTTGGTGGTCAAGCTTTGAAAAAATAATTTTTTTTTTTAAATTTTCTTGGCCATTTTTGGGTCGCCATTTTTTGTTCATAACTTTTTGGTCAAATTGTGCTAAATTGTCTTAGAAAACATAAAAACAATCAAGTTGCAACAAGTTTTTTGAAAATCGGTTCAGTAGATCCGGAGATTAGCTGTCCGCAATGGGACAATGTGTTTTTTGAAGAGTCAACGTTGGCGCCCTCTATAATTCGGCCAAAATTAGAAAATTAAGACAAAAAAAAGTTCTTGTATCTACTCTTGACGCATGTATTCAATATCTAAAATATTTTGTTATTATCTAATAAAGTTTCCGAGAAAAAAATTCCCAAAAATCGTCCGTTTTTTGGCTTTCTAGACCGTATTAATACCTGAATTTACAACAATATCCCTGGTATTGTATGCCCACGTTAGGTCACAAACTTTTAATTCATGGCCCCGAAATAATATAATATTCAGTGTTACCTATCTGTCATCTTCCGACAGATGCACAAGAAGCATGTAATAATTTTTTTTAAATCTATCAAGCTAATTTCGTAAGAAACCATTATCGTCAAAAGACAATGGCGGATGTTTTTAAAAGATTCCTAATCGCATCCGATCCATTACTATCTAGCTGTCGGGAATTACCTCTAAAGACTGTATCAATTTGTTAGCACCTCCACCTGTAAATAATCAAACAGAAAATGAACAACAATCTTTTGACAGCTCTTCCGCTTCTGAAACAGATACAGATGTAGATGATTGTGATTGTTACGAGATGGGCAATGAAAACTTTTTCATGTAAATATCGGATTAACTTATATATTGTTTGCTCATATTTTTATTTTATTTTATTTTTTATTTTATTTATTTATTTCAATGAATGGCTTAAACACAGTAAGATACATATCTTATAAAATAGTGCTAAGCATAAAATAAGGAAGTTAAATGAGAGCTACATGACGTGAAAAGAAAGTGATAAGTGTAATGAAATTTTAAATTATACATTTACATTATTATTTTACCAAATTAAATATTATTTAAAAAGTAAATTAATGGAATTCAAACAAAATCTTAAGAAAATTAAAAATATTACTAGGCATAATGAGCAAAATATGCCTTAAGCTTGCTTCTAAATCTTATTGCGCTATCGATCCTTCTTATATCGCGTGGCAGAGAATTCCACAACCGAATAGATTTAATAAAAAACTGCCGTTCCGAGGTTAAACAAGAACACCGGAGAGGAATCAACTGAGCAGATCTGATTGAGGAAGTAAACCTGATTTTTTCATAAAGATATATGGGTTGATGTGATAAGATAATGTTTGACAAGAGACTCAGAGCACGAAATTGTAAAAGGCTATCGAATGACATATTATACAAATAATTGGTATCGTTAGAAACATGAGAAAAACGTCGCAGTCCAAAAACATAACGCACTATGCTGTTAAAAGCAATTTGGAGTTTGCGTTTGGAGGCAAAACTACATTTGTAAAATATTTCACATCCATAAGTAAGGATGGGAACAGCAAGTGATTTTGCGAGAAGGCATCGGGTTTTAAAGGGGGTAAATGATTGTGTGGCCCATAAAGTGCGAAGTACACCATACGTCTTTCCAACCGATAAATTAATATGATTATCCCAGGTTAAGGTCCTATTAAACGTCACACCAAGATTCTTTACAGTTTCCACAAACATAATTTTGTCGCCATTAAGAAATATGGAAGGAAAGTAAGAAAGATCTAAAGACTTTCTAGAAATAACTATACAATTTGATTTTTTTGGGTTCAAAATAAGACTGCAATTAATTGACCGGCGCGATATTTCTGCAAGATCTTCATTCACACACGAAGCTCCATGCTCTATGAAGCCCAGTGGACAGCTCAAAACTAGTTGCACATCGTCAGCATACATATTAATCGAGCAGTGCTTGATAAGAGTGGGGAGCTCATTAATATATAAAGAGAAGAGAAGTGGCCCCAGGATAGATCCCTGTGGAACACCATTGGTTACAGACAGAAATTCAGAGAGATGATCATTCACTGACACTGCTTGTGTCCTATCTGTTAAATAAGACATTAAAAGTTTAACAGCGCATGGTGAGAAATTGAACAATAGAGACAGCTTGCGACACAAGGATTGATGGTTCACCATATCAAACGCCTTAGAAAAGTCAAGTAAGACCAAGAGAGATACCTGTCCCTCGTCAAGAGCATATCGTATTTCTTCGGCTACACCTATAACAGCAGTAGTACAACTGTGTTTCTTTCGAAATCCTGATTGTCTAGGGGAAAGTAGGCTATGTCTAGAAAGATGGTGATTTATTTGCTTTTGCAAAACCTTTTCAAAAGCCTTTGATAAAAAGGGGAGGATGGAAATCGGTCTAAATTCATTGCCTTTGGAAGTTTTGGGAACGGGTATAACTTTTGCTGACTTCCACTGCGAGGGGAATATACCTGTAGTAAGTATTGTATTAAACACATGAGTTATATACGGGAGAAGTACCGGCAATATTATTTTCAGGAATGAAGGATGTATTTCATCAAGTCCAACTGCCTTAGATTTAATGCCAATTATACTTTCGAGCACATCGATGCAGCTAACCGCAGTAAAACGAAAGATAGGGCAATGAGCAGGCAAGGAGAGATTACCAATTTCTGGAGTTGTTAATTGTTGGATATTATTAGTTGGCGGCGAAGATATGAACTGACGATTGAGAATATTAGGGTTCACTGACTCAAGATTCAAGCATTTAGGTTTTCCAATGCCAATATTACGCACGTTCTGCCACAAGAGTTTACCACTAAGGGAAACATTAAGCTGGCTAGAGTACATTCGCCTTTTAGCTGCTCTTATCTCAAAAACGACTTTGTTGCGAAGCGAACAGTAAATTATACGGTGTTCTGCCAAACGGTAGCGCTTCCAACGATTATATGCAAGATCACGTTGTTGCATAAGCCAACGAATTTCATGAGATATCCACGGTACAGCCGTGGGAAGTATAGTTTTAGTTCTCAATTGAACATGCGAGTTGAAGAGATGTAAAATGTGAGAGTTGAGAAATTGAACTTGGTCTTTGGGACAAGGAAGATAGTACAACGCACTCCAATTGATGCTTCTGACTTGTTCTTCAAGAAGAGGGTAATTAATATTTTTGAAATCTCTATATGAGAAAGTGCGGGGTGAGAACGTGAGATCAAAAGGTATAAAATATCATGTCTCGAAAAGGCAGGTGCCGACAACTGATCATAAAGAAGAACTTTGCTTTTAGGGCTGACGAGGAATAAATCCAGCAACGAAGATGAATTCTAAGAGAAATGAGTAGGTACAGTTGTGTTGATAGAGAATAAGTTGAGTGAACCCATTTCGTCGATGAGACTGTTCTCAATCAGGAGATTACTGTTGAAATCTCCGCACAAAATAATATCAGGGTAAAATGTAGATATAAGCTCAAGTTCGGTAATAAATGGCAACAAGTTAACGTTCTTGTTAGGTCGATAAGCAGTACCAACAAGAATCTTATTATTATTATTGGCAAGTTCGAGAAATAAAAATTCAATATCAGAGCCCGAAGGGGATACGTCAATTAGCTTACAGACAATCCCATCCCTAACATACATTGCAACTCCACCACCAACGCGACCAACCCTGTTACAACGAAAAATCCTATACCCACTAAGACTACACATAGCATCATTAAATTCATCCCTGAACCAAGTTTCAGACACACATATCACATCAACCAAAGAATTTTCAAACAGATCGCGGAACTCATCAATTTTAGGAAGAAGACTTTGTGCATTAATGTGACATACATGCAGTCCAACGCATTGTCCTCTGAAAACTTTAACCATAGTACTTAAACATACATCCATTTAAGAAAAATTATATTTATTATAAACGTACTCGAAAGATAATAGCGCAACAATATTTGTACAATGAGTAGAAGCAAGAATTTTGTTTTACTTAAGACTACAAAAAATAATAAATTGTTTAAAAAATTCAAATTAAAATAAAGATAAAGATAAGTTAATGTTGGCAAAATTATAAAATTTAAGTATCATCATTTAGGCTGGCTATGTTGTCTAGGTCTTCAATGTTGTTGATAACAACAGCAGTTTCGTCCAGTTTACTTTTGACATATACAGATCCATGCAAAGTATAAACAGAAGCTAGGTGTTTACTTTTTTTCAGCTTCAATGCGGCATGTAAGATTTGTTGACTGTGATGAGTTAAGCATTCGCGAAGGTGTATAGTCCCAGAAGAATTAATACCGACGTGATGTAAACAAAGTTCTTTTTTAGTTTCTTTGCAAAAAACACCTATCGATTTTAGAACATTGTTGCGTTCATACGGTGTCTTGAATTTTATAATAATCCCGGAATTTAAAGAGCTACCTTTCGGTTTGGTGCGAAAAATTTTGGCGAGAGTCGGTGGCTCACATTTAATCGAAGAGCAAAGTGAGTTAAAAATTGATTCGAGGTTTTCGCCTGCCAAGTGAGGGATACCAAAAAGTATGGCATCGGTGGCTACCATACGGTTTTCTTGTGTGAAAAGTGTTTTTTTGACTGCAGAAAGTTCGCCGGTAACACGCTCAAGATTTTGTTTGAGATCGGAAATATCAGAAGAGTTTTCGTTGATAATTGTCTTGGATACACTACATTTAGTGGTAACAGCTGTGAGTGAGGTTTTTACAATATATAGTTCTGATTTGAATTGAGTAATTTCCGTATTAGTATCGAGGAGTGCAGACTCAAGATTAACCACTTTGGTGTTTATTAGTTCAATTGTTCCACTCAATTCAGTGATTTGCTCATCGAGTTTTTTAGAAATATTTTCCTCTGTCTCAGTCAGTTTGGTTGAAAGTGTTGCTATTTCTTTTGATAAATAACTTATTAAAGACTCACTTTGTTTTCGTAGCATATCGTCCATTTTAGTTGAAGTAATGTTGTCTTCTTCGGAACAAGATGAATTAGGTGTTTTAATTCCTTTATCTCCTTCAGAGCACGTTGTTTTATTTTTGATTGTTTTTTGAGAATTTTTTGACACAGTGGGGGTGGGGGAGTCTGTTTTATTTCTTCTCAATCGAGCACTGAGAGCATCATTAGGTGAGCGAGACATCTTCGAACGAAATGGAAAAGCGAAATTGGCACACCAGAAATGACAGAGATATAATTATTTATTTATTTATAATTATGAAATTATGCACACGAAACTTTGACTTTTAATATATAGAATTAAAGACGTATATTAAAATTTAAACTTTAAAACTGGATTGAATAGTTTAGCGGCTTGTTTATATGAAGAAAAAGACACACAATTGCCAAGCGAAAAACACACGTCTAGACTGAAGCAATCATCATCTTACATCAGCATTTTATATTTCTAAATTTATGATTTATAAATTACTGTGTTCGATTTCAATAAAAATATATAAATAATTTTTTTCCATTTTTTTTTGTAGATATATAATGCCATCAGGGACGAAGCGTCCATATATTGAGTGGAATGAGTGCTTCCGTTGAACCATTTGAAAAAATCGTATCTAGCAAGGAATTAAATTCAAAATTCCAAATTGTATTAATATTTTTATTATATTATTTGTATCTATTAATGAATCTTCATTTACTTTGTAAATTACATTCCAACATCATTATGACAGCATTATTATCTTTTACTAAAATTACTAAAGCAAATCAAGATCTTTCTGGTTATTACAACTTAAAATGCCACACTGCAAACCAGCTGAGAATGCTCAACATCTCCATTATTTATAAATTATAATGCTCAATCTCATGAAAGTTCTTGCTAAAATGCTTAACAGCTATGCATTCCTTATTATCGCCTCCTTAACACAATTTCAAAATACCCTTCCACTCCAAGTCAACTGAAAATATACCTACAACATCACTCACCAATATTCACAAAATGCTCAAACAACAATAGGTGCGTTTTATTATTCACAAATCTATCTGGATCCGGATCTGGATCTTCCCTTGAAAATAAAACGATACGGATCTTAGTGACAGCAGTGTTATAAGCCCGTCTCTTTTTATCATTGGGTTTGTAAATTTTAAATTATTTCTTGTCTCTTTTCTTTACACTGTAGTTTACACTACCTTACCATAAAAGGCCATCTACTCGCCAGTGTAATAACTAATTTTTGGATCTTTGAAATAGATCCCGATAGAAAACAGGATCCCAAATTGTTTTTGTAATACATGTTAAAACTTAATCCAGATCCGGATCCAGATAGATTTGTGAATAATAAAACGCACCTAATGATTCTCAAACAATATATAGAATGCACAACAGCTGGGCATTCTATTATTTCTCATACTTAACTTAGATCTCAACCCAAAGTCAAAATAATTTTGTCTCGTTTCTTGCCTTTTGCCCAATGTGTGAAGAATGAGTTGAGTGAATGCATTACGAGAATTTCCTACAAGAGATAGATAGAAAAACAAAGATGTATCTATTGAGTTGCTTATTGTCTCAAACTGATACTGAGTTTAATTTCATGGACAAAAGGGGTAGAAAAGTTTTATTTTAATGTAATGTGTGTGCAAATTTAGGTGCAATTCATAACTATCAGAAAACAAACAAATATGAATTTAAAAGGTGGTATAGTTTCTTAATTATTTTCGTGGCGATAAAAACAATCCACCTGTTTTCTGTTTATTTTTTGTTATTATAAAAAAAAGTTGTCAAAAATTGTATTTCTAATATTCATATCTGAGGTTTCTTGACATTCCAGCAGAAATATAACTAAAGGTTATTTTCAATTATGAAAACTTAAAATCAAAAAAAACTTCAAGGAATCTTAAGATTTTTAATATCCCGTAATAATGGCATCTGTAGAGAAATCATATTCATGTTTTAAGGGAATTAAATATTTTTTTAGAAATAAATGTGGACAAGAAAGGTTAGGCATCTACTCGTAGCTTAGTTCTCATCAAATCGTACTTAGATAATGTTGCCTTAAAAGAAAAAGGATAAATCTTTGCGCAAGGCATTAAGCTCTTTTTTTTTTTAATTAGACTTTACTGTAATATATTATTTATGTATATTATTTTATGTGTATTATCATTGAGTGGAATTTAAAAGGTTGGATCTTAAAGGTCTTTCAGTTTTGGTTTTATGTTCAGTGCTTCCGCTATCGAAAAAGTCACGCCTCGTGCCTGAATGCCATATAGCATTCCACCATTTTGAATTTGTTCATTTTTAATAAATTTTCAAGTACATGCCCTAATAATATCAAAACAAAATTTTTCAAGCAACTATCAAAGTGACTTCATTTTTGATAAGTTTTTTCGTATGACATGACGCCATCTTAGGTCGGCCATTTTGAATTTGCTGATTCTGATAACAGATTCGTAATCAGCGACCACAAAAAACCCTATATACCAATTTGTGGATCATTCTCTACGTTTTTAGACTTTTGGCCGCACAAAGCGGCTTTCGGCCGCACTGTGATGCTCTTCAATCGTGTAGCTTGCCGAAATCATAGTGACATCAGTGCTACCTTACAATAAAAAGTCTTCTACACGCCAAATTAAGAACTAATTAATAATCCAGATAAATGTGTATCGTAAATCTTCGAGATTTGAAGAAGATTTATGGTAAATCCACTTAAATCCAAGGTTATCTCTAAGTGAAAACGTAGTATCTTTGTATATAAAACTTATATTACTATCAAGAAGACGAAAGATTGTGGCGACATTTTAAGACTAGGGACTGCAATTGCTAGATTTGTCTTTGCTAAATTTAATAATAAAATATTCTCTTTTTTACTTTTCACTTAAGCAGATTTAAAAATTACATTCCATAAAAATTCCATCACCATTTAATGCTAAAAACAATATTGTTCTTATCTTTTGGACTTGCCTTGAAACGAGTTAAATAAAACAACGATTGAATAACACAAAAATAATTTATTGAAAAACGAAAACTATCAAATTTTTGTTCTGTTCGATTCAATTTTTTTTCACTTAAGAGAGTTTTTTTTAATGAAAAATATTAAAAATTAACTAAAAATATGTTTCAGTTATCCGGGGTTTTCACTCAAGCGAGTTTCACTTAAGCGGACTGTTTTAAGGGAAATTGGTCGGAAAATACTTGGGGATGAAAAAAGTGTTTCAGCTAAGCGGGTTTCTCTTAAGCGGGTTTTACTGTAATTGTTAACTTCCCATAGGGAGTTATTGTAATCTGTCCGATTTGTCAAATTGGAATTTTCGACATTTCTCGACGTTTCAAGGTCCCTAGAGGCTATATCAATCATTTTTAGAGAGATGTCTGTGTGTGTGTGTGTACGTACGTTCGTACGTTCGTACGTTCGTACGTTCGTACGTTCGTACGTCCGTACGTTCTGGTACCATTTTTCGTCGTCGATATCTCAAGAACGAGTAAAGATATCGACTTCAAATAAATTTTGTTTAGTAGATAAAAACTTCGAAAGAGGCTGAAAGGGCGTTTATTAAAATTCAGTGGTTAGTTTCAAATATCTCACGAAGAAATAATGCAATTGATTTCAAATAAAATTTAATGTACTCATTATAAGGTCATACAGATTTGGTATGAATTTGGAAAAAAATGAACATACCGTTATTTTTTTAAATAAAAAAAAACTGAAAAAAAAATTCATAGCCCAGATATTCTAAGAACGGAAAACAATTTAAAACTCAAAATAATTTTATTTTACGAAAAATAATGTGTTTGACAACTGGTGAAAATTTCAAAAAAAATCAGTTTACAGTTTTTTTACAAAAAATAAAAAACTATAAAATTCTATTGAAAATTGGTAAAAATTGTTTTTTCGACTCAAATTTCTCGAGAACTAGTAGTGATATTGACTTCTAATTTAGTTTATTTTATACATAGTAAAATTTTGTACAATTGGTAAAATGTTGACAAATATTAAATTAATAGTTTTTTTTTTTAAACAAATGGGAAGTTTTCAGTGTGGGTTGCACCTTTGTATATACACTCTATAGTATTTTCATGAAACCTTAATTTAAGAGGACATCTATCGTCGGCCTGACAACTATTTCAGGATATTTCAGAGTGCAAAACTATTCAAAATTTTAAATAAATGGCGGCTATAAAATAAAGGGGATCAAAAAAGGACTTTTTCTTGTGTGGATGATTTTTGTTTATCTTTCTATACCTTTGTGTATAGATATTCAATACGTGGTGTATGGTAAGAAGTGAGACGTGAGGGATGAGAGATTGCTTTAGTTTTGTTTTTGTAAATTTGGTTATGAAGATTTTTTTGTTGAGGTTCTTGACCTACCTTTTATTATGTGTATGTTTTTGTTGTTTTGTTCTGGTAGCTGGTGTTTGATGATTTTTTTCAGTTGTGAAGAAAATCTTATTTTAGCTTTCAGTATTTTATTAGGTAGGTACCTATACTATTGTGTTTTTTTTTTGCTTTGTACGCGTGCGTATGTAGGTATTTACTTGGGAGATGGGGTTATCATTCATCGCGTTCTCGATGGCAAGGATTTTTTTTAGTCATCTGAGAATTTTTGTAGGTCAGAAAAATATATCAAGCAAGGTTTCAAATAAGAGTTTTGTTTGAAGGATTTCTCTGTTTTCATTTAAGGGTGAAGAATATATGTACATACAGGTATTTTTGTAATTTTTGTGATGAAATGGTAGACTTGTTGGCCTCTGAATGTACATTTGTATTGTACGTGTGACATAGGTAGGTAGGTACAATATGGCATTTTATGCATTTGTAAACAAAATCGAAGTCGATATTTTAATCAGTCTTAACATAACGACTTTTACTTGCAACTTATGGGTACTATAAAGTAAGTTACACATTCGTAAAAAATCGAACTAGGATTTTGATCAAAGTTGATATACCTACCTAACGATGATAGGAAAGACGAAAAAAGTGGGTCTTGTAATTCTGTGTCTGTTCGACTACAGCCTAACCGGCTCGGGCGATTTTCTTGAAGCATCGTAGCCGTAGGTAGGTATACCTATATACCTACTATTTTTAAAATTGTCAATTTTTTTAATTTTTAAATAACGATTTGAGAAATTTGGAATTAGGTACTTTGATATATTGTTTGTTGTGAATAAATTGTCTAGGTATATAATGTGTGTATTATGATTTCAATGTTGTTATGTCGAAATATGTTAGGTACCTACCTATACTGTGAGCGTCAAAAGAAATTGTACACCTATGAACTGCATTTTTAAAGTCCTGTTAAAGCAAGGGGTTTCGATCTTTTAGTAAAATACTTATTTTTTAAGGTAGTTTATTTTCATTGAATTGCCATATAAAAGTTAACAGAAAATAATGAAGTAAAAATACAATAAAAAAATTAAAAAAATATTTCAATTTTTAAGCGTCAAAAGAAACTGTACAACTCGCCACACATACTGTGCAACTTTCCGCTTATCGGGAAAACAACCGTAAATTAATTTTGTTTTCTTTACAACTCATAACTAATTGATTAAAAGTATTATTGATTTCATTTCCATCGAAAGTTGCTTGTTGCTTAAATTGTTTTTTTAAATTACTTCAAAATGGGTAAACAAAGTGGAGTAGAATCACGACAACTTATTATTAAATTAAGAAAGGAAGGAAAATCTTACTGCGAAATAGCCAAAACAGTGAGCAGATGCCTTAACACGGTAAACAAAGTTTTGGACAAATTTCAAAAGTTCAAGGATGTAAAAGATCGACCTCATTCCGGAAGGCCAAAAAAGCTGTCCGTAAGAGATGAACGTGCTTTTGTCAGGGAAGTATGAAAAAATCCCGCGTGTAGTGCAGTAAAGATTGCTGAAGATATTACCCAATCTTCTGGAGTCAACGTTAGCGCGAACACTACTCGGCGGACGCCCATAGTAGCGGGCTATATGGAAGAATTCCTTGCAAAAAGCCATACATTTCTGAAAAAATCTGAAGCGAAGACTTCTTTTTATCAAGAAGTATCAAAAAGAAAGTTCTTCATTCTGGGGAAATGTTCTCTTTAGTGACGAGAGCAAATTTGAGATTTTTGGTTCAAAAAAACAACCAAAAATATGGAGAAAGAAAAAAACTGACTTTTAACAAAAAAATTTAAATTCAACAATTAAGCACGGAGGCGGTTCGATAATGGTCTGCGTATAGCGTCATATGGAGTTGGGAACCTCGTCTTTATTGACAGTACAATGGGAAAAAAAGATTATCTTAATATTTTAAGAGACATTTTGACAAGTAGTGTTGTGAAACTGGTTTTAATTGATTCATGGGTTTTCAAACAAGGCAACGATCCCAAGCACACATCGAAAATAGTCAAGGAATGATTACTTTACCGTACATCTAAGCAACTGGATCACCCTCCGCAATCCCCAGACTTAAACTCCATTGAACATTTGTGGGAGTATCTGGATAAGCAGATCCGTAAGAGGAACATTTCAAACAGAGAGTCACTAAAGTCAATTCTAGTTGAATAGTGGCAAAAAATGCCAACCAAATTGACAAGGAAGCTAGTAGAGTCAATGCTCAGACCCATTGATGCTGTTTTAAAGGCGAAAGGGATGCAGACAAAGTACTAGTTTTAAGTTTTTTACTTTAATTGAATAATGTACAGTTTCTTTTGACGCTTAAAAATTGAAATATTTTTTAAATTTTTTTATTGTATTTTTACTTCATTATTTTCTGTTAACTTCTATATGGCAATTCATTGAAAATAAACTACCTTAAAAAATAACATAAGTATTTTACTAAAAGATCGAACTCCCTTGCTTTAACAGGGCTGTAAAAATGCAGTTCATAGGTGTACAATTTCTTTTGACGCTCACAGTATATCACTTTGGTCTAGAACTGTATTTGTTCTGTGTTTGCTCTTTTTATAATCACTTGTTTTTTGGTTATTTTCAAACGTTCTGAAGAAGTTTTTTTCTTATACCAACCAAATATTTAATGATTATTTTTTCTGATGACTTTTACAAGGTAGGGAAGTTATACCTACCTTGTTTTGCACTTTCAACCGTGAATTGAAATTAAGAATGATAAATTTAAATTGACTTCATTTGGTTGAAGAATTAAAAATAATTTATTTACATACATATTTTTGACTCGATTTTAGTTGTATCTTTATGTTAATTTTGGAGTGCAAAAGTGCAATAAAGTACAAAACTGAAATGAAATAAAGCCCAAAGAGAATAACACAAGAAATGAAAATACAAAATTTTATCTTAAAAGTTGGAATTAAACTTTTTAATTAAATAATGAAAACTTCAGAACGACCAGCTCGATTGAAGGGTATCTATCATATAGCTATTTGTGCTCAAAACTTCAAAAAAAAGGAAACTTTTTCAAATTGTTGGACATTCTAAGAGTGTGCAAAATCTCAAAAGATGAAAGGCGCCATTCAGATGTATACGTACCAAAACAGTCTAGATGCTTAAAGGAAGATTTAGTGAAGTTTGCTTAGAAAAGCAACTGGAAGGCAAAATTAATTTGCAACAAAGTATTAATCAACTCTCCTTAAGAAATTGAAGCCAACTGAATTTATCGAACCTGTAGCAGATAGTGGAAAAGGTTAATAATAATTATGGTATATTTACCATTTAAGAAAATTGACTGAAATTTCTTTTTATTTTTTTGTTTTTGTTCCTAGTTTATTTTTTATTGTTAGTTTTGTGTTACTCTTTTTCGAAACAATTTGTTATTACAAAATAATAGATTTTGTTTTTTTTCTTGTAAAAACTTTAAAAAATTGAGTTTTTGCACTCTTCAAAATTTTGTTTTGGGCTTTATTACATAGGACTTTATTTCATGGCACCTAATAATTACCTGGTTAAGGAGAGATTCTAAGGGCGTGGTCCTTTTCTTTACCCCCACCTGAGGTATAATCCCACCACCAGGCCCGTAGGAGCATGTGGCTCCTTGCAAATCTAGTAGATGAGTTCGACAGGTCAGTGTTTTTTGTATATATATGTCTATTTGTTTAGTTAGTATTGCTGATTAAGTTCAAGGAACTGTTCCTCTTCTCAAGAAGATTTTACCAATTTTAGAGAAAGCATTTAGCTCCATCACCTCACGCTCATTTTCACCAGAGGAGTGGCAATCGCAATATAGGCGAAGTGCCCAGCCCATTCTTCGTTTCTTGGTCACTATCGTCTGTGACCATTTTTGGTTTACATATAAATAGTCATAAATGGGTTAAAATGCACCAAGTCCATTTTCAATTGCAAGCTAACAGCCCATACATGGTTTATTATGCTCTAAAGACCATTTAAGGCAAGATGTACCTGGAGTCTCGGACTGTTGGACCAATTGTCAGAGAAGATTTTATGGTTGACATGTCTGAGTACAGTTGCTGTGAGATGAGTAACCCCATTTCCACCAACACTCAAATCAGGAGCGCCCTCAGGAGTCAGGACGAGTGTTACTTTGATCACTTGCAAATATTTCCAAATCAGAACTTAATGCAGATACCCCAGTCAAGACTTAATTTTTGTATCTCCAATTATGAGATTTTGAGGGATTGTATTGTTTTAGGCCACTTCAAACTTGAGTTGTAACTATTTGCTGATAAACTGCTGTTTGAATACATGAAAATTATAATTCCAATTTATTTTAACTAATTCTTAGTATGGTAGGTATTTCAGGCCTAGATTTTTCTTTGATCTTTTTTTTCTGTCTTCGGTAGATTTGATTTGGGTTCGTCATCGGAACAATCACTATCTGTCGAACTAACCTGTTTATATTAAAAAAATTTATAAAAAAAATCGAACTTTTTTCACTGAAATGAACTTGACACTTGATCTTTCAACAACGAGCTTATTGGAGAATGACGAAGCCCTCGCAGGAAAAAAAAAACAGATTATCATAGTAAAATAGACCTGGTATATTTATTTCTAAATTGCAGTTTTTCAAAATAGTGTTGTTATAGGAGAAATAAATGATTTTGAATTTGGAAACCCAGATATGGTTTTTTTATTGGGTAAAGGGTTCCAATCCGTTTTGAGATTGAACAATAAAACCAAATAAAAATCAAGTAGGTACCTACATCATTTTCTTCCAAAATTATTTGTGACCTGTTTCAGTAGAATGTTTTGTCATTTTTAAGTTATATTTTGAGTTTTTAGAAATTTTATTAATTATCTTCACAATATAGAGGAAGTTGGGGTATTGTGGTATACATATTTGTTATTTTGACTTAACAGAAAAAGTTATGAGACAAATGATCCTAAATTTGGTAGATTTTACCAAAAACATATAAGCTACCAAGTGATTTCTTTTTGTCGATTTCTAATAATAACTAGCAAAGATTTAGACAAAATATTAATATAACCTCTAAATCGTCACTTTTAAAAGTTAAAGGGTAATCTGGTACACTATGCTGTCTATTGTGGTATACTTTACCACATTACCCAGTAGATTTTTTAAATGTGTGTGAAATCTCAAATTTCCTATTTTTTCATTACTTACAGTATTATTCCATGTCCTTTGAATCTCATTTTCTTACTTCAACTGTTTAGACATTTTAACAACTGTTTAGACATTTTAGAAAAAAACACAAATAGCCACAAAAATAAATAAACTTTTATGATGGGTAAAGTGGTATACCACCACAGTAACCACGGCTAGTATACCACATTAGCCGAAACTGTATATTTTTACAAAAATAAATAATAAAATATAAAATAAATACCTTTGAACAAAACTAACAGTTGTTTTTCGTAGATGATTAATTAAGTTTTGCAAAGAATTTATAAAGTAGCTTGAAACACAACTTTTGAGAGCACACAAACACTTTTTGTTTAACCCAAAAAAAAACTCAACTTCACGCAATAACCCTTCTCAAATATTTGCTTGAGATATACGAAGATTTTTGACTTGATTGAACACGAGTACTTAGTTTTATTTATATTACCGTCCGCTAAGGCAAAAACTGTTGAAGAAACATGCTTAGTTTTTGAGTAAACTGCCTATACCACATTACCCGCCTATACCACATTACCCCAAATTACTCTACCTATTTTGAAAGTTGATAGCAATGGACATTTGTGGAAGAGCAGATTGGTCTTTAAGGCCAATTTTCTTTATGAATCTTCAGTTCTTCAGTGAGATAAACATTTTGGAATTGTTGGAAGTGTATGTTGTCCTAATACTTTTGTTTTCAAATTCGTTTATAATTTTTGGACTGAATAAATCCTTACAATAACTATTGTTACAAACTTATGGTTTGTTGTTAGAGTCATTTTCCAAAATGGCATACCGTCCCCTTTCTGCGTTAACCTCGTATCTACAAAAACACAATTTTTCAGGAAACGAAAAAAACGTGTAGTTTCCGTCAATGGAACCTAATAACGAAACTTTATATGTTTTCTATTTATATTTTACAGTTGTTAGTATATGCTAGTTTTAATTTTGCTAGGACATCACAAAAGTACTTGTTTTAACTGTTTTTGTTACATACGAGTATCCGTCTCTTATGTTTTGATTTACCGAAATGCAGATACGAGGTTCTTTTTCTTATTTAAAATAAATTTAAATAATTGAAAATTTAAACTCAAGGTTAGAAAAATAGCTGAAGCATAAAAAAATACACAGATTAAACTGAAATACTGTTGTTTTAATTCATACAAAATCTTATATCTAAAATATATTAAATTTTAAAATTATTTGAAAAGCGAATTCAATGTTTGATGAAATGGTTTGTTAAATTAAATATATCATCATACAACTCAAAGGATATGTTATTTAAATACATATGTATGTTATTTATGTACATAATTTATAAGCATGTATGTATTTACAAGTAGCTTATGAACTAAAAATATATTCAATAAAAGTAACAGATTTTATTCATAAAAAAGGGAACAAAATTAAATCTCAAAATCTTTCTATTCTTTATTAGAATTAAATTTAAGGTTATCATAAAAGCCGTGATAATCTTTTGGAAGTAGTTTCTTTAAACTCTGTAAGTCGTTATATTTTTTTAACGGCAAAGGTATGGAATTTTCATAAAGTGATTTTAAAATAGTTTTTGAAATAACTATTTTCGCTTTCCTTTGCGGAGATAATATCCAATCATTGGCGAAATCAAGTTTATAATACATACCCGTGGAATCATATCTTATGCATTTAACATCTGTTACCTCCGGATCACCCGTTTTAAAGCCTGGTCTAATGGATTTATAGAAACTAATTTTGGAAAAGTTTTAAAATAAAGTATAGTCTAAGACGTTACTTTATAGGGTTCGGGGAATCTTCTTGCCTCTGTTATGATTCTAACAAAATCAGCTGAAACGTACATTTCTTTTGACTTCTTTTTTCTTTCGATGGTTGAATGGACAGAATCACATTCCATCTGGGTATGTCCAACCGTCAAATACTTTTGATAAATCGTCGTATTATGTTTTATCGCCACGAATTGTAGAAGATTAGCTAAGTTGACGTTTCGATTTTGTGCGCTACATCCATCGCTAAACAGGACTGTTGGAACACTAAGATCACAAACATTTTCCAAAACATGAAAAACACATGAAGCAAAAACATTAGAATCCATTCCACCTTCTCCTTCGTGCCATACGTAGCAATGAACTTCTGATGTTTTCAAATTGAAAAAAGTAAACTGATGCACAGCGAGCTTTTGCTTAAAGTATGTAGCTGATGAAGCTATGAAAGGTACCGATTGGACAGCTTGAACGTCCAAAGTATAAGCATTTATTTCATTTTTAACGCTTTTTCTTTGTCATTATCTTTTTCCAACCTTGCTTTATTTTTGTTGCTAACATGTTCACTATATATGTATGTCTTGGTCAATGTTTCCGTTCTTAAAACTATAGCATACATCACATTGATCTGTTTTTGGCTAATACAATCCAATGTTAGAAGAATGTGCTGTCTTCAAAATGGATAAATACCATGATCTTTCATTATTTGTCCTTCGCAAACTGTTCATACATTCTGTAAACATCTTTAAAAGATGTGTAGCTGAAATCAAAATATTGTTTGTCAATTTTTTGCCTACAATCGTGAGACTCAAGCTTAGGTAGGCCCGCTAAAAAATCTTTGACATGTTCTTTTTTTTAAGTTGATAGCGGATTTTTTCTTTTTCGACTTTTCTGTTTGAAAAGGAATTCCAAAGTCATTGGTTGCTAAAACCCAATTTCGTACCGTCCATTCTCCCAAATTAAATGTATTTAAAAACATTTTTTGCAGACTGGTAAAGCAATATTTTCAACTTTTAACTTATATTTTAAAGTTGAATTCCGTCTTGAATTATCACCACCTGTACGGCGAGCTATGGACTGCTTTTCTACAAGAGCTCCAATCATCACTTTTGCTTGCTCATTTTACACTTAGCGGAATCACAACGAGGCTTGAGCCCACGTTTTTGTCCTTTTTGTTTCCCGACTATCTTTCCTTTTTCTTTTTTAACACTATAGTATTGCTTTCCTTTTTTGCCGTGCTTTTGCGACTATATTCTTCTTCCATTTCTCCGGTCTACCCTGTCCTTTCTTCCTTCTTTTTTTAGAAATAAGACCGAAATTTTCATCTAGATCAAGGCTTCTGCGATTAGACCTGTTACAATCAACAAAGGAAGATTTTGATGAGGGTTGACAACAGCTTGATAAATCAGAAGTAATGGAATCTTGATTATCGTTTGTTTCAATAAATAGTCCGGTCTGATCATCAAGGATGAAGCCTTCGTGTTCGTAGTCTAATGTAGGAATATTGTCTTCGACTTCACATTCGATAAACTTCAGTTTACCTTTTGTTTCATCTAACACCAAAACATGTTTATTTAAAATTGCTGGTTTAGAAGAGCCTAGTTCAGTAATATTATTATTTTTGTTAAAGTTTAAAATTTATTGTTAAGACTTTTAATTTAACACGATAACGAGAACATTTTGAAGAGTATTTATATAAAAAAAAGAGATTAATTTACATACATACACATATTATTTACCGATCCATATTGTGTTTTTTATTTTATATTTTTATTAAATTTATAACCTTAATACTAAGCCAAATCCAATATATATAAAACTGATGCTCAAAAAGCTTGCGCCAGATACAAAGCTTAAATTCACTCTAAAGGTACCTAATTAATAATAATATTATCTGCCTCAAAGCTAAATCTGAATAATGGTACTTTTGACTTGTCGTTAACTGTGTAAAAAAGATTAACAATGAAGAAACTAAGGCCTCACCAAGTACATACGAGGTTCTCATCGAAACTTAACAACATGAGAGTAGTTACGAGGAAAAAGAATTAACGGTAAAATAGATTAGATGAATCATTTTAACATTCAGACTTAGCTCTATTATTTTGTGAGCCCTAGAGAGTGTTTTTATATAAAAAAACGAATTTGCCGAAAAATGTAGTTACGAGGTTAACGCAGAAAGGGGACGATACGTATCTCGATTTCTCATTATATCATTCATAATATGGATGTTTCGAAATTGCAACAGTCTGTAGTGACCGCTGTATATAAATTCACAACTACATAGGTACTTACTACTCGTACAACTGACATAAAATACATATACATACTTATCCTACTTATCCTATTTCTATAGCTCTGAAGTTCATTTGATTGATGGTGGTTCTAGCTTGTGGTCGTGGTCTTACCTTTTAATTATTATCAACTATCATCAAACCAAATTGTTAAAAGTTAAAAATTAAATTAAATGATGTGATTAATTAGTTTAAGTTATTTATGAATATTAATAAATGAAAATTACAAAACTTAATAACGCATCAAGTGACATTATCTTTATGCGCTGCGATTATACACATTTCGGGATGTCTTTTCAGAAATTTGTTTGCACTACAAGATATTTTATTTACATATTTATCAGCCCAGAAAAATCAACAACAAATTAAAGGAACAAAAGTATTTATCTTCTACTATCATCATATACTTTGAACTGATCCTTTTGAAAGTATGAGTATGAGTTTCAAAAAAAAAAATAATTTTTCTATCATATTTTCCATTCAATTTGATTAAAAATTATTAAAATTTCAGCTTAAATTTTGTTCATATGTACAGTACAATTTTTTATATTAAAAGATATGCGGATATCTCAAAATATATGTATATAGATATATATAGACATAGGTACCTCATATTCCACTCACCCGATAAAAAAATACAGATTTAGTAATTTTGTTATAGTTTTTTTTTAAGTCCACAAACCATATCCTTTATTGAAATTGATTCGCCTCAAAAAAAACTTTTTGTTATTTCGATTTCATTTTTTCCAATATAAACAATAGCTTTTTTTGGCCAGTTTTAAAAGCAATTTAAAACCAACAAATACATACACATAAGTACATATGCATCTGTGCATATAGTACATGCACATATTTACATAAGTTTACATTTATATTACTGTACTGTATACTTTCACTCAACAATTCTCTTATACTATACTTTCCTCTCATCGGTATTACTTTTAGCTTAATATATTTGAGATGATTTCTACTTAGAGATTAAGACAAGATTGTTAGTATGTAAGATCAGTTAATAAATAGCATTGAATGAAGTAAGTCGGGTGTTTAACTCTAATGTTGGACGACATAACAAGTTGGCGACGAGGACAAACGGAATTTATATACAGAATATATTATATAAAGAAATATATAGTTTAATCTAAAGTAAAAGAAAACGCGTGTTCTTACAGAAATAATACGGTGAAAATGGCACATATAATCGGAAAATTAGAAGAATTCGAGCCAGGTGATGATTTTGAATCATATGAAGATCGGCTTCGAATTTATTTTACAATTAATGAAGTCAAAGAAGATAGAAAACCACTAATTTTACTGAGTTTAATTGGGAAAAATTCTTTTAAAGTGCTCAAGTCCATAGTTCAACCGAAAGAACCAGCTTCAATGAAATATGAAGAATTAATCGAAGTGTTAAAACGTCATTTTGAACCACGTTTAAATATCAGAGCTGAACGGTACAAATTTAATAAAGCGGTACAGCGGGATGGGGAATCTGTAACGGAGTTCATCATACGACTTAAGGCATTAGCGCAAACATGTGCTTTTGGTGATTTCCTTAAATCGATTGAAGCAATTGAACTATCGTCCACTTCGAAATGCTGCGAAAAATGGATAAAACCGAAGCCTGTTATTCCTGTCAATTTAAAGTCGAATGCAATAGATGATGCCTTAGTTGATCGCTTCATTGCAGGCATACGTAATGGGGAAATCCAACGTGCGCTATTGAACGATGAGTCTTTGAATTTTGAAAAGGCATATAATATTGCATTAACCATGGAAATGTCACAAAAAGAGTCCAAAACATTGAATCAAGGTCCATTACCGGAATTCGCCGTACGAGAAGTCACCTCTGGGTTGAACACCAAAGGAAGCAAATATAATCGAGGTCAAAACAATAGGTCAAATACATTCAATGCTGGGGGCAGGCAAAACCATCAACAGAAGCCGGGGGATGGAGTCAGAAGGTATGGAAAATGTTTTCGTTGCGGGCGGTTGCATGATCCAAAGCACTGTCCAGCTGCTGAATGGACGTGTTTTAACTGTAATGTCAAAGGTCATACGTCGGTAGTCTGTACAAGGTCAAAGAAAAGAATTAATATGATACAGATCATTAATGCAGTCGAGTCTAGAGGTGAAGTAAAAACTGTTCTAGTAGAAGGTGTCAAACTGGAAATGGAAATCGATACCGGAGCATGTTCGTCATTGATAAGTTATGAAGATTTTAACCAAAAATTTGCTCATTTAAAATTATATAAAACTGAAGATAAACTTATTACAGTTACAGGTGAATCGATCAGTGTGAAGGGAAAGATCAATGTCCGAGTGAGCTACAGAAATGAAGAACGGATAATGGGATTGGTAGTTATAGATAGCGTTCGCCCATTTACACCTCTAATGGGTAGATCATGGCTAAACATTCTAGTTCCGAGTTGGAAGGATCACATTTTTGGTAGCTCTGAATGTCAAGTTAGTAATGTAAGTGAAATTTTTTTAGATTTCATTAGACACAAATATCCAAATGTAAATTCAACTCAGCCAAGTCATTATATAAAGGGTTTTAAGGCTTCAATTCTCTTGAAGCAGGATACAGTGCCCATATTTCATAAAGCGTATCCAGTACCCCTACGAATAAAAGACCAAGTCGGAAATGAGCTAGATCGTCTTGTAAAAAATGGAATTTTAGTTGCTGTCAAGTCAAGTGCTTGGGCTAGTCCCATAGTATGTGTACCAAAGGTTTCAGGTGAAATACGTATATGTATGGATTGTCGGGTTACTGTAAATAAGTTTATTGTCACGGAACACTATCCTTTGCCTTTTATTGAGGAAATTTTTGCCAGTTTGGCAAATTGTTATATTTTGTGTACATTAGATTTGTCCGGTGCTTATCAACAACTGTTAGTTGACGAAAACTGTCAAGAATATTTAGTGATCAACACTCACAAAGGTCTTTTTAAATACACTCGATTACCTTATGGGCTTAGTAGTGCTCCGTCTGCTTTCCAATCGATTATCGACCAAATTTTGAAAAATTTGGAAAACGTTTTCTGTTTCATAGACGATATAATTATTGGTGGAAAGGATAAAGAAGACTGTCGTTTAAAATGCTTGGAAGTTTTTAGTCGCCTAAACGAACATAACGTTCAAATTAATGCAAGCAAATGCAAATTTTTCCAGTCATCAGTTTCTTATTTAGGTCATGTTCTGTCAAACGGTAAAGTCTATCCGAATAATGAGAAATTGAGAGCCATTCTTGAGGCACCAACACCACAAAACGTGCAACAACTACAGTCATACCTAGGTTTGTTTAATTATTACGGTCGGTTTATACCAAATTTGTCGCATCACTTAAAGGAACTCTATAGTTTGCTCAGAAAAAATGTCAAATTTCAATGGGTGCAGTCATGTAAAGAAGCGTTTCAAAAAAGCAAGTCTTTAATTTCGAAGCATAATGTATTAGAATTATATGATCCCGACAAACCCATAGTTATTGCGTCAGACGCTAGTCCGTATGGGGTCGGCGCAGTCATGTCACATATCATAAACGGTGTTGAAAAGCCTATCATGTTCGTGTCTAGTTCTCTTTCAGATGCGGAAAAAAAAATATTCACAATTACACAGAGAAGCTTTAGCAATTGTATTTGCAGTAAAAAGATATCATAAATATATTTTTGGGAAAAGTTTTAAGATATATACGGACCATCAAGCGTTGAAAGAAATTTTTCATCCCCGAAAGGGAACTTCTGGAGTAGCTGCAGCTAGATTGCAACGATGGGCGGTGTTTCTTTCGATGTATGACTATACCGTAGAATATAGAAAAAGTTCGTTAATGTGTCATGCTGATGCACTATCGCGACTTCCGTTAACTGAGAGCACAAATATTGAAGTAGTGAGCCTTATTCACTCTGTGACTATACCAGTTTCTAGTGAAAGTTTCAAAGTTGACATAGAAATGGTCACAAAGGAAATGAAAGAAGATACTTTTTTGAATTCAATCCACAACTTCGTCTTAAATAACAAATGGCCTAAAGAAATTGGTCCAGAATTGCAACCTTATTACAGAAAACGTAATAGTTTGTCAACCGAAAATAATTGTTTATTCTATGGTGATCGGATAGTAATTCCAAAGTCTTTACAGTCAAACGTTCTGAAGCTGTTGCACAGTATGAACCACTCGGGAGTAATTAAAATGAAAATTTTAGCCCGTTCATACATGTGGTGGGAGAAAATTGATAATGATATCGATACATTCGTAAAACAGTGTCTTTTTTGTCAAAAAACAATGAATGTTCCCAAAGAAGTAGTGACAACATCATGGCCAACTGCTAAACATCCGTTTGAACGTATACATATAGATTTTTTCTATTTTTCTAAATTCCAATTTTTAATTCTGGTCGATTCTTTTAGTAAATTTTGCGAAGTAATTTTGATAAAAAATAATACTGCGACAAACTTAATAAATATTTTAAAAAAGTTTTTTTCAATTTTCGGTATACCAAATGAAATAGTGTCAGACAATGGACCACCTTTTGGTTCATATGAGTTTAAAGATTTTTGCAATACATTTAACATCAAAATAACAAAGTCGCCCCCCTATCATCCTCAAAGTAATGGCTTGGCAGAGAGAAATGTTCAAACCACAAAGAAAGTATTAAAAAAATATTTAATGGAAAATGAAAAGCTTGACATTCAAGAGTTAATTACCAAGTTTTTATTTAATCAAAGAAATATTCCGCATTCTAAAACTGGAAAAAGCCCATCGGAATTGATTTTTTCCTATAAACCAAAGATTCTGTTAGATAACATAAATGAAAAAAATGCGAAATAAAATTATCAAGAAATCTGTAAATAATAACGAAAATTCGAAGAAATGTGAATTGATATCGAAAAATATGAAAACTAAAAATTATGAAAATGAATTCAAAATATTAGATAAAGTAATGTATTTCAATCATTTTAAAAATGAATATGCTAAATGGATTCCTTCAGTTGTTATGAAAATTATAAGCCCAGTAACCTTATTAATTAAAGTAGGAGATAACATAAGATTTGTTCAGAAAAATCAAATAAAAATGTCAACTCTGGAAGATAAATATCATCCAAAAGTAGACAATTGTATTATATCGGAAAAAACAAAGAATCTAAATTCCAATATAGAAATAGATGGAAATGAAAAAATAATTTCTCAGAAAACAAATGAAAAACAAGAAATTAATAATAAATATAAATCTAATAGTGAGCCTATTCGAAGGTCAGAAAGAAAAAAGAAATGTGTATACAAATATAAGTTTTAATTTTTTTTTGTTAAGAGGGGGAAAGTTGTACTGTATACTTTCACTCAACAATTCTCTTATACTATACTTTCCTCTCATCGGTATTACTTTTAGCTTAATATATTTGAGATGATTTCTACTTAGAGATTAAGACAAGATTGTTAGTATGTAAGATCAGTTAATAAATAGCATTGAATGAAGTAAGTCGGGTGTTTAACTCTAATGTTGGACGACATAACAATTACTGGCTTAAAACTTTGAAAAACTGGAAAAAATATTTGAAATTTTACGTAGCCTCAATGAAATCTACACATACATACCTACCTATTTTGTATTGCGAACAAAGAAATAGGTAGGTATACAAAAAATACCTACGTCATTAGAAAGAAATTTAAGTCACTTACCTTCAAAACCTTAACACTACCCTAAATCGGTCAAAAAATCAATGAGTTAAAAATCGTTTAGTGCACGGTCACTCAGTAATTATTTATTTATCTATTATTTTTTTGTACTCAATCATAACCTAAAACCTAAATCAAAAAGTGTATGCATTTTAGTTTTATTTGTAGCATTGTCTAATTAAGTGATGCTGATAATATTTTGACAAGATTTGAATCAATTATTTGAATTAATACGATGCTAAGGCTGTTTTAGTATGAAACAAAGTTAAAAACGTTGAATGTTGCAAATTTTGTTCGAATATAATCTACCCTTTTATTACAGTTAAAATCATCGTAGGTATTACCTATTTTATTCTGTTAGTATAGTGTTAATTTCATAAGACTCTTTGGGCCTTACCAATAAACAAATTTAGAGACGACTTTAATATCTGAGCAAAATTAACCATTATTTAATGGACTCTATATAACTGACCATACATGTTACATTTTATTTTTTTAGTTCCGTATAATAAATGGTTCATAATTTAGAGTCGAATTAAATATTAAGTTCACAACATGTATGGCTAACTAAGTATATAGAGCTCATTACATATTGGTTCATTTCACTCAAATATTAAAGTCGTCTCTAAATTTGATTATTGGTGAGGCCCTTTGACATTTAGTGGTTAAAAGGTTTGTTTAATTACTTTTTTTTTCACGAACTGCCATTAATGAAACTACTTTTAAGTTAGCAAATTGTTAAATAGTATTATAACCTACTAATACCTTAATACATATGTACCTACTAAGCTGTTTAAAATTTTGCGCCATTCTTTCTTTTAAACATAGCTACGTACCTACCTATCTACTTATTAAAAAGGTACCTATAATATTTAAATACCTGCTTAACTACATACATACATAATTATAAGATTATAAAGAATTAAAGATGCTTCGATTTGTCCTTAAAACTTGTCTACTTTTTTTGACATGACACCAAGAAAGCTAAGAAAAACATTTATCTTTGTTTTTAATCCACCAAAACAGTGAAAAACTAGCATATAACTAAATAATAGAATTCTCTGCGACAATCAAAATCATGTCAAGATCACCAAAAAAGCAAGGACAAAATATCCGAAAAGATACCTTTTCCATATCCTTGCATTTGTCCTACATTTAGCGATTTGTAAATTCAACCCAAAAATCCAAAGAAAACATTCTACCCAAAATTGCAAGGCAAAATACGTAAAACCATTGAGTTTATAACTATATGTATATAAACTCAATGGTAAAACTCACAATACACACTTATATATAATCAAATACGTACAAACCTACTATACATATTAGGCTCGCATTCATTCTTACACCTGCATCCATAAGCTAAAGAAAACGAAACAAAATATTTGTGAAATAAGCAAAGAAAACCAACCACCAAGATCATCCCCTTACGTCGCGCACGCCGCAGCCATCCACACATTGGCAGACTGTTTGCAAGAATGCATAAGGGGATCAAAAACAAAATCCAATTTCCCAAAAAAATTTCCTTGTTTATTTTGGTCAGGTTCAAATATAAAATAAGCGATTTTGCGACATCTGGATCTCCATGTAACACTACAAAATCGTGTTGCATAGGAATACTATAGAGTGTATATACAAAGGTTGCACCCAGTATCTTTTTTTGTATGTTATGTGTGTACTCCCCACCGTAAAAACGTGCGCTAATTTCTGCGTCACCACCAAAATCACGCTTCATGATAATACCTTTGTAAATACTATGGATCTTCTTCAAATAAATCAAAAATTAAATTATAGGATGACGATGAAACGCCAATTCATGTGAATTAGTGACTGTTTCAAGCTATTTGGAATAATAACTCTTTAAGTCTAATAAATAGTGCTAGGTGTTGTACTTGAGTGATCTAGATCAAAATTTTACTTGCACCTTGCGTGGCCATCTAGTGCTGTTTTTTAATCATAGGTTATTTTGACACTGACAGCTGTTTCCCGCTCGAAATCTTGACAGAAATTCAGTATCATACCTCCGCAGGAACGAAATGAGTCACTTTCGCTTAAGCAACGTTTTTAAATTTTGAAAACTTATTTCCAAAGTGAGTGCTGTGTAGCCCAATGCCCAAACAGTGCGTTTTTTGAAAAGAAATTTTTTGCCGAAAGAGGGAAGTTTGTGCAAAACGTTCGTGACGCTGGTATATTTAGTGGACAACACATATTGTATTTAAAAAAAAAAACTTTTATTTATAAGTAATTTGTGCTTTAAAAAATCTCGATTTAAAAACAATGTTACAGGTCTATTGTTTTAAATATAAAATTAACCATTTGTTTCACTGACTTGAAAATTACTTGGTATGCTTGTTTGAAGCTGAGCTCGTCGGAATGGGGGGGATTCTTTTTTCAAAGCCAGGGGGGTTTTTTGACCAACAAATAAAAAAAAATTTCATACCAAGATTTGGAAAAAGAAAAAGAAATTAAATCAGACGGACAGAAAGCTTATGAGGTTCATATATATATAGAAACATATATTTTTCTTTGTGACAGGTGTTACGTCACATGAGATGCAATTTTCCCTCCCTTATTGCACAGAAGACAATTCGCCTTTGATAACTAAAGCATCCTTTTTTTTATAGTTATCCCTTATTTAAACTTACAGGAGTATTCAGCGCATTTGAGAATTGGACCAGCTACAACTATTCATAACCCCATTAAATCAAACCATTTAAGCTTTCATATTTGAATCCAAAACTTACAAATTTTTTATTTAAATTTTAAAAATTAGATTATATCTAAAAATCATTTTTATAAAAGAAAGTTAAATTAAATTTTAAGAAAGAGAAAACAAATACATAAAAAAATTAACTTTAAGTTAATGTTATGTTTAATTTTACGTTAAAAAAAAAAAGAAAGAAAACTAATTTAAATGTAATTTAAGAAAAGATATTATATTGTTAGACACTAATTAAAAAAAACCATTAAATCAAATCAAGTGTAAAATTATCAGGGTTATAGAAAAAAAAGTATTAAACACAACTTACATGCATGTATTCCTGGTTCCGAAGACTTGTGCGCACAATCCCGATGTTCCAGTTGTTTGCGGTTCCTCAAATTTTATTTTTAATTTACCACTGATAATTTATATACAACTTTTACAAACAAAAATTATGATGAAGAAAAAAAAATATATACTGCTAATTAAACTAAATAACACCACAAACACTGCTTTGTGAAAATAAATAACACTAAAAATATTGACCTTTTGAAATTGTAAAACGAGAAAATTTTTACTTTAAATTATCTTTTGTTAAAAAAAATACTTTTAGATCAAGTATGAAATGCACAATTATCTTGGTTTGATTTCACCATCAAACATTCTTGAAATTTTAAATTGTCTTTTTTTTATTTTTATCAATCCTTGAAGAAGTCCTTTCAGATAATGAAATAACAGAGGAACACTGGAAATTTCCTTCTGATCCAAATTTTCACGCAAATAATAAAAGTCGGTTGTTTTGGTCTTTCGCAATTTCACCCAGAATCAGGCTTCTTAGAAGAGGGCCTTCGTTGGAGCCCTAGGGTCAATTCCAAAAAAAACTGCTTCGAGAACGAATTCCAGAATGGCTTTGGTTATTAATGATATTTTATCAATCCAAAAGATTTAGGCCTAATTCATATGCTAAGAGAGAAAAAAAACTAAAATTCTATTCTTTTCTAGAACAAAAATGAATTGACATACCTGAAAGCTATATACATATGTATATATGTATGTATATCTATATTATTATTTTTTTGTTATTGAAAGTAACTATTTTTTTTTTTTATTTTTGTTCTTTCTCCTTCGACTTTTGAATTCACAATGATTCAAAAATATACTTTTGAATAGACAAAAAAAATTTTTTTTCAAAGCTGACTAAATAAAAAAAATTCAAAGTATTCATGTCTTACAGTAGATTTTAATATAAGGTATTTAGAAATAAAAAACATCCGTAACAACAATACACACAATTTTGCTTCCGACGTCAAATTAGAAATTAAAATATTCAATCGAAGACAAACAATTTCATGTTGCACCCTTGCATTAAATGTTCTAAACCCTTCTAGGGTTATTTAAAGGGGGTCAGCAAGATTTTGAATAAACTCCACTAAGTACGCACGAAAGAGTCGAACAAATCTCATTTCAACTCGACTTTATTAGAATTGATTCGATACGTAAACCACTACAACAACCGTATGAAGGGCCATTTAAGGTACTTAATCGCGATGAAAAAATTTTTAAACTTCTTGTTAATGGAAAGGAAACTACTATCGGAATCGATCGGTTAAAGCCTTGTTTTATGGAAACACAAGAAGATTCAGACGAACATGTTAATTCTAAACCCATTCTTAAGAAGAGAGTTACCTTTGCCGAGAATCATACGACCGGATTGTCCGAGCCAAAAACGCGAGCAGGGCGAAAAATTCGTCGCCCAACCAGGTATCGTTGAACGCAGATCATACATTCAACTGGAGGGGGAGTGATGTGGCGGAGAAAGAAAGAGATCAACAGAGAGTCAGATATCCTTCTGATATCTTCTCACACAAATTTCATAGATCGGTCAGTCTTGTCCCGGCTTTCATTCGTGTCGGTGGTGTGCTGGCGATGCTGTTCCAAAGTAATTAAAGTCATTGTTAAAAGTCAAATTAATAAAGAAGTTATTTTTTTATATAAAGCGCAAAGTATTCTTTTATTTGTGGGTGTCATACCCATACTGTAACACTTTACTTTTGGGGGTGGCCGTGGCGCGATGGATGTGTGCTCGCCTGTGAACCTCATGATCACAGGTTCGATCCCTGCCGTCGTCTATGTCGTTTTAATTCCATTAAAAACCTTCTGAAAATTGTCATCAATGGGTTGCTGGTTTACTCATTACATGTTGTTCAGGCATAACACTAACAACATGTAATTGAGTTAAACTAGTATGCCCAACAAGGATGAACACGAATAAAATAATGTGAATTATAAGCGAAGTAGAAATAAGACACGGCATTCTCCGCTTTAGTTCAGCCGTCATCCCTGGAGATAAAATATCTGAGACAACAACCTTCAGTCTCAGAACATCGTGCCACACATCTTTCCTATCCTTCTTTCTCTTCTTAACTTCACGCCCGCGCTGTGTTGAAACATTTAAAGGGTAATCTAATCCCTTGAGCGCGGGTAGATTATAAAAAAAAAAAAAAACAAAGCTACAAGTGTAGAAAAAAATTAAATCCTACTTGTAGAATAATCAGCTAAATCTTACAGGTGATTCAAAACTTGTAGGATGAAGAAGATGTATTTAAATGTACGAAAACAAACAATATTTTCAACTAATTAGCATTTCCATAATTTTTTTCTTCTTAGTAGTTATGATATTTTTAACCAAAAAAACAATGTCAAATTGTGAATATATTTTTGTGTAAAGTGTATATTTGTGATCTTTTTTCAATAGTTAATTATTTCGGTAGTAATTGTTATACAATAATGCCTAGTTAGAGAAAAGTGTTATTGGTAATTTACTCGTAATGTACCTATACTTTATAGGGTTTTGAAAAGTTAAACATTTTTAAATCTCAGTAAACTAAAAAATTAAATATAACACAAAATAAATGCATTCTATTACTTTTCTTAGATTTACTTAGAAATAATTGAGTTTTTATTTAATGATATAATATGTATTTAAAAAAATTAGTACTAATGGTAAACATATGAAATCTAAGCAAAATGATCCAGGAACAGAACATGCTTAATTTTATAAAAAATACAATCCCAATCCAAAAAGGCACCAAAAAGAATATTTTTTTTTCATGGATTTTTATCAAGACGGCAATTACATATTTTCGAACGGATTTTTTATCCTTTTTACTTGTTGAATTAAGATGATAGTGAAGAAGAATAAAGTGGGTCCGACAATTCCGTCTGTCTGTCTGTATGTACCTCGATCTACAGAATAGGCCACTGGACTGCAGCTATTTTCTTAAAGTTCTTCAGTGATTCTCTAGAGGGGAAATTGAAATTTTTGTTAGCTCTCAAACTAACGCTACACCCCATCATACAAGCGTAGTCCAAAATCTTATTTATCACCAAAACGTCTGTAACAATTTTAATAAAAAAAATAGGTGTGATATTACACACAAGGACTACATTTTGGTCAAAAAAATTTCGTGGCAAAATGTTATTAACGGTATCTGTCATAGAACGGCTTTTTGATTTTCGACTTTCGCATTAACGGCTCTAACGATCTTAACCAAAAATTTTCAGCAGGAGTCCCCTTAAGTTTAAAATAATATTATATATACAAATATTCGAAAAAAATATATTTTGGGTTTTAAAAAAATTACTTTAGATAATAATAAAAACATTTTTAAACTTTGTTTGCATCAAGGCATACTTTTGCGGAAATCAGACGACAATTCCATGCATTTGAACATTATTATCTCATTAAGTCCATGTTTTATATTTACACATGCATAATTTTTAAATTCCAAAGTACATTTAAAGAGCAAGTTCGTTCGATCCAATCATGCATTTTATTTTTATTAATATGCTATCACGTTGCTTATCTTTCTTTCAATGAGCACTTGTAAGCAGAATGCCATAAAATAAATGCAGGTGTGCCCCACCCCCACGGCTCCGTATTGTCTCCGACACTCTTCCTTATATTCATAAATGATCTTTTGTCTGAAAATTCTAATCCACTCAATTGTTTCGCTGACGACAGTACCCTCAGCTTTTCATATTCGTTTTTAGATTCACATCCCTGTCCTTCGGATGTGGACGTCCAACGGCAGCGTATGATAAGCTCATTAAATTCTGATCTTGACAGCATTGTCCAATGGGGAATCAAAAACCGTGTAGAATTTAATGCCTCGAAAACTCAATGCTGTTTACTGTCGCTTAAGCATAACCCTCCTTCAATGCCACTATCCATGGATGGCACTTGCATCGAGGAAACTGAACAGCTTTCAGTACTCGGTATGTGTATCACAGACCACCTTTTATGGAACGATCACATATATGATGTCGCCAAAAACGCTGCTAAGTGTTTAGGTTTTCTCCGCCGATGCAAGGGCAGGTGCTCCAAAAACCTGCTTGAGTCTCTTGGACAAAATTCAAAAGAGAGCTATAAAAATGAAAGGTGACCCTTGTCTAACTCAAACATTTGAATCCCTAAGGCACCGCCGCAATGTTTCATGCCTATTTTCATAAACAGTGCTCTAGTGAAATTGCCAGTTGCATTCCTCCCCTCAAACAATTCAACCGTAATACTCGAGCTTCTAGGAATGCTCATCAGTTTACCCTTGAGCCCAATTTCGGAAATCCGGAACATTTATGTAGTTTTAGACGCACTCTTAAGTGGTTTTCGCCTTTCGACCTTCGGTATTATGGGTTTCATTATTGAATTGTGAATTGTGAATAGTGAGAACAATTGAAACTATTCTTATTTAACTCTTTTTAAAATATATACTCATTTAATTTTATTTTTTATAAATAAATTTATAGCTACATTGATTTTGTTTTTTTTTTGTTATTTTAGTTTATTACATTCCTAAATTTCACAGCAAATAGCAGTTTAACTTAGTGCCTGGCTATAACTATTTTTTTTTTTTCAATGTTATTTTGCTAAAATCATATAATCGTTTCTTAATTGTTAATATGTTTATTTAATTTAGCAAAAATAAGAACAAAAAAATATTTATAATATATAAATTCGGATTTTCTTTTTGTGGTAAAAGAAAATATTGTTTTATTATCCAACTTTACAGTTCACAACAATTGAGATTTTTGTATTTGATTATCCATATAAATAAAAATAAGGAAATAATTAAACAAAATTTTAATATTTTTAATTAATTTTAAATCCTATTGAAATCCGCTCAACTTTCCACTGTTTTTTGTAATATAATTATTTATTATATAAAAATGCTATACAATAAAGAACTAATAACTTACAAATTTATTAACAATCTATATTTTTTTTTAACATTATGATTTTACATATTTTAATATTTTTGTATTGCTAATAATTGTTTTGTAACCGGTTAACGAGCAAAGGCTGTAAGATGTTAAATCAAATTTTCAAAACCTGAACAATTGTGACACAACTCGAATAAATTTATTAGACATTTTATATGCCTTATAATGTAAAGACAACCTTGATTGGATTTCAAGGGGAATCTGTCTGACGTTGGTCAGATTTATTATTGGGATCACTTTCTTCATCTGAACAATCTTCGTCGTGAGTATGAGTGACAGTTCGTGGAGTTTCTGGACGAGCATGAGGCAACGGCAATGCAGGTGTTGTCTCAACTCCGAGAAGCTAGAAAAAAACATCAAAGCTATTTAAAAACGAGTTAAAATTATATTTTACCAAAATGTCTTACCGTCTTATCCTGAAGTACTATTAGATCATTGGACACGCTCGAAGTAACAGGTTTGGGTTCTCCATCTTCTTCGGGGCCCTTAGCTCTAGATCTTTGTATCATCGGTGCTCCCATACTAAATCGTTGCTCATGGGTTACAGTCGATTCGTGCGGTAATAGCATTGCCGGCGCTCGGAACATGTACGAGAATGGATAGTAAATCAAATTGAGGAAAGTTGCCGCATATAAATCAGCATATCGGACAACTTGACTTGAAAAGAATGTCTGTCTGGAGCCCGAACGGAATAGTGAGCCCATCATGCCGTAAGCTAAATCCATTTTATGCGTCACATCGCGAATGCTTGTTCGAAGGTTGGATATATCAGGTTTCTCCTTAGTACTCGAGTCAAGATTTCTTAAAAAGAAAGAGAAACAAACAAAAGTTTAAAGTAATTAATTGTTTAGTAAAATGTTGCCATATATATACAGTTTTATTAAATAAAAATAAGTTTTTAATGCAATGATTTGCTTGCCTAAATGTTGTTAGGATTAAACGATTGGGGCATTCAAAATGACCTGTATTTTCTGTGTTAAAAGAAAAACATCACTATAATTTGTTTGCTTACATATATGTACTTATTTTGCCTTCAAGATTAACAAGCTGCTTTAAGCCAAGTATCGATTCATCCAATGTTGCTTCTGATTTTTCCAATCTTAGTTTCAATTAAAAACAAATATTTTTTTTTTTTTGTATCTGAGGTTAAATCCCTTAAATGACGATTTAACCAACCCTTGCACTCGTATTTACCTGCCACGAAATCGTTGAAAGATTTAAGCACTAAGCTCTTTTTTTTAATTTCTTTTCTTTATTTAGCAATATTTAGCTATTTGTATAAACTAACATTATCGTAAATAAACTTATCACTATACGTACTTTATCTTTACATAGTTTATTAATTTCTTTTTAAAAATATTGAAATTTTCTTCGGATTTTAAATTATAAGGCATTTCATTAAACATTTTAAGACCATTATATACAAGCATATTTTGTGTAGACTGTGTTCTAAAAAATGGAAGACGAAAATCGAAATTACTTCTTACATTATGACCATGTGTATCACAAACATATATAATTCTATCACATAAATAGTTAGGAACCAGTCCATTTTTCATTTTAAAAACATATATTAACACATTCATAATAGTTCTCTGGTTTACACTTAGCCATTTCAACACATTTAACATTGAGACAATTGGTGTTAACCAGTGGCATTTAAGAATTATCCTCATAGCTTTACTTTGTAACTTTTGTAACCTATCAATCATCGTTTTATTACCAAGATAAATGATAGTAGAGCAATACTCAAAATGAGGTTTTATAATAGTATTATATACATTGATTGCACAAAGAGTTGACATTCTGTTTCTTATCCTAGAAAAAAAACCAATCTTCTTTCCAATTTTTTTTGATATGTAATCAATGTGTGTATTGAAATCTAATTTTTTGTCAAACATTATTCCTAGATACTTTATTTGGTCTACTCTTTCTATCACCTGGTTTTCAATTTTAACTTCTGCATCGGTTTCTCCGTTAATAATCATACACTTTGTTTTTCCTATATTCAAACTTAATTTGTTCATACGAAACCATTTACTTAATTGCACTAAATCTGAATTAATTTTATCGATACAATCGTTTAAGTCTTTTCCTACGACATATAACAGGCCATCATCGGCAAATAGTTTTAAGAAAGAATACTTCACAACTTTAGGCATTTCATTAACATACATTATGAATAACAAAGTCCCTAAAACGGATCCTTGTGGAACACCTAAATTCACATTTATAGATTCCGAAACAGCTTCTTCAACTCTCGTTCTCTGCGTTCTCCTCTGCAAATATGATTGGAACCATCTGAACTCTTTGCCTCTCACTCCATATCTATACAGTTTCTTAAGAAGAATTTCTCTATCGACTGTTTCGAATGCTCTTCTCAGATCAACAAATACAGCAACAATTTTCATTTTTCGATTCATTTCTGTCTTCCAGTCAGCAATTATTAAGTTTATTAGAGATTCGCAGCTGTGCCCTTCTCTGAATCCTGATTGAGATTCCACGAAAAGCAGACTTTCTTCCATATATTTTTGGAGTTGTTTTTGTACAATTTTTTCAAGAATTTTTCCATCGTTTGGTAACATATTAACCGGTCTGAATTCCTCAGGGCCTAATGGGTTTGTAGTTTTAGCAATTGGAACCACCATCGATTCTTTCCAACAATCAGGAAAAACACCTTGCTTCAACGATTCGTTTATAATTTTACATAGATGATCTCCAATAATGTGAAATGAATCACTTATCATGCTAACTGACAACATATTCGAATCTTTTTTATTTTTCATGCCCTTGATAAATGTCTTTAGTTCACTAAAAGTAACAAACTGAAATTCGAATGTTTTATCATTGCCTTCAATGTAGTCGAGATACGTTTCTTTTGGTATAACTTTATTAATTTCAATAACACTCTTTACGAAAAATTCATTAAGTTTTGCCGCTAACAACTGTCTGTCACTTATCATTACATTATCAAATGCAATACTTTTAATTGAACTCTTCTTCTGCTTTAACACTAGTGTTTTAATCACTCTCCACATTGTCTTTTGGTCTCTAGCCCCTTGAACTTTATTTAAAACAAACTTATTTTTTGCCCTATTTAACTCTGATTTCAACTTGTTACGTGCAAGTTTGTAACAATGCCAATCCTGAATATTATTGGACCAAATGGCTTTATTATAACTAACAATTTTATTTTTTCTCAGTCTTTTTAGTTTGGTATTAAACCATTGGTTTGTATCACATGTGCTTACTGTTTTAAAAACCTTAAGAGAATTAATTGCACGAGAAATCACCATACTAAAGTTTTCAGCAGTTAAGTTAATATTTTCACAATCAAATATACTATTTAAAAAATCAACATTCTCAAGTATGTTACCACAAAATTTAAACTTGTTATATTTTAGTATTTGAATTTGCTTCATCTTTTTAACAGTTGCTATAGTATTTTTAGATTCTATAGTTATTCCAATACTCTCATGATCACCAATTTTCCAATTCATGGCCACATCAGCTTTAACATTTAAATTGTTCGTTATGACATAATCAATTAAAGTACGCGATGTAGGAGTTATCCTTGTTGGTTGAGATATTAATTGTTTGCATGCATTATCAAATATTACCTGCTCAATACGCAACTTGTAAGTGCTGCTCACCATCCAGTCTACGTTAAAATCACCCATAAGAATAATATCTTTTCCGTACAACGCTACACGTTCCATTAATTCTTTAAAGCCTGCACAAAAACTGGCCAGGGACGAACTTGGTGATCGGTATATACCAGCCAATATATAACTTTGTGTGCTCAAGCTCACTTTTATCACTAAATACCACCAATCCATACCTTTTGAAACACATTCTAATACCACAACTTGCCATAATTCGTTAATATAACAAACAACACCAACTGTATGGGAAGATACAGAGTCACATCTCACTGTTGTATAATTGCTTAAACGAATTTCATTATCATCAATATTTGACGTTACATGAGTTTCAGTAACTATAACAAAATCAAATCTTTCTTTATTTGCTAAATTTTCAAACTCTTCGAAATTGTTTATTAGTCCCTGTATGTTCCCATAAAAGCATTTATACTTATTTAATTGCTAATAGGCAATTTTTCGCATTTCACTTTGCATTTTTCTTTGCATCACTGGACAATTAGAGCTTCTTGTGTCATGGTTTGTGTCCGCATTAGGATTATTTCTTGAATTTCTAATACAGCTCACACATTTCACACAATCACTCCTACAGTCTTTTCTATTATGGTTTCCTCCACATTTTACACACGTTTCTTCGCCGGTACAAACTTTGGCACTGTGGTTGAAACCCCAGCATTTATAACACCTTTTAACATTTATTTCTTCGTAAACTATACATCTATCCCATTCAATATTTATACGTTTTAAACTTAAAAGATTTCCAAATGCTTCCCCATCCACTTCCAAAATGGCATTAAAAACAAAATTATTTTTAGGAGATTGGTAAACCTTTAAACATTTCACTGCCATAAACTTAATATTGTTTTGAACTTGGATAGCATTCACTATATCATCCCCGTTCATTAATTCACTCATTCCACAGATACGCACTTTAGGATTTCTCTTTTGATGAATTTCAATATCGTATTTGTCACTCATTTTCTCCTTAATTGCCGATTCCATTTTTTCACTCGATTCTTCATTCCCGCACTCAATTGCAATAGAACCATTTTGCCGATTAGCTAAACTGCTCACATTAATCGAGAGAGATGAAGGGTTAATACTTTCTTTTATTTCCTTTCTTGTTATTGCACTTTCTTGGCTAACTTTGGGCTTTAAAATCAATTGCGGACCTTTTTTCACTTGTGATGCATATGATTCTTTTTCAATACGAACATTTTTTGTTGCACTCCCGCACAAATTCGCGCTCAATTTACTATTTTTTATTTCACTCACTTTATCAGAAATGCTTTTCATATTAATTTCCATCAGGTTTAACAATTTTGTTTGATTTTCACCGATTAATGAAATTAGTTTCAATTGATTTTCTTTTAATACTTTGATGAAATCAAGACACTCATTGCATATGTAAACTATATTAACTTTCGCATTTAAAACGTCAACATCAAATTTTGAAAATTCCGCACATGAACGATGTATAGCCTTTTGGCAGAACCCTTTGCATATTAAGGGTGCTTCTTTTTTAAAGTTTTTATCACACTTTAAACAAATAAAATCCATTTTTTTTGTATTTATTAGAAAGAAATATCAATTAATACTTTCACTCGCGTATTACTTTATTAATATATAATTATTTTTTCCGATAAGTTTAAATTTTAATTTCCGTATAATTTTTTTGCGACCGATCACTTTGACTCTCTCTCTCTGCAGCTCTGAGGCCTATTGCACCATTCTACAAAATTGTGATTACAAGCATTTTTTTTAACAAATTTGTAAAAAATCGAGATTTTTTCATTTGTAATTTTATTTTAAACAAGAGTTTGTACTTGTGAATTACAAGTCACAAATTTGTGCATGTAATTTGTAGTTGGTGCAATAGGCCCCTGGCTGTAACATGAGCTGTTGAGTCCGAAATTTCCTTTTTTTTATATACATATACCATATAAATCGCACTAAAAAAGTACTTTTGGTAACGTTATCCCATTGAGGAAGGAAAGTATCATTTGGTATTTTTTTTTACAATAATGTCAACATTAATTTTTAATCATCTGAACGGATTTCGATCAAATGTGGTATGTTGAAGATCTTTGAAAATAAAAAGAGACGTAACTCCTCGCAAGAGATAAGTGAAAAGCAAAGCAATGGCGCAAAATTGAATTAAATTTAGCATCCTGCTATCTCTAACATTTTATTAAGATATCGAATACCTATTATGCTACTAGGACCGCACTTGCGATTTCAAACGCACGATTTTTTAGTCGCAAAAATAGAACACATGAATTTAAATGAGAATGAACGCACTTGCTACCAACAAATCATGACGATTTAAAAGTCGTAATTTGTTTCATTTTTCTTGCTATGCGATTGTTGAAACTTAAATGAAACACATGTACTCAAATGGATTGCGATTTAAATTACTACGTCTTAAAAATCGTAGTCGCAAAGAGAAATGGGCATGCACGCAATTGCGATTTTTAATCTACGATTTTTTAGTCGCAAAAAGTAAGACACATGGCCTTAAATCTGAATGCACGCACATGCGACTTAAAAATTGTAGCGATTATAAAAATGAAACAAGTTCTATTTTTTCAAGCGATTTTTCTGTCGCTACTTATTTGTAGCAAATGCGTGCACTCACATAAAAAGGAGTGTGTTTTATTTTTCGCGATTAAATAATTGCGCGACAAGAAAATCGCAAGTGCGTGCATGACAATAATTTGTAGCGACTACGACTTTTTAATCGCCTCGGCGAAAAATCGCAAGTGCGGTCCTAGCCTAACTTTATATGATTCTTTGAAACTTCCAGATGTCAAAAAAAGATCTGTTTATTTGGATGTTCTCCACGAACCGTCATTATTTTAGATGTGTTCAGAAGCAATTTATTACATAATAAAGCTAATAAGTTCTGTTATAACAGGACACTGTTTGACAGGCAAGCATGCAACACGGCTTGGAATTTATTTTAACAATTTCTGCAGAAGCAGCATGGGTGTTGCTCTCAGCAACGTCAAACTAACTAGCATAAATTGTTAAGAAGAATCATACTTATACGTTATACCTTACCACAAGTTGTTTAATATTTTGCGCTAATATTTTTAACTGGAAAAGTATATTAGTTTAATGTAAACCCAAACGAAAAACAGAATCACATTTTTCTTTTTAAAGTATAATATCAGTGGAAACGAGACCAAACGTCAAACGAGCAATCAATTATATGTATACTTCAATAATAAATTCTACAAGTGCAGCTGTCAGACTACCTGCTTCTTATGTCGTTTTTATTTGGATCCGGAATCTCTCTCCGATCCGGAATCCCAACTGAACACTTTTTTTTATTCTGATGATTCTGAAGTTTTTTGTGATTGTGACGATAGTTACAACAATTGTCAGCCCAACAACCTAACCTAACCTAACCTAAGAGTAGAAAAAATACAACGATCAAAAACAAACGACTGGGAATACCCGTGCCGTTCCATAGACGCGCATATACACTATTCGGCATTAAACTGAGCACGATTTTAGAGAGAGAGAGAGAATAAGTTCACGCAGCGCTTTTTCCAGATAAAAGCGACGCGCGAATTTACTCTCTCTCTCTAAAATAGTGCCATCTAGCTTGCCGGGGACAACATTATGGTAGGTTTTTTAATTTTAATTTTTTTTTGTTCAAATTAACGCCTATTGTTTTCAACGGGGTCTGGGGGGCCCTTGTGACCTCGGGGCCCTGGGCTGCAGCCCATACAGCCCTTAGGTAGATCCGGCCCTGGGTCCAATACTTCATAGTAGAAAAGGGAATCCAAAACAAACTTTTAGACTTCTACGAAAATTCTGATGAGAGTGCAGATGGCATGTTTGCAGCCATTCAAAATTCTGTGGATATGTACAAAATCCCCATCAATCGAGTATCGGGCCTGAGTGCAGATAATACTAATGCTAATTTTGGAGTTAATCATTCTTTATACACCAATATGGTTGATATAGTCAGCCCTATCACAAATTCCATCGTAATCGAAAAAGTGCTACGAATCACGAAAAATGTATTGCAGAATCCATTCGTAGTGAATTCGTAGTGGAAAATCTATTACGAATTTCGAAATTCGGGGGATTTGGTATCACCAATTCCGAATTAAACGGAAATATGACGTCCTTTTCTACGACAGCTTATTCTTTTCGTAGCCAAGTGGAAAACGGTTTGTGTTTAAGTTTTTTTTTTATTACCTCTTAAACTTATTTTAAAATAGTTTGTTTAAAATGACGAAAACAACAAATAAAAGCCAATATGAAAGACTTTTTGAACTTTTAAGTGAAAAACCTGATGTAGCACAAGGCTATACAAAATTAACAAAAGAGGACGTAAACCTTTTTTGGGAGCACGTAAAAACTGAATTGAACTCTCTTGGACCTCCAACTAAAGAAGCATCTGTTTGGAGAAAGGTATAAGTGGAAAAAAAGCCGAGTGATTCATTAAATTTATTCATTGACTATTCTAGACTTGGTTGGATTGGAAAGCATACATAAAACGAAAGTTAGTTGAAAACAAAAAAGAACAGAATGCAACTGGTGGTGGAGAGTTCAAGAAACACCATATCTCTAAATTAGAAGATGGGGTTATTCAACTGACAGGGCTGCAAACCTCTACAGCTGGAATTATAAACACGTTTTCATTTGGTTATGAACTCCCAGAGCTGACAAAAACAACAACAGAGATTCAAAATCACAACGCCGAGTGTTCCGTATCTGCTGGATCCCTCGACGTGTCGATGTCTTCAGAACGTGAGATCCGTCCAAGTATACCATCAACTTCTCGGAAAGTCATAGACACAACAAATCTTCTTGAAATACAAATCGAACTTCAGAAAGAGTTTTACAAAAAATCGGAAGATTTTTATAAAAATCAAATAGCTGCCACACAGGAACACGTACTTTGTACAAAAAAAATTTACCGAGGAATTGATAAACTCTGTGATTTAAAAAAAATACAAATTGATGAAACAAAACGACATAACAAAGTAAAAGAGGAACTCTTAAAGAAGAAAATAAACATAAAAATGGAAATGCTGAAAATTGAACAGTCAAAATATACTGCGCTTGACTAAAAGCTTGCAGCAAGAAAAATGACAAAAGAATATACGTCCAATACCTAATTTAAGTTTTAAGTTTTCTTTTCTTTTTTATTTTTTTATGAAATAAATATTTTTGTTTAAATAAATACTATGTAAATGTATTCAGTATATTGTTTCTAATTGAACTTGCAGCACTCCGGTAATTAGAATTATCCCCTACATTTTCTGACGACTCTTCTTGGTGCTCACTTTCAGGACGTGGAACTGTTGTATAATCATCAACTCGGTAATGGATACATATATTGTGTAATGCACATACCACGTTAACGATCTGTGCAGCCTTTTGTGGACTGTAGTGGAGTTGACGTGCACCCAGGGTGCACCGAAATCTATTTTTTACAACTCCAATTGTTCTCTCAATAATATTACGAGTTTTGCTGTGTTTTGTATTATAAATACTTTTCTGACTTCCAGGATCGACAGATCGAAATGGGGTCATAAGCCATGGTTCTAGGGGATAACCAGCATCACCTTAAGAATATGAGCAGTAACAAATAAAGTTGCATACTAAATACACTAAGAACAAACCCAAAATCCAAGTATTTCTCTCTCCCTGTATATATTTACTTTCAAAATATCTTCTTGCACCTGACAAGTTCCAAATATGAGAGTCATGATTTGATCCAGGGTATCTGGCATCAACATATTTAATGTTCATTTTGTGGTCACAGATCTATAACGAAACATATTTGTAAATATATATGTAAATGTCGTTTAGTTAGATATTTGTTTACCATCATTGCATTTATACTAAAATTTCCTTTTCTGTTATAATACAAGGCTTTATCTTCTGGTGGTGCAATTATATTTATGTGTGTTCCATCAACGCACATAATTACACCGGGAAAACTTGCCTTTGAATAAAACTCCCTCTTTGCATCTCTACTCTCAGAATCACTCATAGCAATTTTAATCCACAAAGGACAAAGTCTTCTCTCTAAGACGTTAAGTACACTTTTTAAATTTAAACAAAATGTTGACTGTGCCATGCCGACTTCTGAATCCTTGCCTACGCCAAGCTGATATCCGCCTTCTCCGAGAAACCTAAGCACAGCACTCAGTCGGCATATAGAGTTTATTGAAGATGAAAATACCCCTGATTCAAGCTCTTGTTCCAGCTCCCCTAGAACGTATTTGAACGCTGCTTTATTCAGTCTAAAATTTCTAATGAAACTATAAGAATTATATTAGAAAATTAATATATAAAACATATTTATGTTAAATATATGTACATGAAACTTACAATTTTGCATCCATATCAAACGGATCAGATTCATCTCTCAGTCTTTTTCTCTGAATTTTCAGCATTTGTCTTCTCCTTCGAACTTCTTCTTCAATAGCAATTGTTGCAAAAGCAATTGAATCCATTTTTTAGTAGGTATTTGTTAAATTTGTAATGAAATAAAACAATACAATAAATAAACAAAATATCAACAGCACACTTTTTTCACGATCTCAATAATTTGACAGCTGTAACAGCTGATTTCGAAATTCAAAATTAATTCTTTGAATGAGGCATTGCTTTTTTCGATTCCATTCGGATTTTGTAAATCCAATTTTTCGGGGTTCGTAGTAGAATTATCCACTGGGGAATTTTCCACGATGGATTCTGTGATAGGCCTGAGTGCCTGATCTCATAAAGGGTAACTGTCATGCACACATTGTACATAATTGTGTAAAACATGGAATGAATTTCCTTGCTCATGATGTTGAGAATGTTATATTAAAAATATATAGCCATTTTTCGGTGTCAGCTTGTAGAAGAGAAGAATTGAAAAAGTTTGTTGCTGCAGTTCAGGGAAACTTTCATGAACTTAAAAGGCATATTGGTACCAGGTGGTTATCGTTACTACCTTGTATCGATACTATCTTATTGAATTGGATTGCAATATGTAATTATTTTAGAAGTCTTATGGATGATTGTCCTCAGATAATCCAAAATCTGTTAATGTTAGATAGTGAGCATGACTTAATTGAAATCTATTTACATTTTTCCAGCCACATTTTAAATATATTTAATAAAACTATTAAGTCTCTGGAAGGTAACAATGTCACAATTGTAGATGTTTTTGGTATAATGAGTTATTTAGAATCAGAATTATTGCAAAGAAAGAATGATAACTTTTTTGGCTATACAACAAAACAGAAATTAAAATCCATTGAACAATCATCAACTGTCCTGTTCAATCAGATAAACAGTAATTTCAATTTATTAATAGACAAATGTTTGATTTATTTACAAAAATGGTTTGATTTTAGTAGCAATAACTGGCTATCTTCATTAAATTCAATATCTTTGAAAGCTAATATTGAATTTAAACATTTCGAACAAATTATTGAAGGAAAACTTAATTTACAAAAACTTAATATAGACATGGACAGTTTATATTCAGAAATTATAATATTAAAACAAATTCAAATTGAATTATTAAAAAATGCAGATTTTATGCAAAAACAAACTGCAGAAAAATGGCAATATATTTTTAAAAAATGTCCCGATGAATTTATTTATTTAAAAAAAATTGTAAGCTATATACTATCTGTTCCTGCCACTTCAGCATTCGCTGAGAGAGTATTTTCGGTCATGAATGTGAATTGGCGAGATGAGAGGAATAGGTCATCATTGAAATTGGTCAAAAATGAGCTCTTGATTTATATGAATCTTGAATTTGAATGTTTAGAGTCATACACATATTTTAAAAACAACAAAAAATTGTTATGTACTGCAAGAAGTACAAAAAAATACATTTTTAAGACTTGAAATAAATGGTACTCCTCTTTTTTCAAATGTACTCTTTTTTTTTCGTCTCTGGAATCAAATATACTCTATTCTTTCTTAAAAAAGTTGGCAACCCTAGCCCCACGGCTCCGTATTGTCTCCGACACTCTTCCTTATATTCATAAATGATCTTTTGTCTGAAAATTCTAATCCACTCAATTGTTTCGCTGACGACAGTACCCTCAGCTTTTCATATTCGTTTTTAGATTCACATCCCTGTCCTTCGGATGTGGACGTCCAACGGCAGCGTATGATAAGCTCATTAAATTCTGATCTTGACAGCATTGTCCAATGGGGAATCAAAAACCGTGTAGAATTTAATGCCTCGAAAACTCAATGCTGTTTACTGTCGCTTAAGCATAACCCTCCTTCAATGCCACTATCCATGGATGGCACTTGCATCGAGGAAACTGAACAGCTTTCAGTACTCGGTATGTGTATCACAGACCACCTTTTATGGAACGATCACATATATGATGTCGCCAAAAACGCTGCTAAGTGTTTAGGTTTTCTCCGCCGATGCAAGGGCAGGTGCTCCAAAAACCTGCTTGAGTCTCTTGGACAAAATTCAAAAGAGAGCTATAAAAATGAAAGGTGACCCTTGTCTAACTCAAACATTTGAATCCCTAAGGCACCGCCGCAATGTTTCATGCCTATTTTCATAAACAGTGCTCTAGTGAAATTGCCAGTTGCATTCCTCCCCTCAAACAATTCAACCGTAATACTCGAGCTTCTAGGAATGCTCATCAGTTTACCCTTGAGCCCAATTTCGGAAATCCGGAACATTTATGTAGTTTTAGACGCACTCTTAAGTGGTTTTCGCCTTTCGACCTTCGGTATTATGGGTTTCATTATTGAATTGTGAATTGTGAATAGTGAGAACAATTGAAACTATTCTTATTTAACTCTTTTTAAAATATATACTCATTTAATTTTATTTTTTATAAATAAATTTATAGCTACATTGATTTTGTTTTTTTTTTGTTATTTTAGTTTATTACATTCCTAAATTTCACAGCAAATAGCAGTTTAACTTAGTGCCTGGCTATAACTATTTTTTTTTTTTCAATGTTATTTTGCTAAAATCATATAATCGTTTCTTAATTGTTAATATGTTTATTTAATTTAGCAAAAATAAGAACAAAAAAATATTTATAATATATAAATTCGGATTTTCTTTTTGTGGTAAAAGAAAATATTGTTTTATTATCCAACTTTACAGTTCACAACAATTGAGATTTTTGTATTTGATTATCCATATAAATAAAAATAAGGAAATAATTAAACAAAATTTTAATATTTTTAATTAATTTTAAATCCTATTGAAATCCGCTCAACTTTCCACTGTTTTTTGTAATATAATTATTTATTATATAAAAATGCTATACAATAAAGAACTAATAACTTACAAATTTATTAACAATCTATATTTTTTTTTAACATTATGATTTTACATATTTTAATATTTTTGTATTGCTAATAATTGTTTTGTAACCGGTTAACGAGCAAAGGCTGTAAGATGTTAAATCAAATTTTCAAAACCTGAACAATTGTGACACAACTCGAATAAATTTATTAGACATTTTATATGCCTTATAATGTAAAGACAACCTTGATTGGATTTCAAGGGGAATCTGTCTGACGTTGGTCAGATTTATTATTGGGATCACTTTCTTCATCTGAACAATCTTCGTCGTGAGTATGAGTGACAGTTCGTGGAGTTTCTGGACGAGCATGAGGCAACGGCAATGCAGGTGTTGTCTCAACTCCGAGAAGCTAGAAAAAAACATCAAAGCTATTTAAAAACGAGTTAAAATTATATTTTACCAAAATGTCTTACCGTCTTATCCTGAAGTACTATTAGATCATTGGACACGCTCGAAGTAACAGGTTTGGGTTCTCCATCTTCTTCGGGGCCCTTAGCTCTAGATCTTTGTATCATCGGTGCTCCCATACTAAATCGTTGCTCATGGGTTACAGTCGATTCGTGCGGTAATAGCATTGCCGGCGCTCGGAACATGTACGAGAATGGATAGTAAATCAAATTGAGGAAAGTTGCCGCATATAAATCAGCATATCGGACAACTTGACTTGAAAAGAATGTCTGTCTGGAGCCCGAACGGAATAGTGAGCCCATCATGCCGTAAGCTAAATCCATTTTATGCGTCACATCGCGAATGCTTGTTCGAAGGTTGGATATATCAGGTTTCTCCTTAGTACTCGAGTCAAGATTTCTTAAAAAGAAAGAGAAACAAACAAAAGTTTAAAGTAATTAATTGTTTAGTAAAATGTTGCCATATATATACAGTTTTATTAAATAAAAATAAGTTTTTAATGCAATGATTTGCTTGCCTAAATGTTGTTAGGATTAAACGATTGGGGCATTCAAAATGACCTGTATTTTCTGTGTTAAAAGAAAAACATCACTATAATTTGTTTGCTTACATATATGTACTTATTTTGCCTTCAAGATTAACAAGCTGCTTTAAGCCAAGTATCGATTCATCCAATGTTGCTTCTGATTTTTCCAATCTTAGTTTCAATTAAAAACAAATATTTTTTTTTTTTTGTATCTGAGGTTAAATCCCTTAAATGACGATTTAACCAACCCTTGCACTCGTATTTACCTGCCACGAAATCGTTGAAAGATTTAAGCACTAAGCTCTGAGGCCTATTGCACCATTCTACAAAATTGTGATTACAAGCATTTTTTTTAACAAATTTGTAAAAAATCGAGATTTTTTCATTTGTAATTTTATTTTAAACAAGAGTTTGTACTTGTGAATTACAAGTCACAAATTTGTGCATGTAATTTGTAGTTGGTGCAATAGGCCCCTGGCTGTAACATGAGCTGTTGAGTCCGAAATTTCCTTTTTTTTTATATACATATACCATATAAATCGCACTAAAAAAGTACTTTTGGTAACGTTATCCCATTGAGGAAGGAAAGTATCATTTGGTATTTTTTTTTACAATAATGTCAACATTAATTTTTAATCATCTGAACGGATTTCGATCAAATGTGGTATGTTGAAGATCTTTGAAAATAAAAAGAGACGTAACTCCTCGCAAGAGATAAGTGAAAAGCAAAGCAATGGCGCAAAATTGAATTAAATTTAGCATCCTGCTATCTCTAACATTTTATTAAGATATCGAATACCTATTATGCTAGGACCGCACTTGCGATTTCAAACGCACGATTTTTTAGTCGCAAAAATAGAACACATGAATTTAAATGAGAATGAACGCACTTGCTACCAACAAATCATGACGATTTAAAAGTCGTAATTTGTTTCATTTTTCTTGCTATGCGATTGTTGAAACTTAAATGAAACACATGTACTCAAATGGATTGCGATTTAAATTACTACGTCTTAAAAATCGTAGTCGCAAAGAGAAATGGGCATGCACGCAATTGCGATTTTTAATCTACGATTTTTTAGTCGCAAAAAGTAAGACACATGGCCTTAAATCTGAATGCACGCACATGCGACTTAAAAATTGTAGCGATTATAAAAATGAAACAAGTTCTATTTTTTCAAGCGATTTTTCTGTCGCTACTTATTTGTAGCAAATGCGTGCACTCACATAAAAAGGAGTGTGTTTTATTTTTCGCGATTAAATAATTGCGCGACAAGAAAATCGCAAGTGCGTGCATGACAATAATTTGTAGCGACTACGACTTTTTAATCGCCTCGGCGAAAAATCGCAAGTGCGGTCCTAGCCTAACTTTATATGATTCTTTGAAACTTCCAGATGTCAAAAAAAGATCTGTTTATTTGGATGTTCTCCACGAACCGTCATTATTTTAGATGTGTTCAGAAGCAATTTATTACATAATAAAGCTAATAAGTTCTGTTATAACAGGACACTGTTTGACAGGCAAGCATGCAACACGGCTTGGAATTTATTTTAACAATTTCTGCAGAAGCAGCATGGGTGTTGCTCTCAGCAACGTCAAACTAACTAGCATAAATTGTTAAGAAGAATCATACTTATACGTTATACCTTACCACAAGTTGTTTAATATTTTGCGCTAATATTTTTAACTGGAAAAGTATATTAGTTTAATGTAAACCCAAACGAAAAACAGAATCACATTTTTCTTTTTAAAGTATAATATCAGTGGAAACGAGACCAAACGTCAAACGAGCAATCAATTATATGTATACTTCAATAATAAATTCTACAAGTGCAGCTGTCAGACTACCTGCTTCTTATGTCGTTTTTATTTGGCAATCCGGAATCTCTCTCCGATCCGGAATCCCAACTGAACACTTTTTTTTATTCTGATGATTCTGAAGTTTTTTGTGATTGTATATGTGAAACATCAAATGTGGACAATAATGAAAATCAAGAATAAATATATGTTGAAAGATACACTTCGCACAATTAGCATACACAAAATCACAGCTGTTGAGTTTGACGTTTAAGAATATGGATGTGTGAGTGCTTCTGGTTTCGATTCTGATTTCAAATCCAGAAGCAAATTTCTCTTCTTTTTAGAATCAGAACTGTAGTTTTTTCCCAAGTGAACACTTTCAGAAGAGCCCAGAAGGCTTCCGGATTGCCAAATAAGAACGACATTAATTTGCTTGTCTATTGGCTCCAAAAGTTGCATGCCAGTTGATGAGCAAGTAAGTCGCTTTGGTTTGCTTGTAAGTATTAGTGGATATATGTACATTGTACATTGTTTTCATCTGAAGAAAAGTAAAGCGATTCAAATATACATCAAAATACGGACGTCCGAGTACACAGCTGGTAGCTCTTTTTACTTTTGACTTATAGGTACTATAAGGCAAGTTATGCATTCGTAAAAAAAATCGAACTCGAGATTTTGATCAAAGTTGACATTACGATGATAGCGAAGACCAAAAAAGTGGGTCTCGCAATTCTGTCTGTCTGTCTGTTCGATTCCAGCCAAACGGCTCGGCCGATTTTCGTCAAACTTGGTAGATATGGGTTTTAATTTGTTACCCCCGGATGTTTTTTTGATTTGATTTTTTAAGACCTGCAATACGATTTTTTTTTCGAATTTTTATAAACATTTTTTTTCTCAAAAACTGGATGAAAAAAAATTTCCGAAAAATGGTTATTGAGGGTACCCCCCATGGAACCATTTTTTTTGTTTTTGATTTTCTCAAAAACAGTCCAACCGATTTTGATCATTTTTTTTTGCTAAAGCTCCCCAAAAACATAAATAGAATTGTGTACTCAAATTTTCAAAAAAAATTTTTTGGATTTAAAAAAAAAAATTCTAAATTTTTTTTCAAAACTCAATATTTTGAAAACCCCATGCTAGATTTTTTTTAAACTTGATAAAGAAAAGTTTCTCAATATAATCTACAAGATGTGAGAAAAAAAATTTATTTTACCTAAAAATAAAGGTACCTATACCTTTGCGATATTATCCAAAGAGGACTAACAATTACAAGTAAATGGTGTATGTCTGTAGGGCTTTCAATAAACCCATCCAAGACAACAATCATACCATTTACTAGGAAAAGACTGGTGAAGTAATTAAAACGCAGAGGGAGGTAAAATATCTAGGAATTATACTAGATAGTAAACTCCTCTGGAACAAACACATAAATGCTATAGTCGGAAAAGCCACAAAAGCCCTAATGATTTGCAAAAGAATTGCAGGTAAGTCATGGGGATGTAAACCGAGCATCCTCAGGTGGATGTACACTATGAGCTTATGTACTTCTACCGAATTAAAGAAAAAATTTGAGCATAAACTGGTTCAAAAAATGGAATTTGATTCTCTTAATTATTTACAATAAATTTACAAATTTGTAAAATAACTCCAAAGAAAAAATGTGAATTCAACGATGATCTTCAAAAGAAATTTTTCTTCATACAAAGAAAAAAATGGGAAAACCCAATATATGTAGGTAACCTGTGCATTTCTAAAGTTGAAGAAGAAAAATATTAAATTGATGAAGGAAAAAGTCGAACAAAAATTAATTACTCAAAACGAATGGAAAGCAAATATTCAACAATTTTACATAACGTGTTAAGAATACTTAAACCAGTGGGATGTATCTTTCAAAGAACTTGAAGTTTTTAGTTAGGTATATTTTCAAAACATTACTAACTGGCCAGAAATAGAATCTTGGTTATCTTTTGTCAACCAAAAGCTGATAGGAATGATTAAAACTTGTTTGACGAATTTGTTTGTCTAAAATCATTCTTAACCTAATAAATTATAATAAAATGGACAGAAAACAAAACTACGAGTACTGTTGCCCCAAAAATGGAGAGAAATTTTAGAGCAATTTTGTAAACAAAATATAAACTTCAAAAATCTTTTATTTATTGAAGAGTTCGACTTGTGTCTTCCAGGTTCAAATGGTCCAACCGAAAGAGTCTTTTCCATAATGGACAATATTTGAACAAATGAAAAAACGCAACTGAGTGTTGGAACTTCCATGTTAATGTTAAAATTAAATTATAATTTAATCTACCAGGAATTTAAAAAAAAATATTTTAAAGAAAATGGTAATATCATCTAAAAAATTTGTTAGGAAAAAAACAAACAATAATATCTTGGACAATGTGTGATTAATGTTTATTTTTCAAAGTCTTGGTAAAGAAAGACTGAATATTTAAAAAAAAAGGTTTTGTTTAGTTCTAAGCATTTTGTGCTGGGATTTAGTATTCTTTTGTTTTTGAAATTTTTGTTGATTTCTTACAAAATAAAATTAAAAAAAAAGTATGTCCCGGGTTTCGCTTTGAGAAATATGGTCACCGTAACTATGATGGTAAGACCCATCATTACCTATGGTGCGGTTGCATGGCACAAGAAAACCGAATTAACAACAACTAGGAGAACCCTAGAAAAAGTCCAAAGGCTCGCATGTATCTGTATTACGGGAGCAATGAGAACCTGCCCTACCGCAGCTATGGAGGTTATCCTCCATTTATCCCCTCTACACGAGGTCATTAGAAGTGCTGGAGTGGGAGGTATCATTAGGTTCTCAAAGGAAGGAACTGGGACCGGCAAAATTATTGGTCTCAGAGAAAGGGACCTAATTTACAGGTCCATAATAACAAACCTTATTGACATCCCAAGAGATGGAATGATCAAAAAACATAATTTCGAGAAAAACTTTCTTACACAGCTCAGTAACAAGAAAGACTGGGTAGGAGAGGATACAAACTACACACTCGAAACAAATACCATCAAGTGGTACACTGATGGATCGAGAACAAGCGAAGGGACTGGTGCAGGAATCTTTGGGCCAAAAACCAAACTTTCTATACCGATGGGGCAGTCCACCAGCATCTTCCAAGCGGAGGTAAACGCCATAGGGAAATGCGTAGATCGCAATCTCGAAAAGAATTATCGTAACAAGAACATTGCCATTATGTCAGATAGTCAAGCAGCACTCAAGGCGCTAAACTCATACACCATCAGCTCTAAGCTAGTGTGGGAGTGCATAAGCAGACTAAATGAACTAGGTATACAGAACAGAGTCACACTTTACTGGGTACCTGGGCATGTTGGTGTTCTTGGAAACGAAAAGGCAGATTCCCTAGCAAAAATAGGCGCTTCAACCCCCCTAACAGGGCCTGAACCCTATTGCGGAATAGGTGAAAATGTCATCAAGACCAAAATTAAAGAAGAAGAGGAGGCAAACAGATCTAAAAACTGGAATGAACTCCCTAGGCTGAGACAGGCGAAACTGCTACTGGGCAACTACAACCGGCAACGCTTCGAAAACTGTATCAACCTAAGTAGGAATAACCTAAGAATAATAACATGTATTCTAACAGGACACTGCAAACTTAGAAGACACCTTAACCTACTGGGTGTGGTAAGCAGTGCCACTTGCAGATTCTGCAACATGCATGAGGAAACGCCGGAACACATACTGGGAAAGTGTTATCCAATCATGCACCAGAGGAAAACACATCTGGGACAGTACCAGGTGGAAGAGAGCAACCTATCCTCTCTCAAAGTGCTCCAAATACTAAAATTCTTAAAAGCAATAGGTTTGGAGGAGGAACTGTAGGATGAGCCAGCTCATCATTTTTATAAGAGGGGGCACAATAGATCTACAGGTCGCAGTGCAATAACCCCCAACACAATTCATTCATTCATTCATACCATAAAAAATTGCTAAAACATGCTAAAAATTGAAAAAAAAAATGGTTTTCAAAAATCGTATTTTTCTCGAAAACGGCACCTAGAATTTTGATAAATTTTTTTTTCTTTCAATTAATTTTTACGATCTTTAATTTAATAAAAAAAATTGAAAGTAAGATATTACAGCTTGTACCTACCATAGAACCATTTTTTCCAATTTTGAATTTCTCATTATCCACATAACTGTTCTTAATGAAATTTTTTATAGAAAAGCTTCTAAAAAGTCTTAAACACATTGCATTTCAAAACTTTAAAATAAATATTTTTTGAATTTTTGAAAAAAAAAAAATCTATTTTTTCCTTTTTTTGAAAATTCAATATCTCAGAAATGGCTCAATATTTTTTTTGCAAATTTAATTTTTATTCGAACAATAATAAAAACTTTAAATTTAAAATTTAAACTTAAATTTTTTTCTTAAAAAGCTTTTAAAAAGTTTGTATATAAAAGCTTTTTTTTTAAGAAACCACTACAACGACTTATAATTTTTGTTCTTGCATAAATTCATATTTGGAAAGCATTTTGTTTTTGTCTCTTACTACTAAATGAATTTAAAAATTCATTTTATGCTAATGAACAGCTTTTCTCTAATAACATTCGTTTTTAAAAGTCCTAGTCTATTACGTAGGAGCAAGTTCGTGCGACCCAGTCGTGCATTTTATTTTACTTGCCATAACATATAGACAGACCAGACAATTAATATTCTTTTTATTATTCATCCATGAAGATCTCTGCATTTTGGTCTTCTCTATCTGTTAACAAATGTAAATTTTTTATATTGAAACCCGTTTTTTTTGCAGAACTTGCATGAAGATGAATGTAAATCCACCATATTGCAACTTGCTTCTAAGTATTTTAAAGCAAACAGACCTTTAAACTATCCTTATGCTCTGTCAATGTGAAAATGTTTTTGTTAGTGAAGGCTTCCGTTGTTAAATTATTAGTTGTGCTCAACCAAAAAAAGGGAAAAGGAAAACAAATTAAATTCGGCGCAAGTAAAATGCCTTATGCCTGAGCTAAAGTAGATGGCAAAGGACAAAATTCATTTCCAGTGCCTGCGACGACGTTGTTGGCTTTTTAGACACAAAATCTCTTCCTTCTCTTCACCTTTTTTCATCGAACTTTTAAACACTTGCGTTCGGAATTCTTCGTCTTAATATACATACTCGTATGTACATGGATTTCATTAAGATATTATTGGATTAATTGGAGAATCACTGAATCACCAGAGATTGCCCTTCACTCGAAGTTAGCTCTAATCTATGTATGCACTATTTAAAAATTTTAATCAAAAATACAAAGCGCGGAAAAAAATCAACTTTATTCGTTAACAAAATATAAACCTGCACTAGCTCAAAAGGTAGTGCAAAATATTCTGAACTAGAGTACACTATAATTCACCTCAATAAACGTCAATCAGTGTAAGTCAGTGCAGCAATTTTCTCAATGAACACAAAAAAGCTACACTTTTCTGCCCAGAGTAGTCCAGTGCAGCTGGTTGAACTATTAAATACTTATACTACCAAAATTCTTAGTTAGTAGAAGGTAGAACCTTGCTCCAATTATCGATGGAATTATCGTTCCACCAAACGTTCCACATTATTTTTGTGACAGCTCGACTATGCAGCTGTCAAAATATCGCAGCCATAGGAGCCTTAATTCAAAGAATATCACTAACCAAGATCGGAATCATTCGAAAGTTTAATTTTGCAAAACCTATTTGTTTAAATTTTTGTATTTGTAATTTCTTTTTCGTGTTAATGACTAGATGTGAATTGCAACAACAATATTTATAACGGCCAGATTTTTTCGCTTTGACAGCTCGGCGTTTTTATGTTGAAAAAATAGGTCATCTTAGAAAAAATCTCAAAACATTAACTTTACCATCAGAATGGCGTCTTTATGGTGATTGGGATGTGTTTGACAAATAGAGACTGAATGGCGTAAATACAGGCTGTTTTCGAAAACGTCAAATCAACGTCAATTCGATCGTCAAATGATCGTCATTTTTTGACTCAAATATTGCTGTCGTCAAATCAGTGGTCACAAGGCATAACCGCTTAAGTCGATTTTTCATATTTTTCAGGAGAGCAGTTTTAAGTTTCATAATCTCTCTATGAATCAGGAATTATGAATTTTTAAATTTCTTAAATGCAGAAATGAAGAAAGAATACACATTTCTCATATACTAGAAGTAATAAAATGTATATCTTATATTTAATGAGTAATTAAGGAAAAAAACACTTAAGCTGTTATGGCTTATTGAACTTTAAAAAAATAAAAAGCATAGGTCGAGTTAGGTTGTTATGGCATATTAAGAAAGAATAATTAAAATTTCTTTTGTCGACTTAGGTCGTTATTCCATGTGTGAGATTGTGGGAAAAAATTTCATATGTCGACTTAAGTTTTTTTTCCTTACCAATAAACCAGGGTATTTATTAACTTAAGTTAATTTTCCATATTTGTTTTCTTTTGGTCGTGAAAGTATCATACAAGTAAAGGAACATTTTGTAATAAGAATATTTTATCTATTCAAGTGTTTCATATGCATAAGTTTAAATTATGTATTGTACATTATTGATTAAATTTTGAGCAAAATTGATATTTAAGTATCTTCTGAGTTGTCAGGGCTTTTTAAATGAGGATAAGTATTTGGCTCGTCCATATTGGCTGGAAGATTGTCATAAAAAGACTGAAAATCAAGACTTGATGTTTTAAGTCCATGAAATCTTCTTTTCTTTCGGGAAAGAAGTTGTTTAGATTTAAAGAAGCTTTCGTCTTTTTTTTATTTTTTATAATTTTAGAAACCTCATCTTTGTGCAAGAAATTTGTGTAGGACATTTGATGCAGTTTTTATAGTAACGTAGCTACCGAATAGAGTTCCAAGTTATTTTGTTACCATCTTCATCTATACGTTTCCAAGAAACTTTAGATCTATAAAATTTGACAAAGTCAGAAAAATCAATGTCGTTGTTCTTCGTGTCAATAAAATCAGTCTTATTAACGAAATAAAACCAATCTCTTGGGGTTTCAATTTGGACCTTCGTTTTTTTCTTCACTAAGCTAATTGAGCTCGTGATGGGCGCAAACACATTTGTAAGCCCTGGTTCAAGGATCGATGAAGGTCCAAGCTTTAATTTAAAAGGGTTTGGTTTTTATTGCCTCTTTTTTCGTTGCGTTTTGCTTCACTTGCCATAATTTTTTTTTGTTCGATCAATGCGAACTTTTCATTCTCGGATTCGGTAACCTTTCTCTTCGAAGCAAAAGAACACTTGTCTACTTTTGGGGCATTAAACTCTTGGCCGATAAATCCAAACATTTTTAAGTATTTTGATAAGCTTGCCAGATTCAAAGATTATGATTTATAATGGCCGTGTATTGATGTAAGATTAAAGCTAGCGTTTAAATATTTTGTACACGAGTCCCTTCAAATGAAGTGGCTTCCATGTGCAGTAAACCTCGAAATATGTCGTTTTATTGTTAGGAGCACGTTTTTCTCTGATATCCTTAAATGGAATCGAATGACACTAACGACAGTGAAGTTTTTTGTTTTGATGACAGATTTAAATAAGCTCTCAGTTTCGTCAAAGAACTGAAGAAAATATTTTTTTACAAAAAACATTAAAAATATTTTCGTATTCTTCATACTACGGTCGCGTTTTGGCTTCCAGTTAACTGCGTACACCAAGGTGTCAAATTTTGTATCCTCAATGTGTTTGAGGGAACCAATATATAAAATTCTTTGGTAATAGCTTTCTAATGACCAGTAGCTGTTGAACTACAGTTCAAGTTTTTAAAATTTAATGCTCTCGGTGCATTTACTTCTACAAATATAAAGAGGCTTACAAGCCTTAACCTTAACAGTATTTCTGCTGATTGAAAGTTTACTATGTAGCTTTTTCTTAGCTTTGCATTTAGGTCTTGCAAATGTTTCTTCTATTTGAGCTCTCAGAAATTGAATTACTAGACTTATTAAATAAGTGTATCTATTCTGGTTTATTTAAAAAAAATACCATCAAATTCGGGATCATTTTCAACGTTCTCAGTTTCATGTACATATTGTTGCGAACAGAGCTTTATACTACTACAGCGCCATCTGTTGGAAAACTGAATATCTAATTTATGGAAGAAACAAAAAGCTCTTTTCCAATGTCAAATGTATTTCCCCTTATTCCAAACATCTAGAACATTCCAAGACAAGAACTTTCGAGAACAACTAATTTGAGTATAAGTTATGACAAGACTGGTCACCCTAAATCCCACTCTACCCAGTTCTCCCCTATTTAACTTTAAACCGAGCAACATAGAAGAAACTGTTCATCATCGCGAGCTATCATGTTATCATTGGACCGTTGCGTTGGAGATAACAAATACCTGGCACAGTTAACGAGAAGTCAGTCTATTCTTGCAAGCTGACCACTGCACATTATTTAGCTTTCTCATAGAGGAAAATAAAAGAATCATTCTAAAAAACTTAATAGAAAAAAAACAAGTAGTTTTATTTGGCGCCCAACTTTTAGTGTCGCGTTGTTTAATATTTTTATTTAAAAACTTAATAAAAAACAACAAGTTCGCGTCACTTAACCGTGATCCACTTTGCCGGAGCACTAAATTAAACAAATACTAAAACAATAAATCTACAGAAATTAAACGCCAATTAAAAGGTGCAGAAATGGTAAAAAGAAGCCTTTGATTAGATGAATGAAATTATAATTTCAATACAAATAACATGAACAATTATCACATGAATAAATTTCATTAAAAGCTATAATAAAAAAATCAAATATTTTAAAGATAAACAATTTACATATAAAAAAAACTCATTAAATTCAACAAGTGAATATAAAAAATAAAAATTGGGTAAAATCCGAAAACGGAAAAACAGTTATTCCACATATAAAAAAAACATATTTAAAGACAATAAGAACAATAAGAAACAGTTAAACATAGTTGCCCAGTGACGATTTAATCTGGATAAGTAACTGTACCAAAAGAAGCGGACCATCAAGCATCACGACAGTTATCTGCATTATATGCCTATTTTTTTTTATATTTATTTTCCATTTGATTATCGTAGTATTATCGTATGAATTATCTACTTAGTTTTTTTTCATTTAGTTTTTTCCTTTTCTTAGATTCAATTTTGCTTATTTTTTTTCATTTTCTTCTATATTCAATATCCTTAATTTAAAATTATTTATCAATTTACTATTGTATATATACGAATTATTAATTTTTTTCTTGGGAATTATATTTAAGTTTTTTGACTTTTCTTTAATCGAATTTTGTTATTTTTTTTTATTTTCTTCTATTTCCTATTCTTAAATATTTTAATTTGCATTTATATCAAAATGAATGTGGAACAAATTAACGCAATTATTTCGCATGCGGTTCGAGCTGCGACCGAGCAAACAAGAGAGACTTTTAACAATACACTTGAGGAATTGACAACTAGACTTAGGGCGCTAGAAACACCTGCCACTGTTGAGGTTTATCGGCCAGTTAATATTGAGGTAGGAAAGGTTTGTGATGAGTCGTTGGACTTAGTAAAATCTTTACCTGAGTTCGGCGGTGAACAGGTTAGATATATTTCCTGGCGTCAAGCTGCCTTTGCGGCTTATAAATTATTTGAACGGCACGAGGGAAGTTCAAGGCACTATCAAGCGGTGGCAATCATTAGAAATAAGGTTACGGGTTCTGCAGATCAGGTTTTGTCTTCATTTAACACGGTGCTAAATTTTAAAGCTATTATTGCTCGATTGGACTTTACATACGCAGATAAAAGGCCTGTCTACCTAATAGAGCAGGAAATGTCAACTCTTCGACAGGGAAGGTTGTCGATTATAGAATTTTATGATGAGGTAGAGAAGAAGTTGACGTTGATTATAAATAAAACCATAATGCTTCATGAAGGAAATAAAATGTTGATTGATTCCCTTAGCCAAAAATATCGTCAAGATGCGTTAAGAATTTTTATTTCTGGGTTAAAAAAACCTATGTGTGATATTTTGTTTTCTTCACAGCCAACCGACATGCCACGAGCCCTAGCTTTAGCACAAGAGTTAGAGGCAAATGAAGCACGATATTTGTTTGCGAATTCCTTTTCTAGCAGGAATGAACGTTCAACTAACATTCAACCCCGACAATATCTGAACCCTGATTCATATAGTCCGTACAATTCACCACGTTATAAGCCTTTCACTAGTGGCCAACTGCAAACTAGGCCAGTTCCAATGGAAATAGACCCGACTCTTTCAAATCACAGAAATCCCACAGCTTTTCAAAGTAGTGCTCAAAACGCGAACCATATTCAAAGACCTATCATGCAAAACCAAAATTATGTTCTAGGTTCGGTTCAAAACCCTAACCATAACCAAAGATCTATGCAAAGAGCTAACCAATTACAAAGACCGTTAAATAATTCTAGCCAACTAAAGAGACATCGTGATTCTGATAGGCAAACGCATCCAAAGCTTCAAAGAGTCAACCACCTCAATCAGAAAATATTCAGACCGGTGGTAAACGAAGAAAGCCGGCAGCATGCATGCGAGTTTTATGACTCAAACCATCAAGACTACTATGATTACCACTGTGATAGCGAGTTCTCATATGATGACCAAAACGAAAAAATAAATATGGATCGTACTGAGGATCCAGAATCATTTGATGAAATTAATTTTTTAGGGGAAAGTCTCTCCTGCCGTATGTCGTTCGCACCCTGGCAGGGAGAGAAATAAAGCTTCTAGTAGACACTGGTGCGTCAAAAAATTATATAAAAAATATCAGCACTCTAAAAGCTATTAGACCTTTAAATGAACCCTTCTATGTTAAGTCTATACATGGTACAAGCCAAGTAAATTCCAAATGTGTAATAAATATTTTTAATAAAAATGCTATTTTTTTTGTACTTCCCACACTAAAAACATTTGATGGTATTATAGGGTTTGATTTTCTAAATGAAATCAGAGCAAATTTAAACCTTGTCAAAGGGATTTTGAGCTATAGTGGAGGGGAAGAAATGTTGCGATACTTTTACTGCAGAAATGTAAATAATATTTTATCACAAAATAGCAATATTTCATTGGACGCAAATGAACATATTTCCTTGTTACTGTCTAGAAATTCAAAAGTTTTTTCGGATCCCAATGAATCATTGCCTTTTAACACCAAAATTATTGCTACTATCCGAACAACCGATAACGAACCCGTTTATTCCAAAGCTTATCCGTACCCCATGTCAGCAGCTGAGTTTGTAAACAATGAAATTGTGGATTTACTACAAAATGGAATCATAAGACCTTCGCGATCTCCATATAACAGTCCTGTATGCGTTGTTGATAAAAAAGGGACGGATGAAACGGGAAAACGAAAAATGCGCCTAGTGATAGATTTTCGAAAACTGAATACTAAGACGGTGAATGACAAATATCCTATTCCCAACACTACAGTTATCCTTTCAAATCTTGGAAAGGCCTCTTTTTTTACAACTCTCGACCTCAAATCGGGGTTCCATCAAATCAAATTGCGCGATCGTGATAGAGAGAAGACGGCTTTCTCTATAAATAATGGAAAGTACGAGTTTTGTAGGCTGCCTTTCGGGTTAAAGAATGGTCCCAGCATCTTTCAGAGAGCGATAGACGATGTGTTGCGTGAAGAAATTGGTAAATGTTGTCACGTCTATATAGATGACGTCATCATATTTTCAAGAACAAAAGATGAACACCTTCGAGACGTTGAGAAGATTTTAAAACTGCTTTTTGATGCCAACATGAGAGTTGCACCAGCCAAGTCAAGATTTTTTAAGAATGAGGTAGAGTTTTTAGGCTTTGTAGTCTCGAATAAAGGAATAAAAACATGCCCTGATAAGGTAAAAGACATTGTAGGATACGAAATTCCTAGGACTCTTCGTAGCCTGCGATCTTTCCTTGGATTGTCTGGGTACTACAGGCGGTTTATAAGAGACTACGCTCAGATAACAAAACCTCTTACTAAGTACCTACGGGGCGATAATGGAAATATAGGCAAAAATCAGTCCAAAAATATGAAGTTAGAACTGGACGTAGAAGCGCTAGAGGCCTTTGAAAGAGTTAAACGAATTTTGGCTTCAGAAGACGTTTTACTTTTATATCCTGATTTTAATAAGCCCTTCGATTTGACGACTGACGCCTCTTCCCATGCACTTGGGGCTGTTCTATCACAGGACGGCAGGCCCATCACCATGATTTCTCGAACTTTATCCTCCACGGAAGAAGGCTTTGCTACCAATGAGCGAGAACTGTTGGCCATTGTGTGGTCCTTGCAAAAACTAAGAAATTATTTATACGGAGTCAATCGGCTTAACATTTACACAGACCACCAACCCTTGACTTTTGCCATATCCGACAAAAATCCAAATGCAAAAATAAAGAGGTGGAAAGCATTTGTGGAGGAATTTTCACCAACATTTCACTACAAGCCAGGCAGGGATAACTATGTTGCCGATGCATTGTCAAGGCAGTATTTAAATGCTTTGGAGCTACAAGCAGAATCCAGTGCATCAACAGTACACAGTGAAGCTTCTTTAACTCAAACGATACGTAGTGTCAAAAATCCGTTGAATTGTTTCAGAAATCAGATAATTATAAATACAGGGCCCACACAATCAAAAACAACGAAAATTATTTTCAAAACTCAATTAAGACATTCAATAACATTTAATAGCATTGATAATCTTTTTGTTTTATTAAAAGAAGTCATAAATCCCAATGTTGCCAATGCAATTCATTGTGACTTATCTATATTAGCGCAAATTCAAGACAAATTGATAAGATTGTTTCCTTCAGTTAAGTTTGTTCACGCTGAAAAAATGGTAACAGATATTTACAACCCAAACGACCAGGCAGAAATTCTTTCGACAGAACATAATCGAGCTCATCGTTCTGCACACGAAAATACAAATCAAGTTTTAAATGATTATTATTTTCCTAATATTCGAAAAAGAATGAAAGAAATAGTCTCCAATTGTACGATCTGCCATGAAGCAAAGTATCAAAGGCATCCACCAAGGCCGGAAATAGGAAAAACTCCAATACCAACTCACACAGGTGAAATTCTTCACATGGACATTTATTCAACTGCTGGAGCTCATTTTTTGACCTGCCTGGATAAATTTTCCAAATTCGCTATAGTAAAACCAATCAAATCACGTGCAATAGTAGACATAAAAGAACCTATTTTAGAATTGCTAAACTTCTTTAAGGATACTAAAACCATTGTTTGCGATAATGAGAGATCATTTACCTCGGAAAGTATAAAATCGTTGCTTCGGGATCATTTCGAAATAAGTATGTTTAATACACCACCCTTTCACAGTGTTACGAACGGACAAGTAGAAAGGTTTCATAATACTTTATCCGAAATAGCAAGGTGTATTAAACTCGAACAGAAAATAAGTGATACTGCTGAGCTCCTTTTACTTGCCACATTCAAGTACAATAGGACGATTCATTCAGTTACTAACCACCGACCGATCGACGTTATCCATTCTATTCCTATTCACTTACAAGATGAAGTAAAGGAAAAGATAGCTGAAACTCAAAAAAGGGATCTTCACTATCGCAATCAAAAAAGGCTAACTGTGACATATAAACCTGGTGACAAAGTATTTGTTCGAACAAACAAACGAATTGGAAACAAATTTCGGAAGTTGTTTATTGAAAAAATTGTTCAGAAAGACCTAGGAACAACAGTTCTTATTGATAATAAAAAAGTTCACAAGGAAAATCTAAGATAATATTTTTAGAAAGCTTAGTTAAACTGTTTTAATTTCTCCAAGACTATTGTTGAATGTTAGATTTAAAACTAATCACCGCTCAGGTTAAATTACAATTAGTTTTTCAATTCCGCAAAATACGAATTAAAATATTTAAGAAACATTATTAAAATTAGAACAAATTACTTAAATCATATTTGTTTACTATCATTTATTTAGTTTAGTTTTGGATATGAATAAATAACTACCTACTTTTCTTGTAATTTTTGTAAAAAGAAATATTTTACGTTTCAGATGAATTAAATGTTTAGATTCAAATTAAAAATATCTGTATTATAAACATTGAAAATAATTATAACTACTTATTTATAATCACTTATTAACACTAAATGTTTATATCCATTTTGTTGTAATTATTAGGTATAAATAATTTAATATTTTGTCAAATTTGTTGTATGTAAAATTATATCAGACGACGACGAGGACGTCTTCAATTAAGAAGGGGAATAGTTATGACAAGACTGGTCACCCTAAATCCCACTCTACCCAGTTCTCCCCTATTTAACTTTAAACCGAGCAACATAGAAGAAACTGTTCATCATCGCGAGCTATCATGTTATCATTGGACCGTTGCGTTGGAGATAACAAATACCTGGCACAGTTAACGAGAAGTCAGTCTATTCTTGCAAGCTGACCACTGCACATTATTTAGCTTTCTCATAGAGGAAAATAAAAGAATCATTCTAAAAAACTTAATAGAAAAAAAACAAGTAGTTTTATTTTATATAAGGGAGTGTTCACGGTGAGCGAGAGACAGTTTATTTTCGATTATGAAAGTGTGCAAAGCTGAACTATTGGATTGTGGAAAGTGTAATTAAAGAAGTGGATTTAAGTTGGAATAAAAGTATTAGAGTTGATTATAAATTGAGATTTATTGTTTTGATTTGAAAAGTGTAAATAAAGAAGAAATATTAGAAACAGTAATAAGTTTTATTTAACGAACCTAGCAAAAATATTACATTGGTGTCAGAAAAGTGGAATAAAACTTATTGTGCAGTGAAGTGTGCGAAAAAAAAAAAATAATAATAATAAAAATGAGCAAGTTACTAAAAGAGCTCAACTGTAATGAGCTGAAAAGTGAATTAGGCAAGCGAGAACTTTCTAGAGCAGGATCGAAAAATGAGCTTGTTCTGCGCTTGGCCGAATATTTGAAACAGCAAAATGAAGACCCGGACATCTTCGTCTTTGAAGCTGACGCTGAGGAAGCAGACGTAAGTAAAAATGTAGATGTTTCAAATATGATTAGTCCTCTGCTTCAATGTTTCGAAGAGCAACGAAATGAACAAAACGAACGTTTCAATGAACAGAAAAACGAACAAAAGAATGTTCTCGAACGTCTCGAAGAGCAACGAAATGAGCAGAAAAACGAACAAAATAATGTTCTCGAACGTCTCGAAGAGCAGAGGAATGAGCAGAAAAAACAGCATAGCGAACAAAAAGACCTTCTCGAAGAGCAGAGAAAAATGCTAGAAGGCAAGCTTGTTAACATCGAGAATAATGTATCTGCACTTGATGGACGTGTTTCATTGCTGGAGAATCAAGTCGACAACAAAATGGAGACGTTTTCAAAAGTGTTAGATGAACGTGTTTCATTGCTAGTCGACAACAAAATAGAGACGTTTTCAAAAGAGTTAGACCGTGTACGAAACATAAAGATTCGGGAAAGTTCTGGGGAAACTTTGAGAAAAAAAGAGATGAAACCTCCAACCTTTGATGGACAAACTTCTTGGTCTATATACAAGAAGCAATTCGAGGCAGCTTCCACAACAAATGGCTGGGATGAGGCTGACAAGTATATAGCCTTAACTCTTGCTCTTAGAGGAGCAGCTGCCGAGTTGTTGCAAACCATACCAGCAGATAAGAGCGGCGACTTCAAGTCCTTGGTTTTGGCTATAGACAAACGCTTTGGTAACAGCCACATAAAAGAAGTCTTCAAAGTGCAACTCAATTCCAGAGTTCAGAAGAGGGGCGAAACTCTACAACAACTGCAAGCGGACATTGAAAGGCTTGTTCATCTTGCATATCCAGATGTTGGAGAGGAAATTTGTAACCAGTTCGCAGTTGAGGCATTTGTTCGCGCCATTTCTGACATACATCTTCAAAGGGCCGTGCGAACTGCTGGAAAACGAACGCTTTCGGAAACATTAGCGTTTGCCTTGACAATGGAAGCAGCTGAGCAAGCTTCTCACGGAGTACATCGACTTAGAGAAGCCATCGTCGAAGAATGCTCATGCCAAAGAACTTATGTCCAAAGGAACCAACGAAACGGACTTGCAAAGTGCTGGAATTGCAACAAGACCGGACATTTACAGCGTCAATGTCGATTACCACCAAGAAGAGCTTGTCAACATTGTGGACACGGAGTTTCAAACCCAGAACAACGTAACAATAACATCAGTGTTACTTCCCGAAGTAGTTTCCCAACAGGGAAACGAGTAAGAACCAACTTCGAGGGGCAGAAGCTGGTTTCTGGTATCGATGGCCCCAGAAACACCATCCAAGTCTCCCAAACTAAACGAGACAACAAAAGTCTGACTGTCGAGGCAACTTTAAATGGCAACAAACGTGTGGTCACCATCGACACCGGTGCCACCGCATCCATTGTGCGTCAAGACCTAGTGCACCTGAATTGGCTACACAACACCAATACCTACCGTCTGAGAACTGCCACAGGAGAAGCAAGTAGGGTTTATGGTGAAGTCCGACTTAGAATTCGAATTGCAGATCTAGAATTCTCACACAAATTTTTGGTGGCAGATATATGTGACGATTGACGAATGCATCATAGGCATGGACTTCATGAAAGAACATCGTGTAATTTTGGATATTGGCAAACAGGTACTCAAATACCAGAATACAGAGATTCCAATGAACTATGGGCACGAAGGAACAACAACTCTAAGGACTGTCATCAAGGAAGACGTGATTATTCCAACTTCTTCTGAGGTATTCGTTTGGACAAAATTAGAAGGTGAGTGTGGACGCCATCGATACCTAATGGTGGAACCAGGCTCAGATTGTTCTTCCCAAAACGTCATCATTGGGAAGACACTTGTGGCTCCAAAGAACAATATGGTCCCCGTACGGATACTCAACACCAAACCGTACGATGTAAAGTTAGCAAAAGGAGAAGTTATCGGCAAGTGCGAATCTGTCGCAGCCATTACACGAATTGACGCTGAAACACCGAGAACGACATTAAACCCTAAGGAGCTCAATAGCATCAAGGCAAAGATACTTAATTCATCTAACCTAGACCAACATCAGGTTAAAACGGCAGAAAGCCTTCTGAACGAGTATGCTGACATTTTCGCTTCACCAAACGGAAAATATGGAAGGACACAAATGGTGCAGCATCGAATAAATACAGGAGATGCAAGGCCCATTCGTCAGCCCGCAAGACGTCTGCCACTGGCCAAACAAGGTGAATCTGAGGAAATGATTACCACCATGAAGAAGGATGGTTTGATTGAGAACTCCAAAAGTCCTTGGGCGTCACCAGTGGTCCTAGTCAAAAAGAAGGACGGAAGTACACGGTTTTGTGTTGACTACCGAAGGTTGAATGACGTAACCAAGAAAGACAGCTACCCCCTGCCAAGAATTAGTGACACCTTAGATGCGATGGAAGGAGCACACTGGTTTTCAACACTGGACTTGAAAAGTGGATATTGGCAAGTTGAAATTCACCCTGAAGATCGAGAAAAGACAGCGTTCTCCACAGGTAATGGGCTGTGGCAGTTCAACGTGATGCCATTTGGTCTTTGCAACGCTCCGGCAACATTTGAGCGTTTGATGGAGTGTGTCCCTCAAGGTCTGACGTGGAAAACTTGTCTTGTCTACTTGGATGATGTTATCGTTTATGGAAAGACATACGACCAACACTGTAAGAACCTAAAGGGTGTGTTCCAGAGACTTCGAGAGGCTAACCTTAAACTGAACCCAGAAAAATGTGCACTGTTCCAGACTGAAGTAAAGTATTTGGGACATATCATCTCGTCCCAAGGAGTCAAGACTGATCCTGAAAAAGTTGACACCGTCAAAAATTGGCCAACACCACAGGACAAACATCAACTACGAAGTTTTCTTGGTCTTGCTACTTATTACAGACGTTTTGTTAAGAACTTTGCCGGAATTGCGAAGAGTTTGCATCAGCTTACGGAAAAGAACAAGCAGTTTAGATGGTCAGGTGAGTGTGAAAAAGCCTTCCAAGAACTGAAATACCGTCTATGCAATGCTCCGGTGCTGATCTATCCAACTCCAGGCAAGCCTTTTATTATCGATGCTGATGCAAGCAACGTGGGAGTCGGCGCTGTTCTGTCACAAGTGCACAATGGCGAAGAAAAGGTTGTCGCCTATTTCAGCAAAGTACTGTCAAAGACCGAAAGGAACTACTGTGTGACCAGAAGAGAACTCTTGGCACTCATTTTGGCAACGAAACACTTCCACAAATACATCTATGGACAGAGGTTTCTTCTACGAACCGATCATGGTGCTCTTAACTGGTTGTTGAACTTCAAGAACCCAGAAGGACAAGTCGCAAGGTGGATAGAAAGACTGCAGACTTACGATTACGAAATTCAACACCGAAGGGGAAAGCTGCACTCAAATGCCGACGCACTATCTCGAAGACCTTGTAAAATAGATTGCAAGCACTGCAGGCGACAAGAAGAAAAGGAATCCATCAACATTCTGCGAATAAGGGCTGACCCCATTTGTGGATGGAGCAATGAAGAAATACGATCTGCTCAACAAGAAGACCCCGACATTGAACCTCTTCTCGCATGGAAGGAACATGAAGAAAAACCCGCATGGAATGACATTTCCGATAGGAGTCCAATTTTAAAGGCCTATTGGGCACAATGGGACTCACTTCATGTGCAAGAAGGTGTTCTTCGGCGAAAATGGGAGTCCGCTGATGGTAAATCCTATGTAATGCAGCTTGTGTTACCTCAATCGAAAATCAAAGAGGTTCTTCGAGAGATGCATGATGGACATTCAGGAGGCCATTTGGGGGTCAATAAGACTTTAGAAAAGGTGAGGCAACGATTCTACTGGTTGCATGCAAGAGACGACGTTGAAAAGTGGTGCCGAAATTGTGACGCTTGTGCTGCAACCAAAGGACCTGGTAGAAAACTGCAAGGAAAAATGATGCAATATAATGTCGGCTCACCGTTTGAAAGGATTGCTGTTGATGTGGCTGGCCCATTTCCGGAAACGAATGCTGGAAACAAATACATTCTGGTGGTAATGGATTACTTCAGCAAATGGCCTGAGGCATACGCTATTCCGAACCAAGAAGCCAAGACCGTGGCCGACCAGATTGTGTCTAACTGGGTAAGCAGGTTTGGTGTGCCTATGGAACTTCATTCCGACCAAGGAAGGAACTTCGAGTCGAACATATTCCAAGAGTTCTGCGCGTTCCTTGGCATTAAGAAAACGAGAACCACACCACTTCACCCGCAATCTGATGGAATGGTCGAGAGATTCAACAGGACCTTAAAAGAACACCTCACTAAAGTAGTAGGCGACTACCAAAGAAACTGGGATAGGCACATACCACTATTTTTGATGGCCTACCGAAGTGCAATACATAGCTCAACAGGACAAACGCCATCTGAAATCCTGTTTGGAAGAAGCATACGGCTGCCTAGTGAGATAAGGTTTGGACATCCACCACAAGAGTCTAAGGAAACAAGGGATTACGTGAGTGACCTACAAGAGAGGCTAATCGACATCCACGAAAGGACCAGGACTAGAATGAGCGCTTACAGCGATCGAATGAAGACAAGGTACGACACAAGAGCAAACACGACAGGATTCCAAGTAGGAGATCGTGTATGGCTGTATAATCCACATCGTCAAAAGGGATTGTCGCCGAAGCTTCAACAAAACTGGGAAGGCCCTTATACTGTCGTCACGAAAATCAATGATGTCGTTTACCGAATTCAAAGAGGGTTAAGAGGAAAGCTAAAAGTTGTGCATAGCGATCGACTGCACCGATACAGTGCCGAAGCTGGTGATAGAGTTGTTCGGGACGAACAATCTTAAGAAGGGGGCACTGTTGCGAACAGAGCTTTATACTACTACAGCGCCATCTGTTGGAAAACTGCATATCTAATTTATGGAAGAAACAAAAAGCTCTTTTCCAATGTCAAATGTATTTCCCCTTATTCCAAACATCTAGAACATTCCAAGACAAGAACTTTCGAGAACAACTAATTTGAGTATATAAGGGAGTGTTCACGGTGAGCGAGAGACAGTTTATTTTCGATTATGAAAGTGTGCAAAGCTGAACTATTGGATTGTGGAAAGTGTAATTAAAGAAGTGGATTTAAGTTGGAATAAAAGTATTAGAGTTGATTATAAATTGAGATTTATTGTTTTGATTTGAAAAGTGTAAATAAAGAAGAAATATTAGAAACAGTAATAAGTTTTATTTAACGAACCTAGCAAAAATATTACAATATTATGTAGTTCACCTGAACAACAAAAAACTGTGTGCATATCTTAACATAAACCTTATAATTCTATTAAATATTAAAAGTTTTGTTGCTATAACTGATGACTTAAAAATAAGAGTTTAGCCATTCTTTAATGACTGTATTTCGTTATACTCGGTTTAAAATATGGAAACATTTTTGTTTGGTTGAATTGTAACAAAAGTCATAATATTATATTTTGATTTAAAGCAAAAATACATTTTCTAAAAGTACACTCTCAAATCATGAAAACAGGGATTGGCTGCAGGAATTCTTTAATTTCATTCCATGTTATTCACGCACAAGCTGATCTCTATTATTACATTGTCCTGCACAAAAAATATTAGACAATGTTTTTGAGGTTTGCACAAGCGTAGTGAAAAAAAAATATGCTCAATGGAAGATCAATTCTTCCGACTTCTTATTTTGATATTTCTTTTTGAATTTTATTTTAATTTAACACCCCAAATTTATTTATGAAAAAATGAAAAACATATATTTTTATAAACCGTTTTTCTAATTTCGATTACCAATTTCCATAGGAATTTTTTTAAGGGGAGATAGAAAAGCACTGAAACCACGCTTGTTGTTGTAATGAGTACTTTCTCTTATTGAGTAATACATACCTAAACAAATTTTGTTCGTAGGGCACTGCCCCAATGTGATATCTTACGCACTTCTTTAATTAAACCTTTCAATTTTAAACAGTACTTACATTAAAGATGCGACTGTTCGGTAAGACCTATCTTCACTTATGTACTTATGACTCATTTTTACAGTAAACTGATTAAGGCAAAAGAACATAAGTCAACTTAGATTTGTGATTTTTTAAATTGAAACACGGAATAACGGCCTAACTCGATTTAAGATTTTCATGCAATCATAGTCTGGTTAGCCAAAAGAACTTAAGTTCAGTTAAGTTCGTCAAAAAATAGAATTGTGGTTTTCCATAACAACCTAACTCAAGTTAAGAAAAGTAAATATTTGTTCTACATTAGGGAATAAGAGCCTATGTTGATATAAGAAAAATGAAAAATAAGCGTTTTTAATTCTTGGCAGATTTTAAATTTATTAACTTGACTTATGTTGTTATTTCTGACTATTTTTCTTTTAAATGGAGAATAATAAAAACTTATCTTAAGTTATGAAACCGCCGTTGTATTTTTATTGAGTTAAGTTGTTATGGCAAATTATAATTTTTGAAAAGAGACTTAGGTTGTTAGGTTTTTTGTTTATAACTTTTGTTTAAAAAAAGATACAGACGTAAAAAATTGAGTGGGCAATGGGCATAGATTTTTATATTCTCAGCACGATTATGATAAAAACTCAATTTCGTCATAACTCGAGTTAGGCGGTTATGGTTTGCGGCCACAATATGCTTGCAGAAAATCTATTTGATCAACGTCAGTGAATTTTCTTGCAAATGCATTTGACGTTTAGGAACACGGTCAACAGAATTCAAAATGGATGCTAAAATTTTTTCAAAAATTGTGGTTGAAAATTGTTCGAAAAATTTAAATACGTGCTACTATAGCAATAAATATTTTTAAACAAGAAAAAGAAGGCGATTTGGTTTAAACTCCAAAGGTGCGTAGCGTATGCGTAGTTATATCAAAACAATCGAAAAGTTTTCGGATGGTGAATTCTTCGGTCATTTCAGAATGTCAAAGCAATTATTTCTGGTAAGTACAAACAAATGAAACGTTTCAATTCATAAAAAGTAACAATCTTAATGAATACCTAATTCTAGGGATTAAAGGAAGAACTAAGCCCTTTATGGAGAAAGGCAAAAAAAAAAAACGCCCAGGTACAGACTTAGAACAAAGCCTATACATTACTCTTTGGGCTTTAAGCAATAAAAACTCATACCGAGAAATCGGAGATCGTTTCAACAAATCTATCAACTGCATATTTCATATTTTAAAGCTTGTAAAACAATTGTGCAACTACTTTCAAAACTTGTGAGATGACCAACTACAAATGAAGAAATTTATAATGTTGTGCACACACAAAAAAAAAACAATCTAAACTCTATTTTCTGAACTGCAATTATTTTTTTCGTCAACTCGATTTTTTACTGCAGAGCTTCGCCGCAAATCATGTTATCGAACATATGACTTAAGCAAACTGCGTTATCGAATATAATGCTTTTGTATGAAAATTTCGTTTTGGGCTTTCGAACAGTTGACTTTTGCAGTTTGCGTTTAATGCAGATGGCGTTTTCGAAAACGGCCATAATGTAGAGTGTTTTTTCAATAAGAGCGGGTAGATGTTGAAATGGAATAAAACAAGCTGTTTGTGAGGTTTTAACGAAATTTTAATTGAAAGGCCAATGTATGCCATTATGTATGGAATATGACATCGTTGAAATTCCCGATACGGCTTCTTATGGTGGCACCAATCCGAGTGGTCCAATTTTCAATATGGGTCGGCTGAATTTAAGCGATGTCCTGCGTAATGTTCACCTTGAGGGCATGGTCCAATTTTGGTTACTTCGCATAGACCTATGACCCTACAAGAAAAAGTCTAGCGGGGTCAAATGACCTTGGTGGCCAATTCACGTCACCTCTGCGAAAGATAACTTTACAACAACTTAACAATGCCATTCATCTAAAAATGCGCCCCGTAGCTAAAGATGATTTTTCGGACAATTGAGGTCCTCTTCCAAACGGAACGAAGCCCAGTCAGCAAACAAACGACGTTGTCAATTGTTATGAACTTTGAGGTCCTGGGTCAGTTGGATTTTCTACGGCTGTAGACTTAATTCCCGGCGAAAAATTCGCAAAGTTAAAGTCTTCAAAAGACGGTGAGGACGACCTTGCGTTTTTTTGAATTATGAATGTTGGCTGATTGATTACCGAATCGGTCGTCTCAAATTTTGCCACCAAACATTGAACAGTCGACTGTAGAGGGCGGACCACATCTACCTTTAAATAGGCAAAACGCGTGCTACGTTTTTAGATTTATAATTTGGACGTGCTGTTCAATCGTGTACCTAACTTTTGTAATTTGGCATCACTAACTGAATAATAAATAGATTTGACAGATATTAGCAAAACAATATGGCCGCCACTGGACGCTAAAATCTAAAATGTCTGAACTATTATTTATGAAAAAAAAAAATCGTTTTAATATATATTTCAGCTAATGTGTTTTTCATTTAATTTTAGGGGAAGGGCGCTTCGGAAATAGTTTATAAAGAATGGGCCAAATACACGTTTCTTTTTAAAGATGCAATAAAATGAACAAAATTAATTTGTTTCCATTGATTATGGCTTTATTTATAGTAAGAGCAAACATTTCCATTAATTACGGAAAACAACGTCATTCAAGTGGGTGGTCGTGCACCTTCAATTGCTGAGCCAATTGGACCTTGTAAGCGAATAATCCGAGATCTTTGCGCAGAATTCTCCTCAGGCTAGTGCGCGAAATGTTGAGCTGTTGTAATCCATGACGAGTTGATGTTCGTGAATCGAGTCTCGCACTCTCGGCTACAGCAGCCACATTCTCGTCTGTACGCACCGTACGACAACGTGTGGACCATTTTCCGTGTCTCACTTCATTGGGGACCTTGACATGGACTCCCTAGCAAACAAAGGAAAAGGACTCTTCTAATGGGGCGAAAGCCAGAGGACGAGGCCAAAGGATCCAAAAACTGGAAAGAACCCCCAAAACTGATGCGTGTTGTGCACTAGGATACCACTCCCACGAAATTTTTGCACAAACTTGCGTACAGCAGGCGCAAGTGCGTTCTTTTAAAAGAACGCACTATTTGAACATCGCAACCACTCACTTTGGAAATAAGTTTTCAATATTTCCCAACGTTGTTCAAACGTGAAGCGACTCATTCTTTCTGTCAAGATTTCGAGCGGGACTGACAGCTGTCAGGGTCAAAATAACCTATGATTTTTAGATGGCCCACCCTGTAGTTTGATCTTAAGGCCTATCCATCAGGTATATGGTAATTATTCACCGTTAATCTGTTCCGTTAAAATCCGTTCCACTTTCCAAAGTAGTGTAAATTCTCTTCTATGGTGGGCATTTATTAGAAATAACTTCACTTAGAAAAAGGCGCCTGACTAACAACTTTATGTATACACCCTAAGCGGATCAACCGAGTTGCGTGAGCGGTGACGCACATTTCCACCTTTCAATAGTGTCAGCTTTTCTACTAGCAGATCAATTCAAACCTAACTTATGCTTTAAAAATTCTAAAAATCTTCGAGTCTCTATGATGTAGTTACACGGTAACACCGAGGAAGACTGATATACTAATGGTTGTGAAGGAAATAGACAAAATTCAACAAATAAAATTTTTAAATTAACATTGCAAAAAACAACTATCCTCTGGCTCCATCAAAATATTTTCAACTCACATAGCTCGTATGCTTTTGATTTTTTAATAGAAATTCCATTTATTTTTCTCATTCCGAGCCGTCGGATTTTCTGGATTTCCAGCTAAACTTACTTGTACATATCACCCAACATTATATCCAATTGCTGAAGTTCGGCAAAAAATTGACATTTATCAGTCCACACATGAAGTTCCTGAACCAACTCAGGGACAATCAAAAATGTTCTCCAGCCTCGGATTTTCTTACTCTTCAAAATGTCACCAAATATGTGATCCCCAATGTAGAGAACATCCTTGCCCTTGGCGTTCATTAAAGAAGTGAAAACATCACATGAACCACCTGAATAGACCTGTTAAAGAGACATCACAAAATTCAGTTAAAAAAAAAAAAAAAATTACAAACACAAAAAAGAACATCGTACCTGTCCCTGTTGGAGTGGTCCAATGTGTGTCCCAATCTTCAATGCCCCAGTTGTTGTGTCTACCTGCCGAAGAATTGTTCCCTCGTCGAAGAACAGTGGCTTCCGGGCATCAACTACAATTACATCAAAATATGTTTTCCAATTGCGATGTGGCTCATTTTCTTTGGCTCCGTGTGGGAAATCGAACAAATATGACATTATCTTGTCGGTGAATCTATAGTCACTGTTTGTCAGTAAAAATACTTTGGCACCGGAATCACGGATGCGAGACAAAACCATTGGAAGCCTCGAGTCCTTCTTAACGTACATGTCTAAGTTCTGAAGAATAAAATAAAACAAAATTACGGAAATGCTGGAAATATATTTCCATGATACAAGAACTCACTTCAGTGGTCTTCTTCTTCAAGTCCCCCTGAAGATGCACATAGTCAACAGCTCGTCGAACATCTTGGAAGATCGATTTAAACGACATAAATAGCTCTCCTGCCTTAACTCCGGTCTTATCCCTGCAAGAATAAAATAAAACAAATCAATCCAAACAAGAAGATACGATGGGAATTTATTTTTCCAACAAAAATTCTGCAACTGACGGTGACACATGTTCGTGATGTGTGGACATGGGGGTCAGGGATGCGCGTTGAAATTCATGTGAAAATAAGGATTTTCATTTTGGAATCTGGATTTGATAGTTCGCATTGGGATGTATGGTCGTTGGCCAAGTTCTTTGACCATGAGCGTGACATTCATTTAAACTCACTGCATTTGGTCAGTTACGTATGTAGGGAGCTAGAGGAAGAGAATTCTATTCATAGGTTAACGTGTCAAAGCAATGTTGAGGATTCAAGACATGCAGTAGAGTACCAACTCATGAATACCATAATCGGAATGTCGTCATAGATTATGCAAGCTTATGCTCGTGAGTTTGAAGAATTCAACAGGTGAATAGAATATGTGTGGGTTTTAATAGTTCAAAAATAAGAATTTCAAATCTTACAATGACGAATGTGGAAATATTTATAGGAGTGTAATAGTACTCGTATATTGAATTTAAAATGTGATGATTACGTCACTTTTGAGTATGTTACAAAAATGTTTGAGGTCTGTGAGAGCGTTTAGAAAAGTTGGAGAGCATTTAAAGGAGAAATGGATGCACATTGGCTTTGAACGTCTGAATATCGCAATTGAAGAAAAATATTGAGGCGGGCAAAGTACTCCACATTCGTGTAGTGCGGCTAAAAGTGAATCTCTGAACTAAGCATAAAGGTCAAAGTTGCGTTCAAAGTATGCTAAATAAAGCACATGTCATCACAAAGTATGATTTTCGACAAACAGAAGATATTATTTAGTGCTAGTTTAGATGTTGGGTGCCTGACTGAGCAATACTGACTTTTGCAAGAATTTGGGGACTTTTCTTAGTGGCAAAAACGACACTTTGCCCAGTCGATGTTAAAGTGTCAACCTTAATACCCGTACTTCTAAGAATGCTTATCAGTTGAGCCCAATTTCGGACGTACTGTCAAGTTCAGAGACTCTTTTTCGTAGCCGCACTACACGAATGCGGAATGCTTTACCCGGATCAATATTTCCCACTCATTGCAATGTGCATCGGTATCTCCTTGCAACCTTTAACAGAAAACTCTCTAGAAAGAATACCTCTAAGACAAAATATAGAAGACTGGAGGATAGCTGCTACTATCTGTTCAAGAAGAAGAATAGGCTAGGGGATAATCACATTTCAACATTTGAAATCACCAAGTGTAGATTTAGATTCCTACAAAAGGGTAAAAAAGATGTTATGATTTATCTCATTTGCATACTCCGCAGTAGTATGGGTATAAACCAAGTCTAAGAAGAAGAGATAAGGTAATCTTTGTTCACAAAATTGAGATATAAGATACAACCCATCCAAAGTCTGGCAGGCCGATAAGCTTAATATCATTTGTACTGAAAACCTAGGAAAAAAAGTTGAGAACTTAATAAGATCAGAAGTTTTAGTAAATAAGCCTTTCAATATACGCCAACATGCCTACAGAGCAGATAGATCTACAGAAACCGCCCTGTTTGAACCCACTTACTGAGGTTAGGTTAAGGTGGCTGCTGGTCGGAAAAGCCAACACACTTAGACCAATATTTGTTCCGTTGTGATACCAGAGTATTCCAAAGATCACTCTTACTCGTTAAATCATTCGGAGTTAGCAATGAAGATTTTGAGACAGTGAATGTCGGAATTTCTTAGATCACTAGGATCATTATAGTAGAAGCCTCCCAAGTGGAGTCTACGTCTTTGTGCTAGGGTAGGACAAGAACATAGAAAGTGAGAAACTGACTCCTCTTCTTCTTCATCCATGCAGCTTCTGCAAAAATCATTTGCAGGAACGCCAAGTCGAAAAGCATGTCTACCTGATTGAAATCCACTTGATGGCAAACATTAATAAGTCTTTACTATCTAATGCTCAACATGCCTATAATAAAGTGAAATCTGTAGAAACAAGACGGTGTCCTCTCTCCTCTCCTCTGGACTAGTAGTAAACGAACTACTAACATTTCTGGAAAGAGAGAGGTACAGAGTGATTGCCTATGCGGACGATGTTCCAATAGCGATATCTGGAAAGCATCCTAACACACTGAAGGAACTCCCACAAAATGCTTTAAATAAGCTTACTACCTGGGCAGATCAATGTGGACTCGGTGTCAAACCCCACAAAACTGAACGTGTCCTGTTTACTTAGAAATATAAAATCCCCATATCAAAGGTATACCGCTTAAATTTTCAGATAAAGCAAAATATTTGAGTCTTATTTTTGACAAGAAATTAAGCTGGAAACCCAATATTCAAGAGAATCAACAAAGCCAATATAGCCATATTCTCTTGTAAAAAAAGTCGTAGGTATCAAATGGGGTCTACAAACCCAAATAACACACTGGCTATACATCTCGGTCATTAGACCGATCCTTACATATGGAGTACCAGTATGGTGGACTACGCTGGACACAGTAACAAACCGCGACAAGCTCAGCAAAGTCCAACGAACAACCGGCTTAATCATGGGTGAAGCTCTCCGCTAAACTCCCTCCGCTGCACTTGATGTTCTGTTTCATCTCATATCGCTAGATATCTTAAGCAAACAATCGGCTGCTAGCACAGCCATTCGGCTTAAAGCCTCCTCGCAGTGGATCAATAATAATATTGGCCACTCCATTATATTGAACTCGTTCAGATCTCTACCCAGTAACGTCGATTACACCACCCCTCATCCAAAATTTAATAAAATCTTTCCAATGACCATTCTTTCTAGGTCTACCTGGCAAAATGAGTCATTTTTGGTAGACGAAGCAATTCATTTCCACACAGGTGGACCTAAAACCGATGACCGTGTCGGTGGAGGCGTTTACTCCGAAAGATTAAATCTTTGTCTCTCTTTTCTTATTCCCAATCACTGTAGCGTGTTCCAGGCAGAACTTCTAACAATCAATGAAGTCCTCTCTTGGCTCAAAGAAAACGTGATATCGAATACTGATATACGCATCTTCTCAGACAGTCAAGCCGGGTCATAGAGACATTCCAGGTCATTGTAAAGCTGACGAACTTGCAAACAAATGGAACAATTTTACCTTTGTCGGATAGCAAATCATTAAGAAAGCGAACCATAGATGGACCACCTTGCCAGTCTACAAAACTAATTTGGCCATTGCTTGATGCTAAATGCTCAAAACAACTATTGGTAGATTGCACATTAGCTCCGATACAGGACACTGCCTAATAGTTAGACATGCTTTTCACTTAGTGAACTGGCTTTACAAAAAAATATAGACAAAGGGCGCCTTTGATAATATGTACCTCCTTTGTCGCAGTAAATAAAGCCCTAGTAAAGAAGTGTGTATACCCAATACCATTACTAGATGGATTGGTGAAATGTTGGGCACTAGAATAGCGGAGGCAATAGCAGGACCAAATACACAGATAAATAATCATCACACCAAGAGGCTGTCTATAGGGAGGGGTACTATCGCCGTTGCTGTGGAGTCAAGTATAGTGGATGAAATTCCAAGAAACCTCTGTGATATCATCGGGAGAGGACTAACTATTACCTATCAATCAACCGTACAAAAACAACTATAGTACTATGTACCAAGAAAAGACTTCTGCCACGCATCAAACCTATTCGGTTAGCTGGCGAAAAAATTGCAACAGAGAAAGAAGTAAAATATCTAGGAATCATACTAGATACTAAACTCTTCTGGAATAAACACGGAAAATGTACTTACTGATTTCAAGAGACTTCCAGGTAAATCATGTACACCATGATGGTAGGACTCTTCATGACGTAAGAACCGAGTTGCAAATAACTAGGAAAAGTCCAAAGTCTCGCTTCTTTATACATTACTGGCGCACCCCAGCGCTTATTGAGTCGCGGGCCCAGGGCTGGCGACTACCATCTCTACCTACCTACCTATACATTACTGGAGCATTGAGAACTTGCTTCTTCATCGGTACCCATTTCATGTAATAGTTGGAAGTGCTGCTAATGTAGCCATTTTGAGATTTACCAAGGAAAGGACTGGGTCCCGGAAATGTATAAGTCACAGGACTGCCTTTTAAAGTAAGCAGTAACTAACCGTATCGAAATTCTTAGGGATGTAATGATTACAAAATACAACTTTGTAAAGAACTTCAAAATGGAGTTAAGTTGCAAAAAAGAATGAATGGGCGAAACAGAGAACTAAACACTCAAAGCCAGTGCCATTAAGTGGTACACGGATGGTTTGAGAACGACAGAAAACGCTGGTTTTTGGACCTAGAACTAAACTTTCCATATCAATAAGACGGTCCACCCTGATAAATCCATTACGAAGGCTACAGGAAAACTGCAAAATGCAGTCGATAAGGTTAGAGATTTTACGCAACGATGGCGTATATAAACTTTACAAACAAAAAACTAAATAATAGTTCAATTTTTATCAACGGTACAGCTGTACCTTACCTTACTTACTTATTTGAATGGAACAATTGGTATGTGTTTTAATTTTTAACTGTTCACTGAAGTATGAGTAAAACATCAAGTGAAAATCTTCTTGAAGAAATCAAAATCAGAAATGTCAAAAGAATAACTGACAGCTTTTCAGCTGACTGAATTTTCCTCTTCGTTATAAACGACCATTAGGAAAAAGTTTTACATTACAATCTGTTTCAACTTTTCTTGATGCTTTTTCCTGTTCCTGTTTTGTAACTCCCATTTTTGACAGGCGTGACATTCAAATTAGCACACCAATTAGGTTTTCAAAAATAGATAATGTAATATGAACATACATATATACCTTAACAAGCTTGAAAATGCTCATAATTTAAACATTACTTAATATAATATTACAAAAGGAATACGTACGAGTACCTTAAAGCACTTAAATAAATTAACTCATATACAAATACATAAGTACGTGATTATACGTGATACACAATTATTTATCTCACCTGATGTACTCCTTACTATTGGTAAAGAAATCAATCAAACATGCTAGCAGGTACGTTTCTGGTAAATTGAAAAGCGTATTTAAAACATAAACACGTGATTCGTCCAATTTCAAAAATTTATTTGGATACAATTCGTACACTTGGGAACTGAAAGAAAAATTTACATAAATATTAAAATAAATTAAACACAAAAAATAAAAATGACTTACTGCTTTAAAAATACAAATCCATGAACACACACGAGAATATTTCCATAGGCATCCATTTTCAAGAGATTGCCATAGAGTGTGTCGAACCATAGTCCTCGTACCGGGAACGATGGATCATATTCAAATTGGAGAATCTCCTTCGGATAGCCCATGCTGACCATATGCTCTTTAACCAAATCAAATCCAAGTGTTTCATACTGAGGCGATTTGTATTCTGTTTTTTTTGGAAAGAAAAAATATCAAATGAATGAATTTTGATTGCAATAGGTTTAATTTGATAAAATCTCAAAAGAATTTTAATTTGCCAACGAGGCAAACATAATTATGATCCTGATAAATAAACTAACGAGTGATTTTTTAAGAGCTATCGGAAATTAAAAAAAAAAACATAAAATTCAGAGAAATGCATGAAATCTTTATTAGAATCGATAGTACGGTCGATATAATTTAATGTTTGAAGATTATTTCATGCAAATGTTGGCCGCGGCTGCGCTGCGCCTCAAATGGTCCATCCGCTTAGTCCAATTTTGGCATACTCTTTCTAACATTTCGGCCGGTATCTGATGAATAAATGCTTCAATGTTGGCTTCCAGTGTGTCAATCGAAGCGGGCTTGCAACTATAGACATGAGCCTTAACATAGCCCTACAAAAAATAGTCTAGAGGCGTTAAATCGCACGATATAGGCGGCCAATTGACCGGCCCCAAACATAAAATAAACTGTTCACCGAATTCGCCTCTCAATTGGTCCATTGTAACGCGTGCTGTTAGCATGTGGCATCGTCTTGTTGAAATCACATGTCATACAAGTCAAGCTCTTCCATTTTGCGCAAAAAAAAGTTTGTTATCATCGCACGGTAGCGCTCACCATTCACAGTAACGTTGCGATTCGCATCATCTTTGAGGAAATAAGGCCATATGATTCCGCCAGCCCATAATCCGTACCAAACAGTGACTTTTTCGGGATGAATTGGTAGTTCTTGCAATGCTTCTGGCTGCTCTTCACTCCAAATACAGCAGTTTGGCTTGTTGACATATCCATTCAACCAGAAATGAGCTTCGTCGCTGAACACAATTTTTCGATAAAAAAGTGGATTTTCGGCCAACTTTTCAAGAGCCCATTCAGCAAAAATTCGGCTTCAATTTTTGCACCAGCTGTATTTTGAAAGGCTTCACACCTAAATCCTTCCGCAAAATTTTCCACGTAGTAGAGTAACAGAGTAACAGAGGCCCAATTGCTGCGAACGGCGCCGAATCGATAATTCACGGTAATCACTAACAATGGCCGATACAGCTGGGATATTTTCCTCAGTTCGCACTCTACGTAAGCGTGTTGGTGGTTTAATGTCCAACAATGTAAATTTGGTGCGAAATTTAGTCACAATAGCACGAATAGCCGCATCAGTAGGTCGATTAAACTCACCGTAAAATGGAAGAAGCGCGCGATGAACTTTCTTAACAGATTACGCATTTTGATTATAAAATTCAATAATTTGTAAGCGTTGTTCGCTGGTAAGACGATTCATGGTTAAATTATAGACCAACCTGAAGATGTTTGACAGTGACACAAAACACGAGACGTGCGTGAGCTGTCAAAGCCAGTGTTTCCAAAAAAAAAAAAGGAAAAAAATCACCGATTATAAGGAGTTCTTCAACAAAAAACGTTACAAATAAGAACAAGAAGTTCAAAAATAAGTGATTTGATAATTAGTGCATGAATGCCCGAAGAAAATCATTTGCTCTTTTTAATACGATGAGAAACTCCAACTTCATCTATCAAGATCTAAAAACTCGGTATGTTGAAGCAAATTCTTATTATAAAAAATTAGGCTTAAAAGAGAAAACGAAATTCGAAAACAAACAAGCTCTAACACTTGGTCAAAAAAAAAAAAAGACTCGGAAGAGTTTTGGAAGGTGGCCAAAGAAATCAATGGCGCAAACTTTACCATAGGCACAGGAGTATCTGCTGAAATTCTTTCGATCCACTTCAAAAATCTACTTTATGGAAAATCTGGTCTTCTCTTTGTGTATGCGGATTCTCTTCCTACTGACGAGATTCTTGATAGTCAAAGAACATTAGATGAAGTACAATCTGTTATCATTGATTCCAAGAACAGTAAAGCGCCTGGTGAAGACGGAATTCGATACGAATTTTTTAAAAATGCTCCTCCGGCGTTTATTTATGTGAACTCAAATCATTCTACAACAATAAAGTTTGCATGAATGAAGATCGTTCAAAACGTCCATCATATTCCCGATCCTCAAAAAACGGAGATTTGAATAATGTAGAAAATTATCGTGAAATCTCGTTCATGAACGTACTGGGTAAACTGTTTTGTGGTGTACTAGTTAATAGATTTGAAAAAAGGATAGAATTTCAAGCTGGGTTCAGGAAAGGTTATTCAACAGTTTACGCTGATCCATTGTGGGCGCATATCAATCAAGAAACAAAAAGATATACGCATTATTCATCGACTTCAAGTCAGCATTTGATCTTGTGAATCGAAACGTACTTTTTAAAAAAAAAACTCTCCCAGCAGGGTATCTCTACAAATTTCATTAATGTTTTGAAGGAGATGTATGAAGATTAGAAAGCAGCTGTCTGGGATGGTTCGCAATACTCAGAATGGTTTGAAACAGATACTGGTGTGAAGCAAAGTTGTGTGTTAAGCGCTCTTCTGTTCTTATTCTTTGTCAACGATGTTGTAACGCACGTTCCAGGAGGAATCCGAATTGTTGATAAAAATGTTAATGTAGGTACTGTATATGCTGGTGACCTAGTTCTACTGTCAGAATAACCCGAAAATCTCCAATTGATGATTAACCGCTTAGCCTAGTATTGCAGTAATTGGGGCCTCGTTATTAACACGGACAAATCCAAAGTAATGTTATTTTCTAGATCTAACCTGAATTAAAACATACGCAGTTGGAATTTCAATGGCAAACGATTGAAGACAGCGGATGAGTACAAGTATTTGGGAGTTAAGCTAAATAATTTCTCCAAACACCTAGATGAGAGATCCAAATCTTTCCAAAGCTTAATAAATCTATCTTGGAGGACCATCTTCACAAACGAACACATCATACTTTCTGCTAAGCATAAAATATTTAACGCTGTTGTCAAATCAAAGGGCACGGTAGTGCCCAGCCAAGTTCTGGCACTACACCCTTTTTACAGGAACAAACTCAGGCAATTTTTGACCCCTCCCTATCTTCAGTACCAATGAAGTCAGAAACTTAAAATTCCGAATATTTGCTAAGCTAGTCAGGGACAGGCGCCTCACCAAATTTCAATTTTCTAGCATAAGCGGTTCCTGAGATATAAGGCCTCACAAATCACAAAAACCGTAACTATGAAATTTGGTAAAGTAGCAGGGCTTAAATTGCATATAAAGAAAAAAATATAAAATTTGAGGTTTTCCATTCAGAGGCGTGGTATCCGCCCACTTTATGAGAAAATGTTTAATTTAATTTCCGATTGCTGTAATTAAAAAAAGGTATGTTAGTGTTAGGTATCTGGCCAGGACAAGAAGAAATAATTGAAGTGCAAACGAAAACAACTAATAACAAAAAGAAAATATACCAAAAGAAATAGGAAGCTATAAACTAAGTTGATTTTAGTAGGTAGAGTCCACCCTTCTATCTTTCCGTATCTTTCGAGATTTTGACGTGGCAAAATATTAAAATCTTTGCAAAAAGGAGTGAGATCAGACCAAAAACATAAATGTTAAAAAAAGAGACAAATTCTTTTATACAAAAACCTTTGTGTAACAAGTCAGCCGTGAAAAGTACTGAGATCTAAGAGTACGCCAAGTTCTAATGTAATAAAGAAATTTTATTATTTAATGATTACTGACTAAAATTTAATGGGCTTACTTGGCAAGTTTTTTTTTATGTCCAATTCGAAAGGTTTTAAAAACTTGACCAGTGACCCCATCAAATTTTAGTCAGTAATCATTAAATAATAAAGTTTCTCTATTACATTGAAGCTGTTTCAATATTATTCTACTTTAAATATTCGGTATTAAACCTTCATGAAGTAAGAACTTGGCGTACTTTTAGATCTCAGTACTTTTCACGGCTGACTTGTTACACAAATGTTTTTGTATAGAAGAACTTGGCTCTTTTTTTAACATTTATGTTTTTGGTCTGATCTACATTACCTTACGCATCGCAGGTATGGGGAGCTTATGAGCACGATGTGATAGAATAATTCTATCGAAATTTCTCGAAAAACCCGTTTAACCTTCCACTAAACACACCAAACTATGTGTTATATTTGGAAACGGGTCTTCCCAAACTTTACAGAAATACCCTTAAGTCGCAGGCGGATTACATCGTTAAGCTAGTATTTCTTCCGAACGACCGTTTACAACTTAAGCTCCGATATAAGTGAGATATGTGTGGTATGTGATATGTTGTCAGTCTTGGTGATGAATAATGTTTTATCTTTACGGGCGTCAAAATAAAGTGAGGATATACTTAGGTTTTCTAAAACCTGCAGCTTCACATTGTAAACCTAAACCCCAGTTCTATCACAAGCTGTAGCCAAATTCTGTAGTTTGTTTCTCATTTAAATAGGGACAAAATTCATTGACTTCAATAGAAGTACTGTTAGACAAATATTCCACACCCGCAGCAGCAGTAGAAGTTCTTGGAGTATCAGCCGTAGTTTTTAAAAATTGTTGGTATTTTCGTCTCCTGAGATTCTTATGATGCAACGACTTAGTTGCCACCTGATCAACAGATCCAATATACATTTTACGAGCATTCCGTTGATCTTTTAAAAAGGGTTCTCAGCAATTGGTATTTTTGTCCCGCATTTGCACAATCCTCATGAAATACATTTACATGTTGCAATATCAAATTACTTTTGCGGAAAATGGTGATAAAACTCCTGCTTTTTTGTTTCATTGCGCAGTTTTTTCTTACTCTAATACTTATTTTAATACAAAATCAATCTTTCAACAAATTGTTAATGACAGATGGTAGGAAGTGATGCTTTATTCCGTATATTTTCGACGTCATTAAAAACTATTTCAATTACCAGCTTGATTGAAGGGTCTTTTCCACTATTCAATGCAATTAAATCGTTTCTAATAACGCTTAATTATATAAAAAAAAATAAGTTTGCAACATATAATTCAGTTTTTGTGGATCACCAAAAACAGGGCAACAATAATGTATTACTGCAAAAATGGATGCCAAAGAACTTAGTTAAAGGTAAAATACAAAATAGTTTAATACGCACAATTATACTTTATAGACAGATTCTGACACATTACTTTGAAAAAAAATTAAAAATTACTCTTATTCGAAGGAAAAATTAAATTTTAGGCCTTGAATTTATTTTTAATTCAAATAATTTGCGGCAACTGAGAGTGAAATCAAAGGTTCCTGATTTAAAATAACATTTATTTGAGGGAAGAATTTTTAGATATTACCTATGTATATTTTTTTTTATTAAAATTTAATTTTTTAATCGTCTGCGCCACCTGAAGATAAAGTTATAGGCCCTCGATTTTTTGCATAAATGATGTCCTAATTAACAATACAGGAGGAAACACATTTTGATTTTTTTTTTTGCTATTTTCGCTCCACCCTAGTAGTCATAGTCATAATCAAAACAGCTTATCCAATAGAATCGAGAACGAAGCCATTTTCAAGCATGACAGTCATATTTTGACAAATTTGTTGTTTGTGTACTTAATTGATATTTCCTGTCCAATCTCTTCTTCGAACGCAAATGGCAATGATTGAAATTTGTGGCATTAAAAATGCCGCACGACTTTTATAAATATTTGCAACTATCGCAAACCGTGTGCATTAATCTTTATTAATTTATCACCTTGCACCGTTGATGAAAGAATGCAAATAAATTGAAGAAAAGAGTGAACATAAATTATTTCTCGATTAAATTTTATCGAATACACATTAGGGCCAAAACCTCTTTAATTCTGCAAACATATAATTATTGTTTGAAATTCTAATTGTCTGCAATTATGTATGCACACAAGCGAAGATAATAAATAATACATTTATACATCAATATATCAATTAACCAATGTTTTGAACTATTTATAATTCATAAATCAATTAAATGCAGGCATGAATAATCTGATGGAATTTTATTAAGAAATTGATTCACCTCGTAATATTTGTGTATTTCAATAGAACCATTTGCAGCTCTCAATCAATTTTATTTAAGAACTACATCTTTTTTCTTCAAGAAACCACACAAGAAAAAGTCTAGCGGAGTCAAATCGCATGATCTTGTTGACTCATTAAAGTAACCCCTGCGAGAGACGATAACCTTAATTGACCCATACACACGACTCTTGTGTGCACCGTTTTCGGATTGTGATACCACCTGAGTCTATACATTTTCTCCGTACATTATGAAACATTTGGAGCTCCGAATGAAGTGGGAGAGACTTTAAATGTTTACATTAATTAGATCACTATTTACCTCGAAGAAACACTCTCCATGTTGGAGCCTACGTCTAAGGGATATAGCAGGGCTTAAGCATAGAAGATGAGAAATTAATATCAACTCTTTTTCATCCATACAGCTTCTGCAAAAATCGTTTGAATAAACGCCAATCCTCGTTGCGTATTTGCCTATAAGACGGTGTCCAATTATGACACCAATTACAAAGCTTATACGCAATCTACTTAAGGAAATCAAACACTTCGGAACGTTGTAGATCAAGCATTGGCCAGATTTGTTTTGTCATCATACAGGTGGTTATATTATTCCATCAAGGTTTGTTCTCTCAATAGCATCTTGCTTCAGCATAAGTTTACATGCAGCGTTGGATATACCTATATTATGCTTGTCAGGTCACATAGGTAATGTTGTTCCACTTCAGACTTACAGTTCCCTGGAATTTCGCTATACTCTAGCAACCAACAGAGATGAATACCTAGTCCTGCCATAAGTTCTGTCCCTAACAAAAACACGTTCTATTTAAAAAATAAAAAAGCAATCAAAATTCTTTTTACGTCATTTATTAAGTATTAAATTTACAATATAAGTATATAAGAAATTATTCAAAATGCCCCCCCTTAGCCTTCAAACACTTTCTTAAACGACCGGCCTCGCGTTTATCGCCGCACGCACGACTTCCAGTGAAAACGAAGCTACTGTCTTCAACAAATCAGCTTTGAGAGACTCAATATTTCGGTGAGGCTTACAGCAAGCCTTCTCCTCCAAAATGTTCAGCGGATTAAGATCGGGGCTGCCCGGCTGGCAAGCACTGAATATTTCAGCAAGATTCTGCGCCGACCCACAAAGCAAAAACAACACAACAATGGCTTAAGGACAATTTACCAGAGTTTCTTGCCGCAGAAGATTGGCCCTCGGGCAGCCCCGATCTTAATCCGCTGAACTACCGGTTGTGGAACACTTTAGAGAAGAAGGCTTGCTGTAAGCAAATTTAATACTTAATAAATGACGTAAAAAGAATTTTGATTGCTTTTTTATTTTTTAAATAAAACATGTTTTTGTTAGGGACAGAACTTATGGCAGGACTAGGTATTAAACTGCTGTGCCATCTCGACAAGACAGGATTTTTAAATCGCCATAAGTTCAGCCTACATGCTACAACGATTAGGAAGACGTAAATAGAGACATAATTTAAGTCTATCTGAGTTCTTTTCTACACAAGAAAAGCGCCATTGTAGCCTTTTTGACTCTTTCTTGTATATTAGGTTTCTAGTTTAGTTTTTTTTTTCCAAATAAGACCCAAGTATCTTGATTCGTTTGAAAAAGCTAGTCAAATACCTTCAATAGAAGAGGGATCTAAATGAGGATTTTTGTACTTCGTAGTCAATAGGACAAGTTCCGTTTTATGAGCGTTGACTTCCAGGCCACACCGTTATGTCCAGTTTGTTAGCTTGTTTAGATCGTTTAGTAGGAGTGTTAGAATACTTTCTTGATACGGCAATGGCAATATCATCCGCATAAGCAATCAGCTTATTTACTACCAAGTTCCGGAGAAGGGAAGAAAGTACACCGCCTTACGGCGCGTACCTCTATTAACAGATCTTCTAGCGCAGTTTTGAATCGATAACACTGCTAGTCAACATTTGGTTTGGTTAATCAATTCACCAACCCACCCATCCACCCTCAGATATGACAGTGCACGTAAATGGATATCAATCAATCTTTCAAGAGTTTTCAGAAGGAATGATGGTAACCTAATAGGTCTTAGATTTTTCGGTTTACTTGGGAACTTTTACCAGCTTTGGGTATGAACGAAGCCTTAACTTCTCTCCATACCAGAGGAATATAGATCAAACCTAAGCAACTGTTAAACAATGATTTCAGAATAGGTATAATTCTATCTGAATTTCTTTCTGTATGCTGCCTCCTGTAGACTTAAAGGGTTCAAAGTTGTAAAGGCCCATCGTACGAGTAGTTTTTCCCTGGTTATCAGATATTGTGGATAGTTAGACTCCTTATTAGACGCCATGTGAGCTATAAAGCTAAAGTTTTGAAACCAACCAAAGAAATTGCTATCCAGTAACAAGTTGAACGATTTTTCGCAAGAATTGGTCCAAAATCCACCGCCATTTTTTAGACAACTGAGCATGGCTGGATTATTGTCTTAGCCTATTCTACAACAGAAGCTTCTCCATGAAGATCTCTTTGATTTACTCAACTCTTTCTCACATAGTTTGAGGGATTCCTTACAGGACTCCCAATCCGACACTCTTCGACAGTACGTTTGTCTTGATTAAAGTGTTTTCGGTAATCTTTTCTTAGGGGTTTACGGGTTGACAGGAAGTTCTCAAAGATTTATTAAGGGCTAAGGTTAGATCATTCATTTTACGGTAGGGATCGTTAAAAATCGATAGTCATAGGTTTCGATAGTATCGATAGTTTAAAAACTTTTGGATTTGCTTTGTCTCTTGCGAAATAGCTTGTTATGCTTAGTATTGTTTGTTTTGGTGCTGATGGAATATTTAAATTTTCGACGTCTTCTGTTGGCTCACCATGAACACTATCTTCATCTAGCGATGTGCTCCATCGAAGTTTTTCGGGATGCTTCCGCTTTAAATGGTCACTCAGGTTGCTGGTATTGCCTGAGTGCACACGGTGCATTTAACAAAAATCTTTGGAAGCATCCTCTCCATAGATTGGTTTGATAAAGTCCCACAAAATTGATTACTTTTTTAAGGGCATTTTATGAAAAAACAAGAGATTTAAGTAACCAAAAACCGAAACCACAAACAATAACGAGCAACGAAGATAAACCAAATTCGTGAGCGAAAACGAATCAACGCAAAGGCAACTCTTTGAATTTCAATCCAAACCAAAACAAAAATAACAGAAACAAGAAACGAATGATATTGAGCCACAAACATAAAGTTTAGGCCCATAATTTTAGCCGAATTATGTAGTACGATGTTAAAGCTGTTTTAGCTGTTGAAAGAACGATTTTTCCAATTTAATCGAATATGGCATCATACTTTCTCTACTGTTTTATTAAAGTTAAAATCATAGAATACCTATTTTATTTTTTAGTATCGTGCTAATTTCACATGACTCTTTGACATTCATATACGTCAAAAAAAGACTGTTTAGTATTTGTTTGCACAAACTGACATTGTTTTAGATATGTTCAGAAGCAATTTGTTAAGAAAATTGCTTTAGTACGATAGTAGTTAGAAAATGCTTAAGATAATCAGCCTTATTGTGAGTTTCACCCGAACAACATTCCACACGGAAAATTTGACATTTCACTTGCCTATTGTGAGTTTCACCCCAAAAATTATTCATGTTCGAATAATTCCCTTATTGTGAACAATCATTTCGGGCGGAATGATATGACATTGACAGCCATAATTTTCACTTATTTTTATTAGGCGAACGAGAGCACAATAAGGCGGAAAATGTAAGTTGTTTGTTTATTTTAAGATAAGAAAATTTAAAATTCATGTTTTTTGTTATAATACAGGAACAAAACAATAAAAAAAAGAACAAAGCGATATGCTGCTTAATAAAATGCAGGAGAATCCTGAAATTGCCAAGAGGTTCACTTAAAGCAAATCGGGAGAAAGTGGCCGAATTTTGAAAGAAGTGAGTTTGAGTGGAAAAAAAGTAAGAATAATGCTAAAAGAGGATTGTGCCAAACCAACATCGTAGTCTTTGACAACTCATTTTTGGTACCCACCCTCTGCAAAGAAACCCTGTAGTACTGATGAAATCTGGAAAAAAATAAGGATTAATTCATTTTCGCACTCACGCATCTCCAAAGGATTAGAGTGATCCCTCAAATTCCTTCGAAGTGCTCGCTCGTGAAACATTTGTTTTTCCTCAGACAAGATACGTAGCCGTATGATATGCTATATTTATGATAATTATCCTTTCTTTATTATAAAATAACAATTTAATTTTACGAGTACATATATCCTGAAATTCTTATTTAACAATTGTCAAAACAAATATATGTTTGTTCAAACTCACAAGAAGGTCTGTTCATTTTCCGAACGCGATAAATCCGCCGTCTAAAAATAGTTGTGCAAATTATTCGTTTCAGATAATCCAATTGAAAATTGAGAGCCACAATGAGTGGCACTGCTAGCGTAGCCACAATTTTATCTCTATTGCAAGTAATTTCGACAAATAACTGATGCCTCAAATTTAATTATAGCACTATATTAGTTAACAGAGAATTTGGAGGTTGCATTTCATTCTCCGTTTCCATCACAGTGGAGGGAGAATTTATTGCGGGTCTCATTTTTCTGAACGTTGCTATTTTTCGAACTGTCACTCCTGATTCGAAGTGAAATTTTTATTCGGGCAAAACTCATAGTTGCTTTTAAAATTTCGAGGGAACAAAAATGTTTCGGGGGAAATGTTTTCCGTGTGAAACGCACAATAAGGCTGAATACCTAAATACTAAGCTGTTTAAAATTTTTCGCTTAAGATTTTAGACATAGATCGTTATTTTCGGTGAAAATGCAACAGAATACAGATAAGCGCAGACTATATTTCTGATATTGAAACTTAAAAATGAGTATGTGTACTGACGTACGCGCGGTAGAAGTAAAACTTCTTTTGCCTCAAGCAAAGGCTCTGTGGGATTCTAACCTACAAACGTTCAAACATTTTGTACAACCAACATAAGAACGAATTGGTGATTTAGATTATAATCAATTTACAAATTGGTTACACATATAGCTGATTAGTTTTCGAATCGTTAAAAAATGAAACAATTCATTCCTCACTTATCGTCTGTAAAAAAACAAGAGTTTTGTGACATAATATAAAGTACTGTTTGGGTGTGTTCCCCTTTTTGACATTACTTTTTAGTGCTTTTCGGAAACATAAAAATGAATTCAATTTAAAAGTGATTTTAGTATACTCTTGTAAATTGAAATATGTCAAAATCAATTCCAAATACATTCTTTTTTTTTTTTTGAAATACTCGTATTTCTTCCAATTGAAAATGATTTTCAAAATAAGTTAGAAAGTTTAAATCGGAACTCAAAACTGTTTCAATTATAAAAATGATGTAATTAGTTTTGGAATGACAGCTTGGTCTCTCTGGCGATTTTTTGAATTTATTGAGAAAATCAAGAAAGTCGTTTATAACTTGTTTATTACCAAGGTTGAGCAAAATGGATAGTGCTCTTTTTGACGCATAGATGGCGCTTTTTATGACGAACATGTGGCGCTTTTTTATCAAGCATGATTACTAAGCTGGGTGCACATCATAAATCGTGGAAGGACACTGACCTCTAAGATATCAAAATTTCAATACTAGCTTGTTTTAGTGCATTTTTATCTTCGCTTAAATAAGTCAGATGGTGACATTCAACTCCAATTGAAAACGAAAAACAAAAATTTGTATAATTATCCCCGATTCGTAATGTGAAGAGAACACTAAACGAGAGCGAGATATGATTCACTGTCAACTTTTTGTAGTTTTAAAATCGTCCCGCAATTCCCAATGCCTCGAAATTTTTCACGACGAGAAACGAGATCATATGTTTTTTCTCATTGGCGCTCATTAAATTTTGAAATATGTAGCTTTAAAAAGTCGTGAGTTAAAAATCGTCGTAAGCGATTTTGTCAGATGTCGACATTAAAATCCAAATCAAAACGAAAGACAAAAGTTTTTATAATTATGCCTGATATATAATGCGAGGAAAATACGAGATGAGAGCAAGGCATGATTCACTACTGTCACCTTTTTACTTGCGACTTATAGGTACTATAAGGCAAGTTATGCATTCGTAAAAAAAAATCGAACTCGAGATTTTGATCAAAGTTGACATTATGATGATAGCGAAGACTAAAAACGTGGGTCTCGCAATTCTGTCTGTCTGTCTGTTCGACGCATATGGCAATGCTAGTTTATATTTGACAACAGAAAGTAAGTAGATAGTTTATTTACAAGTGATTTTTTTTTATATTTCGTATTAGTTATTTTGTAAATTTTAGTGCTTAGATTTCAAGTTAAATAATATATAAGTATTCAGTATTGTCTACGTTTAATGTGTTTAATATGTTTAATGTTTTAAATAAATAAAAGCATACACAATATATATTTGTTTGTGTTTTTTGTACAAAGGGAAGTGGTTTTCTATCGAGAAATTAATCGGCCACATAATTTATTAAAAAAAAAGCTTTTATTGTGTGTTTTTTTAATGAAATTATGTTTTTAAATGTTTTGTTGGTTAGTTGTTGTGGTTTTTTCATTAAAAGAACATTCTCTTTCGGCGATAAAATGTGTTTTTAAAGTGTTTAAATAACTTCGAACAAAGTTCGACGAATAATAATTGTAAAACCATGTCGCTGTCTTTGACGGATAACGTGCCGTTTTGACATGTCACTGACAGCTCCATATAAAATTCTTTACCCCCAATGCCGAAAAAAAAGTTTTATTTCAATAAAAACGCGAAATGCACACACGCAAATGCGTTTCAACGAAATTCACTACTAGTAAACTTGTGGGGCGAAAAACTATCGATAGTTTTTTGTAAACTACGATACATTCGATAGTTTTATACTATCGATAGAAAAAATAATATAAAAAAAATAAAGGTTTAAAAAAATGAAAAATTATTATTATTATTTTATTTATTTTCTACACATCCTCAGCTTAGTAAACGAACAAACTCAACAACAGTAATAAAGTAGAATGGGTTTCCATTACTTTTTTCATTATAATAGCGTTTTTGAGTGTATCGGATCATTTTAATAAATGGGAATCCTAACATTTCGTTTACTTTTTGTTTTAAATACTTAATCAAATTTATGACTGAACTATTATTCACAAACCAAACAAAAATATATCTGCCCGACAATAGGAAGGTTTATACATACAAATTTGTTAAAATGTCAGGAGTTTAATTAAAACGTTAATTGCGCCATCTTAATTTAAATTTAAGTAATTTTTAACTTACCAGCTAGAGTATAATCCATATCAAAGCCATAGAACTTGATGTTTTCCAAATGCAGTGATCTATTGACAAAGATTCTGTAAACAAAACAAAAAAAAAACAAGAATGTTGAAAAATTTATTTTAAGCTGTAAGCACAATTAAATTTAATGAAATTGCAATAGATTTTTAATGGCAAGTAAATGAATACCAAATTAAAAACACAAAATAATCACACCTTTTTCTAGATTAATTTATTCAATTAATTTTCTGAATTCCAATTATTGCCCTGGTACCTATCGAAGACAAATTTGTCTTAGATTTTGTTGAGGTGCGAGTATGTATCAATAGAGTTATACAAATTTTAAAACGATTTTGGAAATTGGAATTAACATGAAATGGGTTAAAATTTTAAAAGTCCCCTTCCCCTGCGATTTTTTTTAGTTATTACTTTAAATGTATTTTTTTTCTAATTTTCACACACTATGGCTACCTTTATAATGTTACGGTGTAACACTGTGTGAGCGTTCAGGTAAATAGGGGAGGATTTAATAGGAGATGCACATAAGTCTTGAAAACTTGTGTATTACAATGAAGTGGAATAATCGAAAATCGAGGGTAAAGTATTCCACATTCTAGTCGTATGGTTTAAGAAAGAACATCTATTTTTTACAGCACGTCCGAAGTAAAACTTAAGGGTAAACTGATGAGCATTCCTTAGAAGACGATCATTGCGCCGGAATTGTTTAAGAGGAGGAATCCAACTGGCTATTTCAATCAAACATAGATGATAGAAAAAGCAATTAAACAGACGTTACGACGGTGTTCAAAAGAAACAAAAGTTTGTGTCTCCTATAAGTCTTAGGGCTCTATTCTGAGTTCTATCTAACAGGGTCAAATGAGTAATGAGGCACCTGTCCAAGTATGAGAGTTATACTCAAGTTTTGGGCAGATGTAGATAGATCGTTGCCAAGTCAGAAGGGGAAACAAATTTCTTGCATCGTTTAAGAAAACCTAAACATTTTACTGCGTTTTTAGCTACATTGATTATATAATCATTCCAGAAGAGATTGTCATTAACACACATGCCGACTATCGAAAGGTTTTTAGGTTCCTTGATGCAACTGTCATTCATGGATAATGTCATGAGTGGTATAATTCGCTTGGCCGACAGAGGACGCATCTTTGTGTTTTTGAAGCCCTTAATTTGCTAGTACCCCATTTATACAAAATCAGAATATAATGAGCTTATCATACGCTGCCGTTCAAATCCCACAGCCGAAGACCAGGGTTGTGAGTTTGGAAAGGATTATGAAAAGTTGAGGGCGCTGTCGTCAGTGAAACAAATGATGTGGATTAGAAGTTTTAGTAAAAGATCATTTATGAAGATAGGGAAGAGTGTCGGAGACAAAACGGAGCCTTGGGGCACACTAGCAATTATTTTATGAATATCAGACTTGAAACCATCCAATACAATTTGTATTGCGCGTTCCGAGAGGTCATTTCTGATCGAACGAAGAAAAGGCTCTTAAATACCAAATGCACGCATTTTCCATAAAAGAGCTTCGTGCCAAACCCTATCAAATGCTTCAGAGATATCATGTGCAATAATCTTGGTTTCATCAAAATGGTGCAAAGATTTGTTCCACGTTTGGGTGAGATATGCCATCAGATCACCGGTGACCTGTTGCTACAAAAGCCCTACTATCGTTTATTCAAGAGTTTTAATTGGATCTTCAAGATTGGATATTCAAGAGCTTTCGTTCTTCGAGATATTTCTTAAGCTGATTGTTGATCAGCATTTCCATGACCTTGTTCGGTAATTGGAGGAGAGGAAGATTTGCATTTTTTAAAAAATGGCTGGACAAATGCAGTTTTCCATCTACTCGTAAAGATACCCAAAAAGTATGACAGATGGAAAAGAACACTTCCTCAGAACTAAAGGGGATATAAAATCTGGACCAGGAGATTTATGCATTTGAAGATCTTTGAGGACTCTAGCTACTGTACGAGTGCGATAGAAGATCTTACCACAGAATCATTAAGGCTCTTAAGTTCAGGGGGAGTCATAATACTGTGGCAAAGTCGAATTAGAAGCAAACTGCGTTGCAAGCAAATTTGATTTTTCTTGCGAGCTGACAAAACGAGTGTTATTGTAAACGAGTGTTGGAACCGATGACTTAAAACTTCTAAGTTAGAAGAGTTTTTAATTTTTTTTTTCTTTAAAAAGATCAAAAGTTTTTCCTATACCTTTAGGACATTGTAGTATTTTTTGACGAATATTTAGGTCATGTTAGAACTTTGTTCTTCGAATATGAGAAGTGCAGGTATTCCTCGCTTGCCTGTTCTTATTTTTTGGTTTTCCTCAGTATATTATTAAATACAAAAAATTGTAATACTAAAATTTTTTTAGAAAAATTTTAAAATATATTTTTAATTAAACTTTTATAAAAATGTATTTGCATATCAAATTTTATTTGCATATATATTTAAATTTTTCAGCAAAAATTATTTTAGTGATAGTTGTATTAGTAATTTTAAACAATGATAATGCTTGTTTACTTTAGATGGCGCTAACAGTCTATGACCAATGATTATGCACTTCAATATTTTTTTTATATATAGGTAAATGTTTTAATCCAAAAAAACATAACAGCAAGTTCGTGGGATGCATTATTTATAAATCACAAGTTATAAACAGGCAAAAGCAACTGTCAAATAATGCACGTAGACATTGGGCATATAATGAAGAGAATTCCACTCCAATCAAGTCGAATCAAGCCCACTCGATGCAGATATAAAATGGGGCTATAGCTTAGTTCAAGTCCGTTCCAGTACGTTCGATTTTTATGAATGAAGCAAATAGAAGTGGACTCCTGTATGTTATGATTTCAAGACTCATTGTATTTTAGATGTGGTTTGTAGATGGCACCGAGGAGACTTTCAAAGTACGGGGCCGTGTGCGGTGGCACACTTTGCACAAGCCTTGTGCCGCCTCTGGAATCATTTCATATTTGAAAGACTTTTTTAATATTCAAACTAAACTTTGAACAAAAATTTAATAGAAATAAAATTGTTAATTGGCAGTTGACTTATTTCATTGTTTTTTTTTTTTTTTGTTTCCGGGAAAAAAAATCTTCCACTTCACTAGGATACGTATGTAATGAGAATAATTGAATATATAAATACCTACAAAAGAATTCTCCGAATAAGCTTAATTATATCTATTTTTGATTCTTCCTACTATAAGGACATTCCTAAAATAAACCATAGCAACCCGGGGATGTTTCATCTTCTTTTTTTTTTGCCTCCTGTAATCTGACTCAGAGGTGAAAACGTATTTCATTGATTTAGTCCTGTAAGCGAATGTCGCTTCAGCTTTTTCCTTTTTTTTATTTTTTGTTGGACGTTAGCTTTTTTTCGTATTTCATACATAAACTATATACATTCGACCTACAGAGCTTATAAATAATTGGTAACTTCGCTGGCAGTTGTCCAGTTACACAACGACGACAGTGTCCTTGGGGCGAGAAAATGTACTATGAAGATCATATCACTATAACATACGAGAATGTCGTAAAAAAACCATTTTAATTTTGTTTTTTATATCTGACCGGAGAGTTCATTAAAATCCAGTGTTGCCAATTTATTCAAATATGTAATAAGAACGATCTAAATCAGATTAAATTAAGGAACATAAATATTTTTGGGGATATATTTTAATCCAAGACATGTGTTCTTTGGCTGGTATGTGAGATGTGAATCAGATAGATTTTAAATGAATGGAAAAAAAGAAACAACTTCACTTATTTCCTTATAAAATTCTTCATTTTAAATTTAAAACTGTTATAATATTAACGATTCATCTAATGAAATTGACTGACAACTAATTACATAGCTTGATGAAGAAAACAAGAAAACACTTTTACGCTAAGAATTAATAAGTGGCATCACTTGATGTAGTGTCAATTCATTTGTGTCCTGCGGCTCAGTTTAAAAATGATTTGCTTAGTGAATTTAATTCCAAAACGATGTCACTTGTCAGAGAATGTTCCACTGAATGTGTTGCCTTGCCACAATGGTCAAAAACCAAAAAAAAAAAAAAAACATGCATGCAGCGTAAAAGTTCAAATGTCTACTCTTTACGTTTGACTGGAATACTTTACTTGACAGAGAAGCCCCCTGAACATATATGTCGGATCTACAATACAAGGACCATTGTTTTCCACTTAAGGCAGGACAATAAAAGATGGACGTGTTTGGTTGGGCTTTTTGATGTCTGGTTTGATTTTGTTTTGTTCTTTGAAGTGTAAGATTGGGTCTGGCCTTCCCATAGTCCCACATGTTGACACATGGTGCATTGAAAGAATAAATAAAAAGTTATAAAATGTACGATGAATATGACTATTTTCTTTTCAACTACTTTTCTATTGTTGAAGTAGTTATACTTTTTTAAAGCGTAAACATTTTTTTAGAAAAGGAAACAAGATGAGGTCAGTGGCAAGACATATGTATAATGAAGTTTGTTGCCTGAGGCAGGATTCAAATTAGGATTTCCCTTGTGAAATGAAAAGTTGGCAGAATGAATTTAACGGCAAGGCGAGTTTTTTGGTTTGATTTGCTTGTTTTTAAAATTTAGTTTGAATCAACTTTCTGTTTGTACACTCATATTTTGAAATCGTAGATCCTTCGGGAGAGAAATGAAAATTTTTCGACTTTGTTCAATGAAACCCCCCCAAGTCCTCTTTTACGAAAGTTCAGATACAAAATATATTATGTATTTGACAAAAATTAAAGTTCTTTGAAAGTTTCATGATTTATGTATGTTCTTGTATTTTTAAATGTAATATGGTACACCTTGGCATAACGATAAGTGCTTTGGAGGGTTTTGGGTTCAATTCTCAGCCGCTGCAAAAAAGTTTTTCGGGGTTGTACTGCTCCTTGCGAGGAAGAGACAAATCATCCAAGAGTAGGTATCACGAAAAGTGCTATTTATTAGCCGTTCTTAATCCGCAGAAAATTGTGGGTCCCTCCATTAATGCTAACACTTTGTTGATAACGTAATTCTTCTAATTTTATTCAATTTTAAATTTTTTGTATTTAATATTTTCTGTACCTTTGCAAAAACTGTAAATTGTTTTAAAAAGGTGTTACCATCGCCGTCTATTGTCGCCGGTGATATTATGGCATTTCAGTGGAGAAAAACTTTCCTGGTGAGAATATTTGAGTCATGCAGTAGTTTTCTTTGTTAATTGTTTAAAAACGTAGTAGCTGTTGTTACAAATGAACGATGTGACCAACTTGTGGCTAATGACGGCGTAGATTTGGTACAGAAAGATTTTTTTGTTTCTTCTTTTAATGGTAAAAAATGTTAAATATAATTGGACAAAGCTACAACCAAATTAAGCTACACTATACTTTACACATTTGCCATACCAGGGAACGCAGCCAAAAATATGGACAAAATGAGTACATGGCTCTCGCAGGATGCTTTCAGACTCTTCAAAGCAGTGAAGATCTTCTGGACCAGGTGATGAATATTTTGATGTTATGGTAAAGTGACCAGATTTATTTGAAGCAAAAGCGGGACACCTCACAACAGTGAGAAACAGCTTCAGATACTTTTTGTTGGATGCATCGGAGAAATTTGATACAAAACTTATATTACTTTGTTCTTGTAGTAACTCTTTATGTGCAGAGAGTAAATTTTTCACAACCAATTCGGTTTTGGTTCTAGCGTAGGAGAACGTTTTATCGAACAGCTTTCTTAACAATTTGCAGTTGAAATCCATTGATCTAAAGCTACTCCAAAAAATTGAGTCCAACTTCATTGATGCAACAGAGTTCATTACTTTAGACTTATGATTTTGTCTTTTGATGTGGCGAATTACATCATTTTGTACTACTGGAAATATTGAAAAGAAGCATTCGCAGACATTACAATAAGCAAAAAATGTGTTACGTTTGCTCAGTTAAAGGAATAGATATTCATGTCTATTACAGAATTCATAGAGTTCGGTGAGTTGCCTCGATTCACATCCGCTGTAAAACTCAATTATGAAATTCGTGGGATGAACTACATTGTTGATTCCTAAAATTACCTTATCATGAACTTTCGTAGCGACACTGTCAGCTACAAACCTTTATTCAACTGGCCTAGGCTGTGATAATAGTATCGCTTTCGATCAACGACATCAAGCATCGTTGAGATTGGTTAGTACGAAGATGGAGGCCGGTTCAAAACCAACCACCGTGTGCTCTTCTTTTTTTTTAGATTTCTTCCTCTCTGGTTGCGTTGCTATTTGTGCGTTTTCTATTAAAATTTGTTAAACAAACACTTTAGCATTCAGTATGATAAGCTTTAGACTTACATTTTTGTACTCTCCATTGTTTATTTTCGTTTAATCGAAAATTCAATTCAGATTCGTCTCGAAATTGGTGCGAATGTAAAATGATAGAAATTGTATAGAGTACGAATGGATTGCGAATTCTGTAATACCATATAAGTTGAACAAAATATCAGTGATGCAGGGATTGTTATCGACATTCGTTCAACTTTCATTCGTCGGATTCAGTAAAAGCAAAAGTTTGGAAATGAATTGAAACTGTCACTTTAGCTCATTCCCCGAATTCTGTAATAGGGGTGATTTTTTTTAAATCTTCGGAAAATTTACAATCCCTCTTGAATTTTTTGTTGAAGCGTTAATATTATGAATTATTGTGCTAGCATTTGAGTTATTTTTTATTTACCTATCTGCAACTATGCGTCCAATAAACTTCACTTCACTTTGATTTAAAAATTACAGAGTACAGGCAAAACTGACAATTAATTTAACATGGAATAAACATTTTCTTCCTTTAACAGCTCTTACGTTTGTTTTATATGAGCCAATTTATATGCACAGGGATGTAAAATAGTATTTACATAATTGCTTCATTTTGAGAATTTTAGAGACCTACACACATTTTTACAAACTTAGGAAAAGCGGGACAGTTATGGCCGCGGGACAGAGACCTCAAAAACGGGACTGTCCCGATAAAAACGGGACGTATGGTCACTATATGTTATGGGCATGTTCGCAGTTTACACAATAATTAAAGGAATTGTAAAGTACTGAAAATATGTAATTTCTACTCTCATACTAGGAACATTAGTAGGTAACTGAATTCAGTTAGTAAGGATTACGTTGAGTTGAGAATGAAACTATATTTTCACTGAACTTGATCGCCTGCAGAACATGTTTTTATATCTATTTTACCAAATTCTTCTCTGGTCGTGATTTCAGCATGACATAAGAGATTTTCATCTTCCTTGAGCTCGGAAATGCTTGATTTAATCATCAAAAACAAGGATATGCAATTGCTTGGTTTCTCTCTAGAGGATCGGTCTTCTTTGCATCTTGAATTTTTTGGGTTGGGATTTGAAGCCCTCTTTGGCTAGAGTTTTCCATTAATTCACTCGTAGAGTTTTGTTTATTAATTTTTCGTTAGATCTCGACTTAGGTGTCATTCGTGAAGTTAATGTTAACTCCGAGGTAAATGAGCTCCCTGAATACTTCGAAGTCGTTACTGTCAGTAGTGACGTTTTGATCTAATCTGTGGTAAGATGTTTTTTTGGTATTATCCTCGTTTCTTCAAGTCCAACAACTTTCGCCTGACATTTAATCACTGCAAGGGGCACTATTTCAGAATGTATTTCGAGAACAGCAGATGATGTCCATGTCATGTCGCCCGGATATCCCAATAGCTTGAGATATTTGATGATAGTGCCTTCAGTCTTAACTCTTCCATTTTCCATCTACTTTTTGCCGAAATCCTGTGAATGTTTTACCGTTTTACCTGGATCCTAAGTTTGGTCATCGCAATACAGATCTTCTGACGATAAATACAATCATTGTTTTTTTTTTTTGGTTTTATAATTCACATGCGCTCAAGAATTTATTGCGAATCTTATAATTGTCGTGTTTCTTTTTAAGCTCAGAGCAGGGAACTGAGCTCTCAAAAAAATATCTGTTTCTTTTTTAGTGCAATTAAGAATTTTAGTACTAAAAGCTGAAATATGATTATATCTTCGAAACCGTATACATAGCGAGTCATATCATTTAACGGCACACGTTGTTTTTGTTCAAATAAAGCATCAAGCTTCGGATACACGACTTCAGGAAAAGAAATCATTGCTACTAGTAAAGTTCTCATTAGAAGGAGTTTTGTTTCTTGAAGTGTAAAAGCATTAGGTGGTATCCAGAGTTTTCTTAAAGTTCCATAAATACGGGCAATGACGGAATTTATATGGTCTCTGCAAGAAAGACTACTAGAGATTTTAAAACCATGACTGGTCAAGAAGCTCACAAAACTAACATTAGCATTATTTAAGACGATTGGAGGTAGATCTTCATAGTAATATGTCTTCTTAGAGACTAATAGCGCTTGACTTTTCCCAGCATTGATCATTAAACCGTTTTGCTTAGCCCAATTGAAGATTCTTAGAAGATCTTCATTAACACGAAAGACAAGATCTTCTACCAATCCGATTCTACGCGAGTCATAGCTTTGTATATCATCCGCAAACAAATGAAAAGAAACGTGCTCACAAATATAAGACAGGTCGTTGATAAAAGCACTAAACAGAATTGGACACAGAACAAAGCCTTGAGGCACTCCCATCTTCAAATACGTATGTATGGAAAATTTCTTTGCAACAGCTACATGCTGACTTCTGTTACAGAAATAACTACTAATGAGGGAAACAGCAAAATTCAGAAAGCCAAAATAGTGCTTAAGTTTTTGACAAAAGACTTGATGATACACTTTGTCAAAAGCTTTAGAAAAATCCAATAGACACAGTAACGTGACGTTGTCTGTATCGTATTGAAGTCTATTGTCGTCTAAGGCTATTTCTGTAGAGAAGGAATGGTTAGCTTAATCCAAATTGATATGGGGATAACATTTTTTTGGACGTGAATTGGTCAATAATTTGCCAGGTAAGGATTTTCTCGAGGAATTTTGACATGCCGGCTTATTGGGCGGTAGTCGGCGGGTTTCGTAGGTATGGACTTTTTCGGAACAGAAGTTATCCTGGCTGCTTTCCAAGCAGTTGGAAATGTTGAAGAGACAACACAGTGATTGTAAAAATGGGTGAGAGCGTTAATCATGTAGGCAAGTTTCACAAATTTAAGGGGAATTCCTCAAAACAGTCTGAAAACAAAAACCATCTGCTTGATCGTAAATTAAGGCAGCTTTGGTTTCAAAGTTTGTTGGTAAACTGGTCACATTTAAAGGGTTTTTCAACAGGGACGCTGCAAAAGTAGAGCGACAGGGACAGCAAACGACGCCATATTTCTTGCCGCTCTTTTGACATTTCTCTTCAGTAAGGTTTGCCATTTCATGATGGAAAGATATACGAGCCAACAACGAGTCCAAATTATTAAAATTTACTACCGAAATTCGGAGTCAGTGGCCTCAACGTTAAGAGCGCTACGTCCAATTTATGGTCGTCATAATCGTCCTAGCAGATCAACAATTGAGCGTCTAGTGGAAAAATTTGAATCCACAGGCATAGTACAAAATGTTCCCGTGCCAGTGAGACAAAGAAGTGCCCGTAGTGTCGAGAATATTGCTGCCCCTGTGGCTTCAGTTGCAAAAAGCCCAAATGTGTCTCTCACACGTCGTTCTCAAGCGTTAGGCATCTCTGTGATGTCGTTGTGGCGAATTGAAAACCGTCGAAAATTGGGTTCAGCGTCTGGACTTTTGCAAGGATGGCATCGAACGTACTTTCACAGGAATAAAGAATTTCATTGATATCCAAAACCGTTTTTATTTTATATAAAAAAAACTTTTGTAGCGCTCTTATTGAAAAACCCGATAGAAATTGACACTTTTCTAACAACATTTTCCAAAACTGCTTAGGAGAAAGACTTGTGTTGAGTTTCGAGACGAAGAAATTTCTCTTGGCCGAACGGGACTTGAAGTGTGACTTTTTTCATAATTCACACACGCTCAAAAGTTTATTGTAAGACCCTTATGATGATCAACATAAAAACAGCAAGAGCGATGGGGAAATAAGGGAGGGGGAGAAAGGAGGTGTCGATGAAAATTGGTCTTGAATGTGTGCAAATTGAGACGGCAAGGGAAAACCGCGCCGGGTAAATTATTCCCTGAACATGTTGTCCGACTAAAAAAGTGAATCTCTGTAATTGACGGGACGTTCAAAATAAGGCTCAAGGTTGAACTGATGATGAACATTCATATCACAACGGGTATCACGGTTGATTGAGGGGAGGAATGCAACTGGCTACTTCGAATAAGCATTGCTTGTGAAAGAAGCGATAAGACAAGGCAAGAAATGAAACATTCCGACGGTGTTCAATAGATGGGAATGAATACGTGATAGTTCTGTTTCCTATCAGTCTTAATGCTCTGTTCTGGATTGGAAGTATAAATTTCAGCCAGATCAAAAATTTCTAACTCCGATATAGAAATCCTAAACATTTAGCAGCGAAGATCGTCATTGACACACATACCCAGTACTGTGAGCTTTTCGGCTTCAAGGACAATGGCACAAGGATATACATTATTTATGGACTCAAATAAGCATTACCAACAACTTTTGATCATTCTTAAAAGAAAACTATCTTTGATTAAATCCCTCTATTAATTAAGATCTCACTACTTGTGCCACAAGACTTTCTGCAACAACAAACACTTGTTAACATGCAAAAATGTCAAGTGTCATTCAATTAAATAAAATTTAATAGGTCAATGCTGAAATACTTTTATGTCTAATTAACCAAATAATTATATGCAAAAGATCACAGTTGTAGGTTAGATCATACAACATTTAAATGCCACGCGACAACCAATCATGTATTGTAAGTGGTATTTATAATTCTAAATAAAAAATTACAAGTTGATTTTTTTAAAAATAAACCAAAACAAATTACAGCCAAATTTTATTTTTACCCACATTTCAAGACTCTTCGATATAATTACTTACGTAGGTAGGTTGAAAAGAAAACCTATTTTTATTTGGCAATAATTAGGTTTTATTGCCAAATCAATTTGAACATCAAACTTATTTGCAAACAAATTGCATAAAAAAACACAAGGAAATTCATGACGAGCTAAATTAATAGCGCCATTTATGTTTGCGGGTGTGTTGTGATTTGTGCAATACTGACTAGATATACTCGTACGTCTGTAGAACACTTTAATATATAAGGATTTTCGACATGGCCAGGGTTTTGAGATCACATTGACGATGATCGAACGTGGCAAAGTGTAACGAACGGCAAAACGTTGTTGATTTGTGTTGATGATTTATCTTGTCATGAAGAGATTTGCCTTAGGTAATAAAATGTTTATTTTAATTAATTGAGTTGTTGTTCTTAAGTGATCTCTCTTTCATGGTTAGGGACAGTCCAATGAGTTATTGGCTTCAGGTGGTAGTTGTAAAGAGTTTTCTTTTGACACCAATTAAATGAGAAACGACAAGGAAGAACAGTATTTGAGACAAATTCTTACAGAATAAAATAAATTTTATCTTGATGGGTTTTTCAGAAAGATTTGCCGAGTTAGTCATTTTCAAAGACTTCTGACAACCGAGAATCGGTTTGAAATTAAAAATGCAACGGAGACAGATTTTACAATTCTTTTAAGATATTTAAAAATTGGAAGTTGAATCATTTAGAATAAAAATCTAATCAATATCGGATTGTCAATGAGTTTGAGTTAAGTGCAAACTATAGCTTTAGTAGAGAAGCATCCTTGAACATTTTAGGCCTGACAAATGCTAATCTTCTTCTATTGGCTAATTTAATTTTAGTAGTATATTTGTATATACAACGTATAGTATTACCATGGAACGTGATTAGCATATGATTGTAATAACAAATGTAATGGGTGGTTAAATTTTAAGGAACGATGTTGAATGTGAACCACACCTAAACGTCAAGTTTTTTTCTGCATTTCATTTGACATTTCTCAATTCAGACTAACTCAATTTGAACCATGGAAAGATACACAATCGAGCAACGCGTAAAAGTTATTCAGGCTTATTATGAAAATGGGCGTTCAAATCAAAATGCATATCGTGCGCACTTCGTGATTTTTTCGGTCAATTTAATCGTCCAAATGTGCGTACAATCGGAAAAAATTTAAGCAAACCTGGTCTGTAGGAGATGTGAAAACACCAGTGCATGCTCGTACAGCTCGTATCTACTGCAAAAAATATTGCTGCTGTTCGCGATAGTGTGGCTGAAGAGCCGTTAACCTCAACTCGTCGTCGTGCCCAACCATTGCACCTCTCACGCTCGTAGTTGATGAACATTATGTATAAAGACTTACATTTACACGCTAGTAAGGTGCAATTGACTCAAGAACTAAAGCCTCTTGACCATTTCAAGCGTCGTCAATGGTCAGAATGGTGGCAAGAAATGGCAACAGTGGATGATCAATTTTCTTCAGTGATGAGGCACATTTTCACCTGAGTTGGACTTCTTTCTTTGGGGTTTTTTGAAAAAAAGGTGTACGTCGACATGATGAGATAATTCGGCACATTGACGGCATAGAACCTCAATTATGCATCAGCGTCATCGAAAATTTGGACCATCGGATCGAGGTGTGCCGCCGAAGTCGCGGCGGCCATTTTGCCGATATTTTGATCCATACCATAGTATCATAATAAAAAGAAATGACAATAATTTCCTAAATAATTTGTGTTTTATTCAAAATCAAATTTAACCACCCTTTTTATTAGGGTGTTATCGAAATATTGAGTTTTAAAAATCAAATTGAATTTTTATTTTGGAAAATTTGAAATAAACAATATACTATCCAAACTTTTGAGGAGTTTTAGAATAAAAAAAATCAAAATCAAAATCAAAAACAAATTAATTACTTAAGTAATAACCATGATTCGGATTTTTATTTCAAGCATTAATAGCTTTTTCTAAATGAAATTATTTTTTGTTTTTTAGGACTAAAAAAAAACGTTACATACCTTCCCACTTTTTTTCGTAATTTTGTAAAAATTAGGCAGTGGTTGACAAAATTTTCCAAAAATAGTTCCTCCCATAGGTACCTAGATATTTTTTTTTTGATTTTCCGTTTTCTCAAAAACGGTACAACGGATTTTTTTTATTCTAAAAAGTTTTAATAAATTTTTTTTTGAAAGCCCAATGTTTCGAAAACGACATGCACGAAGTTTTTTTTTTTTAAAAACTTGACAATTAACCTTTTTTTAAATTCTATCTACAAGGTGTAGAAAAAAAATAATTTTATCTAAAAATAACAGTAAGAGACAGGCACACCACATTAGAAGTCAATATTCAGTTTAAGTAGCCCGAAGATGGAATTTAATTCCGAAACGCGTTGCTAATTAATATTTAAAAAAATAGTTGTGTAAACAAAATAAAACTGAAAATAAAAAACTAATTTAAATTAAAATTAATATATATTTTTATTTATTCAATTATCCGTCATAATCAACACAACAGGAGACGAAAATCCAACAATATGTAAAAATAACAGTACCCGCGACCGCGATACAATTGTTAAAAAATGCTTTTAAAAATCCTGTTTTTATCGAAATTGGCACCTAGAATTCTGATAACAACTTTTTGGTTCACTTTATTTATACGATCTATAATTCAGTAAAAAAAATTGACATTAAAACATTACAGACTGAACCTGCCAAAGAATCGTTTTCCGAATTTTGATTTTGCCATTGTTTATTTGAAACTCCTGGATTAAGTGCAAAATTTCATTAGTTTTTAATTCATTGTATTTCAAATCGTTTATTTGATATAATTTTGAGATTTTGTCAATGAAACTCTAGAAGTAGACTAATTTTCAATTTCTCAAAAACTTTGTCGGTTCGTTTACATATGCAAAACTACTAATTTCAAAAAATTTTAATCTTAAGTCTGTCAAAATTCGTATAAATCTTCTTCGTTAAAATCTTTATTGCAATTATAAATATCAAATCAAATGTACATATGTATATTGAAGGTATATTAGGTAAATAAACATTTCGAACCTTTCAAACAATTTATATAACAAATATTATGTCTGCGTACTGTCCAAAACTATCTACTAATTTTCGGCGAAATTCTGTCAAAGTTAATATACATATGTAATATCCTGATATGTACTGTACACACATTCATGTATATGTATTTATATTTTATAAACGAGTATTTAAGATATATAGTAAAATAATGTAAGCCAAAACATACATTTTTCATTTTTACACGCCAAGATTTCATTCCAGAATTAATTTTTATGTGTGGCTGGCAATCATAGTCACAGATTTATACATATATTATGTTCATACAAATATATTTTCCCTATTCTCACAAAACGTCACTTATATTCATCCATGTATACAATTTTCTCATTCTTTCATTATTCCTATTTTTTCTTTCTATACATATTCTCAACCAAATTTAATTTTTCTCATTCTTCTTTTATTTCTACACCCAAATTTTGAATGTTATTAACTCTCCAAAATTTAGCAGAGACAAACATAATAAGTACTATCGCTATGCTTAAGGTGTCGCCCCAATCGTTCATCTTCATGAGAGTACTACAAGTTCTGTATATATAAAGACCTCATTCACTTAAAATAAACAGAAAACAATTTTCTTAAAAAAATATCCAGTCCTTTGCCAGTTCTACAAACATTCTTTTATTATGAGTCTATGTGTTGACTTAAAATGTTATAATTTGAGCGATTTTCTCGCTTCCAAGAACATTTCGTTTTTTAGAATTGGTTAGCCATTTTGAATTTACAAATAAATAATTTTCTAATAATAATAAACTTCAAAATGACAATTGGTTTACGTAAAACTATTTTCCACTTTAGGAGACTGGCGCTGTTTTCACTAGAGAGATGATTATATTTGGCAAAAAACCTTAGTTGTAATTGTAAGTTAAAAACTTACTTTATTATTCAAAATATAAATGTATGCAAGAACAAAATAATGTAGTTGAATACACGTTTAACTTGTTATACTACAGCTTGCTCGTCTGGTATAAAATGAACGTCAACTTGCAATAACAAATCGGAGAAAATAAGTAAAACTTCTTTTCCGGCGTTGGGTGTAAACAAATTTTCTATGCAGCTGTCAGTGACATGTCAAAACGACACGTTATCCGTCAAAGACAGCGACATGTTTTTAGAATAAAGAATGTGTTTACGTTTATAGGTTAGAATCGCGCGTACGTCAGTACCCACAACCTTTTTTTTTATTTTGTAAATTAGCGATTCATTTTCATCTAAAATAATGTAAATAGCGTATAAACAATCAAAAAGTGATGTTAGTATTATATAAAATGTAATTTTTGTGTAGTTGTGTCAGAGTTCAAATTTAGAGTTGTTCAACGTAAATGTGCTTGGAGTGCTTGGATGATATTGGCCTTAAGTGATTGAATCGTTTCCGGATTGTTGACATAATATCGGACATTTACGGTTCACCACAAAAAAAATCCAAAGGGGTCAAATCGCAGCTCCGAGGCGGCCAATTGACATCGCCTAGACTGCTGATAACACGATTTGGGAATCTGGTGCGCAAAAGATCGATTGTGGCATGGTCTGCGTGGCATGGCGCACCATCCTGCATGAACCAGAGTTCATCCAAGTCCATGTCGTAAATTTTAGTAAAAAAAAGTCGGTTAACGTAGCTCTGTAAAGCAAACCGTTGACAGAGAAAAATGGTCCAATGATGGCACCACTCCACAATCCGCACCAAACTCTCACTCTGTGTATTCATTTGCATCTGGACAACAACGTACGGAATTTGCGACAAGCTCCAGATGCGGCGATTTTATTTTTTGTTAACGTAGTCGCCGAGATTAAAATGCGCCTCGCCAGAAAAGATGATTTTTCGCCCAAGATCGTTGTCCAATTGAAACTTCTCTAAGACCCAAAGTGCGAAGCGATAACAAAGCGGATGGTCAGTTGGACCCAGTGTTGTCACTTCCATTTCAAAACCCGAGGTAGATTGAGATGAAGAACAGTGGTAGATTTAGATTTTGTGTGGTAGATTTGTAATTTTTCATGCATTTCTAAAAAGGTTCTTTCTGCTCCAGTACTGCTATGTGGTAACTGGTAAAGCAGCTAAATTGAACATATATTTACTAGAATTCGAAAACATGGATTCTTCGCATAAATTCATCTCTTTGCATAAATCAATCCAACCCCTTTAATGTCATTAATTTTTTCACTATCAAAGAACAAGAATGGAGATCGCATTTATTATTGATAACTCCTTGCTGAATATATTTAAAAGGAATATTCTTTTAATGTCAGTAGTTTGTTGCCGACCTTTTTGAAATTCTTTTGGACTTAAGAATTGAAGCAGCTGGAGATGCTCGCTTGAAAAATCGAACCTTTTTATTAACTGATCACAAAGCTTAATGTAATACGCAAGAAGATTTTCTTTAATTTTATGAATTTCAATTTCCTGGTTATATTTTTGAATGTGTTTGATTCACTCAGTAACTACCTGTCTGCTCTAACTCTATTTAACCAAATATACATAAATCAACCTACAAATGAAAACTCGTGATTTTTCTTTAATTTGCCTGCCCAAAAGTGAACAAGTGCTTAGAATTTGATCCTATCTAATTGGAGGGAATCATCAGAATGAGCCAAATGAAACTAAATAAAAAGCTGCGACAGGCTCATTAATATCTGCGGGGCTGCCTTCGAGTTTTAAAAAAACCCTTAACTCTGGTACACTGAAGAAAACAAGAGATTCTAGCTGGCAACAGTCTGCGGATCAGTGTTCGCTAGAGTTCTGTGGCCATGTGACAAGATTTGTTTTAAGTTACATTGCAGCTATTGCAGGTGCTAATGGTTATGTGACAGTGCCAGGGCTGCAGAAACTAATGAGTGTATGGAAACATGACGAAGATTGGGCTTCTGGAGCGAGGAACAAGAAAATAAATTATCTCTTAGCTAGCCACTATGTTTGTATGTGTTTTTAATAAAATGGTTTCATCTCATACAAAACTTACGCTGCAAGTGTGCTTTCGGGAGCTGCTGTTGTAGATTCTTAGAAGAAAAAGTCTTATGAAAATGACTTCAACAATTCAGAGTTATAGAAGAAATTGTATAAAATATTGAGGATGATTAAATATATCAATGAGAGTTAGAAACCGACATGTTTGACAGTTGTTCATCTTTGAATCCTAATTTGAATCGTCTATACAGTATTCAAAAAAATTAATTAATTTGTTTTTGTTTTAAAAATGCTCTGTTTCAAGTATTTTGAGTTTAAGTACATATATAACTTGTAAAATTTGAAGTAGTTGGGGAATTTTACAAGCAAGCTTTTTGTAGTACGTAGAGCATTTTCTTGATGAATCTTAAATAGTAGCGTAGTTACTTTCTTTCTAACTTAACAATTAATTTTCAAACTAACTAAACGATAGTTTATGTTCTTGTTTCAATCACCACATTTGCATACTCGTACATTTCCGCAATCCTTGTCTGCCACCCAAAAGCACTTAAGGTTGCTTTAATGTAACTTAATGTAGATACATACATACATCTTCTCAAAAAGAACCCTAGCGAACACTGATCCGCAGACTATTACCAGATGGAAAATTGATGCTCTGGTAGGCAAAGTTCAACTATATTCTGGTTTTATTTCTTTTTTTCAGAGAAGCTGTTTGCTGGACATTATGTATATTTGTTTTGAATTTTGTTACTTCTGTTACTTTACTAAAAAATATGCTTGTTTAACAATCTGGATCGTAAGGATAATTATTCTTACATGAAAAAATATTAAAGAAACTAATTTGCAAGGTTGATTATTTTTGTCCTTTTAAAAAATTTTTACGCTTTCATTTTATTTAGAAGTTGATGGTCCGCATGAAAGATTCCTGGTTAAGAAATCAAAAATCCAAATAAGTCTGATTGGAAATGGAAAAAAATTATCTAGACACGTTTCAGTTGATTTTCTTGTTCTAAATTTCATCAGTTTTGATATTATTAACTAGCCTGCGTTTAGGATCAATTCACTTCAAGATTCAAAATAAACATAAAAATTAACCGTTTTTTATCGATATCACAGAAGGCATAGTAAAAACAGTAGAAATAAGCTTCTAAAGCTTAATTCCTTGCAGTGTGTTAGCTATACTTTTTATACGCAAACAAAATTGTAACATAAAATGTCTTATTGAAAATAGTAAAATATTAATAAAATGAAAATAAAACCATGTTCATGAGTAAAGAAGTCTGTCCAGAAAATGTAGTAGAAGGCTGACTGCTGCATTAAAAAAAAAATAAGACAAACAAGTTTTGTTGTAATAGTAGTAGCAGATTTTTGTTTGTAATTTTTTCTTTTTGGAGGGAATGTAAAAAATAGTGGTAGAATTTTGAACTACCGTGGTAGATGTGGTAGATTTTGTAAATCTTAAAAAGTTGTGGTAGATCTACCACAATTGTGGTAAAGTGACAACACTGGTTGGACCTTGTAAGCGTATAATTCGAGATCTTTGTGCAGAATGGTCCTCCTCCTGTTGTATCGATGGCCACATTTTCGTCTATGCGCACCGTACGACGACGGGGACCATGAGTGTTATCCACTAGCATACCAGTTTCACAAATGTTTTGCACAAACTTGAATACAGCAGGCGTGGTGGGTGCTTGCTAGTGTTGGGCATAATCGAATGATTTAAAGAATCGAGATATTAGTATTCGAATGATTTAAAGAATCGAATGATCATTCGAATTATTTTTGAAGGAATATCAAAAAAAGCAGGAAACAAACACTCAATTTCGAAGCAAAAAAAAGCAAAAACAAAACAAAAAAATCATAAAAATCGCTTCTCGTCTTTCCTTTGCAATTCCATATTCAATCCTCAACGGTGTATCGAGTGCAAAAATGAATATATGTAAATATAAACCCATTCATTTAATACGTCATACACACGAGATACGTAAATAACCAAATTCTCGAGTTCTCGATTTTGTGTGTTTTCTTTTGTCTTTTCGTTCAATATTCGCTTCTCGGGCTCGAATAGGCACTCGAGTGTCGAGTCCTCATTTCGCTTAGAGAAAGTAGATAAGAAAAAATCATTCGAATGATTTGAGTATTCGAATGATTTGTGTGAAGAATCGAGATATCTCGAGATGTTGCCTGAATCGATTATAATCGATTATTTCATTCGAATGCGCCCACCACTAGTGCTTGCTTTCAGCCAAAACTTCATTTCAAAAAACGAACTGGGCTACACAGCACTTACTTTGGAAATAAATCTTCAATATTTCTCAACGTTGTTCAAGCGTTAGCCGACTCATTTCGTTCCGCGAGGTATGATGCCGACTTTCTGTCAAGATTTCGAGCGGGAAACAGCTGTCAGTGGCGAAATAACCTATGATTTAGAAAGAAACCACTAGATGGCCCATCCTTTACATTTGCTTTTATTATTTAAACCTTAAATATAAATAAAAACAAAAAATGGCCAATATTCAAACATTTTAAAATAAATATCAAAAGACACTATCAAATAAGTTTTGATCAAATTCATTCATATAATAATTTGTGACATTTCTATATTACTACGCCCTTTCATTGCAGCGATACATAAAATCGAAATCTCGATAAAAAATATTTTCAAAACCAATCCACTGATTTGCACTTTTATTGACAAAAACATTACACATTTTGCTTTATTACTTTTCCATGGAATTATTCTGATAATACTTTTTACATTTCTTCTTTTTGTTTCATATAAATAAATATGAATTTTCGGATCTGCTATCATGCATCGATCCACAACCTTCTACTGAAGCATAACCATACGCCAGATTGAATTAATGAATTAGCTCTTGATGGAATTTATTCAAGGGTCTGATTTTAAACATGTGGTATTTTTTTTTTGGTTTTTATAGATTTGAGGGGAAAAAATGCAATAATACATTTGTGTTTTTTTTTTCATTGGTTCTTAATGTGGAATACTTTTTATTCAGTGAAAGTTAAAGTTCATACTTTAATACGCCATACTCCTTACATCAAATGATAATAAAATTCGTAAGTAAAATTAGAAATTGGAAATTATTATATCGAATTTTCCAAAAATTGATTTTCTTTTTTGAAAGCTTCAAAAAATATTTGTTTTTAAGTTTTGAAATGCAATGTTTTTTCAATTTTTTTAGATACTTTTTTATAAAAAAATTTCATTAAAATCCGCTATGCTGATAATGAGAAAAATTTGAAAAAATGGTTCCATGGTAGTTTCAGTCAGTAATATCGTAATTTCATTTTTAATTGCGGTAAGGCAGGTTATGCATTCGTTAAAAAAATCGAACTCGATTTTGATGAAAGTTGACATTACGATGATAGTAAGGACCAAAAAAGTGTCTGTCTGTCTTTTCGTTTTCAGCCTAAACGGTTCGACCGATTTTCTTTAAACTTCGTATATAGCATTTTTTATTTTTACCCCCCATTGGTTTTTTCTTTTTTTTTTTAAGACTAAACATAACGGTACCTTCCATATGAATCCTTTTCGAAATTTTATAAATATTTTTTTTTTCTCAAAAACTGTTCAACAGGTTTAAAAAAGAATAAATACAAAAAAAAATATTTAGAAAAAGCTAGATAATGGTTGACAAATTTTTTCCGAAAAGTGGTTATCAATGTTACGCCCGCTGGAACCATTTTTTGTTTTTGATTTTCTCAAAAACAGTACAACCGATTTTGATCATTTTATTTGAATAGAATTGTGTATTCAAATCTTCAAAAAATTTTTTTTTTGGATTTTTAAAAAATGTTTCAATTTTTTGAAAATATTCTTTGAAAAATTGTGTTCCAAATTTTAAGAAAATCGGTTAACCCGTTTAGGTTCGAGCTCGATATAAAGTGAATGTAAGGATGCAAATTATTTTATGGAGTATCTACCAAACACAACAGAATTTAAGAAGAAAAAATTTTGAAATTAAGATGTTACTGATTGTACCTACCATAGAACCATTTTATTTTCTCGTTGTGGACATAACAGATTTTAAAGAAATTTTTTGTAGAGAAATTTGTTAAAAGTTTGAAAAATATTGCATTTCAAAACTTAAAAAAAATATATTTTTTGAATTTTCAAAAAAATCATCTTTTTTGGAAAATTCGATATCTCAAAAACGGCTCCATATTTTTTTTGATAATTTTTATTCCTACAATAATAAAAACTTCAAGTTGGCGTATCAATTTTTTTTTCTTACGAATGTTTTAAAAAAATTTTATTTAAAAGGTTGTTTTTTTTTAAGAAACCACTACAACGACTTATAATTTTTGTACTTGCATAAATTCATATAGCGTTTTGTTCGTATCTCCTTCTACTAAAACGATTTAAAAAATAAATTTTATCCTTATGAACAGTTTTCTCTCATAAGATTCGTTTTTAAAATTCCTAGTCTATTACATACCTATGTAGGTAGTAGCCAGCTCGTTAGACCCAGTCGTGCATTTTATATTTTATTGAATTAAATATTGTAAGAATTAATCGAAAGAAAAAGATTTTTATCAAAATTCTAGGCGCCGCCCGTTTTCCAGAAAAAAATACGATTTTCGAAAACCATTTTTTATCATTTGTATGTTGGGTACCGTAAAACAGAAACTAACAGTAGTAGTAGTAGTATTTAAAAATGATATTCACCAAGCTTAAAGAAAATCACCCGAGCCGTTTAGGCTGCAAACTTTTATCTAAACCACGACTTACGAATCGATAGCTTTCCAAGTATAATCTATTAATAACTAGCTATTTCCAGCCCGCTTCGCTGGGCACTATTTAAATTAATACAAAATTGCGAGAGGTTCATAACTTCTAGCAATAAAATTTTAAAATTATTTTTATATTTATTAATTTTTATTCTTCTTCTAAAGAGTTATCTATAGTTTTATTTATACTACTGGAAATAGCAATATTATTTAGTTTTTGTTCTAGTTTTTCGACACCTTCATCTTCAAATAAATTTTGAATTTCTAAAATTTCTATTTTTTCTTTGTCACTGATACTTGTTTTCAAAGCCTGTTCTCCATTTTTGATAATTTCCTTTTTTTTGCAAGTTTTTTTTTCAATCAGACTTTTTTCTTTGGAACATCTTAAATCAAACAACAAATTAACTAACAATCTATAAAAGTCTGTTCAATCAGTTTTACGTTGATCGATTTAAATTTTTGTGGCAAGATATATTTTTTTAAAAACATCAATTCTTATGATATTTTGTTGGACTTCAGAAAAATTCTGGATAGAATCTTCAAATTTTTGTATGGATTGCACTGTCTTTTTTGTAATTCATATGCATCCATTATTTATATTTTCCGTTTTTGAAATATTTGTTAAAAGAAAACAGTTAAAATATAAAAATGATATAATAAAAAATTAAAAACTGGAATTTAGGTATCTATCTATCTCTCTATCTATCTATCTGTGAAAATATAATTTTCGTGAAATCACCTTCGAGTTCTTTCACAATATCAATGATATTCAGCTTCTAGTATAGCAGTATTATTGTCAAAGTAATAGGAGAAATAAGGGCCATGGATATCAAGAATGTAACCATCAGGATCAACTATAAGAATAGGATTTATCAAGTGACGCCCTTTATAAATCGAATCGAAGCACACTGTCACAAAAAAAACATAAACCTTGAATATTCCTGTTTTGTTATGGGAAGAAAACTTGCGAATTCATCTTCATTAAGACTATTTTCGTCAAAAATTCTCGACATTTTGAGATGTGATCCATTGATGACATATTTTCTATTCATAAAGCCTAGTCCAAGGCACAGATGTGGTAATATAAAACCTCTATCATCCAAAATTAAATTAAATTTTATTTTCTCTATTTTTTTTATTTATGTATATTTTTGACAAAACAAAATTAGAATTTTTTGATAAATAAAGGTACTACTCGTATATCCCTTAGGCCAGGCGCACATTCAATTTGTAGTTGCACAACTGTTTGGTTGCTTATTGAAAACCGATAAACTATTTGGTTGAATGTCCGCGCAGCTGCGTATAATGATATGTTACACAAAATAGCGAACTCATTTTAGGCAATCGTTTAGTTTGTGTCAAAACACAAACTTTTTAGTTGCTCGAACCAAGCAGTTGCGAAACTAAAAATTGAATATGAGCGCCTAGCCTTAGAGCAACTCGATTCGAGCAACTAAAAAGTTTGTGTGTTTTGACACAAACTAAACGATTGCCTAAAATTAATTTGCAACAGTTGACCTGTTTTCTATAAGCGCAAGACAGAAAAGAGTGTGAGCGTCAGTAAAGAGTTGCCAGTGCGCGGTATTCTATAAACTGGTGATTAAACTATTTGATTTCGATCACAGTTGCCAATGCGCGGCTAGCCTTATATATCAGTAAATATAGTGTTGCTTTTAAGTCCACCGTTTTATTTTTGTTTTAAGTATATATAAACACTAACGTACTTGAATGCAACGTTGTGTCAAAATTTCAAAGCAATCGGTTAAGAAGTTTCTGAGATAAGCGATTAGGAACAAACATACATTTACATTTTTATTTATATAGATAAGAAAATATTTCCTATTAAATGTGATCCGTTCAATATAAAGGGTTTTTCAATAAGGACGGGTATAGGTTGAAATGAAATAAAACATCCGTGAGGAGTTCACAAAATTCAAAATTTTATGTGGGGAATTCGTCATCGTTCAAATGCACGCCTCGGCTTTCCATTTGCTCTGTGGCACGTAGCGGAATTTTGTTGGACCCACGTGTCGTCTAGGTCGATATGGTTCAATTAGGATCATAGGAAATTGGTTATCATCGTTCTGTAGATCTTTTGCCATTGACGATGACTGCCTCACCTTACTCGTTGCGAAAGGTTGATTTCTTAACCGTTGGGCACCAACCTATGAAGGGCAAAATGGATGCAACGTTTGCACAAACACTCATTTTGATAATAAGGTTTTATCATTTGGACGGGCTATTCAATCGTGTCATTTGCCATATTATTTGAATTATATACAAAATAAATTTTACAGATGTCACCAAAACAACAACATGGGCCCCACAGGCCGCCAAAATCTAAACGGGCACATCACATCGTTTTTTTTGCATTTAAAGATTCAGCTTTGTATATATATTTTAATAGTACTCTTATGGAACACGATTTTAAGTTAACTTATTGTGCCGCAAAATCGTAAGTGTGGGTATGTTAAGCAGTACAGAGTTGACGTGGAAGGAGAAAATATAAGCAAAAAAAGAAACGAGGTAGATATATATTTATTCTGACAACAATAAAGAGGGTAAGGGAGAAAATATTATCTGCGTTTCTTTTTGCTGTCAGAATCAATTGTAGGTAGGTATATAAAGTTTTATATGCCATGCGCGAGATGAATACAAGCAAATAGTATTGAGAGTGTATGAGAGTTTTTGTGAATTTTGTTTCATTGCTCATGCAATCTTGGTTTGTTTAAATTCTGATACGATTAATTACCGAGGTTGCCATTTTATGGACTTTGTAATAAGATCTAGAGGAATTTGAACTTAATAAACTCAAATGGTTTTATTTCGTTTTTGAAAACTAAATAATTTCAAATTGGCTTTATTTCGTTATGGTAACCAAAATAATTTTATAATAATAATTTTATAGGTAATAATTATTTGCAGTGGGTAGTTAGATAGTGGCAATTGAATTTTTTTGTAATTTGGTACGCCAACCTAAGTTTTTATTATTGTACGAATGAAATTAAGTTTCGAAATAAAATATTGAGCCGTTTTTGAGAAATCGAATTTTCCAAGAAAAAAAAAAACATTTTTTTTTCCAAAAATTAAAAAAAAAACTTTTTCAAAGCTTTGAGATGCAATGTTTTTTAAACTTATTGGAAGCATCTCTATAAAAAAAACCTATTTCGAAAAAATGGTACCAAAAAACGAATTTTTATCTTTAAACGCGATTTGCGGCTAAACGGAGCCTCGTAGACCCCTCAAAGTTGACATTTTCAAACGTGATTTCTGGCTAACCTATTCATCCTAGAGAATTAAAAATTGCATATTCGTGATCTAGGGAGTGCCACCTTTCAATCCACGTATGAAACGAAAAACGAAAACGCTTAAAAAGTATTTTAAGCGTGGAACAAAAAAATATTGTTTTTAAGTAAAATCTCCTAAAATCGTGCACTAGCTTTAAGTTTTATTACTGTACGAATTGAAATTAAATTTCGAAAAAAACATTGCGCCGTGTTTTGAGATATCGAATTTTCCAAAAAGAATGACTTTTTTCTAGATATAAATATATAAGACTTGATAATATTAAAATTTTCAAAAAAGTATGAACATTTTTTGGAAAAAGGAAAATTTGTATACGAGTGAAAATATTCTTCTTGTTCGTAAGTTACTTGATATTTTTTCAAAAATAATTTGTATGTAAAAAACTTTTATTCATCAAGTTTGAAAAAAATCGAGAATGGGGTTTTCGAAATATTGAGTTTTCCAAAAAGAAAATTTGAAATTTTTTTTAAAAATCCGAAAAATAATTTTTTGAAAATTTGAATACACAATAATATTCAAACTATTAGGGACATTTAGCAAAAAAAAAAATGATCAAAATCCGTCGTACAGTTTTTGAGAAAATCGAAAACAAAAAAATGGTCCCAAGGGGGGTACCAAAAATAACAATTTTTTGTAAAATTTTTTTCAACCATTACCTAGCTCATTGTATATGTATATACAATGCCTAGCTTTAATTAAATGAAATTTTTTGTTTTTTTTTTTTTAATCTGTGGGACAGTTTTTGAGAAAAAAAAAATATTTATGAAATTTCGAAAAAAAATTCCAAAGAAAAAAACATCCGGGGGGGAAAAATTAAAAGCCATATCTATCAAGTTTGAAGAAAATCGGCCGAGCCGTTTAGCTGTAGTCGAACTCAAATGTTTAATAAAGTGGTTTATTGGACATAATAGTTCTTCATAACTTAAAAACTAAAAGAGATAGAAAGAAATGGAGTATGCCATTCGAAAGAGCATGTTTGATTTATAAAAACTGCATTTCTAACTAAATTTCGCCAAAAATGCTCTTTTGAACAAGATTATAACTCAGACGACAATATGCACAGAAATAATTTTCTTCTATCCCAAAAAATACGTAATCGCCAAAAAAAGTATTGAAAGTATTGACCTTGAAAATATTTGCCTACAGAAAATAACAACTACCAAATCCCCACACACACCTACATTCTACTCCAATGTACATAGTATGTGCCTTTGTTCTCCTACTTTATATACAGTATTCCTATTGCTGTCACTGTCATATATTAAATGTCTATCTGTTAAAACTCTGCCATAGGCATCTCTGCTAATTTAGTAATTATGGTGCCGCTTGGTTCGCCTTGTCGCGTTCCTATTCATGATAGTACTATTCAAATATATATACAAAGGATTCAGTAAGTCCCCTATTACACATTGCCTCATGAGACATGTCTCATTTTTGACTTTCCTTTCAAATTTGTATCCCGTGAGGCAAAAGCTATTACACGTTGACTCATGTCTCATCAGACTCATGTCTCAAATTTGATAGTTGTTCGTATATTTTAATACACAACACAACATAAAACGAATTTGAGAAAAAGAAACGTCAAAATGAGACTACTAAATATCAGCCCGGTACTCACCGGGAATATTTTTTTACATCTCATTTCCTCATATCTGCTTTCTTTTTCGCACTTATGTGAGCCTCGTCTCGTGAGACATCGTGTAATAGGGGACTAAGAAACGATACAACTTAGGCCATATTTACACTTTCACTGTACCGATCTCAGTGCGGTCCCGCTACGATAAATTTATTTTCACACAAGAAACAATGAGGTTCGATAGCGTAATCGGCGGTATCGATAGTGTGAATACACTTATTGCGTCCTGTGGTAGAATATTTTAATAGGACGAGATTGTATTGGTATCGGCTGTATATGTATAGTGTGGCCTTAGAGTTGTCCTTCACTGAACTTGTAGTATCTACTTTGGGTAGATATTGGTATGCAGATAGATTACTTGAATTGGCAATGTTTGAAGTTATATTCTGGAAATTTGAGGAACTATATAACATTCATTTTTTTTCATTATTTCATATATAAATAATACAAATGAATATCTAGGGGTGTTTATTTTTGAAGTACGATTCTTCTGCCCTGAAATAATATTTACCTTAAGAATTTCAAATCAGAATTCCAATATAAATGTCCATATAAAAATTGTCCTCAATCAGGCCTGTTCAAATAAATACCCATTTCCACAAGACTGCACTTTTAGAATAATTGGATTCCCATAGCTTATTATAGACTACACACACGCAAATATATTAACTCCGATTCAATGAATCTGTACAGGGTGTTCTCTGTTTGTCTATGAATCTACTAATGGAGCTTTTTGCTATTAGTCCAGGAAAATTAGACAAACAAAATGATAAAACTCCAAAAAACTTCCGAGAAAGCTGATTTTGGCGGAGGGTTTTATTTCATCAAAAGCATTTCCTAAAAAATGCTCTAAATTTGGATCGAGGCTAAAGTGTTTTTGTGGGGTAAAAGAGATTGAAATGAGGTGGAACACATTTTTTGCGAATAAATAAATAAAACTGTTAGTTTTTGTTTAAATCTTAAGTTTAAAGTTGTAACTTATACAAAAAAGATCACTTTTGTTAAAAGTCTTTAAGGTCTGCCAGGCTATCCATTATTCACTGGACACCCTGTATATAACTTGGAAATTTAAACATTTGAGATTAATCTCAAGTAAATCTGACACGATGCAGGAATGTTGAGTATCCGAAATGAAACGGAACTCGAAACGCCCGTCCCAATGTTTTCTGTCAACTTCGATATCAATAACTGATTCTCATTTGTATTCAATTTTTGGCATTAGCAGGAAATTGGAAATGTCAACATTGATAAGATATTATTGGTATCATGTTGATTGGATACAATATAGTATTAACCGCTGACTTAAACAATTTTGGTAATACCTATATCGTCGGTATGCTGCAAAAAGAGCTTAAATTACACAATTGTGTTTTTGAGTTATTGAAGCTTTAAAGCTTATGGCCTCTGGAAAAATAATTTAGTTGTTTCGATTTGTATATCAACGTTCAAAACGGATAGTTAGAGCATTTTTATGTAAATAGGATTAAAATAAATAAAATTTAGTGTTGCAACAGCTCGAAGAGAACCAGGACCTAGTGACTAACAACTCTCGACAATTCCTGTGTGTGTTTTACCAGGAATAGAGGGACCTACAATTCTCTGCCAATTCCGAACGGCTAATAAGCAGCACTTTTCATAACAAGACTTTCAGCATGACAGTCCAAAACACTAACAATTATTATGCCAAGGGGTAGATTAAGTATCTAAAATTGAATTTAATTTATTCGACTTTTTTTATACAAAAATAAAATGAATCTGGACAGAACGTAGACCTTTTTTACATTAAAAAATATTTTTTATTGGACATGTGATACATACATAGGTAGGTACTATATGGCAAGTTATTCATTCATAAAAAATAAAATGCACGACTGGGTCGCACGAACCTGATCTAATGTAAGAAACTAAGAATTTCAAAAATTAATTAATGTTATTACAGGAAAACTGTTCGTTAGCATGAAATTCATTTTTTAAATGACTAAAACAACTCCTTTAGTAGTTGGAGCTAAGCACAGGATGCCATGTGAGTCAAGCAAATATTAGTTTATGCAATAACACAAATTAGAAGTCGTTGTAGTGGTTTCTTAAAAAAATAAGCTTGTATATACAAAATATACAAAACATTTTTTAGAAAAAATTTTGGTACGCCAACTTTAAGTTTTTATTATTGTACGAATAAAAATAAATTTCCAAAACAAATATTGAGCCGTTTTTGAGATACCGAATTTTCCAAAAAAAAAAAATTGATTTTTTTTTTAAATTCAAAAAATATTAGTCTTGAAATGCAATGTTTTTTTTTAAATTTTTTAGAAGCTCTATGAAGAATTTCATTAAAATCCGTTATGCCGATAATGAGAAATTCAAAATTCGAAAAAATGGTTCTATGGTAGGTACAGTCAGAAAAAAAATTATCAAAATTCTCGGAGCGGTTCTCGAGAAACATACGATTTTCGAAAACCATTTTTTAACATTTGTATGGTAGGTTTCTTTATTTTTAGGAAACTTTTATTTATCAAGTTTGAAAAAAAGCCGAACATGGGATTTCGAAATAATGAGTTTCAAAAAAAAAATGTTGAAATTTTTTTTAAAAATCAAAAAAAAAAAAATGAAAATTTTTTTAAAATCCAAAAAAAATTGAAAATTTGAATACGCAATAATATTCAAACTTTGGTGGAATTTCAGCATAAAAAAATGATCAAAATCGGTTGTACCGTTTTCGAGAAAATCGAAAACAAAAAACTGATTCCAAGGGGCTACCAAAAATAACCATTTTTTCGAACAAAATTTTCAACTATTACTTTAACTTAATGAAATTTTATGAGTTTCTTAAAAAAATTCTGTGGTACAGTTTAAAAAAAAAAATATAAAATTTTCAAAAAATACGTATGGCAGGTACCGTTATTTTTGGTCTTAAAAAAAAGAAAAAAACGTGTAGGGGGAGGGGATTTAAAAATTATATCTACCAAGTTCAACGAAAATCGGACGAGCCGTTAAGGCTGTAGTCGACTGTAGTCGAACAGACAGACAAACAGAATTGCGAGACCCACTTTTTTCGTCTTCGCTATCAATCGTAATGTCAACTTTGATCAAAATCTCGAGTTCGATTTTTTTTACGAATGCATGACTTGGCTTACAGTACCTATAAGTCGCAAGTAAAAATCGAACTCGATATTTTGATCAAAGTTATCATAAGGATTATACAGAACACGGAAACCGTGGGTACCGCAATTCCACGTGTCTGACTGTTTGTCTATATGTGTGTACCTTGACCTATAGCCTAAGCCGCTGAAGCGATGTTCTTCAAACTTGGTATTTAAGGTTATTCGGTGATTCTCTAGAGGAGAAATTATTTTTTTTTCTCTTTAAAACTAACGGTTCCTGCCATACATCCATTATACAAAATCTGATTTATCTCGAAAACGGTTTTAACGATTTTGATAAAAAACGGGGAGTACTATTATAGCAATGACCTACATTTTACTCTAACAGTTTTGACCAGCGCGTTTATTCAGAAGCTCTTTTGAATTTAAAAAATAATTTTTTAAAAAATGTTTGAAAAAATATTTTGTGTATTTAAAAAAAAACCAATATGTATCTTGAAAACGAGTGAACTTTTAGTTTGGGAAATTTTTCCTAAAATGAATATAATTAAATACTTAAAATTGATATCTTAATATTTTTTTATTTTAAAGACATTTCTTATACAAGCAAGTAACTTTTTAATGAAACATAAATTCATAATTTTCTAGAAATCAGACGGAAATTTTATGAATTTGAAGATTTTTTCTTTAATAAAATGCTGGTTTTATATTTATAATTTTTTTTTTAATTCCAAAGTACCTTAACATTTTTTTGTTTTAAAAACCGCATGCCCGATTTTCTTGAAATTTGACAATCAAAAATTTTTCGACATTATCTACAAGATGTAGATAGATTGTTCTTTTATCCAAATCGTATTTTTCTTGAAATATCTCCCAGAATTGTAGGAAATTAATTAAAATATGTATTATATAAAGTAAAATGTCATTTTATTATTTTTTTATTAACATTTAAAAATTCAAAATCTGATTAAAATTTATAATTGTTTTTTATTAATTGCTACTTTTTCAAGATTAAATTATTTTTTTTTATTAAGTTTTAAGTTTGTTTCAATTAATTAAATTTATTTCACAATCATGAACATTTTTTCATTTTTGAAAATGAAAACCACTTTTACAGATTTCTTTTAATCTTCTAAATAATTTTGTCGTGAATCCGAAAGCAATGCGAGATTTAACTATCAGTGTCAAAGAAGAATTGTAGACAGAGCAAATGAATTTCGCAAAAGCAGCAAGCAAGATCGATTGCGAACGAAGGAATTAACCCTTTATTGCACTATACTCTGTTCAAAAAAAATTGTCAGTACAGGGAAGATAGCACGTTTGCCTGTCACTCTGGTTTCATTGGCTTGCATAAATGTGTGGCCTTTTAAAGCTCTCACAGACTTTCCCTAGCTTACATTATAAATCGCCAACACTCAACATACTCAATTTCATAAAACTTATTCTCAAAAGCTTCAAATCCCAAAAGCTCCTTAATAAAATCCACTGAATACGCTCCTTGCTTGTAATTTAGAATGATAATGGTAACTCTGTTCTGATGTATATAAGAAGCGCACGATCGTATTGACTTGACAGTATCCCTATCCCTTCAGCAGTGGGATTCAACGGTCGCGTTGGGGTGTACAACTGTTTGCGAAGAATTACAACAACAATTCTTTAAGGAAAGTCAGTGGCTTGCTCTTTTTTAAGTGGAATTTTTCCCAACGTAGTGTAGTGAGGGTGCTTCAGGCACCACTGCTTTAGAAAGAGCTCTCCCATAAGGCCTGTACTGACAATTTTGTTGAACAGAGTATAATTATTTAATTTTCTTATTGTTTAAATACAAAATTCGTTGGATCTTTTTTATTTTAGTTTGTTTGTCGTTCGGTGGTTTCGTGCAGTAACCACCATTAAACAAAAATAAAAAAAAATGACTTCTGTTTGTTCTTACACTAAAAAAAGTCTTCTGTGTTAATCCAATCTTAAGACTCTCTACAGAAAAATTTCCAAATTTCAGAAGCCGTACGGACAAAATAATATTTCCAGCAACTATTAAAAAATTTAAACTAATCCTTCAATTAATAAATATTGAAATTTTAGTTACTACAACCTTAAAACCCATAGTTCCTTATCTCCGATATATCTTCCTTCAAATTCGAAGAGGCCAGTCTAATGCGATGGAATTTGGTAATGTTAGATTTTATTCGGAACATTTTCCTATGACGTTTACCTCCGACTGCAAAATGCTTTGGGACTGCCCCATCTGAAAAAAATAAAAATTAATGTCCCAGTCCTAGTCTCTGGAGTCGTTTACTACTCGAAGGCGTTTGCTTTGCTTGCTTTGCAAAAGTAGTTCACTGCTTCACCTTCCCACTATTTTACGGTACTTAGCTTAGTTAGAAATGTTTTTTCTGGAAGTTACCCTACTTTTTGACGTTGATACTTAAAAAATAAAATATTTTCTTGAAGTATCGCTGAATTTTACTGCCTTTTGTGAGTGATAAAACCTTTACGAGTATCTTTTGTCATAATAAAGTGCCTCTAATTTTAACCATTTAGATTTGGCAAAAAATTGTAGATCACCTCCATTCCGTCTGATTAACAACACGTCCGGAAATTATTGAGAGTTGTATGTCACTTTCCTCTAGTTCGTTTGGAGACTTTTTAAGCTGAAACCAGCTTTCTGTATATCGGAATACGTTCAAACAAGCTTGACGAAAGTCCCGTATCGGTCGGTTTAGAGAGTGGTTTTCAACAACAATCCTGTCAGCACTGTAGTTTTCTATTGATACAAGATTATAATTAAGTATCACTAAATTCAACCCTAAGCGGGCTATCGAAGAAACTTTAGTTGGGGGAAATTGGCTTCTAGTCAAAAAATTGGCAAAATCTAGTCTACACATAAGAATGGAAATCGTATAAGAAAGATCTATAGTTTCACTCTGATTTTGAGGAGAAACAATTCCTTATAAAATCATTTGACCAGAAAGGAAAGACAAACATTTCATCATTAATCAATAACAATTTTGAATTTCCCATTTATTAAGCTAAAACGTTGCCAAACTGGGTGACCATATCCGTCAGACATTCTCATTCCTTATATGTTAATCAGAGTCGTATTCAAGTTTCAATCAATTTTCATTGAATGTGTTTCAAGTTGAATATCCAAGTCAAATAATACGAACTATCAAACGGATAACCATAACCCCAGCTCACACTCTTTGAGAACTATTCACGATGCCTTCTATTCAGATTGCTGAAAAGTTCCTTCTACTCTTTGCAAACAAGCCAATATATACACGACAGATCTGACATTAGATGGGTTAAAATGAGGTATATCTTTCCAAATAAAAACACCTGCGGTCGCTCCAAGTCGTGCATCGTTTGATTTGAATGCCGAAGTAAAATGATTGATTTTCGAGATAGACTCCTTTTTTATTGCAAAATGAATCGCCCTCAAATCAAACTCAAATATTGCCAAGCTTTCTTGTACATAGGTAAGTGGGGAAGTTTGAACAAGGTTAATCAGATCAAAATACAATCGAAATACTTACTACAACTAGAAATATGCATAATGTACAGACTCACTCATTTTGAACGCTAGTCTTTGTGTTTAGATAGAAGCAATCGTCATAGAAACTGGAGGCCTGCGTCACATCTTCTAATCTTGAATCATCATCATCAGAATAGTTGAAATCTACTTCATCATCATCATCATCATTGGAACCTTGGGTGTTGTCCTTGAATTCATATTCTATATCGATTTCATCCTCACCGATGGTGTTGTCAATGCGGTTGGTAATTTCCGCTTCAAAACGATGTAAGCTATTGTAATCATTTTGATACTGAGGATTTTCCTCATCCAAGGCAATATCTTGTTCCGGATCAAGTAATTCGAAAATTCCACTTTGATTTATCAGTACGTTGGTATTGGTATCCTCTTTCGAATTCATTGCTTGTCGATTCATCGTTAATCAAGCTTCCAATTAATGTCTATTAGATTCCAAGAAAAATTTGTAGCACTAATCTTTAAATATTACTCATTTATCAACTCTAAGAATGTTTGATACACGCACATTATGGTGAAAAGAAGACAAAATGGAATTTTAAGTGAAAACTACGAGCAATTTTAGTCTGTCTTTTGAAGTCGTTTAGTGGTTTGGATAAGACTTTTCTAAGTGCTCTCACTGATTGATAGAGCAATTACTTCAAATGAACATTGAGTGAAGATGAAAGGTAATATATGTAGTACGCTTCAACGAATGTGACAAAGAGATAGATAACATGGTTTCTGCGAAATGAAATGAAGAATGAAATTTTACAGTTTATTTAAGGCACTGAAAGCAGAAGTGGCGTAACCCTCATTTGTTTCAATTTTGACTTTATAGTCCAAAATGGTCAAAAATAAATTTTCTTCCAAAACACAGAAATGACTTAACTTATATTTGCTCATAAATCAATACAAAAATGCTGAAACATTGTTTCTGCACGGAACTTTTCCTAGAGCAGAAATGGTGTAACCCACTTACGCCATTTCTGCGCTAGTGCAATTTGAAATGAGTAGATTTCAAACATCAAAGGGCACGGTAGTGCCCACTTCCCGACATCGTAGAATCTTGTAACTTTGCACAACGGTAGGTCTTGTCATGCAAGTAGAGGAAAAAATTTGAGGTTTTCCATTCAGGGGGCGTGGTATCCGCCCACTTTCTCCGAATTTGTGTTGGTTGAATGGAGCACTTCCGACTGCTGTAAAACGATGAAATTTGGTAAAGTGGTAGGACTTAAATTGCATACAAAGAAAAAAATATAAAATTTGAAGTTTTCTATTCAGGGGCGTGGTATCCGCCCACTTCCTCAGAACTGATGTAAATTATACATGGCGCACTTCCGATTGCAGTAGAACAATGAAATTTGGTAAAACGGTAGGGCTAAAATTGTATATAAAGGACCAAAAATAAAAATTGGGGTTTTCCATTTAGGGGGCGTGGTATCCACCCATTTTCTGAGAAAATGTTTAATTTATATGGAGCACTTCTGATTGTCGTAATTAAGGTGTGTAGGTATCTTGCCAGGACAAGAAGAAATAATTGAAGCGCAAATCACAATAACCAATAACAAAAAGGTATTAAACCTTCAGGAATAAGAACTTGGCGTACTTTTAGATCTCAGTACTTTTCACGGCTGACTTGATACACAAAGGTTTTTGTATAGAAGAACTTGGCTCTTTTTCTAACATTTATGTTTTTGGTCTTATATTTATGTCAATCATATAGCATGCTTTGCAAAACATCATTGTCAATGTTATGTGGTCTTTGGTTCTTGTGTGGAGTTAGTAATAAAATCATAAAATTAAATATTCAATACTTCTTCAATTGGTAAGTAAATATTAGCCGTGTTTTATGGAAAATTCATAGCCATTCAGTAAAGAAAATTGAAAAAAACGATTATAGTCACTTTTATATTCACTCTCTTTTAATCTCAAAGATTGGCACGAATCTTAGAGTAATTTCAAATTTATTTTGACGTATTTAGAATATTTATTTCCATATTCTTGCGAGCCCCTAAATTACAATTTTAATGAGCAAAAAAATCGATTTTTCGTTAAAAAAAAATTCAGATTTTGAAGATGTTTTTTAATCCATCGAGATCACAGCCATCCTCCAATGGAATTTGACAGTTTATGGCTTGGTTGATGGGTAATATACTATATTTTGATCTATTTAGAGTATTTCTCTCTAGATCCTTTCCAAAAGCCCTATGATCGCAATTTTCCTGACCAAAAAAAAAAAGTTCAAAAAAATTCGATTTATCGGTGAATAAATTAAAATTTTTCAGAAGTTCTTCAATCAATTGACATTTGAGATTTCTTGTACGTCTTTTACAAAATAGACATGAAGCTTTATTTCCAAATGTCTTGACATAATAAAAATCTCTGAGAAAAAAAGATATGTACATTCCAGAACACATCCCTGTACCAATCTTTCCGAAGCCGATGTTTTTCTGTACTCGATTTAAGCGCCATCTTCATCTCAATATATCAACAATTTTTATTCATTCTATATTCACTCTGATTGCTGACCAAATTATATTCACTCTTGATGTTTTTTATTGTTTTGCATGTAAAATTTTTCTAACTTGGCTATTCACTCTTTCAAAAAACACGGCTGTTATTTTAAGTGAATTTTGCTAAGATTTTAATAAAAATCAAATTCAGAAGATTAAGCCAACCAGGATTGATAAAGAGCAGAGGAGCAACTATTGGTTGGCAAGAGTTGGTCAAACACTCAAGGTAGCGGAGCACGAATTTGAAGTGGTGGTACCTTGGGTCAATAGTAGCAGCCGATAACAATATAAAAGAAGAAATACGCGGGCAACTTATCAAATCCAACAGAGCCTACTATAGTCCGTCAAAGCTCTTCAAATCCAGAAATCTCACCATAACTTCAAAACTGCTGCTGTACAGGACCATGGTCCTGCCAGTACTCACATATGGATCCGAGACTTGGGTGATTAGCAAAAGGCACTCCGACCTCTTAGCTGCGTTCGAGAGAAAAGTCTTAAGGAGAATTGTTGGCCCCATATGTGAGGAAGGACTATTCCGGAGACGGTACTATCATGAACTGTACGCAATCTACCTAGAAGCAGATATCGTGACAAAAATTAAGCTCGGTAGATTCCCGTGGGCAGGGCACCTAGCTCGCATGAGCGAAGAGGAACCTGCTCGGAAAGTTCTTTGTGGTACATTCTATGGTAGACGACAGCGTGGTAGACCATGCTTGTGCTGGAGAGATGGCGTAGACCAGGACGCCCGAAGCCTTGGGGTGCGCAACTGGATGGCGTCGGCGAAGATTTTCAAGATTCAGGTTCCGAATATGACCCCAGTCAAGATAATCCCAATATCAATATGTCCAGTTCTGTTTCTAACATTTCGGCCAGTATCTCACGAATAAATAATTCAATGTTGGCGTCAATCGAAGCGAGCTTGTCGCTATAGACATGAGCCTTGACATAGCACCACAAAAAATAGTCTAGAGGCGTTAAATCGCACGATCTAGGCGGCCAATTGACCAGCCCCAAACGTGAAATAAACTGTTCACCGAACTCGCCTCTCAAGTGGTTCATTGTTACGCGTGCTGTGTGGCATGTGGCACAGTCTTGTTGAAACCACATGTCATGCAAGTCAAACTCTTTCGTTTTGCGCAAAAAGAAAAGTTTGTTATCATCGTACGGTAGTGCTCACCATTCACAGTAACGTCGCGATTCGCATCATCTTTGAGGAAATACGGCCCAATGATTCCGCCACCCCATAATCCGCACCAAACTGTGGCTTTTTCTGGGTGCTTCTTCACTAACAAATACTGCGTTCACGTAGTATTTTTTGGATAAAAAGTGGATCTTCGGCCAACTTTTCAACTTTTTAATTTTCCACGTAGTGGAGTAAGAGAGACCCAATTGCTGCGAACGCCGCGGCGCACAGTGGGGCACCTTGTATGGGAGAATGGAAAAAACTCTATAAAAACTAAACCATTCAACCGATTTGTTTGAAATTTTTAGACATGATAATCAATAGCATAAGAAATCTACACCTTTAATTTCCGCCCACTGCCACGCCTACTTTAAAAATACTTAAAATATATTTTATATTTTGAGTAAGCATTAAATACACTGGGCAACAAAATAAAGCTTTTTTACGTTGCCGGAGAAAAAACTTTCTTTCTTTTAGGATTAAGGGTGGTGAACTCGAATCCAAACTCAGAATTTTTCAATTACTCCTAATTTTTTTTAGATATTCTGTTTGAAAACAAAAATAAAATAGTTTTTAAGCATTTGAGGTCTCGTGAAATATTTTTCTTTACAAAATTTATAACTGAAAGTACAATTTGTTCTTCTTCAAAATACATTTCAAACCTTCCCGATGTGTATTTTCCTCTCGAAGAAATTCTTAGTTAATTTTTAGACTTCACCTAAAACTTCTTACTACATATACATAGATATAGAAAAATGATTACTCTGAATAATAGGTTGTTGTTGCTAGGAAAGAAATATACTTTCCCTGAGGCTTTTGGAGGGCTGAATTTGAATCCGAATTTTTAGAATGCTTCCATAAGAAAAAACACGTGACATCGCAACTGTTTGCACTAACTAATAAACGCTGAATGACACGTCAAGCTGACCTTTGAAATTATTATTATGTCATTAAGTGTAACGGTAACACGATTGCTAAGCAAAACACGTAGCAGGTTTTTATGTTAAATGTTACAATGCACTCAAAACGATTGCAGTTTAAATTAAAATTACTGCATCGTGGTAAATAAAAATATAAAATAACATACTTTATATATGTATGTATAACATAGATGCATGTCAAGTCCCAAATATCTAACGATGTCAATATTGTAATTTATACTTATGTATTTTTTTAGGTGTATGACTTACACACTTCAAATTGCTCTAGAAGTCGAATCCGGACGGTTCCGGATGCGGTCTTTTCTGGAAATTCTAGCTTGTAACCTAAACTATTCGACGAAATCAACGGGTTGACAGCGCCGAATGGCGCTAGTACTTAAAACCTTATGAGACTAAAAAAAATTTTAATTTGAGTGTTTCTTCTGTAAAACAATACCTATTTAATATTTTCTGAACAATTAATGTATTGATATTACTCATGGGTGTATCTTAACACCACTCAAAAAGAACAATTTGAAAAAAGTTCAGATTTGACTGTGAACGAGTTCCGCAAAAAATCACATATTTTTATCCATTTTTAATAATTTCCAACTTCGGGCTCTAAAACCAAGGTTTACAAATTTTTTATTTGACATATGTTTATCATTTCCTAATTTTACAACAAATTACCTATAAGAAACAAAAAAAAAATTATTAAAATTGCCAGTTCTGAAAATTGAATTTTGTCCATGTTTTCCCCACTGTGCGGCGCCGAATCGATAATTCACGGTCATCACTAACAATGGCCGATACAGCTGCGATATTTTCCTCAGTTCGTACTCTACGTAAGCGTGTTGGTGGTTTAATGTCCTACAATGTAAATTTGGTGCGAAATTTAGTCACAATAGCCCGAATAGCCGCCTCAGTATGTCGATTAAACTGACCATAAAATGGAAGAAGCGCGCGATGAACTTTCTTAACAGAGCACGCACTTTGATAACAAAATTCAATAATTGCAAGCGTTGTTCGTTTGTAAGACGATTCATGGTTAAATTATAGACCAAACTGAAGATGTTTGACAGTGACACAAAACACGAAACGTGCGTGAGCTTCTAAAATCAGTGTCACCAAAAAGAAAATAGGTATAAAATCGCCCATTATAACTAAGAATCTAAGCATGGAAAAGCATCAAGAAAAACTGCAGAAATCTAAGATCGCAAATAATGTGGCTTGAAGAAATTGTTTTAGCAAATACATATATATATCGCTCATAGCAGTAAGGTTAGAGTGTTCGAGACGGTATCAGAGTCTGTTTGTCACCCAACTATATGATAATGATAGAAATTGGACCGTCACCAATTTTCATCAAAACAATGAAACTTTGACTACAAATAAGGGTTTTAAAATGCCCAACCATCATCGGTTACCGAAAAAATATAGCCCTGCAAGCAATCCTGAGCCATATGATATGGAGGGACTTAGCTCGTGAAGTATGTGTTGTCTTAAACCTGATTGTGGAGGATGTTGGAAGCTGGGAGCCAAAAATGTATGAGGATATATAGCGAATAGATGATCAGCTTAGAATAAGGTTCTTAGAAGAAGCATCGGGATCTTTACATAGGGAGATCTCTAACCAACTTCAACACAATCTACTATATAATAACTATTTCCGGTCAACGGCCTTGGCTTTGATGAAAGCATCGCTTCCCATCGATCAGCGAAATCAAGCATCATTGCGCATGGTTAGTACTTGGATGGGGGACCGTTCAAATACCAACCGTGTGCTGTTGACATGTGTTTCTTCTGTTGTTCTTTCTTTCTGTCTGTCTCTCTCTGTTGTGTTGTCTAAGCCGATGGCCTCAGTTGCCAGTGCTTTAGGTGTCTCTACTTCGTAGATTTATCGTCGGAGTATGTAATATGTAATGTAATGTAATGTAACTATTTCCGAGATTCGTATAGTATTGAAGAGATTTAAACGATATTCTGTTTGAGGGGAGAACATCTTTGGCCCAACTACTAGTGCATGCCACATAGGCAGGATCTACCGATAATATGTGGTATTTGCAATATGAAGGAACTAGAAGACACTTTCCATTTTATAGGGAGACGCCCAGTTCTGAGGCAAACAAGAAGAAATGTCTGAGGAAATAATTACTTATCAGATGAACAAACTATCGACAGTTTTAATTGCTCTGGATGTACCCAACATATTTCAATTTTGCAAAATTGCGCTTACTTACAGATAAAAATTACTATCAGGAAACTTTTAGCATTCGCAAATAAAAATTAAATTTTTAAAATTATTTAACCAAATCTATATATATAAAAATCAATTGCTGTTCGTTTGTCTCGCTAAAACTCTAGAATGGCTGGACCGCTTTTACTAATTTTGGTCTTAAAATATTTGTGGAATATCAGGGGAGGTTTAAACGGTGAGAAACATAAATAATAAGTAACGAAGAATACTAAAACCGACAGTTTAATTTTCCAATACAAAATGTTCGTATCTGTGAAACATTTGATGTCTTTACACTACAAATTACTGCAGAAATTTACAATTATACATTGATCATGATAGAGGATATGTTCTTATTGATGGTAAATAAAGTTTTGTCGTTTTTGGGCATGACAGCACCCAATCGTCCTATGGGCGCTGCATTTAACCACGAGTTGCAAAGAGAGCAACAATACAATACTGAAGTATTGGTCGAAACAGTTCGTTCAAATGTTCCGCAATTGAATGAATAACAAAGAATTCCGTACGGTACTTTGATAAAAACTGTGAACTGTGAATCTGTTGGAATGTATTTCTTTGCAGCTGCCGGGGAGACTGGAGAAACATTATTAATTTCATTGCTGTTGGCAAAGATTAGATCGTTTGGGATAAATGTACGATGGCCCACAAGAGGTCACTGGAGGCACTAGACAGAACGTTAAAAGATCTTCGTGACAACCAAAACATTTTTAGTCGAGCCATGATTCTGATGTCGGGTGATTTTCATCAGACTCGTACAACTATTTCCCGATCAACTGAACGCATGCTTTAGATCATCTAATATGTGGGGGCATGTTAAGACACTCCAGTTAACAGCTTAACTTGCGAGTGCTTTTCCAATAAGATCAAACTGAGATTATGTTTTCGAAGCAGTTATTAGTTATTGAAATGGTAAGGTCGCAGTTGACACCTCGACCGGATTAATACACTACTTACGGATTTTTGACACTTCGTCGAGACTCAAAAGAGGAGCTTTTTCAGCGTGTTTTTATGAACACATGTAGAACAACAGCTCAGAAAATATAATTGACTGAGTGAACGAGCAATATTGGCGGCCAAAAACAAAGATGTCGATGATCTCAATGAAACCATTCAGAATTTTCTTCCCTGAGAGTTGTTTTCTTACAAATCAGTTGACACAGTTACAAACCAGGATGACGTAGTCAACTATCCCACAGAGTTTTTGAATTCTCTGGACTATCGTCTCACAATTTACAATTAAAACTAGGATCGGTTGCGATTATGCTGCGTAACGTTAATCAACCTCCACTGTGCAATGGAACGAGATTGGCTGTAAAAAGCTAATGAAAAACGTCATAGAGGCCAAGATCATCAAGGGAAAGTACAAAGGAGAGGATGTCTTGATCCTGTATACCGATGATTCCAACGGAGTTACCATTCCATTTTAAGCGTCTGTCTGACCTTTGCGATGACCATAAATAAATCGCAAGGCCAGTCGTTGAAAACAATCATTTACGCACCGCAAAGAAAGACAACAAATTGATTAAGTGTATAACTATCTTTTAACTTAAACAGTTTTAACCCAAAAGCAAATAGATTTAACTTTAAAGCAATAAAAATAATAAGCAGTCTTCACCGAAACGGCAAAATTTTGCGTTTAAGTTAAATCTATTTTGCCTGACTTTAAAGTTATTTGCGTTTAAGTTAAATGGTAGTTTTTTTTTTATAAATTTAGAGACATAGTGGTCTACAAAAGGGGCAAAAACCCTGGAAGAGAAACTAGAGAGTGGAAGAACTGCTCTACAGAGCTGACAAAGTACAATGTGTTTTTGAATTGATGGAAATCTTTATGTGGAGTTTACGATTTTTTTGTGTTTAGTGGAAAAGGGAATATCCGTGAAGTGGCTGCTGCCAGTCTCGAGAACCGGTCTTGCCCCTTTTATCGCATTTTCCATGACTTTCCGCAAGATTTCCGGTGATAACTGTTCGCTTTCCTGTCGAATATTCTTCGTAAAAGCTGTTGGTATAAACCGGCGACTTTATATAACCCAAAGAAAGAAAACGCTTCCTTTACGTTATTGATTGTGGCTCGTGCTGTGTGTGCGGTTCCACCGTTTTGTTGAAACATCATGTTCACTAAGCTCCGCTCATCCGATTCCGGCAGTAAGTCGATTATCTTGGCTCTGTAGCGTTCACCAGTAACAGTGATCGTATGGCCGTTGGACAATTCAAAACAAAATCCCAATCACTCCTCCCACGTGAACGCCACCGCACCACACAGTGGATTTGAGTGGATGTAATGGCACTTTGTGCATCACACGTGGATTTTCAGTGCCCCAGAAACGAAGATAATGCTTATTGACGTAACAGCTTAAGTGTTGTTAAGATTGAGAATGGCTTGACAGTAATTCACACGCCACGGACGGTCAGCAGGGGTATTCACTGTTGCACTGTTTGTACTTTGTACGGGAACATGTGTACGAAAATTCACTGTAGGGTCCGTCGTTTGGTAAATGTTTCTTCGTTCTCAGCGACATCGGCAGCCACAGCCGCGATATTCTCGGCCAAACTACCAGTCCGGTGGCGGCCACGCCTTGCACGGTCTCCTGTGGTTCCATTCTGTTAAGGTCGAGTAGCTAAGCACCGGAATGTTTGCCCAGTTAGCGCAACACTATTAGGAAATCGACGACGTCGCAATAACATCTTCCGATAGGGTGATTCATTTTGGGCCATCTTTTAGAACAGCGAAATATGAAAAGCCAAAATCAATCGCTTTATGGTTTTCTTCTTTGAGTCCATTTCCTCTACCCCTGCAGCAGCTAGAGAATGTGAAGGCTACACAATTTAATAAGAACTCCGGAAACCTCATGGAAGCTTCACGGCAGATAAGTGGAAATGGTCTACTTCCAATGGTTGACAATATAATAGACGGAAAACCTCTCAAACCAAACCAGGAAGACTGAAAGATAGCTGATCAATTAGCACCTTGCAATCTTTTTGAAATCACCGGGTGTAGATGGGGTATTTCCTCAGCTCCTTTACAGCCTATCTCATTAGCATACTTCGAAATAATATTCCACTTGGGTAAGTACTAAGTCTATGGAAAATAGTTAGTCATCTTTAGTCCTAAGAATCTCTTTCTTCCTAAAATTTACTGTTTCCCTAGCATGTGTTAATCGGTGTAAGGGTAAAAGCTCTTGAAAAAACACGCTCTTAAGAGTTAAACTTAACTAAACGCTTAGAAAAAAATTTCTTTTTGTCCGTCCAATTTTCTTTTCGGGCTTAGAAATAAATACACCTTAAATAAGACTGTTTAAAAAAAGAAAAATCGCTTTCACAGAATTCTTACTACACCTTAGACGACTTACTCGTATTACATCCCAAGTTAAACCCCATTTACACGTTAAGTTATGCAACCTCATGTTCATGTTATCAATAAACTTCTTTTGCATTGTCACTTCGTCTTTTCCATTACTTTTTTTGTTCCATCCACTGCAATGAAATTTATTGCAGTACATTAATCATGTCAGCATACGCTGGACTACCAATCGTGTTTTTTTCCCGATACCCAAGCTCATGCTCGTGGAAGCTTTCAAATGGATTCGATTTTTTATTATTATCTTGAAAAGGCACACTTTATGCCTCCATCCATTTCATTCAATTCTAAGTTTACTCAATTTGAAAGAATTTTACAATAAAGTTTCTTTTTTTGGGGATTCATCTTCAAAAATAGAATACACAACCACACAGGCTGTCTTCAGTATAATAAGGTTCTCTTCTATCGACTTTTTCGGAGCAATGACAAATGTAAAAAAATATCTTGGAAGTTTTTTTTGCCTGTTTAAGACTTTACAAGACATTCAATAGGTATAACAAAATTCTTGCGCTTTTCTTAAAAGCATCATACTTTAAGGCCTCAATATTAACATCTTAAATGCTCTGTATTCAGAGAACAGAGCAATCGCTTCGAAAGTTTTTCAGAAGAATTTTTCTGCCAACTGGAATAAAAATTGGAAAAACAAAAAAAAAAAAAAAATACCTCGTGAAATTCTTTAGTTAAATCGTGTTGAACGTGAGTTCATTCTTTTCTATTGTTCGAGGAGTGAATAAAATGGAAAATGGTGTTCAGAGCAGTGCTAGCTACCTGAAAAAATAAATGAAAAATGTAGAAAGGAGAAACGAGAAAGGAAACAAGACTACCGGGACCAGGAGCCTTTTAGAGTGCAGACATTTACAATTTAATCCATAGTGCATATCCACTATTCACAAATCGATTCAGCTAAAACTTATCAATTATGAGTTATGACTTATTGTGATTTGTGTGCTAGCGTCTTTAGGTATCTGAGTGCTAAGAACCTTCGAAAACATAATAATATTTTGATTTGCGATATATGTATGTATGTACATAGGGCAAGTTTTGCATTTGGAAAAATAAAACTCAGGGGAGTTGACATTACGATGATAGAGAACACGTAAAAAGTGAATCCGGCAATTCCGTCTGTCTATCTGTATGTCAATACCTCAGGATACAGCTTAAATTGCTGAAGCGATTTTCTTCAAACTTGGTATTTAAGATTCTTCGGTGATTCCCTAGAGAAGAACTTGACATTTTGCTTAGCTCCGAAACTAACGGTACCTGCCATAAAGCCGTTATTGAATATTTTATTTATCTCAAAGACGGCTTTAACGATTTTTTTAAAAATAAAATGCACTAAATTATTTATGCAAAAGACACAAAAACTTTAAAATTAATGTTACTAACGAAAAATTTACATAACCATAAAATAAATTTTAATAATGTTCTTTTAAATAGACATTTCAATACATAATTTTTTTAAACCATTTTTTAAGAAAAAAATTTCAAACGCCAACTTTAAATTTTTACTACTGTACGAATAAAAATAAAATTAAAAAACAATATTGAACTGTTTTATTTTCTTTTTTTATTTAAAAAACATTTTTAAATGCAATGATTTTCAAACTTTTTAGAAGTTTCTCTATATATTTTTATAATAATGAGACATTCAAAATTCGGAAAAATGGTTATAGGGTAGATACAGGCAGTAATATCATTAATTTTTGTGATTGAATTATAGATCATACAAATTTATAGAAAGAAACAACATTTTATCAAAATTCTAGGGGCCGTTTTCGAGAAACATACGAATTCAAATACCATTCTTTTTAACATTATGTACAGTGGGTGCCATTTATTTTTGGGTAGAGAAAATATTTTTTTTTTCACATCTTGTAGATTGTACTAAAAATCTTTAAATCTGAAGTTTAAAAAAAAATAAAATGCACGACTGGATCGCACGAACTTGCTCTTATGTAAAAGTACTTTAGAATTTAAAAATTATGTATAAATATATGTAACGGGTGATTTTTTAAGAGCTTGAGAACTTTTTTAAAAAAAAAACGCATAAAATTTGCAAAATCTCATCGATTCTTTATTTGAAACGTTAGATTGGTCCATGACATTTACTTTTTGAAGATAATTTCATTTAAATGTTGACCGCAGCTGCGTCTTAGGTGGTCCATTCGGAAAGTCCAATTTTGGGTAACTTTTTCGAGCATTTCGGCCGGAATAGCCCGAATTTCTTCGGAAATGTTGTCTTCCAAAGCTGGAATAGTTGCTGGCTTATTTGTGTAGACTTTAGACTTGACGTAGCCCCACAAAAAATAGTCTAAAGGCGTCAAATCGCATGATCTTGGTGGCCAACTTACCGGTCCATTCCTTGAGATGAATTGTTCTCCGAAGTTTTCCCTCAAAATGGCCATAGAATCGCGAGCTGTGTGGCATGTAGCGCCATCTTGTTGAAACCACATGTCAACCAAGTTCAGTTCTTCCATTTTTGGCAACAAAAAGTTTGTTAGCATTGAACGATAGCGATCGCCATTCACCGTAACGTTGCGTCCAACAGCATCTTTGAAAAAATACGGTCCAATGATTCCACCAGCGTACAAACCACACCAAACAGTGCATTTTTCGGGATGCATGGGCAGTTCTTGAACGGCTTCTGGTTGCTCTTCACTCCAAATGCGGCAATTTTGCTTATTTACGTAGCCATTCAACCAGAAATGAGCCTCATCGCTGAACAAAATTTGTCGATAAAAAAGCGGATTTTCTGCCAACTTTTCTAGGGCCCATTCACTGAAAATTCGACGTTGTGGCAGATCGTTCGGCTTCAGTTCTTGCACGAGCTGTATTTTATACGGTTTTACACCAAGATCTTTGCGTAAAATCTTCCATGTGGTCGAATAACACAAACCCAATTGCTGCGAACGGCGACGAATCGACATTTCACGGTCTTCAGCAACACTCTCAGAAACAGACGCAATATTCTCTTCTGTACGCACTGTACGCATTCGTGTGGTTGGTTTAATGTCCAATAAAGTAAACTGAGTGCGAAACTTGGTCACAATCGCATTAATTGTTTGCTCACTTGGTCGATTATGTAGACCACAAATCGGACGTAAAGCGCGAAACACATTTCGAACCGAACACTGATTTTGGTAATAAAATTCAATGATTTGCAAGCGTTGCTCGTTAGTAAGTCTATTCATGATGAAATGTCAAAGCATACTGAGCATCTTTCTCTTTGACACCATGTCTGAAATCCTGCGTGATCTGTCAAATACTAATGCATGAAAATCCTAACTTCAAAAAAATCACCCGTTATATAAAACATGGATTTAATGAGATAATAATGTTCAAATGCTTGGAATTGCTGTCTGGTTTCCGGAAAAGTATGAATTTACGCAAACAAAGTTTAAAAATCGTTTTATTATTAAAGTAATTTTTTATAAAAGAAATTTCTTTAAAATTTTTCGAAAACAAAATTTGGGATGCCAATTTGAAGAATTTAGTAGTATAGATTTTAGGAAATAATTTCAAAAAATAATCGGTCAGACATATATTGATATTGATTTTTCAAAAAAAAAACTTTGGATTTTTTTTAAGAAACCCAAAAAAAAAATTTTTTGAACATTTTTAGGTATGTACAATATTATTTTAAACTAAAGAGGGCTATTGCTGAAAATTTTTGGTTAAAATCGTTAGAGCCGTTAATGAGAAAGTCCAAAATCAAAAACGCAGTTCTATGACGGGTACCATTAATACTATATTGCCCCAAAACTTTACAAAAATGTAGTCCATGTCCATAATATCACACATATTCTTTTTATCAAAATCGTTAGAGCAGTTTTCGTGATAAACAAGATTATGCATTACGGGTGTATGGGGGTAGTTTGGAGCTAAAAAAAAATTTAATTTCTCCTCTCAGGAATCACCGACCCTTAACTACCGGGATTGAAGAACATAGGTCTAGTGGTTTACGCTGTAAGGAGAGGTATAGGCATACAGACACACTGAAAAATGTTTTTTGTGAACTAAATTTTCATTAACATTTTTATAAAAAAATTTGATATGCAAATTGTTAGTATTCAATAAAATACATTTTATAACGTAATTTAAAAATTTATTCTTGCATCCGTTTTCAACATACTGCATTTAAAAAAAACTTGTATTATTTTTTTAAGAAATCCAGAAACTTTTTTTTTTGAAAAAAATTTTGGATTTTATTTTTTCAAATGCATAGGAGCTTCTGCATAGAAATTTTGGTAAAAATGATTAGAGCCGTTGATGAGAAATTCGAAAGTAAAACAAAACGTTCAATGGCAGTTACCGTTAATAACATTTCCCTCCAATTTTTTTTTTTACTAAAATGTAATCCATGTCCATAATATCACACCTAATTTTTTTTATCAAAATCGTTAGAGCCGTTTTCGAGATAAATAAGATTTTGCATTACGGGTGTATGGGTGTATGGAGGGTATCGTTAGTTTTAGAGCTAAAAAAAACTTCAATTTTCCCTCTAGGAAATCACCGAAGACCCATAACTACCGAGTTTGAAGAAAATAGGTCCAGTGGCTTAGGTTCTAGATCGAGGTACAGACATATAGACATACAGACAGACAGACAGACTGACATACAGACAGACAGACTGACATACAGACAGACAGACGGAATTGCCAGACCCACTTTATTCGTCTTCGCTATCATCGTAATGTCAACTTTGATCAAAATCTCGAGTTCGATTTTTTTTCCAAATGCAGAACTATATCGCAAGTAAAAATAAGGTGTGCTTTTATAGGCATGGACTACATTTTGGTCACAAAAATTTTCATGCACAAATGTTATTAACGGTACATGTCATAAAACCGGTTTTTTGATTTTCGAATTTCTCATTAACGGCTTTAACGATTTTTACCAACATTTTTTAACAGGAGCTTCCTTAAATTCAAAATAATATTGTATATAAAAATATTCGAAAAAAAATATTTTTTTTGGGTTTTTTAACAAAAAGTTGAATTTTTTTTTTTTTTTTTGAAAAATCAATATCTTCAAAACGTGTGAACGATTATTTTTTGAAATTATTTCCTAAAATCTATATTACTTAATACTTAAAATTGGCATCCCAATTTTTGTTCTTAAAAAATTTGAAAGAAATTTCTTATACTCGTATAAAAAATTACTTTAATAATAAATCGAATATTCAATGAGCTTTGTTTGTCTAAATTCATACTTTTCTGTAAATCGGAAGGCAATTTCAGGCATTTGAGCATTTTATCTCATTAAATCCCCATGTTTTATATACCTACATAGATTTACGAGTATATCTACATAATTTTTAAATTCCAAAGTACTTTTACATAAGAGCAAGTTCGTACGATGCAGTCGTGCATTTTATTTTTAGTTAGTTTTGCTGTGTATAATAGTATAGATGTTGGAAAACTATCATCCGGGCCAAGACTAAAATCAAATAATCACCCTTATTACAGAATTCGCCTAATGAGCTAAAGTGACGGTTTCAATTAATTTCCAAACTTTTGCTATTACTGAATTCGAAGAAAGAAAGTTAAACGAATGCCGGTAGCAATCCCTGCACCACCGACATTCTGTTCAACTTATCTGGTATTACTAAATCCGCAATCCATTCGCACTCTATGCAATTTCTATCATTTTACATTCATGCCAATTTCGAGACGAATCTGAAGTGAATTTTTAATTAAACGAAAAATAAAACAAAAATAAACAATGGAAAGCACAAAAATGTAAGTCGAAAGCTTATCATAATGAAGGTTTAAGTGTTTGTTTAAAAAATTTTGATAGAAAACCGTCAACCAATTGGAAACAATTTAGAGAAATGGTGGAAATGATGAAGACAATCGGACACAGCCAGAAATCTAAAAAAAAAAGATTGCACACCGGTTAGTATTGAACGGTCCCCCATCCAAGTAGTAACCACGCACAACGATGCTTGATTTCACTGATCGATAGCTATATTATCAAAGCCTAGGCCGTTGACGAAAATTCATAAATGATAAGGTAATTTTAGGAATCGACAATGTAGTTCACCCGGCGAGTTTCATAATTCAGTTTTACAGCGGATACGAAAGGTCAACGGATCGAGTTAACGCACCGGGCGTAAATTTCTGCGAATTCTGTAATCGACATGTATACATATGAGCTGTCAAATAAAGTTAACAAATGACAGATAGAAACACTTTTTCGGTAATGAAAGTACCTCATTTGAGCTCAAATGAAAACCTAGTATAAATCTTCAAATTCTAGCTTCAAATTGGACATCTGTTTTACTAGTATAAAGCGAATCTACAAACATAAGCATGTAGGTATTAATTTTTTCATATGCATATTACTCTGTACTCCTTCGTCTTTTATGAAATAAGAATTCTCTAAGCTTGTCGCCTTCTGAGGCGCTGCCATAGGTATAACTGCATAGATACCTCATTTCAATGCTCCTTGTGAATTATCATTTTAAATACCTGTGAATATTGCAAAATATCTTGGAAGAATTTCAAATATAATAGTCACACACTTCTAGACGGAGTTTACGAGAATTTCTTAGCAAGGATAAAGTTTTATTTGACTATGCCAACTTAGACGCGACGGAATGAAAATGAAAATATAAAAAAAACTGTTGATATGAAATCATAATGCGTTTCTTATATAAAGTTCTATTGCGTATGAGTTGTAATTTTGAGTGCTGGTAGAATTCAAAAGGATTCCAATGTTTTCCAAATTATCTTGACGAATTGGTTTGTTTCTTACTGTCAATTTATTTAATGCAATTTTATATTTAAAGATTAAAAAACTTCCAGAAATCCACCATTGACCTCCGAGTTTAAATTCATATTTAAGGGCTTTTATTTGAACGGAGTTAATTAATACTTCCAATTAACTCATATTTTAACTAAAGTGAATATTTATGTACGAGTATTAAGCCACCACGTTGCTAAAACGTAAATACCCAAAAATACACGAACCAATTTTCGCAAACCAAAAACTGTACGATTCTACTTTTTATGAGAACTACATTCATTCTATTATTATGTATAAGAAAAAAATAATAAAACAAAAAATTGGATTCAATGTTTACGGCTCGTGTGAAATTTCAGTGGAATCCCACAGCAAATCGAAAATTATTAATAACAATGAAAAAATATTTATTTATGCGTAAATCTGATTGAACCACAGTGAAGGCCTTCTTTTTATTTAAAATCTGTGGTTGAATTTAATAACACCTATTCATGGTTTTTATTTGTCCATAGGGTTTTTTTCTTTTTCAATATGGTTCCAAATGCGAGCAAAAACTCTAAATCCTATAATATATTATTTTGAATGCGGAAATCCAAATCGATATTGCCATAAAATCTATAGAAGGCGAGTGACATGGCAAAAAAGTCAATTTAATCAAATTGCGGCGAACCTTACGTAACTTTTCCATTTATCCATTTCGGTGTGAGATAGGGGGGATGCAGTGGCGTAGCGTACCATCTCGGTGCCCGGGGCGGGAGACCCATTTTGCCGCCCCCATTCAATACTAAATTAAAATTAAATTTCGGAACATCATTTCACAGGCAATGAAGTATCTTTTATTGAAAGTAAAATAGGATCAGCGGTTTCATAAACGGATTCTACGGGCCTTACGAATGAGGCTCGTGAGACAAAGCTGCATCTGCGGATTCATCGCCATGCATGCGTTTTTTCCTACGAATTCTTCTCGTTTTGAGTTCGATTCCGAATTTTCTCCAAAGAGTCTTAGAAAAGTCGATTGCGGCTTGGACGAAACGGTCTCTGCTCTCCTCTAGGAGAGCTTTTAAAACGCAGAGTTTCTGAGCACACTTATCCACACTCAGTCCACGTTGCTGCAGGTAAATCTGTGCGTCACCTTCTTCAGGTAGCTCTGCAGCTCAAAAGCCAAGAAAAGTGAGGAAGTTGAATGACTGCATGACTGTCAGAAGAAGACTGGCTACCGATCCGTCAATTCTTCCAGTACCTCAAGAACTTCCACAAACTTATTTTTAAGCGTATTTACAGTTTCACGAGGTTCACTTCTTCTGCAGGCTTGTGACTAGATACTTGAGGTATTTCTTGTGAGTCGACTTCGTCTTCGTCTGCACGTCTTCTTCTTCTGCCTGTAAAATAAGTTATGCATTCCCATGAATATTGGCCAGAGGGCAATTCTAGGCCACTCACGATTGTAGATGGAGGAATCTTACTTACATTGGAATCACTTCGGCTGCTGCTGGATGCCGCCGAAGACGTTAACGTGGCTTTCGAACCAGAACTAGAACTGAAATATTTCGCGTCTTCGCGTCTGCTTCTTTCTTAGTCTTTTTCTTGCGGTATTCCGCGCCGCTTCCTTTAACTCTTTTTATTTTCAAAAACTAGTTCAAAGATTGAGTGAAGTACTAAGTGTTTAGTTTTAGAAGATTTAACAGTATTTAAACTATAAACAACTCAATCGAAACAACTTTCTGTGATGCGGGAAGGAGCAAAAACATTGAGCTGGCTGAGACTAGAATAACGTTTCCGTCGAATCCTAGTTATCTTATCATATCTCGCATGTGCATATCATATGTTTCGGAACATTCCCTTTCAGTTTTGCGAGAGTTTCGGAACGTTTTGTTTTAGTTTCGCGAGTCGCGCGACAATACGGAATGCACTCTTACGGCCCTACTCCTCGTCTACGAATTCACGAAAATCAGCCGAGAGCGGTCAACGACGAACCACAGATAGGGTGGCAAATTTCAAATTTACATCATTGTTGTTTGTTGACTTGTCAAACGATCTTTCATGAAACATATGATTTTTACTCTAACCGCATCACCGGGGACATTTTTCCGCCCCCCTAGGCCTGCCGACCGGGGCGGACCGCCCCCACCGTCCCCCCTACGCTACGCCACTGGGGGGATGATAATTTTGTTTACTATATTTTTACTTGTGACATTGTACATAGGTAAGTTTTTCATCACTTGTTTTTATGCTGAGGCTCCCCAAAATTTGGGATAGTATTGTCTATTCAAGTCATGGGGATGCATGCCGAACATCCTTAGGGGGGTGGACGCTATGATGGTAAGACCCATCATTACCTATGGTGCGGTTGTATGACACAAGACAACCAAAGGAAAACCCTAGAAAAAGTCCAGAGCCTTACGTGTATCTGTGTGACGAGCGCAATGAGAACCTGCTCTACCGCAGCTATTGAGGTTGTCCTCCATCTATCCGATAAAAAATTAAGTTGGAAACCTAATATACAGGAAAGAGTAAAAAAAAACCCATAGTAGCTATATTTTCTTGTAAGAAAGCCGTGGGGAACAAATGGGGCTTGTCTCTACAAATTACTCACTGGCTATATGCTGCGGTCATTAGACCGATACTCACTATAGGGGTGACTGTATGGTGGACGACCTTAGAAAAAGCGACAAATCGCGATAAATTAAGCAAAATGCAGCGTTCAGCGTGTATCTGCATTGGCCGAGCGCTCCGCTCGACACCTTCCGCTACATTAGACATACTCCTCAACCACACACCCCTCGATATATACAGCAAAAAAATGGCCGCGAGCACAGCCGTACGTCTAAAAGCCATCTCTCTCATTCGGAACATTCCAAAGTCACTCCGATTACTTCAGTCCCTTGCTGGGTTTCGATAAAAACTTTGAAGTCACCATTCCCAAAAGGTCAGCTTGGGAGAAAGGGGCTTTGAAAGAAAATGAATCAGTACAATTTTATACTGATGGATCGAAAACTGAAAACGGAGTGGTGGAGTGTACTCAGATAGACTTACCTTAGTCTCTCCTTCCGCCTACCAAACCATTGTAGCGTATTCCAAGCGGACATTCTGGCGATAAGGTAAGTATTGTCTTGGCTTAAAGAAAACGTGATATCCGCATCTTCTCAGAAAGTCAGGCCGCTTTCAAATCCCTCGCATCAGTCTATTTAAACTCCTTTACAGTTCAAGACTGTCGATCGTCTCTGATGGAGATGGCCAAACAGTTTAATATTCACCTATTCTGGGTGCCGGGAAACAGAGATATTCTGGGGAATTGTAAAGCCGACGAACTCGCCAGAATTGGAACGGAAATGCGTATCTTGACCGATAGGGTAAATATAGGTATGTCTATAGCTACTAATAAACTTATGCTAGGCGAGTTGCTCTGGAACAATAAAATACAAGATGGCTTAACACTACTACTTGTTTGGCGACCAAACGAATCTGTCCCAAACTAGATTAGAAACGGTCAAAATGTCTATTGTCCCTCAGTAGATCTCAGATCAGCTTCGTAATAGGTGTCATAGCTGGTCACTGTCTTATAGGTAGACACACCGCACGATTCGGTGTACTATCAAACGATTTCTGCAGGAGTTGCTTGGACGAGGAGGAAGAGTAAACAATCCCACACCTTCTTTGTACATGCCCTGCTTTCTCTTACAGACGCAAACTTCATCTAGGACACTATTTCTATAATGAACCAAGCGATCTCATCAGAAGCTCCAAATGGTTTTAACTGGTTAGGAACTTTTTGTTCCCTATTAGATCGTGTTATCACAATGGACCTCTGCTGGTCTTAGTATGTCAGATGCTTTAAATGACAGCCACTTTAACCTAATCTGGGTTTATACTGGTAATCTATTATTTGGGACTCTAGAAATATATCACTCGATGTACCTGGTGTATCTAGAGCAGTGGTTTTAACTGATGCCGGGTATAGCCAACGTCGCGTTGTGCTCGTACGCTTGGTGTACCTAAAACTACGATTGGGAATGCTACAGACGATTTCGGAAAATTGGCTCCAGGTAATGGTTGTCATCGATGCAATTCAGCTCGAGATGATCGCTTTGTCGTCACCAACATACTGAGAAATCGGTTTTGCACCGCTACTGAAGCTCGTACACATTTTTTGAGGTGAGGAATGTTAGTGTGAGTGAACGCACCATCAGAATAAGGTTGGCAGAATTGAATATCAGTGCTTTCCGACCAGCGCGCGCCCAGAACTGCTCACACAGCACCGTACAGCAAGATTTCGTTTCGCGCGAGAATATGTTAACTGGACTGCAAATGCAAGGGAATGGAGGGACGTCCTGTTCTTAGACGAAAGCAGAATAGGTCTACGAGGTTTGCTCCATGCACGATAAACCAAACAGTGGGTTACCAAGGAAGGTCTATAATAGTTTGATGAAGCATCAGTTATGAAGCTCGTACGGACCTTGTTGTGTTCGATACAGACAGTGTGAACGCTCAGATATATGTGGGAAACGTTTTGCAGGACAAGGTTATGACTTTCGCACCATTTATTGGAGACACCTTTCAGTTAATTCATGACAACGCACGGTGGCATACCGCAAATTCCGTAACTAACTACCTAAATGAGTTCGGGATTAAAGTTTTGCCATAGCCATCACGCAGTCCAGATCTCAGTCATAACGAGCATATTTGGCACAACCTCAAAAGACCTGTCCGAGCGAGAACACATGCCCCTACCGCTCTAGGAGAGCTTAAGACAGCTGCAGTAGAGGAGTGGCAAAATATCCCTCAGTCGGATATTCAGGACATCATTGATGGATTGTCAAACCGGCTCGACGAAGCGCAAACGCCCATTATTAAAAATTTATTTTTTTAATAATTTTACCACATTTTTCACAACAAAAGAAAACATCTTTTTCAGTATTTTTTTCAAAAACTTATTTTTTGTGTTAGTTCTCATTGCTTACACACAATGTGGTCTAAGCTGGACAGTTTCTTAAATGTGCCTATGAGTGTATATAAGCTTCTAAGAACTTTGAAAAAAAATTTTATTTGAATTTTCAAAAACGGGCAATAATTTTTTATAAAATTTTATTTTTATTCGTAAAATAATTAAAATTTAAATTTAAAGAAAAATGTTTTAAGAATTTTGTATTTTATATATATTTTTTGTTAAAAAATCCCGACGACTTTTAATTTCTGTCTTTGCATAAACTAATACATATTTGCTTGAAAAATCCTCTTTTTAGCAACTACTAAAGGAGTTGTTTGAGTGATTTAAAAAATTAATTTTATGGTTATGAACATTTTACTCTAGCAACATTCAATTTTAAAGTTTTTAGTCTTTTGCATAAGAGCAAGTTCGTGCGAGCCAGTCGTGGATTTTATTTCTGTTTTCCGAATGACAGGAAAAGCCCACAAAAGTCATAATAAACTAATGGACGATTTGCGTTCAGCCATTTCACCTGATGAATAATTTGATTTTGAAGTCTACAGCGAAGCTTTGGAGCTGAAACTTTTCAATAATAACCCCGGCGATAATAATGCTTAAAATTACTTTAGAATCGACTATTTCGTCTGGCAACCGAGTCGCCACAATAATGATGATTCATTGTGGAACATTTTGTTGCATTGCAACTGCTTCCATTTTAAATTAACTTTTGTGTTTCGAAGGACAATATCATCAATAATTGAACATTGCATTTCAAAACCACCACATGACTTCTCTGGTCGTTGGCGTCATCGGAGTCGTCGTCGTTCTCGTCGCCATTGCCTTTTGTGTAAACTGTAGATTGCATGATTTTGAATTTTGCATTTTGATTTTGCTTAAAGAGCAATTTGAATGGATGACGAAGGAGTGGTGTTCGTGCAGTGTGTTTTCAAGGATTTCTTCAAGAGAGTACTCGTATGTTGGCATTCGGGGGATATCTTATGCATCTGTGGTTGTGCATTCGATGCAAAATACAAATAAATAATTTACCATATTATGGTCTTCATTTCAATTTTGTTTTGTCTTGGAAACAAACGGTACGTGAAGTTGCGATTGGTAACAAAGAAGTGTTAAGGAATGAATTGAGCATATCATATGCGGTATTTTCAATATTGTATGAAAAGCAGACGAAGTAATAGTTTGGCATTGAATTTAGGATACGAGTATGCTCACATCTTTTGAAACAATATAAGCTGAGGAGCATAAGGGTCTTTGTGTTGAAGATTTACATTTGGATAGTTGATTTTGAAGTTAGGGACTTTTTGCATACAGTGGCATACAGTGAACGAATGATCTACTCAGTGAGATTCAATAAAAATTTATATGTAACTGGAAATGCAACGAAGAAAACGTCGTGTTGTTCAAAATACAGGTTCCAAGGTGACCATTCAATTATATTGATTTGACGAAGTTTTTACGGGCATGTTCCGGATGGGAAACCGACAGAATTGTTTGTGTTATCATCGATTTGTTGGGTTAAGATGATTGAAAGTTTCGGCCTTATATTATAGTATACTTAAAGTGGGTTGCCAAATTAATATGTGCAGTAAAAATTTGTATTAATTTTTGAGTTTTAGTGTCTTTCAAGAGATTTCTTCGGTTCTAAGTATACATAAAATGATTTGTTTTTCGCAGTATACTAACATAAATGATAGTCGAGTGTTTGAACCTTAAATTAATATTTAGTTGCATGTGCTTTGTTGGAAATAACAGCAGCACAACGACATTGCATCGAATTAATAAGATTTTCAAATCTTTCTACAGGTATGGACCTCCAAGACTGCTGTATAGCTTCCCAAAGGGCTGTGTCAGTAGTTGCCTTACAACTAGCAACATACTTTTTGACATATCACCAAAGATTTTCTATAGGGTTGAGATCTGGGGACTGCGCAGGCCACTCCATGACATTAACCCTCTTTTATTGGAACCACTGCTTCGCAAAGTTACTTGTATGCTTTGGGTCGTTGTCTTGTTCAAAGACATATTTCTGTGGCATTATGGGAACATAACTTCTTGCATGATCTTCACATAAAGATGCTGATCTATAATGCCTTCAATCAGACCAACAAATAATTTTATGTTCATCATAGTAAGGGACGAGTTTTTGAATTTTTGAATTTCAACTAACTTCAAGTCAGTTTGCGCAAATATCAAAATATTGTGAATTTTTGTGCTGAAGCGTGTTTCACGGTTTTTATTTTTCAAAGATGTCGGATTCAAATAAGAAAAGAAGCCCGAATTTTTCTCAAATTGAAAAAAACACTTCTTCTTCATTGTGCATTCAATGAAAAAGAAGCTATTGAAAATAAAAAACAGATGGTATAACGTGGAGAGAGAAGGAAGCTGCTTGGAAACGCATCGAAAATAATTTCAACAGCCAGTCGGGCCATGCTTCAGAAATAGCGAATCTTTGAAGAGATTTTAGAATAATTATAAAGGTGAAATAAGGAAAGAGGCGGCAAAAGAAAAAAGTTCGAGTCTACAAACAGGAGGAGGAAAGCCATACATACCTTCAGACCTTAATTTTGATCTTGCTGTTACCATTATGAACCCGAAAACTGTGTATGGGCTCGAGAATGAATTTGATGGTGAAGGCTTTGTGGAACAAGAAAACGTAATTTTTAACTTATAAATGAAATTTAAAAATTTTCAAAAATTTGTTTCTAATAACTAAATTTTGTAGCGTGAAGAGGAGGACAAATCAAACGACTGGACCCATTATAAGCCATCCATGCTTAAAAACAAAGTTCACTCAAAATTGAAAACCCCAGCCCACACCAAAGATGATAACAGTTTTGGGATCGAAATTTCGCCAGATCTGGAAAAAGGCTCTACACCTGAAATCGTTATGACAAAAGGTTTCAAAAGGCAATTCGGAAGCTCCGATCAAGTGGACAATACTCCATGGTCTTCAAGAAGAAGACCAGTTGCTTCTACATTGCAAAGCAGCAAGATATCGGAGCAGTATTCCGAGCTTTCCAAAATTAAGATCGAACTAGCGAAACTGCAATATGACACGCTTAAGGAAGAAAGCATTCAAAAAAAAATTCCAAAGCAGTATTGAAAACGAACTTAAGCGGAAATCCTTGGAACTGGATATCGCAATCAAAAGCGAAGTTTTAAAAAAAATCCAAAAAGAAGACTGCACGGCAAAAGATGCCCACAATGTTTTGAAAGACATTGAATTATTTTTCAAAGAAATGAACTGAGTAAATTTTGTAATACATATTCTGTTTTCTTTGTTTTTTTGTGTTCGTTCTTTGTAACTGCAAGTATTCTTTATTACTTTATTCGCATGCGATAAATCTTTGAAGAATAAAAACTATGTAATTTTATTTTGAAATGAAATTTTGTTTTATTTGTATTGAGTTTTTTATGTATCAAATTTGATATAATGTTTATAATCCTGCAAAGTAGTAATTTATCAAATCTGTACGCTTTTGCATATTCAAATTCAAGGAGCTTGAGCTTGAATTGTTAATTTGAAAAGGGTTTTTATTATGTATCTCTCCATTAGTAATAACACGTTGTAGATCTTCTTCACTGAAATCGAAGCTTTCAGGAGGATCATCACGTATACCATTTTCCCTCAATATATTGTGCAAAGTACATGTCGCAATTATAATTGTTAATACTGTACTCAGTTTTAACCGGGCACCATAAGCCAAAACGGGAAATCTTCTTTTTAAAATCCCAAAAGCTTTTTCTATTACACCTCGACAACGAATTTGAGACTCATTGTACAATTGTTCTGCTGAACTTCTTGGATTGAGAAGAGGTGTCATCAAATAAGATTTTTGAGGATAAACCGAATCTCCTGTTTAAATAAATTTAAATGAAAAAAAAAACATAGTTCTTGTACCTAAACAAACAAATTTAAATGAAACCTACCCAAGAGAAAACATTCTGCATTTGCATTTGACTGTCTCTCCAAAACATTTTTTATTCTACAATTACTGAAAATTGTTGCGTCATGTGTAGATCCGGGCCACCTAGCTACCACATTAGTAAATATCATTTTAGCGTTGCAAATCGCTTGAACGTTTATTGAGAAATAACTTTTCCTGTTCCTAAAAATTTCTCCATCAGTTCCACCTTCATTTTACAAACAAAAATATGTAGGTATATTAATTTTCAAATAAATCTTAAATAATAATTTACCGGGGGACTGAATTTTGACGTGAGTGCCGTCAATGGCTCCAATTACATTAGGAAAAGATGCTATGTCGAAAAAATCACGTTTACTATTTGAAATGTCAGTTGCTGTTTCGGGAAATTTTATATAATTATTTCCAAGTTTAGCTATTGCTCTCGAAACTCTCAAAACTATTCTTGAAACGGTTGACATGCATTCCACCAAAATCGGCTATACTTAGGAGATGGTGACCTGTTGCAAAAAAGCGTAGCGCAACCAAAAGTTGATTAATAGGTGCGATAGAGTTATTCCTATAGTAAGGGAAATACTTTCATATGTGTTAATATATAATATTGTTCAGCATAACTGTACCTGTTGGATGGATATTCTAAAGAGCTTTCTATTCGATTCAAAACAAGTAGTGTTATTTCCTTTGTTAAACGAAATCTTTTGTAAAAAGTGTACAAATATTCATTCTTCTCGTAAATTTGACGAGGAACCCCCACTTCTAGAATTTCAAGAACTTCCACGTCATCGTCGATCAAGTCCGACAGTTCAAAATCCATTTTTATTTATTTTTTAGCAATATTATGCACAGTATCTCCGTAATTATTAGAAAATAAGTCAAAAACAACAGTAAATAAAATTAATGTTTGACATAAATATTTTATGTGGCACTTTTTCTTCTACTTAAGTTATGTTCAACTTAAGGATATTTATATTTAAGTTTACATTTGGTGCAAAGCAATAAGTGTCACTTAAGGGTTTATGTGGAACATAAATATTTATGTTCCGTATCAGCAAATGGGCCTTAGTAATTAATAAAAGAATTTATTTACACAAAATTTTAAAAATTTAAAATAAGAATTTCACTGATGTTTTATTTGATTCTTTAAAAGATGTGCTTTGTAAATAGACTCAATATAAAAAATGTGAAACAATCGTAAACAGCTGCTTTACGATCTTTAATTTACGATCTTTTAATTTTAATTTGTTTGTGTAATGGTGTTTGAGTTCTTTATCTGTCAAATTAAGGATTGTTCAACGTAAATTTGCTTAGGTTCTGTTGTAAAACCCACATTAGTTTGAAGAGTTGTCTAACGTGTTTAAAATTATGATAAAGTTAGACAAAGTCTCCAAGCTAAACGACTGTGTTAATTAGAGCCGGTTTTATTCCTTAAACGAACAACGTTTAAAATTTTTATTTACACGCATATTATAATTTTTTATTTTGTTTCGGGCAATATGTTGAAATCCCGGGATTTTTCATTATTTTAGCCATTTGTCCCGCCGAGGTGTAAGAAAAATCTGGCAACCCTATTAAAAACCGAAAGAAATCATATTGACCCTAACAAAACTGATACAAAACTGGTTTCAAAGAGAACGGTGCAGTGACGTTTGGCAGAAGAACATCTCACTGCATATCGTCCTGCCAAGAAGCCACACCCCTAAGAACCCATGAGAATAAAGCGTTTATCTTGGGCTCGAGACCATCATCAAAAGGCTGTTAATGATTGGAGTAGGGTGAGTTGTTAGTTTGAACAAGTTACTCGTTTGAACTGGACGTCCAAATGATGAGACTTTATTATCAAAACGAGAGATCGTTAGTGCAAACGTTGTGAGTTTTGTAAATGGCTGCAACGGTCGGGGTGTTGGCCCTACAAACTCGTCTCTTCAAAGTTCGGTGGCTTAATTTGAGGCGACCGGTCCGATTATCAATCAACCAGCATACGTCAAAAGAACGCAAAATCAGCCGAGAACATGAGAGTGTAGAGCAGTACTCGAGGCACGAATTTTGCGCCTGGATTTGGGCCTACAACCGTACAAGATCCAACTTACCCAGAAGCTCAAATTTCATGACCATCGACAACGCCGTTTGTTCGCTGTCTGGTCTTCGGAGCGTTTCCAAGAGGACACTAATCATCTTTAGCAACGAGTCGCATTTTTGAATGAATGGCTGTGCTAACAAACAACATGCCGTATATAGGGCGACACTAATCCAACCGATCCATACTTAAAAAGTTACCGTTTGGTGTGGATTTTGGACCGGTGGTGGTGTCATTGATTAGTACTTTTTCGAAAACGACGTCGATGAGACGGCCAATCTCAATGGCAAGCGCTACAGAGCGATGTAATTCAATTTTATATGGCTCTAATTAGAGCATATGAACCTAGACGAAATGTTGTTCCAGCAGGACGCCGCTAAGTGCCACACAGCGGAAGCAACGATTGACATTTTGCATGAACTATTTGAGAGTAAGGTTGATGTGAACTGACTACGCGATTTGACCCCGCTAGACTTTTTTTTGTGGGCTTTCTGAAGTCGCAGTTCTACACCAATGAGCCGCAAATGAACATATGCGCTCAGTCAGCAAAAATTGAACCAATCCGATGAGCTTTAGGCAGTGAATCTGGTGCAGCTATTTTCACGATCTTATATTACAAACACCCAATAAGTTTTACCTCTTGACATAATGGTTAGTACGTTGGACTGTCATGCAGGAGGTCTGGGTTTACTCCGCCGCCATTGCCACCTTAAAAAATAAAAAAAAAATTATCGTGTTAAAGTAAAGGGGTAATGCCGCTTGTCATGAAAAGTGTTTTCTATCTTAACCATTCGGCCTCTGCAGAAAATATTGTAGGTGCACTTCATTCTTCTTGACAACACGCACATAGTAATCGACGAGAGTTGTAAGTCACTATATAGGACAAGGTTATCTACCAGCCATTGGCCTCTTATGCCATTGATTGACATTTGAAACAAAAATTAAAAAAAAAATTATCTACTCGTCACTGTCCGAAGGCCGTTTGGTCCAATGACAAGAAAAAAGTAAAAACTGTCTTCATTCTATAAACGTCCTCAGCTCAAAACATTGAAAAGAAAATAATTAAAATAAATATAAAAGACATCTTAACAATGGTTTGAGTAGTTTGACCTAAGCATGGAAGGAAAAATCCCACGCAGGTCGAATATTCCTTGAACATTTCTTCACCTTGCAATAGTCAGACAAATTGAAAGGATATACCTTCTGTCCAAACAAAAAACCACCTCTTCTATCTGCACCCTTTCTGTTTCGCATCTTCCCGTACTTTGAATCAATTAATTTGGGTAAGTGCTCAAAATACATTTTGTTTCAATGTGATATCCTTTTTTTTATACTTTTCATTTTCTTTACAAATTATGGAGGATGTCCTTTGTTGGATGGCCATTGAATTCCGCTTATCGAAAAGCGGATGTAATAAATTCTTTTTGGCAAGAAAGAAAAATCCATTTTTTTTCGTTAAGTAGCATCCTGAAAGGAGTCACATTTTAACAGAGCAGCGCATTTATTCATGGGTATCGCAAGGATTTTTCTTTCGCGCTTAATCTTCTACAACAGAGGATTTAAAATAAATCATTAAAATAAAGAACAAGAAAATATCTTCCTTAATCCTTATACTTCCTTCGATAGCTTTTATATTTCTTATTTCCTTTTGTGCACTCAGAGAAAAATGTTACATAAGTTAATGATACTATAGTCGTTAATTAAACATGGTCGAACGGAAAGCATTGGAAACTGAGGCCATCGGCTTAGTCATTACAACAGAGTGAGACACCCAGAAAGAAAGAACAACAGAAGAAACACATGTCAACAGCACACGGTTGGTATTGAACGGTCCCCCATCCAAGTACTAACCTCACGCAATGATGCTTGATTTCGGTGATCGATGGGAGGCGATGCATTCATCAAAGCCCAGGCCGCTGACTTGACCGAACATTCTTCTCAAACTCTGCTGTCGAGTAAAGTTAACTACAGTTAGATGTCAAAATTCGTTAAGTTTTAAAGTTTATTTGGCGAGTTTCGATTTAAACTTTTCATCTAATGTCGTCTTGTTTGGTAAATGGCTTATGCTACAAATTTTAAATGAACTGTACTCTTTTTTAGTTTGAGCAATAATTAAAACTTTTGGGAAATGCTGTTAACATGGCTCCTATAAAATGCAATACTGGGTCAAGGGAATTTTCTCTCATAGGCCAAGAATTTTAAAGATTTTTTGCCTAAAACATGGATGAGAAATTTTGAGAAACCTAAAAAGTATGAATTTCGTTCTATAAGCTGATGAAATGTAAAATCTACGTTGTGGCTGATCGAGTCTTTGAGCACTTTTAGTGAGCTTAAGTTTAGTTTTAACCATTGGGAAAGGGTTAAAAAAAGAAACCACCTTGGTGGACAACTGAACTTGGCAACATCAGGAAAGAAACAAGAAGACTTTTTGAGATTGCCAAATAATTTCAAGACGGAAGCACAAAGAGTCAAACGCAGCTCGTGGAGAAAATTCTACAGTCAAGTTGAGAGTGCCAACGAATCAGCAAGATTCAGGAAAATACTTGCTAAGGGTCCTATTGTTCTGGGATCTCTTAAGAAACCCAATGGACATTGGACAGAATCGTGTAGCGAAACACTGGAACTCCTGGTAAACGCTCACTTTCCTTTCACCAAACCTAACGTGAATTACAACCCACAAGTGAAGCTCTGCATAGAGAATAGGACGCCAGCGGAGTTGATTACGGAAGAAAAGATAAAATGGGCTATAAACTCCTTTTCACCAATGGTGTCTTCCCCATGATGCTACAAAAATGTGAAGACCATGTTATTCCACACTTAAAAAACGTATTCCTAAGTAGCCTGAAATGGGGATATGTGCCTAAAGCGTGGCGAGAAGTAAAAGTGATATTTATTCCGAAAAATGGTAAGCCCATTCACACGGACGCTAAAGACTTCAGTCCCATTATTCTCACGTCTTTTCTCTTAAAAGCATTTCAACGACTAATAGACTGATATATACGCAGCACACTGAGCCCGGAAGTCATATCTTCAGCCCAGCAGGCTTATACTAAAGGTAAAAGTTTTGAGACAGCATTACGCAGACTCGTCTACACAAGGAATACACCGCTGCTGCCTTTCTAGACATTGAAGGAGCTTTTAACAATGTCCAAAATGAGGCCATGGAAGGAACGCTTGTAAATCTTAACGTGCAAAATGCCATCATCAGTTGGATGTTAAAAACAGACAGATCAACTCGGAGCTAGGAGGAGTACAGATCAAAGTATCTACTTCTAGAGTGCTTTCTCCGCTTCTTTGGACACTCGTGATGAACGCAGTTATAATGAGACTTAAATAAAGTGGTGAATGCATGGACTAAAAACTGCGGTCAAGAGGTTCATCATCATCATCATCATCAACGGCTCGACAACCGGGTTCCGGTCCTGGCCTCTTTCAGCAAGTCACCTACCTATCCCGGTCTCGAGCCGACGCCATCCAGTTGCGCACGCCAAGGCTTCGGGCGTCCTGGTCTACGCCATCCCTCCAGCGCAAGCATGGTCTACCACGCTGCCATCGAACATGGAATGTACCAAAAAGAACTTTCCGAAGCAGGATCCTCTTCGCTCATGCGAGCTAGGTGCCCTGTCCACCGGAGTCTACCGAGCTTAATTTTTGTCACGATATCTGCTTCAAGATAGATTGCGTACAATTCATGATTGTACCGTCTCCGGAATCGTCCTTCCTCACATATGGGGCCAACAATTCTCCTTACGACTTTTCTCTCGAACGCAGCTAAGAGGTCGGGGTGCCTTTTGCTAAGCACCCAGGTCTCGGATCCATATGTGAGTACTGGCAGGACTGGCAGTTTTGAAGTTATGCTAGATTTCTGGATTTGAAGAGCTTTGACAGACTATATAGTAGGCTCTGTTGGATTTGAGAAGCCGCCCGCGTATTTCTTCTTCTATATTCTTATCGGCTGCTACTATTGACCCAAGGTATTTGAAGGATTCAACCACTTCAAATTCGTGCTCCGCTAGCTTAATTGTTTGACCAACTGTTCCTCTCGCATTCGACGCAACCATGTACTTTGTTTTACCTTCACTAATGTGCAGCCCCAGATTTTGTGCCGCCTGCTCGATCTGGATGAAGGAATCGTGTACAGCTTGTTCGGTTCTTCCGATGATGTCGATGTCGTCTGCGTAAGCCAGTAACTGGCTGGACCTGTTGACGATGGTCCCTCTTGTTGCCGTGCCAGAGTCACGGATTGCTTTCTCCAACGCCATGTTGAAGAGGAGGCAGGCCAGACCGTCCCCTTGTCGGAGTCCATTAAAGATGTTGATTGGTCTGGATAGCAATCCAGCTATTTTTACTTGGCTTGTTACGTTGGTCATGGTCAACCTACATAGTCGTGTCAATTTATTTGGGATGCCGAGTTCTCTCATGGCTTTGTAAAGTTCTACCCTGGCTATGCTATCATAGGCGGCCTTAAAATCTTTAAACAGATGGTATGTTGGGATGTTAAATTCTATCGGTGATCAGATTTCCCTCTCCGTCCCTGCAGTATATGCAGCGTGGTGTGTACTGCGTCACGTTTCGGACGGATTGGTAGAACTTCCGCGACTGGTGCGGACCTCGCTCTCGGCTATTTTCTATTTCACAGATTAGGTTCTTCTCCCAGGCTGATTTTTTTTTGTCTGTGAAGCCGTTTTTCTGTTTTTCTGAGCTCTTCATATTCCTCTTCGCGTGCCCGCGTTCTATGAGATTGTTGCATTGCTCGGTACGCAACATTCTTACGTTCAGTCGCTAGCTTGCACTCATATCAAAGCAGTCATTCCGATTTTTACGACTGCTGCCTAAGATGGAGTTGGCAGTACTAATGACAGTATTCTTAAGGCGTGTCCACTTCTCATTTACGCCCAGCATACTGCCTCCAGGACGTACTCTCCCTAAATCAAGTGATTCTAGGGCGAGTTCTAACGCATTACCAGGTCAAGAGGTTAACCCGCAAAAAAACGAACTGGTCGTTTTTACGAACAAAAGGAAACTACCGACTTTTAAAATTCCCTTAATTGAAGGGACCCCACTCAAAATCTCCGATTACGCGAAATATCTTGGCGTGATCTCAGATAAGAAATTGAACTAGAGTCTCTGGAGGCCTTGGGGACCAAGCCCAAAAATTATCAAGTGGATGTATACGGCCATAATCAGACCAACCTTAAAAACATGAGCCATCTACCTCCGAATCGATGATATCTATATATACCGACGGTTCCAAGATGGAAATTGCTTTTGGTACAGGATTCTTTTCAGAAACCCTTGGACTATCCAGCTCATTGAGACTTCTTGATTACAGCAAGCTGAGATCCTGGCAGTGAAAAAGACAAGAAAAGATGAAACTCAGTATGAACGACTTATGCAGAGAATGCGGTGACGAGGAGAAACTAGGACACTCCTCACTACCTGTGTCACTGCCCTGCGCTATATCATCTAAGAAACAGACATCTAGGGAGACACTTCTTCAGTGACTTGGAGGAACTCTTTGACATTCCAAGCAAAATCATGTTAAAATTCGTTACCGATACCAAATGGCTTGAGAATTCCTGAACTCTGAAAACCGCCTTCAACTACAGTACGATAGTGAGGTACGAACGAAAACCACTTAACGACGTACGTGTAGTGTAGGAGCAGCCACTACGTTGAACATGAGCATCAGTGGGTAGATGGGGCCACTTCTATCTAGGATTGGTAAAATCCTCTTTGGTATGGAGACAGCCTCTTCGAACTACATAACTAACGACCAAGCAAACGAACATACATCAAACACTGACATATCAAACTCATCTACAAGGCGTTGCAAGGAGCCACATGCTCCTACGGGCCTGGTGGGGAGAAATTAAATTAAAATTAAAATTAAACCCAACTACACCCTTAATGGGCTTGATCGACATAGAATTATCATAGGTTTCAATAAAAGGTGTCACACATCCTAGGGTATCACAACGGATCTACATTGATCTGAGTGTGACGGTAACAAGATCAACTGTCAGCCCACTAACCTAACCGAACCTAACCTATCACACGCAAATTTTTAGAGCCCCAGAAACGAAGATTTAGCTTATTGACGTAACCGATGTAATGGAAATGCGCCTCGTCGCTCATGATGATTTTCGACGCAAATTTACACGCGACGAATGGTCAACAGGCATTAACTGATGCACTGTTTGCACTTTGTACAAGAACGTGTGTTAGTGTTTCAGTAAAATTCGCTGTAGGGTCCGATTGCGTGGCCCCTGCGTCGTCGTCTGGTTGATGTTTCTTCGTTCTCAACGATACGGCAGACACAACTGCCATATTCTCGTCCAAACAACAAGCCCAGTGGCGGCCACGATTTGCATGGTCTCCTGTGGTTCCAGTATGTTTGAGTCGAGTAGCTAAGCGCCGAAATGTCGTTTTTTGCAATAAAGTTAAAAATAAACAAATTGAAAAGAGGAAAAACAGTTTGAGCAAATACGATTGAAGTTCTATATCAGAATCTGTAAGGATTTTGTTTCTAAGACGCCTCAGTTTTTCCCGACTTGAAAAAAAGTTTCAAAATGATTTTCTCGATAATAGAATTTTCGGACCTAAGCTGTTTTTGCTTGTGTCCTCAGAATTTTCACACTATTTTGTTTAAGCAAGAAAAGACTATAGTTTTTTTAATGAAAAATTGTTTGTCAGTTTTTTTTTACAGTAATTAAATTGATCACAGCGATTGCGGATAATTTGCCAAACTACTTTTTAAACTTTTGTAAAACAATACTCGTATCATCAAATTCAAATTTATTTTCATCTATTTTTCACAAGAGCTTCGGGCTCCATTGAAAGGTGTAGATATTGCCTTGTATCGGGTTTTTCAACAAGAGCGCTACAAAAGTTTTTTTAAATAAAACAAAAACGGTTTTGGATATCAATGAAATTCGGTTATCATTGAACGGTAGCGATCCCCATCCACATTAACGTGCCGGTCTTGATCATCACGGAAAAAGTACGGCCCAATGACGCCGCCGGCTCATAAACCACACCAAACCGTAATTTTTTCGGGATGCACTGATGACTCATGGAGTACGTGTGGATTGCTGCCTGACCAATACCGCATATTTTGTTTATTGACGAAGCCATTCAGCCAGAAATGAGCCTCATCGCTGAAGATGATTTTTCGATGAAAATCCGAATCATTTTCAAGTTCTTGCTCAGCCCAATTCACGAACATACGACACTTCTGGTGGTCAAGCGGCTTCAGTTCTTGCGTCAATTTAATATTGTAAGGATGTAGGCCAAGATCTTTTCGCAAAATTCGCCACAACGACGTCATAGAGATGCCCAACGCTTGAGAACGACGTGTGAGAGACACATTTGGGCTTTCTGCAACTGAAGCCTCAGCGGCAGCAATATTCTCGACACAACGGGCACTTCTTTGTCTCACTGGCACGGGAACATTTTGTACTGTGCCTGTGGATTCAAATTTTTCCACTAGACGCTCAATTGTTGATCTGCTAGGACGATTATGACGACCATAAATTGGACGTAGCGCTCTTAACGTTGAGACCACTGACTCCGAATTTCGGTAGTAAATTTTAATAATTTGGACTCGTTGTTGGCTCGTATATCTTTCCATCATGAAATGGCAAACCTTACTGAAGAGAAATGTCAAAAGAGCGGCAAGAAATATGGCGTCGTTTGCTGTCCCTGTCGCTCTACTTTTGTAGCGTCCCTGTTGAAAAACCCTTTAGTTAATCTGGTCTTCACTGTGTCCTGCATGGTACTAATTGGCTTTAAAAGCAAACGCTAATAAGCCGTTCATGCCTTGGACTATGTATTTAAAGAAAACTGAGCTGAAACTAGTGGCAAAAGCTATACACCGTTATTAAATCTATCTCAAAATTCACAAACATTTTATACTCTTACACAACTGACATTTTTAATAAAATAAAAAAAATTCGATTATTTTTCTCAGTGTGGGATTAATTTAACGAGAATTTGCAGCTTACTTACTTTTGTAGCGCTTGTCAATACCAGGACACCTTGAAGTCAAAAGCTCAATATCGAAGAAGGAAGAATATAAAATCGGATATTTCATTCTGTATCTTTTGTGTATAGCACTTCTACTATGAAATTTAACCTTGATCCAAATTAGCCAAAAAACTCGGGGATTTACCCACTCTTTTGTGTTCATGTTTTGGTGCTTTGGTTTAAGCTGAAGGATTAAGATAAAAAATATTTTCTTCTGGTATAATGTGAAATGTTTTGATCCTGAAGGTGAACAATTATTAGTTCCTTTTAATGATTTAAGAGATGTTGAGTCATTAGTTGTTGATTCACTAACTTCTTTAGACTTAAGTCAAATAAATTATGTAAAGAATGATTTGAACAGGATTTTCTACTTATTTTTTTTTTTATATTAGGTATACGCGCACTCAAGAGGTTATGAATATTTTTAGGCTGCGAGTACATTGGTGCGACAAAGCGATGCGATACGAGAAACGTTTATGTGCCAGGACTCACGGTTAAGATGTATAAACATCAACGTTTGTTATCGAACGTACCAAATAAACATACAATGCAATCGTAACAACAACATTGTTTTTTAAATATTCAATTTCACTGAAAATCGTAAATTAATGGCAACTGTATTTTCTCTATTAATTTTTGACTTTGGATATATTCAAATCAAGCCACTATTTTCCATACAATTTGTCCCTTTCACTTATACTTAAATTCAAAAGTCTTAAAATATTTCTATATATAGCTGTACATAACGCTTTCCCCCAAAACACATATGTATTTTTGGACCATGTCCTGTAATTATCGCATCGATAGAAATATGGCCGACTAAGGCGCGAGTTATACACTACGTAGTGTTTGAGTCAGAATCCGAGTGCAATTCCAAATCATTACTCAAACACTGGTCCTTCGAGCCGGAAATGAACCAGCGACCTATGGATATACAGTCCACTTAATGTTTGAGTAATGATTTGGAACTACACCCGGATTGTTACTCAAACACGTAGGACGTAGCCATCATTTAAACTTATCATTGACTTTTAAATCTTTAATTTGAAGACAGTGTTCACATTGGAATTGGACTTACTCCTCAGACTTATTTTTACGTCTCTGTAGTAAAATTTCAAAGTAAAGGAACAAACCTATCTATTTCATAATTTAAATATTATAAGAAAAAGAACGCTCCATTGGAATCCGCTACGTAACGTAAAGTTTTTAGACTTTTGACGGTTGTAAATTAAAATGCCATTATGTTAGTCACCTTATCTAAAACTTCTTACTTTAACACCAAATTCCGAAACACCCTGTAATTTTTTTTCAAACTCATTACTTTCATAGCTTCGAAAATTACCTTCAAGATGAGAAACGAATTTATTAAGAAGATAGGATTTTTGCAACCAAAAAAGTCAAAACGGGCGACTGTGCGTCGGCAGAGATTTTTGCACAACGAAAAAACAATTGTTTAATGTTTCTGATAGTCGACTAAGAAAATATCAAAATTTGTATGTAATCAGGAGATTAAAGTATCAGTTGATGAATAAATTAAACTAATCAAAAAAGGTTACGCTCTCTTTACAGGGTCTTAACTAAGGTGAGACGGTTTAGTTTTGTATGCCTAATTATAAGACATTCCATCAATTTGTTGAGTGGCAAGTCCCTTATCACAAAGAAACAAAGGCAAAAGTAATTAATATTGCGTTCTAGCGTAGGCTGCTCTACTAAACTTGTCGATAAAGCTATTTGCTTTTCGATCAAATTAATATTTTGTGATGAAAATTCATAATTATGTGATATAATACAATTACAAAAATATGAAATATGGACTATAAATTCTAGATAGAATTGACTATACATAATGTCATGATTTTCAATTCGAATTGATTCATCAACTGATAAAGTAATTTGTCATTATTTTATTTGCCATTTTTTTAAATCGCTTATTCGATAATTCTTACGTGATTTAGTGGACAAATACGAACAAAAAAAATAACTATAACTATAAATTTCAAACAATTAACACCTGCAATTAAAACGCGACACACAATTTCCCTTAGCGATGGAAATATACGATAAATGGAAAAGCATGTCATGCAACTACATACCGTCGACTCCCTCTAAGTCGAACTTTCACGTAATATTTCGAGTTAGAGAGGGAGTTTTTGAAAAATTTGAGTTAGAGAGAGTTTTTTTTTAATGATTTATTTTATAAAATAAAAAATGTAATAAATAAATAAATAAAATAAATAAAATAAATAAAATAAATAAAATAAATAAAATAAATAAAATAAATAAAATAAATAAAATAAATAAAATAAATAAAATAAATAAAATAAATAAAATAAATAAAATAAATAAAATAAATAAAATAAATAAAATAAATAAAATAAATAAAATAAATAAAATAAATAAAATAAATAAAATAAATAAAATAAATAAAATAAATAAAATAAATAAAATAAATAAAATAAATAAAATAAATAAAATAAATAAAATAAATAAAATAAATAAAATAAATAAAATAAATAAAATAAATAAAATAAATAAAATAAATAAAATAAATAAAATAAATAAAATAAATAAAATAAATAAAATAAATAAAATAAATAAAATAAATAAAATAAATAAAATAAATAAAATAAATAAAATAAAATAAATAAAATAAATGAATCTAAAGTTATTGCTTTTACCGCTCATTAATTTATAATAATGCATTATAAAAAAATATTTTTCAACTTAATTATTTAAAAAAAATTGTAATTTTAGACTGAGTCTTCACAGTTGCCGTGTCACCAGTGATCGCCTTTTTAAAAAAAGATTCTATTTTAAATAAGAAATTTTGAATTTCATCTGCCACATCGTGAGTCATTTCAATTGCAGAGTGCAATGTACCAAATGGATTTTAAATTTCATATCATAGGAATATCACCTTCGTCATCCAACGTCTCAGACTTAAATCGGGCCTTTTTGAAACAATTTTCAATTGTCCATGGAGTACTGTCCTGTACCCATGCCTTTGAGATTTCGCGCACACAATTGAGAAGTGATATTTTAAATTGCTTTTTTTGGGTTTCCCAAACCCTTAAGATCTTGGTGAGAAGACTTTCAAATTTTGTATTATACTCATGTCCATTGGCTGAACTATTGAGGTCATATTGGGGGGGGGAATACTCAAGCTTTATAAACTTTAATTTATCCATAACTTGTTTTGCGTAGCTGGGCACTTATCGATTATGAATAATACTTTGCGCTTTGATCTTCCAAATTTAGAATCAAGTTTCAAAAGTCAACTTGTGAAAAGGTCTCATGTTATCCAAGAACGATGGTTTGCAACATAGTCCACCAGAAAATTTTTAATTTTATTGAAACAACGAGGAGTTTTGCTTTTCCCTATAACCTGAAGCTTTAGCTTTTCTGATCTAGTCATGTTAGATCCCACAAGACAATTCACCCTTTCTTTACTGTGCTTACCTCCAAAACATTTTTCCCCTTTAAAAGCCAAGGTACGTGTCGGCAAACATTTGAAAAAAAGCCCGTTTCATCGACATTAAATATGTCGTCCGGTTTGAATCGTCTGACCACCTCTGAGATCTGTTGTTTCCATTCATCGGCTTTTATGGCTACGCATACTTTCGAACCACTTGAAAACACCTTTGAATTACAAACAATTATAACGAGTTGCGATTTGAGAGATTTTTTTATTTTTTTTTTCGGCAAAAGAAAACAAATCGACTTAGAGGGAAAGGAAATAGGTCAATAATCAAGAGAATGTGTTCGAGTTAGAGGGAACTTCGACTTAGAGGGAGTTCGACTTAGAGAGAGTGGACTGTATTTGGTTTTATTTGTTCTGCGTTTTTTTAATGTTTCGTGTGTACGAGCACGAATTAAAATAAAGATACGACGACAACGACTACATAGCCTATATGCATACGGAATGAAAATCGATAACCGTTTATTATTTTGAAATTATAACACGAGGAGAATTATTATGGCTTTGTATAGTGTTGGGTTAAGGAGGTTAAGTGAGAAATATGCATTAAAGTCTCAGTACACATGTTCAAAGAATATATTGGCAATAAAATACATTGCAAACTTTAATTGTACAAATTAGCAAAATATTTATATAAATTTCTAAAATATAGCCAGCTCAATACTTTATTGGCAATATTACAGTCACTTTCTTGCATTTGCAAAAATACTCTATGCTAAAAAAAAGTAACCCTTTCAATATTTTTACTCCATCCAAAATAAAAAAAAACAACGAATTCAGATGGCTTGGACATTTGGCTAACAGATGACTTTAATGAAAATAAAATACACTCGATATTAGATGGAAGACGAAAAAAGTGGGTCTTACAAGTCTGCATGTCAGTCGGCCCTTCTTTTTATATTTTTTTTTTTTTGCACTAAAGAAATTATGAATACCCTTCAAATTTCTGAGGACAGTGCGAGCGTTTTGGAAAAGTTAGAGGGGATTTAAAAGGAGATACCGATACACATTGGTTTTGAATGTCTGAATATCATAATGGGAGCGAAAAATTGAGTCTGGTAAAGCATTTCACATTCGTATGGTGCGGCTAAAGAAAGATTCTGAATTTGCGCTTTAACGACAGAAGACAGCACTAGTGTTTGAAGCATTATATTCTACGCGGTTTATGGTTCCCCATTCGAAAATGCTATCGAAAACGGAATTTAATGAGCTTATCCAGAAAGAACAAGGACATACATCTGGAAACAAATATAAGAAGCTAAAAGTACTGTAGTCAGCTAACCACTTTAATGAATTAGAAGTTTCAGACAAAAGATCATTAAGAAAGAGAGTCGGAGTCAAAAAGGAGCCCAGCGGCATACCAGCATTTATTACAAATATGAATTTTAGACTTAAAACCGTCCAATAAAAGTTATATACAGCGCACAGTGGCGGAAAATCCCAAAAACGTGGCCAAAATTATTTTTTGTGTTTGCATTGTAATAAATGTTTTTATTTATCAGATTAAACTAATACGAATGCAAAAGGAACATTTTTTAATTCTATTTAGTTGTAAAAAAAATAATAACGACAATAGGGCAAAATTTTGAACAACCTATTATTAAGGGCTTAATGACCTTTATTTTTGTTTCACTAACTAGTAAAATACTAATTCCCTTTTATTTAAAACGGTGCATCTGAATACGTTTAAATCACGACAGTTCTTGAAAATTAACAAAACAAACAAAACCAAATCTGGGGAACAGACCTAATAATTTGAAAAATTTGAATAATTTGAAACTCAAAAGTCGAAGGGACAACCTACAATTTGTTATTTGTGAAAACCTTTTTCGAAATGTTTTTTATCATTTTCCCTATTGTGGACTGGACCATTCCATGTAATGCTCCTGTAAGATTAATTGGTGTACATAGATATTTCCTTTGTGTTCCATTAGGAACTTTTTACTGCATAAAACTTAGTCTTCAAACATATACATACATATGTATATCAAAATCTTCATCTTCCAACAACATTTTATATTATTTTATTTACTAAGAACAATTAGCTAATGAATCATAACAAAACACAATTTGACTCTTTCAAATAAAATTGCCAAAACATTTTTTTGTGAAAAATGACAGATTTCATATGAATTTTTAGAAAGTTAAGGCAGCCAGTTTGTGATTTTATCTTTAGTAAAATGTTAAGAGATAGTAAGATGTTGAAATCGTAAAATTAGCAAAATCTTTAGTACCTTACTAAAGGCTTCAACATAGTACTAAATCGCTTAAAATTTTCCGCCAATGTTATAAAATATAGAATTTAAATTTAAATAAACAAAAAACACGCTCATGCCCGAAGTTCCATCGCAACCCCATTTGAAAATAAGAGTAAACTTTGTTAATTTGGCCTCAACAAATATTGAGAAAGCTTCATCTGCAGTATGGAATCATTTAGCAATTCAATTTTTATAAGCTTTTTGGTATTTTCCGGCGCGTAATGGAGTTGAAAAGCATACATCTTTTATTACAGTGGAAGAATCAATTTTCCCTTGTTGCCGAAGTTGCATTTGGACCGCATAGATTATTTCTCCGGCCGGCGTTTTCCGCCGTCAATTTGTGGCCGTCCAGCTACTCTATGGATTCGGCATGGAAACGGTATTTCGAACTACAATCATGTTTGTTATTTATTTTGGAAAGCTCGGTAATTTCTAGATCAAGATAACATTCGATCTTTATATCCATTTACAAATTTAGGCAATATTTGTTTTGTTTCATTAAATGTATCAACTTGAGTGAACTTTTTAACTTTTTCTGACAAAAACTTAATTTTTTCTTTTGAATCATACAATGAACAAGTTCTTAAAATCTCACTTAGCTGATTTCTTGTTAAAAAAATTAAGTTTGATTGTGAGCCTTTATCAAAAAATAAGAAAATCGAAAACTATTTATTGAGGCGAACTTGCATTTTCAGTGTGTTCAACAGATTTCATCTAGAATATCTCTCAACATCGCAAAATATCGCAACATTTTTTGTCAATAACTTATAAAGGAGATATCAAGGTAAATTAAGAGCTACATTTCATCACGGGATCTCACGGGAAACATAAACTTTTCCATTACTACATAAAATTAAATGTTTTTTTTTTAGTCACAAAAGGGCGTTTCTTGTACATGTTATAAACCAACATATAACATGAAATTATTTACATGTTTTTTATTCATTTCACTAAACATACCACCAGCAATAGATTTCATATTGTTTTATGAACAAAATATTTACACGGCGAAAGAAAAAAAGATCAAGAAAACCAACCTTCTCTTACAAACAATATCTTTAACTGCGGCTTATTAAAATGTTCCCACTTTAGTCGCATCGCCTGACTAAATAGATGCAAAAAAAATAACGGGATTAATCAGATCATGTACTTAACTTATCTGTTAACAAGTTGGCATACAAAAACAACAACAATTCTGATTTTTGTTTTTAATAGTTTTGGCCACGTTTTTGGGATTTTCCGCCACTGTGCAGCGGTTCGAAAGGTAGTTTATAATCCAGCAAAGAAGAGATCCATCGATACCAAATGCACACATTTTCGATAAGAGGGGTTCATGCCAAACTCTGTTAAATGCTTTTAAAACATCGGTGATATATGGGCAAATCTCAGAAACTTTTGACTTTAGACTTTTGAAAACGCGTAAAGAGAAAATAACTAAGCACACCTTTAAAATTAAGTTTATAGTACCATTGTTACATCAGAAAATATAATTGATGGTGTTCCTCTTTTATTAACGAATGCTTAAAAAATTCTCACACATTTTCCGGCGACGCACTATGGGACCAAATGGTTCAAACCATCTCAAAAATCCATAACTTTTTCGTTTCTCAATATTTTTTTTTTGAAATTTTGCACACTTATACTTGTATAACCAGGAATTTAAAATATTAAAACGTTTCAGATAGAAATAAATTATTTTATTTCTTTTTTTAATAAAATAAAATAACAAATTTGTAGATTTTGTTTCATTTATATGGGAAAAATTTGTTGGAGCAAGAATTATTGCAACAATTTGGATGAAATTTGTTTTCTTCTTTTACCGGTGAAAACATTTTAAAGTAGTTTTTTTGTAAAATCCGCCCACTACCACGCCCATGTTTTTCATATTTTTGTTATTTTCTTATTTTTAGTGAAGAGGAAGCCGAAAATTTGTTTTTGAGGTTTTTTAAACTTAAGACATCGCATGTATATTTTTTCTGCCCACTTTCCCGCCTACTTTCACTCCCCTTTTTTACTTGCGATATAGGTACTATAGGGCAAGTTCTGCATTTGGAAAAAAAATCGAACTCGAGATTTTGATCAAAGTTGACATTACGATGATAGCGAAGACGAATAAAGTGGGTCCGGCAATTCCGTCTGTCTGTCTGTCTGTCTGTATGTCTGTACCTCGATCTAGAGCCTAAGCCACTGAACCTTTTTTCTTCAAACTCGGTAGTTATGGGTCTTCGGTGATTCCCTAGAGGGGAAATTGAAATTTTTTTTTTAGCTCTAAAACTAACGGTACCCCCCATACACCCGTAATGCAAAATCTTATTTATCTCGAAAACGGCTCTAACGATTTTGATAAAAAAAATTAGGTGTGATATTATGGACATGGACTACGTTTTGGTGAAAAAAAAATTTGGGGCAAAATGTTATTAACGGTACCTGTCATAGAACCGTTTTTTTGATTTTCGACTTTCTCATTAACGGCTCTAACGATTTTAACCAAAAATCTTCAGCAGGAGTCCCCCTAAGTTTAAAATAATATTGTATATAAACATATTCGAAAAATTATTTGTTGGGTTTTTTTGAAAGAAATTTTTTTTTGAAAAATCAATATCTTCAAAACCTATGAACGATTATTTTTTGAAATTATTTCCTAAAATCAATATTATTAAATACTTAAAATTCGCATCCCACATTTTTTTCTTGAAAAATTTTAAAGAAATTTCTTATATAAAAAATTTATTTATTAAATAATAAAACGATTTTTTAAAGTTTGTTTGCATAAATTCATACTTTTCTAGAAATCAGACGGCAATTTCATTTTAATTCATGTTTTATATTTATAAAATGTATCTTAAATTCCAAAGTACTTTTACATAAGAGCAAGTTTGTGCGATCCAGTCGTGCATTTTATTTATTTTCAACTTAAAGTTCATTAAGTGCAGGCATTTTTTAAATTAAGTTTTATATGAAGAAGTGAGTTTATGAAAAGTGTTATTCATTTTTAGTAAAATCCGTGTACTGCCACGCCCATTTTTGATATATGAAAGTTTTTCGCCCTTGAGACAAAAGAAAAGGAATTCAAAAGTACACCTTATTACTAGGTATATTAATTAATGTCTAAAAGTTCTTAAGCCTCGTCAAACAATGCTTGTGTTATTTATAACTATGTACCTACATTTGTATTATATGCAACCATAAACCACACACCCCCTCCCACCCTTAAATGCTTGGCATTTATTTTTATTTAATTATGATTTTTTTTAATATAAATATGAGTAAGGAAGTTTAAAATTGGAAAACAAGAAATATTTAATTCTAAAAATAAAATTTAGAATTTTAATAATAATGGAAATAAATGATAAAAACTTTTTGTGGGAACATAGTCACTTATATGATGTTTATGAAAATGTGTTGCACATGTTTTAACAGTTATATTTTTTAACTTTTGACAAAAAATAACATTTTTTTTTGAAATTTTGAGCTAGAAGTAATAAAATAATGGTCTAAAACTTTTTGGAATACAAATTTATGCGCATCAATAAAGGTTCCACATTTTTGCCAAATTTTAATTTTTTTCATCACTTAACAATAAAGTTATAGGAATACGAATTATTATTCTAAAAACTTATTTTTCTTCCTCATCATACGTTTTTTCTTCTTAAACAAAAATGCATGAAAATGCGAAAGTTCTTATTTTTTCTTCCAAATTTAGAATATTTTTAGAATACTAAACAGCCATTAACTAAACGGAGGCAGCCGGAGCTAAAAGATAAAACTTCAATAGAAAACAAAAAAATGAAAAATATACTGCACCTTACTCATTTTTTTTTATTAATTTACTAGTGAACTTAATTAAAAAATATTAACTGTTTTGTAAAGAAGAGGGCTTGGGCTTTTCAAAAAGGTATAATACTTATACATTCTGTCCAGAAAAATACGAAATAATTGACTTCAAACTCTCACTTCCAATAGTTCTAAAAAATAAAAATATCGAAATGTCATTTTTAACGGTAATTTTAGGTACCTAGAACAAAAGTAAGATACAAAAAATTTACTGTATTAGGAAGAACCCTATTTCTAGTACTTATATAATCCCATCATTAGATTTTTCAAATTACGAAATTCACCAAAACCATTTTTGAGATGGATTTTATCATTTGGTTCCATAGTGCGACGTTGAACTATCGAAACAGTAACACGAAACGACTTTACGTGGCCGAGTCACAAAGACTACTGATACCACAATAACGTTCGACGTAAGTTGTTTATACCTATGTTTATAAGACTGTTATTGATAAGGATCATTTTCTTTCACTTTTCTCACTGCCCTAGCTTGCATTCGTTAATATTTGAACTACAGAAAATATGTGAGCGCGAAATTTCAAATTAATATAGAAATTTTTAATTTTTTATAACAAATGATAAAAATTTAACTTATAATTTATATTTAAGTAAAAGTTTGTTCACTTTTCTAAATATGTACATTTTATAGTGAAGCTTTTAATTAAAAATAACTCGTAATAGTTACTCAAAATTTTTATCAATAAAATTTTTATCTGCTTAAAAAGTAATGTATAAAAAAAATCAATGATTTTTCTTTGTAATTAACTACTGAATTTTAAAGATCCATAAAATATGTAGCGTCAGCGACAAAACGTACACTTCTTAGTATGATTTAGAAGAAGGAACAATAGTTAAGATCGGGAAATATTGCTTTTTATTAGAGTGCTAACTGAAAATGTCTTGAAAAAAAAAAAGTTTCACACTCTTTTAATTCAGTATAAGCTAATTTTAACCAGGTTGCGATTTTAGCACACACCCTTACCGAAGCTTAATTTATTCATTTTTGTCTATATAAAATGAATATGTAATTTAGAAATCGGTGCAAAGCATGCTGTGTAAATGATAAGTGACGTACCAGATTTTAATGATTTTTTCGGAATTGTAGTACCGAAACTTCTGACAAACACTGTCATAAATCTAAGCAAAGCACATAATTTTTTCATAAAAAATTTTGATTTTCAAAGTCTCTTATGAACCCCATTTGAGTTTAACAAACTAAAATCAGATGCTTCAATCGTAAGAACATTAAACTTTTTAAATATTTTAATAGTAACATATAAAATTTTGTGTTTTTCTTATACTTTTTGCCTTTTACTCGTTCTATAGGTAAAAAAAAATCTTAATGTGGAAAATAACTTTTTTTATACTGTAATACTATATTTTCGAAAAAATTATCAGAGATAGAGTAAAAAAATATGACTAGGTATGAAGTAACTTAATTTCAAAGTTACACGAAAGTCAAAAGTTTCTGAGATTTGCCCATATGTATTATGTACCATCAAATCACGAATGGACCTATTGCTACGAATGCCATACTGCCGATCAGGGAGAAGCGTTCATTTTCTCTTTTGTGATTAAATTAATAATTTTTTTCACATTTGCATGGGTTCCAGATTATACACATATACTATTTTTGTAAAAAAAAAATCTCTACAAAGTTTGAGTAAGAAGGCGCAAAAAAAATAAATTATTTTTTATTTTTTTCTGATGATGCCGCTTACACTCCCGATACTCTCGGTAAATTTCAATCTTGTATCTTTCTTTTATCGGGTGTGGTGAAGGAAGTTCAGGTAAGACTAGTCACGGTTGGGTATCATCTCGGTTTCACATGGCCAGGCCTTAATCTTTATCTTACAAGAACTTGAATTGCCTCAAAATATTATAACTTTTAAAGTTAACGTCTAATATGGAAGTGAAAGGTGTTTTTTAACTACTTTCCAACCTTAGTAAATGAATTTCTAAAATATAGGTCAGACGTGATAATTTCAATATTTGTTTGGCTATTCGATCGATTGATTGATTGACTTTGTAAATTTTTTTCTATTTTGCTTTTCAAGATATGAACATAAGTCGTAAAATATAAATACAAGTACAAGTACAAAGTTGTAAGCCAAAGGCATCCATGGAGTAAAGCATTATTGATTAAAATGGATAAATGTCAAGGTTGTTGGCATTTGCAAATAGTCTTACACATGACATTACAAAAGAAGAAGCCAATTTTGTGTTGAACAAGAAAATCTACACTGGTTAACAGATTTCGATGAATTGACACGAAAATATAAGACAATGTTTAAAAATTCTGCAACTTTCTTTTTAAATTTAAAATACAAATGGTGGAACGTCACATATGAGGTTGTTGAAAAAAAAAATAATTTTTTTAATTGAGTTCACATAACACTACTAAAGGGTGGTCCAACCATAATGCACGATGTTAATTGTGAGTCACACCTTAACGTCAAGTTTTTTGCCCAACTTAATTTGACATTTCTTTGTTTCGGTGTTTGACAAATTTAACCATGGAGAGGTACACAATTGAGCAACGCGTTAAGATTGTTGAAGCCTTTTACGAAAATGGGCGTTCAAATCAAAATGCATGTCGTGCATTTCGTGATTTTGTTGCTCAGAATAATCGACCAAATGTGTCGACAATCGGTAGAATTGTGCGCAAATTTCAGAATACCTGGTCTGTAGGAAATGCTCAGTTTGTTCTGCGGAAAACATTGCTGGACGGCAGAAGAGCCGTCAACCTCGACTCGTCGTCGGGCCCAACAATTGAACATCTCACGAACAATACTGATGCGAATTTTGAATAAAGATTTGAATTTACACGCTCACAAGGTTCAATTGAATCAAGAGCTGAATCCTACTGACCATTTCAAGCGTCGTCAATACGCCGAATGGTTGGTTGAACAGACAGAAGTGAATGGTGATTTTACAAAGAAAATGATCTTCAGCGACGAGGCACACTTTTCACCTCAGTGGATTCGTTAACAAGCAGAAATTGCCACGTTTGAGCAAATGAGAATCCAGTGATTGTTGAAAAGCCGATGCATCCACAAAGAGTGTCTGTTTGGTGCGGTTTATGGGCTTCGAAAATGAGGTCGGCCAAGCAGTTACCGTGAATGGTGTTCGCTATCGCGAGATGATAACGAACTTCTTGTGGCCAGAAATTGAGGACATAGACTTGGACGATATGTGCTTCCAACTGAATGGTGCCACTTGCCACGCAGCCAAAGAAAGAATGGCTCTTTTGCGCGAGAAACTCAATGGCCGTGTTATCTCACGTCATGGCGATGTTAATTGGCCGCCACGATCATGTGATTTGAGACCGTTGGACTTCTTTCTTTGGGGTTATTTGGAAGAAAAGGTGTACGTCGATAAGCCAGCAACAATTCAAGAGCTAAAGGACGAGATAACTTGGCACATTAACGACATTGAACCTCAATTATGTCTCAGAGTCTTTAAAAAAAAAAATGGACCACGGATAGAGGTATCGAGCATTTTGCCGATATTTCGTTTTACACATAATTCCCATAGATCCTTCAAGCATAATAAAAAATATTAAGATAAGTCTCCGAAAAATGTTTGTTTTATTTACAATTACAATTTACGTAAGGGTGGTCCTACCTTTTTCAAACGGCTTCGCCGATTTTCTTAAAACTTTGCAGATAACATTTTTAAACCGCCCCACAGTGGGACGAGTGTATGGGAAAAACGGCAAAATTAATATCTCTTGTTTTAATGATTAAAACCTTCGCACGTTATCATTAATTAATATTCATTAAATATCGATGTTATAAATCAAAAACTAAATACATAAAACACCAATAAATGCCCCGCCCAGCTCCCCTCCGAATAAAAGAGTTGAGCAGCGAACTTTTTTTTTGGAACTCAAGCTTATTGGTGAGTAGATATTGTTCAATATCTGGGTCGACCTTAGACTTATGTGAGCTCTTGGAACGTATATTTGAAATAAGTGGATCTGAAGAAATTAGCAAATGATTATTTAAATCAGTCATTGAACTTATTCTGGAGCACTTTCGACTATGATCTAGCCTGGCCTTTTGGATTTCTTTATGCCTTGCTTCCAATGCTTCTTCAGAAAGAACACCAATAGGTAAATGGAAAAAAGGAATTATACCTTTCGCATGAACCAGAAGTTTATGGACGCTGCTAGGCATGTAGTACCAACTGTATTTGGAAAGATACATGGTTTTCGTGTCTTCCAATAATTTCACAAATCGCTCACATTAATTGCGAAACCAGTTGCAATCGTCCTTAATATAATTCCGAAGTTGCGTATAAGTTTCTTGTCTATCCCTGTTATCTCCGAACTCAATTCAGGATTTGAGAAAAATCGTCGAGCCGTATTTCCGTCATTGCTTGTACCATATCCAGGTTTAGGGATGTCGACAAGTAACCCCATTTTTAACCTAAAATTTTCTTGAATAATTTGTTTTCTTTCTCCAAATGCTGTTTTGTTTTCTTGGCCACGTATTTGCCAAGTTTTAAAAGGTAATCTGTAGGAGATATGTAGTAAGCACTCGAAACATCTGATCCAGGAATGTAGAGATGAAAGGCCAAATCTGTAATTATCCGTGTTTGGTGATCGATCTTGTACAGAAGGTAAGTTCATTTGCGAAGGTTAAGCTCCACAGATATAACAGTTTTGAGCTGCATTTGTTCCGCTCAAGGTATTTATTGCACTACCATCTAACATTGTCATGTGTATTGTGTATTTAATATTAATGTTTCTCCCATCAATATTGACTTCGAAATGTTCAAGATGTTCAATAATCTCCTCTATATGGCTTTGTTCGGACGCAATAAGGGCACTATTTTCTTTCTGGAAAATTAATTTTATAGGCCTACAGAAATAAGTGGAACCTGGTCGGAAATTTATCCAAACTTCTGTGCTGTTTATGGTATCCACTAATTTTAATGGCACAAAAGCAATAACAAATAAGAAGCTATCCGTACCTTCACTATCTACAAATGTTTGTTTGTAATTGCTGTGTCCGGAGCTGCCATCAAAACCCCACTTGCATATTAGATCAAATGAAGTGCTCATAATAATGTAAGGATGATAGATTTTCCTTGATAATTTCAACAATGCTATTAGCAGTTTTGTTTAAAAGCGATTGAAGGTTGACTTCAGCAATAGTTTCTGACACAGCAGCGATTTCAGGCAATTGTTCGGCTTTATATATTTGTAATTTATAGTAACTTGGAAAACAGTCTTTGTGGACACCGTTGACAACAGAACGTAGAAGAGCGTACTTCCTCTTAGACAAATCCAAGTCTAAGTACAATGCTAGGGTTTGCTGCATAGTTAAAGTTTTATCCGATTTTTGAGGAGAATTTGAATAACGACCAGTCATTTCAGCAGCATACTTAAGCTCCTCTGTACTGTGTTGCGATATATAGATCATCATAAAACAAGAAAGATCTCAAGGGGTTTTTTTGGGATATTTTAGAAAACCTTACTTAAATCCGAAATTAACATTTTTTTTTATATTCTAATCAAGCATGCACTTCAGACTTCATATTGAAAAAAACCACGAAATAAACAAAACTTTTTATAGCAGAATCAGATTTCCCATACCTTGATCACTATTTTTATTCATGGTATAATTAATATTTATGCACACAATTTAATTAGCAAAAAAATTAATTATATTAAAAAAAACGCTTGCTATAACTCTCTGCGAAAAAATATTCACTAGTCAATTTTTACGGGAGTGTACCTGTTGCACGAGATGACAATTCCAAATAATTTTAATGCAGTTAGACCCTATATATATTATATATTTAAGATGACTTACCAATCAGTCAAAAGTACCGCTAAAATAGTTAGTTTTTTTATTTATTGCTATGGTTCGTCCCACTGGTTTTGATTAAATAATTTTTAATGCAGGAGCTCTTAAAAGGTATTTTTGGATTAAAAAAAATATTTTTTTTTGAAAACTTAATATTATGAAAACTCCATGTTTGATATTTATGAAACTTGGGCCGAGGAATTTTTCAAACAGTACCTAAAAGGTTTAGAAAAAAAAATTTCTCTTGTATATAATGTAAGTTGCGAATGCTTCTAAAAATATTTAAAATAAAATGCACGACTGGGTCCCACGAACTTGCTGCTATGTAATAGACTAAGAAAATCAAAAATGAATGTTATTAGAGAAAAACTGTTCATAAGCATAAAATTATTTTTTTAAATGACTAAAACAACTTCTTTAGTAGTTGGAGGTAAAAATAGGATGCCATGTGATTCAAGCAAATATAGGTTTATGCAAGAACAAAAATTGTAAGTCTTTGTAGTGGTTTCTTAAAAAAATATTCTTTTATATACAAAATTTTTAAAACATTTTTAAGAACAAATTTTAGGCCAATTTAAAGTTTTTATTATTGTTCGAATAAAAATTAAATTTACAAGAAAAATGTTGAGCCGTTTTCGAGATATTGAATTTTCTAAAAAAAAAATGATTTTTTTTTTCAAAATTCAAAAAAAAAAAAAATATTTTTCTTAAAGGTTTGAAATGCAATGTTTTTTAAACTTTTTAGAAGCTTCTCTCTAAAAAATTTCATTAAAATCCATTATGCCGATAATGAGAAATTCAAAATTTTAAAAAATCGTTTTATGGTAGATACAGTCAGTAATATCTTGTTTTCAATTTTTTTTTTATTAAATCCTAAAAAATAATCAAAAGAAAAAAAATTTAAGCAAAATTCTCGGAACCGTTTTCGAGAATAATACGATTTTCTAAAACCATTTTTTAACATTTGTATGGAGGGTACCGTTATTTTTAGGTAAAGTAATTTTTTTTCTTATGTCATGTAGATTATTTTAAGAAACTTTTATTTATCAAGTTTTAAAAAAATCAAGCATGGGATTTTCGAAATATTGAGTTTTTAAAAAAAAAAATTTTTATTTTTTTTTTAAAATCCAAAAAAATTTGTTTGGAAAATTTGAATACAGAACAATATTGAAACTGCTGGGGAGCCTTAACATAAAAAATTGATCAAAATCGGTTGTAACGTTTTTGAGAAAATCAAAAAAAAAAGGTTCCATGGGGGGTACCAAAAATAATAATTTTTTGGAATTTTTTTTCCAACCATTACCTAGGTTTAACTAAATGAAATTTTTTGAATTTTTTTTTTACAGTTTTTGATAAAAAAAAATATTTATAAAATTTCGAAAAAAAATCGTGTGGCAGGTACCGTTATTTTTGGTCTTAAAAAAAAAGAAAAAAACATCCGGGGGAAAAAATAGAACCCATATCTACCAAGTTTGAATAAAATCGGCCGAGCCGTTTAGCTGTTGTCAAACAGACAGACAGGCAAAATTGCGAGACCCACTTTTTTGGTCTTCGCTATCATCGTAATGTCAACTTTGATCAAAATCTCGAGTTCGATTTGTTGAAAAAAAAAAACAATTCGCTAATTAAAAAACGGGTTGGTGAATTTTCAAAAAATTCAAAACGTATTTGCACAAAACCAAAAACTTATTGATGTACTAAAATGTTTTCTTAAAAATGTTTCAAAAATTTTATTTATAAAAACTTATTTATTTAAAGGTGAATCTACGTTGAATACTCTCGATTCTGATGATGTCAATTTGTTGGTAAGGGGACCATACTTGACAGGCGTATTTGAAGAGAGGACGAACGAAGATTATATAGAGGGATCGAGTCACGTATGAGTTGGAGAATTCCTTGGACCATCGTTTAACGAAGTCAAGTGCTGAATTTGCCTTAAGAATTATTTTGTCAAAATGGGAGATGAAGTAAAGTTCCTGATCACATAATATACTAAGCTCACGTATCAATTCGACAATAGATAGGGGCTGATCATGAAGAATACTCGTATAAGGACGGGGAGAAGATTTGAAACGTTTTCGTTGAAAAGTAATTGAATGGCAATAAATTGGCAATATTTAAATATAAGCTGTTTTTGAGACACCAAACTGAAAAATTATCGAGATCGAGTTGGATTCGAGCAGAGTTCTGCGTAGAAGAAATGGTCTTGAAGAATTTGGTATCGTCAGCTTAGAGAGAAATATGAGAATATTTAATGACCATTTCAATATCGTTAATAGCAAGAACGAATAGGAGCGGGCCTAAGTAGTTGCCTTGAGGGACTCCGGACATTTCTAAGAAAGGGCAAGAGGATGCAAATCTAAAACGAACACTGTAGTTAGGGTTTTTTAGATAAAAATAAATCCATCTCAATAGAATGGTTTCAAAACCGAAGTTGGATAGTTTGAAAAGCATAAATCTATGGGAGATTTTATCGAAGGCCTTACTAAAATCGATGGATATGACATCGACTTTCTTACAATGCTCTAAGGCTGACAGGATGAAAGACACACATTCAACATGATAAGTGGTTGTTGATCTACACTTGAGAAAGCCATGTTGTATGGGGGAAATGAGAGATTTACAGTAAAAGCTCGAAAATTCATACAGGATGCTTTCGAAGAGCTCGAACTAATAAAGGAGCTGTTTTAGACATTTAAAAAATTTATATCATGCTTCTTAATTTTTTTTATTTAACATCCTTGTTTTTATAATATCAAACGTTTCAAAAATACTACGTCTCTTGAATATTAAAGGAATTTTGTTAGACCCCGTCGTGCAATTACAATTTTGGTCAGCTTTAGACACTCTCTCCTTCAAAATGATTTGAACAATCAAATAATCTTTTAAATCAATATTTATAGGCTTAATAAATAAATGACAATTTTGAACATCTGATTTTTAAATTAAAATTATTGAAGCCACTTACATCTCTCTGTGAGACTACAGTTGGACATGTGGGATAACAGCAAAGTCAACTTTCTTGCAATTGTCCTGACATTTGTATATATGATAATATCCACCATCACCTTAATAGACTTTATAGAAACCGCCATAAGGTCCTAAATAGACCTTCTTTAACGAGGCTGTCGTGTCTTTATCGTGATCACAAGCAATAGCAAGCCAACAGCCTTTTAAAATCATTCTATATCCAGGTGACCAAAATATCCTTTATGCATCTCTAGTAACAGTACCAGTAGTTGATATCTTAAACTTAAGCTAGGCACGCCATTCTTGTGCACCATACTATGCCCCTCTTACAACAATGAATGAATTCAAAGCTGATTTCTAATTCAATGTAGCTACAAACCATAACAAAGCCTTACAACTTAAAACTTAGTGTGGCAGGTCGATTTTAATGTGCGCCAGAAGACACAAAAGTGGCATGCAAACCTGTTGTCAGTTAAACATTTAGTTTTAGTTTTAATTTATTTTAAAATTAATTTTTTTTTTTTTTTTCGTTCACCTTTCGTAAGTTGTCAACATTATTTTGTTGGCTTCCGTTTAGAAATTGTTGCTGTTCAACTTAATGCACACGTTTGAAGACCACTTTCACACAAAAGATGTCGCTCGCAGGAAAATAATAAACCTCCTCAATGACGTTGACAGCAATAAGCACTAATGTGGGGGCGGAATAAAACTGAGGCTTGGAAAAAGCAATATTCAATGTTCTAGGACTACAACATAAAATGGCATAGGACGATAGTTGTAGAAGGATATGACAAACTTGCTGCAGCTAACCTTTCTCTCTTTGCATGCAAAACTTTTTAATACAATTCGCTTCGAGAAATTAACACAATTTATTTAAACAAAAATTATATAGTGTGAGTTCTTCATTAAATTCTCGTTAAACGATTACGATATTAGAAACGATAAAAGTGACGCGATAACAATGTTTAGCAGACCGACAAACCGCCGTCCGCACGTGTATTAGGTCTGGCGTGAACTGTGTGGGGTTTTGTTGGAAAAAAAAATCGTGTCTAGAAAACTGCTAATAACAACAAAACATATAATGACATTATGTTTATGAATAAGTATGTATTGATACTTGAAAGTGAGTATACGCGAAAGAAATTCACCATGTGCCAATTTATTAGAACTAGAAGCACCTACGGGTGTGTAGTACTCGTATGTACCACCAACCTACCTACCTACTGCTATTACGCGCTACTTATCAGATGTCAGTGGGCAGCGGTACGAGTACGCGAGTCGAGTCATTCGCTGACATGAGTACCGCGATGTGTATATCGGGACTGTTCATTCGTGTAATCACTTACTATCACTTTTCCCCATTAAGTTGAACATTAGCTGGGCTTGAGCGTACATAAGAAATTATTATTAGACCTAAATAATTGGAGAAGAAATTAATAGAGCTTGGATGGCATCGTTACAGTAGGCTGAACCGAATGGATGATTTGGGTGCACTCTTTAAGGTATTTTAGAATGACCAGACTCCCGTTTTTAAAGCAAATTAATGCTAAATAAATAAATAAATGCTAAAAATGAAATTTGGAATATGGATTTATTTCATTTACTTTTTCATAAATATATAACTGTTCTATGTGTTCCTCAAATTTGGGAATTTTATTTTATATCAAAGAATTTGCGAGACACAGCGCTCTAAAGTTACCCTATCCTTAAGTTTTTAAATTTATGTAATTTCTTGTATCAACTTTTTTTTATGAACAGTAGCTAGTATAGGTAAGGTTAGGTTTAGGTGGCTGCTGGCCGGAAAAGCCAACACACTTAGACCAATATTTGGTCCGTTGTGATACCACAGGATTTCAAAAATCACCCTTACTCGTTTGAGACAGTGAATGTCGGAATTTCTTAGTAGTCTACGTCTTTGTGCTAGGGCAGAACAGGAACATAGAAGATGAGAAACTGACTCCTCTTCTTCTTCTTCATCCATACAGCTGCTGCAAAAATCATTTGCAGGAACTTCAAGTCGAAAAGCATGTCCAACTATGTATTACGCAGTGTCCAGTAAGGACTCCTATAACGGAGCAAATGTGCCATCTACCAATAGAAATTAGTTGTTTTGAGCGTTTAGCATCAAGCAATGGCCAAATTAGTTTTGTAGACTGGCAAGTTGGGGTGCTGGTCCATCTATGTTTCGCTTTTTTTATGGTATCATGCTTTAGCACAGGTTTACAAGTAGCTAGAGGTATACCGATTTTAGATTTGCTATCCGACAAAGGTAAGATTGTTCCATTTTTTGTAAGTTCATCGGCTTTAAAGTTACCTGGAATGTCTCTATGAGCCGGCTACCATATAAGGTGAATGTTAAACTGTTTTGCCATCTCGACCAGAGATGATCGAAAATTTTGGGCTGTTAGTGAGTTTATGGAGACAGAGTCCATGACTTTATGGCAGCTTGACTGTCTGAGAAGATGCGTATATCAGTAGTCCATATCACCTTTTCTTTGAGCCAAGAGAGGATTTTTTTAATTGCTAGAAGTTCTGCCTGGAATACGCAACAGTGATTAGGAACACGAAAAGAGAGACGAAGATCTGTGTAGAAATGAATCACTTCGTCTTCCAAAAATGACTCATTTTCCCAGGTGGACCTGGAAGGGATGGACACTTGAAAGTTTTTATTGAATTTTGGATGAGAGGTGGTGTAAACGACGTTACTATACTCTGTCCAACAAAAATTGTCAGTACAGGGAAGATAGGACGTTTGTCTCTCATTCTGGTTGCATTGCCATGCATAAGTGTGTCGCCTTTTAAAGCTCTCACAAATGAGAGTAAAAAACGCGTAGGGCTACCGTCTGCCGAATCAAAACGACTGAAAACAATATTCAATTTACCTTTTCCCACAACGCCAAGCGGTAAGATAATAGGCGCGTTTTTTTTAAGTTAAAAAGCAATACGACAACATTCAACATACTCATCTTCTTAAAATGTGTTCTCAAAAGCTTCAAATCCCAAAAGCTCCTTAATAAAAACCACTGAAAAAGTTCCTTGCTTGCAATTGAGAATGATAATGGTAACTCTGTTTTGATGTAGATGACACTCTTGATCTTGACAGTATCTCATCAGAAGTGGGATACGACGGTCGTGTTGGGGTGTACAACTTTTTGCAAAGAATTACAACAACAATTCCTTAAGAAAAGTCAGTGGCTTGCTCTTTTTTTAGTGGCATTTTTCCTAACGCATTGTAGTGAGGGTGCATCAGGCGCCACTGCTTTAGAAAAAGCTCTCCCATAAGGCCTGTACTGATAATTTTTGTTGGACAGAGTATAGGTAGAGATATGAACAAGTTCAGTATAATGGAGTGGCCAATATCATTATTGATCCACTGCAAGGAGGCTAACGGCTGTGTTAGCGGCCGATTGTTTGCTAAAGATATCTAGCGGTATGAGATGAAACAGAACATCAAGTGCAGCGGAGGGAGTTGAGCGGAGAGCTCCACCCATGATTAAGGATCGGTCTAATGACCGAGATGTATAGCCAGTGTGTAATGTGGGTTTGTAGACCCCATTTGTTACCTACGACTTTTTTGCAAAAGAGTAGGGCTACATTGGCTTTGTTGATTCTCTCTTGAATATTGGGCTTCCAGCTTAATTTCTTGACCAAAATAAGACCCAAATATTTTACTTTAGCTGAAATTTAAGCGGTATACCTTTGATATGGGGAGGGTCTGTGTATGAGATTTTATATTTCTTAGTAAAGAGGACAAGTTCAGTTTTGTTGGGGTTGAAACCGAGTCCACACTGATTTGCCCAGGTAGTAAGCTTGTTTAAAGCATTTTGTAAGAGTTCCTTCAGTGTGTTAGAATGCTTTCCAGATATCGAACATCGTCTGCATAGGCAATCACTCTGTACCCCTCTCTTTCTAAAATTGTTAATAGTTCGTTTACTACTAGGTTCCAGAGAGGAGAGAGTACACCGCCTTGCGGCGTACCTCTACTGAAAGTTCTTCGAGTAGTTAGATCGCCCAGTTTTAAATTGATAATCCTGCTTATCAGCATGATTTATCAACTTACTGATCAATTTATTTACCTTCAGATATGACAGCGCATATGTGATTGCGTCGATATTGTCAAAAGCTGCTTCTATATCTAGGAAAGCAAATAAAGTGAGTTCCTTGTGATGAGGGGAATGTTCGATAGTGCAAACTAGTGTATGTAGAGTGGTTTCTTCAGATTTTCCTTTATTATAGGCATGTTGAGCATTGGATAGTAAAGACTTATCAATGTTTGCCCTCAAGTGGATTTCAATCAGACGTTCAAAGGTTTTAAGAAGGAATGATGAAAGGTTAATAGGTCTTAGATCTTTACGGTTGACATGGCTAGGTTTGCCAGCTTTAGGGATGAAAATAACTTTGACTTATCTCCAACTCCAATTCAAGTAACTATTTTTGAAAGAATTGTATCCGTCCTGAATCCGATTTTAAAAAACAGGGTTTTGACCTTGGTCATGTTGCAAAAGTTGTAATTTAATGGCTAATAATAGTTGGAAAGAATGCAACCAATATTTTATTTTTGCCAAAAAAAATATATTTTTAATATCCTTCGACGGATCTCTGATATATTCAATTTTAAGCTCAATCATTATTCTTGTCTCAATTTTTTTTCCAAATTCAAACTTATTTTTCTTAGAAATATCTGGTGAGCATATATATGGTTTTATTATGTTATTAAAATTACCTAATTGTACTTTAAATAAAATGCACGACTGGGTCGCACGATTTTGCTCTTATGTAACAGACTAGGAATTTTAAAAATATTGAGCCGTTTCTGAGATATCGAAATTTCAAAAAAAAAAAAGAAAAAATAGATTTTTTTTTTCAAAAATTCAAAAAATATTTATTTTAAAGTTTTGAAATGAAATGTGTTTTAGACTTTTTAGAAACTTCTCTATAAAAATTTTCATTAAGATCCGTTATGTGGATAATGAGAAGTTCAAAATTCGAAAAAATGGTTCTATGGTCGGTACAAGCTATAATATTTTAATTTCAAATTTTTTTTTTAATTAAATATCGTAAAAATTAATTGAAAGAAAAAAAAATTTATCAAAATTCTAGGCGCCGTTTTCGAGAAAAATACGATTTTTGAAAACCATTTTTTTTTAATTTTTTAGCATTTGTATGGTACGTACCTTTATTTTTAGGTAAAATAAAATTTTTTTTCCCCACATCTTGTAGATTATATTGAGAAACTTTTATTTATCAAGTTTAAAAAAAATCTAGCAAGGGGTTTTCGAAATATTGAGTTTTGAAAAAAAAATTTTTAAGTTTTTTGTAAAAATCCAAAAATTTTTTTTTGAAAATTTGAGTACACAATTCTATTCAGGTTTTTGGGGAGCCTTAGCAAAAAAAATGATCAAAATCGGCTGTACCGTTTTTGAGAAAATCAAAAACAAAAAAAATGGTTCCATGGGGTGTACCCTCAATAACCATTTTTCTGAAAATTTTTTTCAACAAATACCTAGCTTTAATTAAATGAAATTTTTTTGCATTTTTATTTTTAAAATCTGTCGAACAGTTTTTGAGAAAAAAAAAATGTTTATAAAATTTCGAAAAAAAATCGTATGGCAGGTACCGTTATTTTTGGTCTTAAAAAATCAAATCAAAAAACATCCGGGGGGAAAAATTAAAACCCATATCTACCAAATTTGAAGAAAATCGGCTTAGCCGTTTAGCTGCAATCGAACGGACAGACAGACAAGACAGACAGACAGACAGAATTGCGACGCCCACTTTTTAAGTCTTCACTATCATCGTAATGTCAACTTTGATCAAAATCTCGAGTTCGATTTTTTTTCCGAATGCATAACTTGCCTTAAGTAAAAATGTCAGGCGAATAAAATTTTGGTATACAAATATCAGAGGTGTACACAAATTTTGTCACAGTTCAGAATCGCTCTAGTCTTGCGAGCTTCCAAGAGTATGTCTTGTCATGAAAAGTGCTGCTCATTAGCTGTTAGGAATCGGCAGAAGATTGTAGGTCCCCTCCATTTCTCCAAGCATGCACACCGAAATGGTTGAGAGTTGTAAGTTATTAGGCTTAGGCCCTCTATGAGCCATCATGGCCTAGAATTTAGAATCGCTCTATTAAGTCAGGTTTTTGAGATATCAATAATGGAGATTTTGGTACATAGTTCGAAAATTTCGTTGCAGCATCTAAAAGTAACAATATTTCGATATTCACATTCAAGATTCACAATATTTTTTCTTGTTCAAGGAACCGTCATCTTTAATTTATTCTCTTATAGCTTTAAAACAAAAAACTTACACTACATAAAGTTTAGTATTTTTCCATCAACTACCCAACTCACATTTTTTTGTAGCTGTTGGTCACACTTATATTAAAGCAAAAGTACCCACGGTTAAGAATTTATGAAGTGCACTTGGTCAAGTTTGAAAATGATTTTTTTTTTTGTATTTCAGCATTGAGCTGTGCTATAAATTTGGATTGTTGGTGCGGTTATAAATATTAAACTGTGAGACAATTTTTGGTGGGGCTGTCAAATAGGCTTATTATATTTTGTCGTTAGAGGTTAACGACCTTTTTGTTAGTTTTCTGGTGGGTGATTTTTTTTAGTGAACATCATAATAAACTTAAGTGGAGTTAAGTAAAGTGGTTTCTTATTTTGTGCCTACATAAAATTTATATTCAGGTCATTTTGCTCATAAAAGGCCTAGATACATAAGATTTCCAAACTACATAAAGCGTGCGTGGGCGTAAATGAGGCTGTAAGTAGAGAAGTTTTGTAAAACACAATACTTTTAGGGATTGCTTGTAATTTGTTTTATATCGACCCGAAATAATATTTAATAATTCAGCAGTTTTTGTTGTGACCAATTTTCAGGGATGGTAATACGATTATGAAATCAAAGAACATCCTGACACATTTTTATTATGATAAAGGTGCGGATTTTCAGGCAGGGTGTGCAACACATAACAACAACTTGTACTCCACACTCCTGGAAAAATGATTCTTTTGCTTCATGTTTGTCCTTCTCCTTTGTTTGAATGTTTATCCATTTTAATAGCAAATGTTTTTCTAAGCTGTCCAAAATATGATTGAGAAGTTTTTTTTTTGTGAAGGTGGATTGTGCTATGCAGACGGAGAAGTGTTTACACAACACGATTTGATAATTGCCTTCAGCCAAAAATCTCAGACGGGCAACCGGTTTTTGTTTTGTCAAGGCTATAATTTCTAAAAACAGAAGGTAGACTGAAAAGCATGTTTTATTAAACCGAAAGTTTTTAGCGAATCGTATGTCAATTCGTATTATTAGATTGCCACACTCCCGAATTTGATTAGGAATCTTTCTTACCGAGTGGTTTGTCTAACAAATGTGTTTTCCTTTTTAAATAAATTTTTAAACTGATATTCGAAAACATTGAGATTTGGGTAGGAAGAGCGATTCCCTCGACTTTTTAAAGTGAATCAAACGTTCCTTCCTCCGTTTGGAGCTGAATGAGTATATGGGTATGTAGGCCGTTTTGAGATATTCAAGAATAAAGCGGTGGATAAAATAAAATCAAAATGATAATAAGACTTATAAAGCTCTTAATTTCAAGATAGCAGCATTATCTATCCTGAACTTGCAAACGTAAATCATTCAATGGGACAAGTATATTTCCGAACTCGTATGGTTGCAAGAGCCCTTCGAGATCTCGATATATTCAAGCCCAGATGATACACTCCTCATATTTCGAAGAGGTGTTCTTCGTCGCCAGCAAAACCTTCACCGGCGTTACCATCGGCCCTTCTACTCTGGAGTCTTCTTTGGGAGATGAAAAACAGAATTTGTCCAGGTTTTTGTTACAAAAAAAAAAAAAAACTGAGCCTTTCCTCCTAATGACCAATATTGCACTTACGTCCCTTCTTTGCTCATAGATAACTCATCAGAGCAAGAAATATTTCGACGATCTACAGCTTCTTAATGACCAGTAATACGGCTTTGGCTGCAAATGTTCCACTGATGATCTTATGGCATATCTTACTTCAACTGAAGAGTGGAAGAGTTCTGGCACCAGACTATCTTATCGAAAATCGGTGCGATTGGTATAAATAAAACCTTTATTCATTGGATAAGAGATAACTTTCTGGGTGGTTCAATCTTCAATCTTCATAAAATAAATGGTGGTGTTCCCCAGGGCTCAGTTATGTCGCCGACACTTTTTCTCATTTTCATAAATAATCACTTGTCTGCAACTTCTAATTCACTTTATTGTTTTGCCATACTCAAATTCACCTCCATCTACTTCGGAAGTGCAATTGGAACGGTATAGTACGAGTATGATAAGCTCATTAAACTCCGATCTTTAAAGCATTATAAAATTATATTATAATAGAATCATAGGGTGTTTGATGCCTCGAAAATTTCAATTTAATTTTGGTGGGGGCAATAACCCCATTTATTAGGCTTAAGCTAATTCTTAGTCTAACTTAAGTATAGCTCTTAAATCTAGGGTTGGGAATTGGAAGGATGATTAAGACGGAGTTTCAGGCAGGATGAACTGAGGTTAAAGTCGAAGTAGGTTATGTTACAATTAATCCTCCGACGCATGCGAGTAATAGGTTCGTTGGAGCCATAAGAGGTACGAAGGGTAGGCAGATAGAAGAGTGGAGGATTTCTTATATTACGGGAATTAGTGTTGAAAGAGATGGAATTGTAGAGAGTTGTGCAGTCAACAGACCCCGAAAGTAATCGATGAATGAAGAGAATGTTGCTGATTAACAGAAGTCGGTCTTGATACGGGGGTAAAATAAGAGGTTGAGATCAAGTTGTAGGAGAGTGGCATCATGTCTTGAGGAAATGGTCTTGAAAAACTTTGTATCGTCGGCGTAGAGTGAGATATGACAATGTTTAATGACCATTTCAATATCGTTAATAGTAAGAATAAAGAGGAGAGGTCCTAAGTGGCTGCCTTGTGGAACCCTGGAGGTAGCTAAGAAATCATCAGAGAAGGAAGATCTGAATCGAACTTTGTAGTAACGGATGTTTAGGTAAGAAGCAATCCATCTTAAGAAGATAGGTTCAAGGCCAAGGGTGGACAGTTTGAATAGAATAAAAAACTCAAAGCCGTTGAAGAAAAATGTACCCCCTATGCCTGTTTCCTTAAATGGCACTTACTTCGAAGAATCCGTAAAGCGTTCAGTGCTTGGTATGTGTGCAACTACGATATTCGTTTAAATTACTACACCACCACCATTACACCAAAAGCACAAAAATGCTATTAAATGCTTAGGATTTCTATATCGGTGTGAGAAATTTTTCACCTTCTCAACAATTTACTATAAGTCATTTAAACATAAAATTTACATCTTAAGAAAGGTGCAACCCAATTTTCTCTTTCTTCACAGGGTAGGATACAGAACACAGAGCGTAAGTCTGATTAGAAACAGGAATAAAAGGGTTTTTCCAAATGACCAAATGACAAAAAATTTATTATCAAAATGAGTATTCGTTAGTACAAACGTTGCGCCCATTTAACGATAGACCTCAAAGTCGATTTTTCAACGTCTGGTGGTCAATTTTAAGACGGACGACCGGGTCGGCCCAAAACATCGCATCGGTTCGTAAAAGTGTACAGCAGAACCTGAGACCGTCTACTTGTCGAATTTTGCGTCGAAACTTTGGCCTACACCCGAACAAGATTCAACTGACCCAGGAACTCAAAGTTCTTGACCACATACAACCTTTTTGTTCGCTGACTGGGCTTCAGAACGTTTAGATGATGAATCAATTTTGGTCGAAAAATTATCTTTAGCGACGAGGATAAATGGCTGTGTTAACAAGCGAAATTGCCGTATATGAGACGAAATCAACCCACAAGAGGTTCACCAGGTGACCATGTATTCTTAAAAGGTTATCGTTTGGTGTGGATTGAAGGAGTGCGCAGTGGCTTCATTTGTACGTACTTTTTCGAACACGACGTTGCTGAGGCGATCAACGTTCACGGCGAGCGTCACAGAACGATGATAACCAATTTCATATGGCCCAACCAAAACCAAATAAACCTAGATAACATGTGCTTTTAGCAGGACGGCACTACGTGCAACACAGCGGACGCCACGATTGACATTCTGCATGAAAGATTTGACGGTAAGGTTATCTCTCGACACCACATGTCCTTGAGATGAACATAACACAGGCCATCGCTCAAACTCAACCGGATCTATGTGGAAGAGCCATTGGAAATTAGACCAATCGGAGCAGGCATTGGAAAGATGTCATTTTCAAAATGACATCCATGGGTCTTGAGGCTTTGAAATACTCAAACACAGCTTGTTTGATTCCTTTTCAACATCTATCCGCTCTTATTGAAAAAAACCTATATCATGGACTCATTTCCATCTCTTGAACACCGTCTGAATGTTTTATGCCTTTCCTTGTTTTATCGCTTCTTTCCCAAGCAATTCTCACTCGAAGTAGCCAATTGTATTCCTCACCACACTCACCTAACCAGTAATACACGTTTCGTTGGGAATGTTCATCAGTTCACCCTAGAGCACTTCTTTTCTCTCTCCCGCTAATTTCCCCATGCTATTTGTGTGAATTATAAGCAAAACAAAAAAAAAAACACATTTCTGTTCAAAATCAAATTTCTACACAATAAGAACAAATATACCAAAGGGAAACATAATGCTAAGGCTAAATTTTAATGTTAAAATATTAGTTAACCGTTTGGCAAACAAAAACATAAAAATATACAAAAAATCCTCCATCTTTAATGTATAGCGTCAAATATCATTAATAAATTTCAAAAAAAAAATTATGTACAGACTTTACAATTTAAATGTTTCCATTGTTGTTACAATAACAAAAATAAACTCATATATTTTTTTTTAAATTGATTCCAATTCATAAATCCCTAAGTTCGATATGACTCCCACCATTGTGTCGGGGCTAATTAGGCTTTGATTTTGAAATATTTACAAAATATCCTTGATACTCGTATTTTTTGTTTTTATTTTTTCGTCCTACGAGTACTGTTGGCAATTAAAAATATCTTTTCATGAGGAGTAGACTAAACACATCCTCCCTACATATAAAAATATACATAATACATAATTTGTTGTGTTTCAATGGAAATACATACATTGTACTTGTAACAGGAGCAAAAAACGTGTAAGCTTTGTTCTTTAAACTAAGGCCGTAAAATTTGTTTGATGATGAAGTTTTTTCCGAGGACAAATATAGTCTGCTTTATGAATATTAAAAGTCGTATAAAAGTCAATTGTGAAACGAACAAAAACAAAATTTAATAAAAAAGTTTAAAAATTCATCATCTTTAGGGTGGCAAACATACTTTAGTTCAATAAGTTAAGACCCAGCACATCAAATGTACAAAATGTACACCAGTTTAACAGAAATATTTTATTTAATAAAGCTTTAACAGGTGGATTTCTGCAAGGTATTAGCGGACTAAAATTTTCGTAGACCTAAAACGCTTGTCGGTATAAAAAATTACCTCGCCCCTAGTCCCTAGAAATGTTATAGATTTATTTTCCAGAGCTTCTCTTTTTGATCCAGCGAGTGGTGGAGAAGTAAGCCCAATATTTATCAATATTCATTTTATTTTAAGCTTTGGAACTCTGTATCTGCGTGTTTAGGTGTGTTTTTACGTTTTGAAAGACTAAACATTTTAAGAATAAATTTAACTACAGAAAAATGTTCACAACCATAAAATTCATTTTTTAAGTGACTAAAACAACTCCCTTGGTAGTGGAGTCTTAAGCAAATCAAGCATGGGGTTTTCGAAATATTTAATTTTGAATTTTTTAAGAATCCAGAAACAAAAAACTAGTTTTGGAAATTTGAATACACAATACTATCCAAACTTTTGATGGACCTTAGCATAAAAAAAATGATCGAAATCGGTTGTACCGTTCTGAAAATCAAAATGCACAAAAATCGCTCTTCGGAATTTTTTTTAAAGCATTTTTAAGCTTTAAGTACTAAATGAAATTTTTTGATTTTTTTTTTTTAGAAAAATCTATGGAACAGTTTTTGAGAACAAAAAATATTTTACAAGATTTCGAAAAAAAAATTCGTATGGCAAATACCGTTATTTTTGGTGTTAAAACAAAAGAATAAAATGTGTGGGGGAATAATATTAAAAATGCTATCTACCAAGTTTAAAGAAAATTGGCCGAGACGTTTAGGCTGTAGTCGAACAGACAGACAAAATTGCGAGACCCACTTTTTTGTCTGTACTTTTATCGTTATGTCAAGTCTGATCTCGAGTTGGATTTTTTTTACGAATGCGTGGTGGCGCAAAATTAATCACCCTATCGGAAGTTGTTATAGTTTTTGCAAATGGCGTCGTACGTCAATCACATTTAACATTTGTGAACTGAACAGCTTTAGTATGCAAACAGACGAGCAATGGAGGGTTATACTCTGCAGCGCTGCGTGGATTTCCTAATCGTTGCGAGATAACGGACCACGCAATCGGACATCATCAGACAGCGAATTTTAGTGAAAGACTAACACATGTTCTCGTGCATCAGTTAATGCCTGCTGACTGTCCATTGCGTGTGAATTAATGTCCAGCCATCCTCAATCTCAACGACGAAGAGGACAATTGTATGTCGAAAATCTTCATGAGCGACAAGGATCATTTCCACTTAACTTGTTACGTCAATAGGCAAAATCTTCGTTTCGTTTATTTATCTACTGTGTTAGGCTACGCGTACAGTAGTGCGACAAAGCGATGCGATGCGAGAAGCGTTTGCGTGCGAGAAAAATATTTACATTGATTCTTATACACGTGCGCACAGTGTAGCTATATTTGATGCGAGCGTTGCGAGTTTCTCGCATGCCTATCGCAAGCATCTCGCACACAAACTGTTCTGACCACTTTTTCAAGCGAGTTCGTGCGAGAAGGCTCATATTGTTTTGACGTTTAAAAAAAAATCAAAAGAGTAAAATTTTGTTATTTCAGTGCTTGTGTTGTTTGGTGTAACTTTTTACAATTTTGGTGGCAATAATTATAAAGGGATTAACAACATAACTGTCTTTGAGGACGCCATCTTACTGCCGGAATTGAATGAGCGGGGCTTGGTGAACATGTGGTTTCAACATATAGGATGCAACAAAAAGACGATCGCAGTTTTATAGGAGAATATTCGACAGGAATACCAACAGTTATTACCGGAAATCTTTCGGAAAGTCATAGAAAAAGCGGTAAAACGGGCACAAATGTGCATCAAAACTGGCGACAGCCACTTGACGAATATCATCTCTTCAACTTAACAGAAAAAATTATAAAGATCCAAATAAACATTTCCATCACTCGAAATCGAATTTTTTAATTAGTTAAAAAGTAATTCAAAAACAAAATTGGATGATAAATTTTGCGCCCCTTTGTATGTCGCAAGTAAACATTTAAGTGTGCTCCTATGAACTGGACCAACTGTACATAGGGACCTACAGTTATAGAACGGTTTTTTCGATATGCGATTTTCTCATTAATGACCCTTACGAATCCGACCAAAATTTTTATACAGAAGCACCTCCTTTTTCTACAGTACAGAGAGCTTTAGATACTAAAAAAACTGAATTATATGCGCCTTCCTTGATATTGAGGGGGTTTTCGACAACACCTCTCACGAAGCAGTTCATTCGGCTTTAGAAAGGAAGAGCATTCCCATCACTATAGTCAGATGAATAAGTAAAATGCTTAGTACAAGAACGGCGGAAGCATACGCAGGACTAAACGTCCAGAAAGTCATCACAACAAGAGGCTGTCCACAGGGAGGGGTATTATCACCCTTGCTGTGGAGTCTTGTAGTTCATGAATTATTTGAAAGTCTAACTTCCCAAGGGATTCGATGTATTGGCTTTGCTGATGACATCGTTATAACGGTACTGTGGAAGTACGAAGAAACTCTTTGGGGTATAGTCCAAAGAGGGCTGTCTATAACTAGGAAATGGTGTATATATGTAGGACTTAACATCAACCCTACTAAAACGACGATAGTACCATTTACCAGTAAATGACTTCTACCTCGCATGAAACCATTCGGTTGGCGGGAGTAGTCATCGACACCCAGAGGGAGGCCAAATATTTAAGAGTTACATTATATAGCAAGCTCCTCTGGAACAAGCATGTCGAAATACCTGTCGGGAAAGCCACAAAGGCCCTTATGATATGCAAGAGACTTGCAGGAAATCATGGGGCTGCAAACCATGATGGTAGGACCCATCATTACCTATGTGGCGATAGCATGGCATAAAAGAACCGAACTAAACACAACTAGGAAATCACTAGACAAATTGCAAAGGCTTGCATGTATATGCATAACAGGAGCAATGAGAACCTGCCCTACAGCAGCGATGGAAACCATCCTTCCTTTGACACCACTACACGTGGCCATTGAAAATGTTGCTAAGGGAGCCATAATGAGGTTTGCCAAGGAGCGTACTGGGATGGGTAAAATTATTGGAAACAGGGAAAAAGACTCGATACTCCAGTCCGCAGTAACAAACCTTCTTGACATTCCAAGAGAAGGTACGATCAAAATATATAAACAGAGTTAAGTTGCAAAAAAGACTGGCTAGGCGAAACAGCAAACTACAGTCTTAAAGAAAATGCCATCAAATGGTACACTGATGGATCGAGAACAGCTGAAAACATTGCCATCATATCAGACAGCCAGGCTGTACTAAAAGCACTAAGCTCCTACGCCATTAGTTCCAAACTTGTTTGGGAGTGCGTGATAAAGCTTAATAAACTGGGCAAGAATAACAATGTCACATTTCATTGGGTACCAGGCCACGTTGGTGTCCAGGGCAACGAAGAGGCAGACTCCTTAGCAAAAATAGGTGCATCGACACCCCTTATAGAGCCAGAGTCTTACTGCGGAATTGGAGAGAACGTGATTAAAAATAAAATCAAAACAGAAGAGGAGGCAAAAAGATCAAAAATCTGGAGGGAACTCCCTAAGCTGAGACAGGCGAAACTTCTCCTCGGGGACTACAACCGAGAGCGTTTTCTAACCTGCATTAGCTTAAATAGGAACAACTTCAGGAAAATCACAGGGCTTCTCACAGGCCACTGTAAGTTGAGAAGACACCTCAACATCCTTGGCCTAGTGAACAACGCGTCTTGCAGATTCTGCAACATTCACGAGGAGACACCTGACCGCATACTGGGAAAATGTGATGCACTCCTGCATCAAAGACATAGGTATCTGTGCAAGCACCACATAAAAGAGAGTGAATTATCCTCCCTTAATACATTGCAAATACTGCGATTCCTCAAATTAACAAACTTGGAGGAAGAACTGTAATAATGAGTTAACCTCATCCAGTTCTTGATGGGGGACACAATAGATCTTTACGTCGCAGTACTTTTATACCCCCATTTATTCATTCTTCATTCATTCACCTTCTTTTCCATTTTTCGAAAAAAAAATTTAATGCATTGAAAACTTGTTAGTTTTTGAAATTATTTCCTAAAATGTATTTAGCACCTAACATTGCCATGAAAATTCTTTTTAGAAAAATTTAAAAGTTAAATTTCTTATATAAAGAATTAATTTAATAATAAAACTATTTTTTTAACTTTGGTTGTAAAAATTCATACTTTTCGAACAAAGTAATTTATATCTGAAAAATACTCAATAAAACGCCGCAATAAATTCCTAGTTTCGTATAACAGAGAGCAGTTAAGCAAAGTCGACTGTATGTACAATGTGTATACTCTTTTAATAGAATTTGAGTCAAAATTAATTTATTATTCTACACCTCGTATCAACACAAAACAAAATCAATGTGATTAATTTCTTGTTTGTTTGATGTTTTTCATTCACCAAATAAATTAGTTATCGCCGTCATTGACTGAAAATATATTTGATTAAAAGACAAAAATAAAACAAAAATCAAACGAATCTCAATCACACACACAATTATTTTCTTTTTCTGGGGTATAATATAATTTGTATTAAGTTCAAATGCTTCAATATTTAATCGATTGGAATAATTGGTTTTTTCTAAAAAAAATGTATTGCATTGGAATGAGTGTTTTTTATATTTAGAAAATGATTGATAAATTGTGTGTAAAAAGGTTTTTTAGGAAAAAAAAAAACGCTTGTTGTGGTCTCGAAGTTTTGAAGTGCTTCCTTCAAAGAGAAATAAAGTATTGAACGTTATATTCGTTAACATGAATAAATTCCATAAAACAAATTTCTCTTAACAATACAATGTTATAGGTAAGTCGGTGTAAGTCCTATATATAATATAGGGAGAACTTCTGGAATTCAGATCAATAAATACCTATTCCTACAAGGAAATTGGATTTCCTTACATAGTATAAGGATATGTGCAATATTTTAGAAAAATAAATTACATTATCAATTTGTAAGAAGCTTATTAGGGGCTAAAAGTAACACTTTTTACTCAAACTAATCCTCATCCTGAGGTTTTGAAAATAATCCCGTCAAACGTTTTAGGTGATGGGGTATTTTCTTAAGTCATCTGGCAACAGCCATGCTACGATGGTACCCGAATTCAGTAATCGTGATTTATATTGGAGTTTTAAACTCTTTCAAGAATTTTTAAAATTTTGTAAGTTTCCAACTATACTCTGTCCAACAAAAATTATCAGTACAGGCCTTATGGGAGAGCTTTTTCGAAAGCAGTGGCGCCTGATGCACCCTCACTACAATCCGTTAGGCAAAATGCCACTAAAAAAAGAGCAAGCCACTGACTTTTCTTAAGGAATTGTTGTTGTAATTCTTTGCAAAAAGTTGTACACCCCAACACGACCGTCGTATCCCACTGCTTATGAGATACTGTCAAGAGTGTCAAGTGTCACTCAATGACTCAATACGATCGTGTGCTCTTTATCTACATCAAAACAGAGTTACCATTATCATTCTGAATTGCAAGCAAGGAGCTTTTTCAGTGGTTTTATTAAAGAGCTTTTGGGAATTGAAGCTTTTGAGAACACATTTTAAGAAGATGAGTATGTTGAGTGTTGTCGTATTGCTTTTCAACTTTTCAACTTACAAAAAAAAGCGCCCATTATCTTACCGCTTGGCGTTGTGGGAAAAGGTAAATTGAATATTGTTTTCAGTCGTTTTGGATCGGCAGACGGTAGCCCTACGCGTTTTTACTCTAATTTGCGGCGATTTAAAATGTAAACTACGGAATCCCTGTGAGAGCTTTAAAAGGCGACACACTTATGCATGGCAATGCAACCAGAATGAGAGACAAACGTCCTACGAGTATCTTCCCTGTACTGACAATTTTTGTTGGACAGAGTATAGAAAGCTAAAGAAGGGTAGTCCAACCATAATGCACGATGTTAATTGTGAGTCGCACATTAACGTCAAATTTTTTGCCCAACTTAATTTGACATTTCTTTGTTTCAGTGTTTGACAAATTCAACCATGGAGAGGTACACAATTGAGCAGTGCGTTAAGATTGTTGAAGGCTTTTATGAAAATGGGCGTTCAAATTTTTTGGTCAGCATAATCGACCAAATGTGTCCACAATCGGTAGAATTCAATTTCAATTCAATTTCAAATTTCTTTATTCTTATTTACAAAAACTACATGTTAATCCTTAATAGCTTAAATATAAAAATAAGAATAGTTAGTGCCATAATTTATTTAAGAAACAAAATAGCGTTAATGGCACATCTAATTAATACATTTTTTGTGTGGGGTGTACAAATAAAGGTGTGTATTTATACAATTAAACAAGAAGTTCAACATTATTATTTATTATCGTAATTCAATACAAAAAAAAAAGAGAATTTAATAAAAATTTCAGAAACAAAATTAGTTTATTATAAAGGAAATTGAATTAACATTTCGATAGCACGATGATCCACATCAAGAAGCCACACTTTTAATTCTTTCAAAAAGACATTCAGATTTCTTATCTTACGAATATTAACCGGTAGTGTATTAAACAGTTTACAAGAAATAATTGGGTAAGAGTTTCTGTAACTAGTGGTACGAAAAGAAGGAATATTGACCAAATAAGCAGAGTTGCTACGAAGATTTCTTAAGTCCGACATTGGACTTTGTAAATAACCTGATCTTTTAAAAAACTCTTTCAGAACTTTAAAATAAAAAGAATGACGAACAGGTAGGACTTGCCGGTATCTAAATAATTGCATTGAGTTAGTTAGTCGATGAGTTTTACATACATTTCGAATCGCTGATTTTTGTAAGACAGTAAGCTGTTTAAGATGATCCACATATGCTCCACCCCAACAACAAATACCATATTCTAATTTTGAATGGAAAATTCCATAGTAGATCATCTTCAACATTTTCAAGGAGCAATGATTCCTCAAATGATAAAAATTGCGATTAGATGAAAACAGATAGTTCTTTAAAAGCGATATGTGTTTGGTCCAGCTTAAATTTTGGTCAAAAGTAATACCAAGATATTTAAAGTCTTCTACACTTTCGATTGTAAAGCAGTTTTTATTATTTTTTATTTTTATTACTACAAACTTGATAATTAGTACATTCATGTGAATAGAAAACTATGGGAATGTCAGGCGATATTTTACGAGTAAGACTAAAGAACATAAGTTTAGTTTTATTGCTAACTATAAGCTCATGTTTCGCAAACCAACATCTAAACAGATGAACATCATGATTTATTTCACATATTTGATTTAAAGGACTAGATGAACAATAGGCAATTCCAAGGTCATCTGCAAAGGCTTTGATTCTCCCAATTATTGGAAGTGAGAAAAGAGAATTTATGTAAATTAGAAATAAAACTGGCCCAAGTACAGAACCTTGTGGGACTCCTAAGTGACTAATTTTAGGGTAACTGAAGCTGTTTTGAACTTTCACGAACTGCATTCTATTTTTAATATAAGACTCAAACCATTTTAAAGTGCTACCACGAAAACCAGCTTTATCAAGCTTGTCCAGCAAGATTTTATGGTTTACCACATCAAATTCTTTAGTTATGTCCACGAAAAGTCCAGTACAGTGATATTTACGATCTAAAAAAGTTTGCAGAATACAAAAAAAAACTAAAAGACCATCTTCCGTAGATCGTCCAGTTCTAAAACCAAATTGCATTGGGCTAAAAAAATTTATTCTATTCAGATACGCCAGCATTCTAGTTTTAATAAGTATTTCGAATACCTTTGAAATTGAAGACAGCAAGAATATTGGTCTATAGTTAGATTTGTCTTCTTTGCTTCCTTTCTTGAAAAGGGGAATAACTATACCAACCTTAAGTCCATCTGGAAATATCCCTGTACTAATACTTAAATTAAAAATATGTGATAGTATGTCAACTAGGTTCAATCCAATTCGTTTTAAAAGTACATTTGAAATATTATCTCTGCCATGCGAAAATGAGTTTTTTAAAGAATTAATAGTTTTTAAAACATCAAATCCAGTTATTGGATCAAAAAAGAAACTATTGCTTCGCGACATTTGATTTTCAGAAAAGCTACTCCAGACGTTAGAACTTTGAGAGACAGGATTCTGTCCAATCGACTCAAAAAAGTTACTAAATTCGTTCGCGACATCTATGGGATTTGAAATCTTTTCATTTCCTTTTCTAAGCACAATAGAATTTATATTAGTCGAACTGTTACGGTTACATTCCCTTTCGCTGTGTTTATTTTTGAACGATAGTAATTAAGCTTTGCGGCTTTAATTTCTTTATTTATATTTTTGCACAATCGCTTGTACCGAATTCTTAAATTTGAGTTGGATTGATATTTATTTTTTCCATAATTTATTTTTAATTTTAATTTTTTTAGTGAGAGATTGTTTTATCCAAGGCTTCAGACTTTTTTCTGATTTCTTTTGAGCAATTGTAACGCTAGATAAATTTATGTGGTTAGTTAAATTTTTTTGAATTGTGCGCAAATTTCAGCAAACTGCATCTGTAGGAAGTGTGAAAACACCTGTGCATGGGCAATGGACATGCTCGTCCAGTTCGTTCTGCAGAAAACATTGCTGTTGTTCTCGATAATGTGGCAGAAGAGCCATTAACCTTGACTCGTCGCGTCGTCGTCGTGCCCAACAATTGAACACCTCACGACGATTTGAATTTATTAAATTTAAATTTAAATTTTATTGTACACTTATTACAAGTAAGTAAAACTTAATACTAGTACATCATATTTAAAATAAATACAAATTTAGTAAAAATACACGAGTATAAGAAAAAACTAAATTATAAAAAATTATTCAAACTATAAAAATACATTTTAGTTATATACTAGTACAACTAACAATACAAATTTTGGGTGGGTGAGAAAGTTATTGGGGTGGAGAGGAGAGAATTTCGGAGGACTGGGGCCAAATTACCGCATCAGTGAACGAGTGAGTAAGTCCCATCAGTGGTCGAATGAAAACGTCAAATTTGAGTAATCGGCTGCTAGTTGACGTAAGCGGTAATGCCAAAGTCACATAATTCAGTCACGTATTACTCGATAGCTGATGCGGTAATTTGGCCCCTGGTTTAGATACGAGTATATTAAAATCAAAAATATTTGAGGAGTTGTTGGAATTACGCAGCATACGAGACATAGGATTATAGTAGCTATAATTAGGACGGTGAAAAAGAATGCGGAATAGGTGTACTGACCTAACATTTCGCCGGTTGGTATTAACGGAAATCAAAATTAATTATTAACCCCGACAGTCTATATTACCAGTTAATATGTCGTGAATAAAAACCACATCTGCGTTTTTCAAGCGACTGAAGGTCAATTAGCAGTAAGCGATTCGGATATGGAGGAAGTCGATAATTACTCGTATCATCCCACGGAAGATTGCGCAGGGCAAAATGAATAAACCTACGCTGAACGGCTTCCACCCTTTTAATTTGGCTTATTTGATAAGATGACTAAACCTGAGACGCTTATTCTAGGATGGGACAGACAAATGAAATGAAAAGTGGTTTGGAAATGTATGGGTCAGAGAACTCTTTTGACCAGCGTTTGATAAAGCCAAGCGTCGAATTAGCTTTATTAATAATGTTGTCAATGTGGCATCGAAAGTTAAGCTCTTTATCACAGATAACTCCTAAATCAAGACAGGAAGTGACTACGGGTACAAGATCACCATTTATGTATATGATATTTTCTGCGAGGAGAAGGGTGCCGTTTACGTGAAAACGTCAAGCTGTGGCATTTGCTGGCATTGAGGTCAAGGAGGTTTTTATGGCACCGTAGGGAAAATTTGTCAAGATTTTGTTGTAAGGAACAAATATCAGCGGCAGTAGAAATGCGTTTAAATATTTTCATGTCATCGGCATTTATTGATAAACCACAATCGAGAACTTGAGCAATATCTATTATAGCTAAGATGAATAGCAGTGGGCCAAGATGGCTGCCTTGTGGTACTCCTGAAGGTGCATTAATGGTAAGGGAAAGAGATGATCTAAGACGGACAACATAATTTCTATCAGTAAAATATGAATTCAACCACAAGATAACAAGTGTAGGGAAGCCCATGGAATTTAATTTAAACATGATGATATTATGTGATATTTTGTCGAAGTTAGTAGCAATCACATCGACTTCATCTCCATCGACCATAGTGCATAGAACATCGGAAAGAAATTCTACTAGGTTCGTTGTTGTTGATCTACCCGATATAAAACCAGGTTGTACTGTGGAAAGAATTAATTTTCAGTGGAAAGAGAGAGTTTCGTATATAATACTTTCAAATATTTTTGGAATACATGATAGTTTAGCTAGGGCGATAGTTTGACATATTATTTTTTGGTCCCTTTTTGTGGACAGGAACTATACAAGAAACTTTCCATGATTGAGAAAAGTTGCTCTGCAGGATGGATAGTGTAAATAGGGCAGTCAATGGCTGAATAAAGGCATTGATGCATTTTTTTAGGATGATTGCGCCGGTACACTATCGGGTCCTGTGGAGAAGTCATCTTTAAGCTTTTCAATTTTATCTCTTACCATAGCTGGTAGAATATTCGGTGCTGTAAATGTGGTTTGAGAAGAATTCTTTTAATAGCGGAAATATTAGGTATCTGGTTCAATGTCGCAATCAGTAAAGTATTGTTTGAAAAAGTTTGCAAAGAAATTGGTTATCTCGGTTGGATTAGACAAAGAATTCCCATTATATGTTAGGGAGGATGGGTAGCCATCGGATTTTCTTTTAATATTAATAAATCCAAAGAAACATTTAGGATTCGATGAAAATTTCATCGTAAAAAGTCGTTACTGCGTCATCAATTGAAATATGAGTAAAGTTAAACCTGATTTTGCTGAGCATGTTTAATTCTTGGAAGTTAGTTTTACGAAAGTTAAAAAAATATTCAGGTACAGTGGCAGCATAACATTTTTCATAAGAAAAAGAAATAAGGAGAGGAGGGTGAAAATGATCAAGATTAAAAAGTGGTCACTTTCGATAACAATAGTGTTATCTGGGTGGGATGTGAAAATGAAGTCAAGTTGTCTGTTAAGATTATTTTTGGACACCACTCACTTGAAAAAGATTTGAGTCTGCAATACAATCTAACACTAACATTTCATTTTATGACTTATCATTGGTTGAATAGTAATAATTGCCCTCGTCGGCGGGAGACCATTCGATGCAGATGATATGCCAATGCAGATGATATCGTCATTAATGCTACGAGTAGCAGCATCAAAAAGAAAATCAATTGCGTCGACTACTAGTTTATACGAACTTAAGGGTTGAGATGGACGAATATAACAACACATGATAAATACATTCCGAGATGACAATTTTACTTTTACACGCTTACAAACTTCAATTTACTCAAGAGCTGAAGCCTATTGACCATTTCAAGTTCAAGGTTTCAACAGGATGGTGCCACTTGCCAAACAACCAACGAAACAATGGCTCTTTTACGCGAAAAATTCAATGGCCGTGTTATCTCACGTGGTGGCGATGTTAATTGGCCGCCACGATCATGTGATTTGACACCGTTGGACTTCTTTCTTTGGAGATATTTGAGAGAAAAAGTGTACATCAATAAGCCAAGAGCAATTCAAAGGCCAAAGGATGAGATAACTCGGCACATTAACGACATTGAAGTTCAATTATGTCACAGTCATTGAAAATACGGACCATCGGATAGAGGTATGCCACCGAAGCCGTGGCGAGCATTTGGGCGATATTTTGTTTCACACATAATTCTCATAGATCCTTCTATCATAATAAAAATATTAAGATAATTCTCTGAATACTTTTTGTTTTATGTATCTACCATTAACATCGTGCGTTTTTGATGAATCAACCTTTACTTCTTTTTATACATATTTAAGTTTCCAACTAGAAACCTAGTATTATACATAAACTAATTTAAATAAAATAACAAAATGACACTCGAATTCTAGTTTTGAAACATCTTCAGTATATTTCTAAAAATATTAATCCAGTCAAATATACTTTAGATATTCTTTTCCTAACTTTCTTTAATTAATCGAGGCCTTTAAGAGAAGTTTAGGGATTAAAATTTTGAAAAAAGCAAGGGAACTTGTTTTTGCCCTAAAACTATTTAATTTGTTTGATAGTGCGAATTATAACGGGAGGGAATTGATTGAGGCTGACGTTTATCTTATGTTACTTATGTTTGCTCAAGGCTGTCAACAAGCAAAATTCTTATACGATATATCTTTGTCACATCCATTTTTATTTAATTTTTTCTAAAAAAGGTTGGCTTAGTTTTGAAGGGTATTTAAGTAGAATTTTATCTCTTATATGTAAATAACCCTTTTAACATTTTTAGGAGTAATTTATTTGATCTTCGGTAAGGAACAATTCTAACCTTTTAATAGCCATAGGCTGATGGGAAAATCCTGGCATATTTGTTCATTCGATTAGTTTTAGGGTGAAAAGATAAATTGAATTACCTTCGCCCTATGGCTAAGATAAAAAAAGGAGTAAGAAAAAAAAACATTAGCAATTATGTTTATTATATTTTCCAAAGGCCTTAACTTTTAAAATCCCTAATAATTTAGTTTGAAACTTTTTATAATGCGATTTGTTTTTTACTTGCGACTTATAGGTTCTAATTATAAGGCAAGTTATGCATTCTTAAAAAAAATGAGCTCGAGAATTTGATGAAAGTTGACATGAAAAAGTGATGAAAAAAGTGGGTCTCGCAATTTTGTATGCCTGCCTGTCTTTACGACTACAGCCAACAGCTCGGCCGATAAAAACTTAAAAAATCGATTTGTTTTTGGAAAATTCGATATCTCAAAACCATGTCAGTATTTTTTTGGAAATTTAATTTTTCTTCATACAATAATGCAAACTTTAAGTTAGCGTACCAATTTTTTTTCTTAAAATTGTTTTAAAAATTTTGCTATGATAACATCAATCCAGCAAATGACCTCACCGATATTCCACATTTATGCAATGTAGGGGAGGCAGTTCTAAGCCAAAAAAGTCTGCTGGACCAGATGGTGTCTTCTACTCTATCCTGAAAAGGCTGCCACATGCAGTAATGATTTTACTCAAAATCATTTTAAACAACTACATCAACAACTATTACTTCCCCGAGAAGTGGAAAATAGCGAAGATTGTGTCAATTCCGAAGACAGGTGCTTCCAACTTGGTTTCCAACTACAGGCCAATATCACTTCTCAACAACATCAGCAAATTACTCGAAAAAGTAATCCTACGAAGACTGAAGTAATTCTGCTGTGAAAACTTCATCATCCCTGACATGCAATTCGGCTTTCGAGAAAAACACTCAACCTTGCATCCACTGGTAAAATTCCCTCACAATATCACCACAGCCCTCAACAGTAATCGTGTCACCATCGGATGCTTTCTGAATGTGGAGAAAGCATTCGATAGCGTGTGAATAGACGGCCTAATCCTCAAACTTCATCTTATGCAAGTACCTCCGCCATTAATAAAATTTCTCTTTTCTTTCCTATATTTCAGGAAATTTTTCGTTCAAGTAGATAACTGCAAGTCAAACATGAAGACCATCAGAGCTGTAGTCGCCCAAGGCTCAAAACTAGGCCCCTTCCTCTACAACTTGATGACTTCAGACCAACCTTCACCAATTGGATGCGAGAACCATCTGAATGCTGATGACTCGCTCACCTACGCCACATCAATGTCCGAAAAGAAGAAACTCACAAAAATGGGACATCCAAATCAAAACTTCCAAATCGGAACCTGTCGCAAGGCCAAATGTCAAGTACCTGGGAGTACACTTCAACGAGTTGCTAAGGTTTAACCTGCACTCAAGAAATGTCCTGAAAAAAGCCAGCTGGGCCTTCAACCGTTTGCACTCTTTGCTGAAAAGAAGATCAGGTCTTAGCCAACCGACAAAGATATTATTCTACAAGCGGCTCCTGCGACCAGTGATCAATAAAACAAAATTGAATTGAATTGAATTGATGTTATGATAACAGGCATTATTTTTAATGGGATGAAAACTTTTATCCCTAACAGGACAAAAGCAGTTAGTTCCGAAGTGAATTCTTGGTACGTTTATGGCTGTAAGGAGATTATCAGATTGAAGGAGTTAAGCTTCCGATTACATAAAACAAATCCCACTGTGGAAAACGGAAAAAAGTACAGGCAAGCGAGGAATGCCTGCACTGCTCAAATTCGAAGAACAAAGTTCTTACATGACCAAAGTCTATGTCAAAAAATACTACAATATCCCAGAGGTAGTTAAAACTTTCGGTCTTTTGTAAAAAATATTAAAAACTCTCGGTTCCCAACATTCGTTCCCAATAACACTCCTTTTGTCAGATCGCCAGAAAAAGCTAACATGCTTGCAACGCGTGTTTCCTGCTAATTCGACTGTGCCACAAAGCTTAATGACTCCTCCTGGTACTTGCGAGCATTAATGGTTCTATGTGACAAATCATCTTTGGGAGTCGTACAATCGTTAGAGACCTCAGAAATCTTGAAATACATAAATCCGCTGGTTTAGATTGTATACCCTCATTAGTTCTGAAGAGGTGTTCTTCTACGCTGGTAAAACTATTGCGTAAGCTTTTATATCTGTCATACTTTTTGAGTGTATTTCCGAGTAGATGGAACAAGCATTTGTTCAGACCTCGCGGATCATCATCGAACAGTGCGTTGAATATCGATCACCACTTCACCTGCTGTTCATCGATTTCGAAAAGGCGTTTGACAGTGTCAATAGAGAATTTATTTGGCTTGCCTTGCGCAGGAGGGGCATCCCGGATAAATTGATCACTATTATCAAGGGTACATATGAAGGATCCAAATGTCACGTTCTGCATAAAGGAAAATTGTCAGAGGAGTTTAAAATCCAAAGTGGTGTTAGACAAGTTTGTATACTGTCACCAATACTGTTCCTGTTGGTAATAAGTGATGTGCTGCATGCAGCTTTGTCGACTTTAAATGGAGGAATTCAGTGGAATCTGCTATCACACTTGAAACATCTGGACTACGCGGATGACGTGTGTTTACTCTCTCCTAGGATCATCGATCTCCATCAAATGAAAAAAAAAGTGGAGAGAGAAGCCGAAACCGTCGGGCTTAAGATCAATACGGCAAAAACTAAAAGGATTAGTCTTGGAACTTCCTCATCTACTCAAATAGATATTTCTGGACAACCAGTAGAGACGGTAGAGAGTTTTCAATACCTTGGGAGTATTGTCTCTACTGATTGCGGGACCGAACTAGATATAACCAGCCGAATCGGGAAAGCAAAAGCTGCGTTCGGAATACTGTCCAAAATATTGAGAAACAACTCTTTAAGCCTTAAAACTAAGCTACGACTGTTCCGCTCCAATGTAGAATCCGTGCTCCTTTATGGATGCAACACTTGGAAAGTATCATAAACTGTCACAAGAAATCTGCAAACGTTCGTGAATAGATGTCTGCAAAGCATCCTGCAGATTTTCTGATTTTTCCAATGATGAACTTCATGCGAGGACAGGACAGGAACCCATCGACTCTTTAATACGAAAACGTAAGTGGCAGTGGATTGGACATACGCTTCGAAAAGGCCACGAAAAGGCATTGCGAGTCAATGGAACCCTCTCAAGCAGCGAGGCAGAGGAGTGGGCCAACCCAGAAGTACTTGGCGAAGAACGGTCGAAGAGGAATCAGCACAACTGGGGAAGAGTTGGAGAGAGCTGAGGTACATCTCCAGAAACCGCACACGATGGCGCGTAGGAGTAGTGAAGGCCCTATGCCCCGCAAGGGGAATGTAGGTGTCTTATATTCTTATTACCATAACTGTTCCGATTATTGATTTATGAAATTCATAAGCTTTATTTTTAAGATGATTATTGGTGTTAGAATTTCAGTCATAACTATACCGATTCCAATTTTCGTTCATATTCAAGCAATGAAAGTTTTATTAGAGAGCTTCAATAATTGGTAAAATTCGTATGACTCACTATTTCCTACTGTTTATCCATTGTAAAAAAATATAAATGTGTTTAACTTACTGCCTTAGTTTAAGTGGAAGACTTAAATGGACTCACCTGGAATTAAAAAAAAAAATAGCACAGATTAGCACATTAGAAATAAATTAGAAATTAGGAACAAAAAATTAAAACAAATATTATGTTTATGCATATATACAATCAGAGGGCGTGTCGTGTTGGTTTTAATACCTTCTAAACCACAAAAGTCTGTTTTTCAGGAAACACAAAAATCGCATTTAAGCGTTAATTATGACATAGCAATTAATTATATAGTACACGAAATCTCATAATTAAATGCAGTCAAAAGTGACAATAATCGCTCGTATTACGTTGTATATTGACCATGAGCTCTTCTAACGAGGCCGGCTTGTTGGCATAGACCAATGATTATAGATAGTCCCCATACACAAAATTTTAAAGTTGTTAAATCACACGATCTAGACGGCCCATTGGCAGGACCATATCCCGATATAACATGTTCATCGAATTGAGATTTCAAAGAACCAATTATTACAACCACTGTGTCGCTTGCATCGTCTTGTTGAAACCACTTATCATTAATGTCTAGTGTCTAGTCCATGTATCATGCAATTTACCAAAGAAATATCGTTCACACATGTCTTTGTACCGAACTCCATTGATTGTTACGTGAAGTTCATTTTCAAAAGCAAAAAAAAGAATAATAAAATGCACGACTGCGTTGCACGAGCTTGCTCTTATGTAAAAGACTAAGAATTTCAAACATAATCTTATTTGAGAAAAACTGTTCATAAGCATAAAATATTAAAATTCATTTTTTAAATGACTAAAACAACTCCTTTAGTAGTTGGAGCTTAAAACAGGATGCCATGTGATTTAAGCAAATATTAGCTTATGCAAGAACAAAAATGATAAGTCTGTACTGGTTTCTTAAAAAAATAAGCTTTTATACAAGCTTGTATAAAAAAATTTTAAAACGTTTATAAGAAAAAATGTTTGCACGCCAATTTAAAGTTTTTATTATTTTTCAAAAAAATTTAATTCACGAAAAAAAACATTGAGCCGTTTCTGAGATATCGAATTTTCCAAAAAAAAAAAAAATAGATTTTTTTTTTCGAAAACTCAAAAATTATTTTTCTTAAAGTTTTGAAATATGTACAATGTTTTTTAAACTTTTTAGAAGCTTCTATATAAAAAAATTTCATTAATATCCGTTTTGTCGATAATGAGAAATTCTAAATTTGAAAAAAATGGTTCTATGATAGGTACAGTCAGTAATATATTGATTTCAAAATTTAAGCAAAATTCTCGGAACCATTTTCGAGAAAAATATGATTTTCTAAAACCATTTTTTAACATTTGTATGGAGGGTACCGTTATTTTTAGGGAAAATAATTTTTTTTCTCATATCTTATAATTTTTATTAAAAAACTTTTATTTATCAAGTTTTAAAAAAATCGAGCATGGGGTTTTCAAAATATTGAGTTTCCAAGAAAAAATTTTGAAAATTTTTTTAAAAATCCAAAAAATATTTTTTTTTGAAGATTTGAATACACAATAATATTAAAACAGCTGGAGAGCCTTAAAATAAAAAAAAATGATCAAAATCGATGGTACCGCTTTTGAGAAAATCAAAAACAAAAAAAATGGTTCCAAGGGGGGTACCAAAAATAACCTTTTTTTGGAAATTTTTTTTTTAACCATTCCCTAGCTTTTATTAAATGAAATTTTGTGAATTTTTTTTTAAATCTGTGGGACAGCTTTTGAGAAAAAAAAATATTTATAAAATTTCGAAAAAAATCGTATGCCAGGTACCGTTATTTTTGGTCTTAAAAAAAAAAAGAAAAAAATCTGTGGGGGGAATTAAATAAGACCCATATCTACCAAATTTGAAGAAAATCGGCCGAGCCGTTTAGGCTGTAGTCGAACCGACAGACAGACAGACAGAATTGCGAGACCCACTTTTTTGGTCTTCGCTACCATCGTAATGTCAACTTTGATTAAAATCTCGAGTTCGATTTTTTTTCCGGATGCATAACTTGCCTTATAGTACCTATAACTCGCAAGTAAAAAGTTTCTATGAAACCACGCACCGGCCGGCATGAAAACCACACCATACAGTAATTAATTGTGCATGAAGTGGTGTTGCTTGAAGCACATGAGGGGTTTCACCTGACCAATAACGCATATTCTTTTTATTGGCCAAACGGTTAAGCAAAAAATAGCGTTAACACTTTTGCCGTAACCGAATCTGATGAAAAGGTTGTTTTTTACTGAATGTATAAACATTGACAGTTTGGTCATTGGTTTAAGGGTACATTCACAGTGAAAGTTCTCGGAATCGGTAGAAAATTGTAGGATCCCTCAATTCCTGCAAACATGCACACAAAAATAGTTGAAAGTTTAAAGTCTTGAGCTGCGAGCAGACTGCATATGTAAGCCGCAAACGTTTGCTGCTCTGACGTCAGTTTTACGTCATCATTTGAGAACAGATCAATTTTTGAACTGCTGTGGTGGAATAGCGTCCCAGACTCTGGGATGCTGGTGCCCCAGACTAAACGAAGCAAAATCCAAGTGGGGCTGATTGCGAGTGATATTTAAGTCTAATTTGTCAAAAATGCACACGGTCGGATCCAGTCCAGTACACCACCTTCATCTCATCTTCGGCCACACCTAGCTTAGCCATTTTAAATTCAGCCGTTTCCGCCTTGAGCGCGGCCGATAAAAATACAACCTTCTTGTAATTATTTGACACGGAATTACTTGTTTACTAAATTAAATAAATAATTTCGAGTGATGGAAATCTTTATTTGGACCTTTAAAATTTTTTCTGTTAAGGGGAAAAGAAGATATCCGTCAAGTGACAAATGTGTTTAGACAAATGTGTTTAGACACTCTGTTCCTTTCGCCAGTAACAGTGACCGTATTGCCGATGGCATCTTCAGAAAAAATACGGCCCAATCACTCCTCCCGCGTTAACGCAACACCAAACAGTGGATGTAATGGCTCTTTGTCCATCACACGCGGATTTTCGCAGCCCCAGAAATGAAGATTTTCTGCTTATTGACGTAACCGGTTAAGTGGAAATGAGCCTCGTCGCTCATGAAGATTTTCGACACACAATCGTCCTCTTCGGACAGCTGGATGGCTGGATATTAATTCCCACGCGATGGACAGTCAGCAGGCATTAACTGATGAACTGTTCGCATTCTGACGGGAAAATGTGTTATAATTTCACTGAAATTCGCTGTAGGGTCCATTTTCATTCTCACCGATATCGGCAGCCACAGCTGTGATATTCTAGGCCAGTGCGGTGGCGACCCACCCTGCATGGTATCCTGTGGTTCCTGTCTGTTCTGTAAGCGCCGAAATGTTTGCCTGTTGGCGCGACACGATTAGGAAATCGACGTTGAAATTTACGCTGCGCTAACACCACTCACCGATTTATTGATACATAGAAAATGACACAATCATTCCACGCTCTTGGGGAGTATAACCCTCCATTGCTCGTCAGTTTGTATACTGCAGCTGTTTGGTTCACAAATGTCAAATATGATTGACGTACGACGCCATTTGCAAAAATTATAACACACAGTGTAATTATGGTTGCGCCACCTGATACAAGCAACTTGATCGCAAATGCATTTACGACTTTTGGGACAGTTAATATAAATTTGCGACCACTGATATTGAAACTGAGGTTGAAAAATATTTGCTTTTTTACGTGACGTCTGCTTTTTTGTGCCGTCTGCTCTTAGCTGTAGGAGATTTAAGGTTTAGACTCTCTAGGAGCCGTAAGGACCTATGATTTACTTATTTATATATTTTAAAAGTCTATCATCGCACGTTTTCGTAAAACAAAATCTTTCTCAACTCTTAACGACTCAAATACAACCTCAAATTGTGAACCTTAGTTAGTGTATTTATACGTGGCGCACATACATATGAGTGAAAAAAATCTCAGCATCATGAGATTTATTCTTGTTTTTTTTTTGTGCAAAATACTTTTCCAAACATTTATTTTTTGCTACGAGTATTCTAGATAAGTTAGGTAATTACATAGGCAACGAGACATAAAGAGCCCACCAATTTTGGAGCACGTCTTGCACAATGTATCCACTTCCGTTTCCGTTGCTTTAGCAATCATCAAATGCTTCGTAATTTCATTCACGTTTTCCTTTTAAAAAGAAAGAACAAAATTAAACTTAGCTTTTAGCACCATCTCCTTTTGTTTACTCCCGAGGGAAAATTATTCGATTGCAATTTATCGATAAATTCTTGAAGCGTTCATTTGAAACGACGATGTACGAGTAATTTGTAGGTCGTTCTTTTGTGAACTTTTGTCGTCTGATCACGTAAAAGATTTTAACTACACTGCTGGACAAAATTAGAGGAACGACTTTGCTGCTAAATATAAACTAAGGGAATGGTTTGTTTTTGTGTTTTATGCATCAAAATGTTCTCATGCATGTTTACTTAGCGAAAGCTGTCAGATTTAAATCAATTTGACGTATCAACGTAATTGAAAGTTGCAGCCATTGTAGTATTGATCGTTGAATGTATATACACAAGTTTTCCGATTGTCTTGGTATCGGTATTGGTATCGATAAAAGTGATTAATTTAGGCAAGAATGCCAGATTTAAGTGATGGACACTCGTACCAAGAAGAGGCGTTAATGCTTAGTGTGCCGAAATCCGTTATTTTTCGGAACGTAAAACGCTAGAGAATAGGTGAAAAAGGCAGAAAAAGGGCAACGAAGCACGCAAAGAGATGACCGATTTCTCGTAACGCATTTCTCCTTAGAAACAGGTCCGCGACATCAGTTGAGGATAGGAACATACTTTTGGAAGTGCGTAATGTTTGAGTTTCCTCCAAAACTGTGACACCTTACAGACCTGCAAAGACTCCCCTACTCTCCAGTCGCCATAGAGTAACACGTGCCGCATTTGCTCAGAACTGATCAGAAGACGACTGAAAACGAGCGCTCTTCAAGGATGACTCAAGATTTTGTCTCAAGCCAGATGATAGGCGAAAATTTCATCTTAAAGCAAGATAACACCCGTCCCCACATTGCGAACAGAGTTTTGGTGTATTTTCGTGAGGCACAACTGATGAATACACTAGTGTGGCCAGCCGGCTCCTCTCATCTGAATCCCATCGAACATGCCTGGGACATAATTGGCCGAAAACTTAAGGGCAAACAAATCCAAGTCCATCAACTTTGGAGGAGTTAAAAAGTGTTTAGCTTGATGCATTGGACCAAATACGCTAAGAGAACACCAACACACTATCATCAAAGGTATGCCAAGAAGACTTATGTCTGTCATAAGAGCAAGGGGAGGCATTACCAAGTACTGAGTCAACCTCATTTTCACTGAGCCTTAAAGGTATATTTGGAATTTTAAAAGTTAGTAGATATCATTGTTCTGAGCGACATACCACTTTTTTTTGTTGACTTTTTGTCCTTTTTACTTTCAACTTAAAGGTGCTATGCATTCGTACAAAAAATCGAACTCGAGATATTGATCAAAGTTGAGATTACGATGATAGTGAAGCTGAAAAAAGTGGATTTCTCAATTCTGTCTGTCTGTTCGACGTTTTTTTTTTTAAGACCAAAAATAACGGTACTTGCCATACGATTTTTTTTTCGAAATTTTAAAAATTGTTTTTTTTTTTCTCAAAAACTGTTCCAGAGATTAAAAAAAAAACAAGAAATGTTATTTAGTTAAAGCTTAAAGCTAGGTAATGCTTGAAATAGAATTTCAGAAAAATGGTTATTAAACGAAACATATACCATCAAGTGGTACACTGTTGGATCGAGAACAAGCGAAGGGAATATTGCAGGAATCTTTCCATACCGATGGGGTAGTCCACCAGAATCTTCCAAGCGGAGGTAAACACCGTAACGAAATGCGTGGATCGAAATCTCGAAAAGAACATTGCCATCATGTCAGATAGTCAAGCGGCACCTAAGGCACTAAGTTCATGTAGGTACCATCCACTCTAAGTTGGTGTGGGAGTGCTTAAGCAGGCTAACTGAACTTATCAAAGAGAAAAGGGTCACACTTCACAGGATACCTGGTCACGTCGGTGTTCATGGAAACGAAGATGTAGACTCCTTAACAAAAACAAGAAGAGGAGGCAAACAGATCCAGGAATTGGAAAGAACTCGCAAAGCTGATCCAGGCGAAACTACTACTGGGTAATTACAACCAGCACCGTTTCGAAAACTGCATTAGCATTAGATTCTACAACATGCATTATAAAACATACTAGGAAGATGCTGTCCACTCAAGCACCAAAGGAAAAATCATCTGGGCAAATACCAGGTGGAAAAGAGCGACCTATCCTCTCTGAAGGTGCTCCAAATCCTAAGATTCCTAAGAGCAATAGATTTGGAGGAGAAATTAAAGGACGAGCGAGTTCATTCCTTTATAAGAGGGGACACAATACATCTCCAGGTCGCAGTCCAATACCCCCAATACACAATTCATTTATTCAATCATTATTCAAATTTTGTAAGTTTTTTTTTTTGACTTTAAAAAAAATTTGAATTTTCAATATTTCTTAAACAGCAAGCTCGATTTTTTCAAAGTTGACAATTAAAAAATTCTTAAAACATTTAACAAGATATGGAAAAAAATTTATTTTACCTGAAAATAACGGTACCCACCATACAAATTTTTCGAAAATCGTATTTTTCTCAAAAACGACGCCTAGAATTTTGGTAAAATTTTGTTTCTTTCCATTAAATTTTAAAATCTATAAATTAATAAGAAAATTGAAAAAATTTCCATTAAGATATTACTGACTGTATTGTTTTTTTATAGAGAAGGTTCTAAAAAAGAGATCAATATTATTTTTGGAAATTTAATTTTTAATCGTACAATAATAAAAAGTTTAAGTTGTTTTAAAAATTTTGTATAAAAGCTTATTTTTTTTTAAACAACTACAACGACTTATAATTTTTACTTGCGCTTGCGACTTATAGGTACTATAAGGAAAGTTATGCATTCGTAAAAAACATAGAACTCGAGATTTTAGTCAAAGTTGATATTACGATGAAAGCGAAGACTAAAAAAGTGGGTCTCGCAATTCTGTCTGTCTGTTTGTCCGTCTGTTCGAATACAGCCTCAACGACTCGGCCGATTTTCGTCAAACTTAATTAATAGATATCGTTTTTAAATTTTTCCCCCATCACAAGTTTTTTTTTTAGGACCGAAAATAACGGGACCTGCCATACGAACTTTTTTCGAAATACATATTATAAATATTACTTCCTCAAAAACTGTTCCACAGATTTAAAAAGAAAAATTCCAAAAATTTCATTTAGTTCAAGCTAGGTAATGGTTGAAAATTTTCAAAAATGGTTATTTTTAGTACCCCCCTGGAATCATTTCTCGGGTTTTGATTTTTTCAAAAACGGTACAACCGATTTTAACCATTTTTTTATGTGCTAAGGCTCCTTAAAGGTTTGAATATTATTGTGTATTCTAATTTTAAGAAATGTTTTTTTTTTTATTTTTAAGAAATTTTTCAAGATATTTTTTCGAAAACTTAATATTTCGAAAACAACATGCTCGATTTTTTTTTTCATTGACAGTTAAATAAGAGTTTCTTAATATAATCTACATGATTTGAGGAAAATTAAATTATTTTACCTAAAAATAAAGGTACCTACCATACAAACATTAAAAAATGCTTTTCAAAAATCGTATTTTTCTCAAAAACGAGAATTTTGATAAAATTTTTGTTCTTTCGTTTAATTCTTACAATTTATAATTAAATAAGAAAAAATTGAAATTAATTTATTACTGACTGTACCTACCATCGAACTATTTTTTCGAATTTTAAATTTCTCATTATAGGCATAACGGATTTTAATGAATTTTTTTATAGAAAAGCTTCTAAAAAGTTTAAAAAACGTTGCATTTCAACACTTAAAAAAAATATCTCAAAAACGGTTCAACATTTTTTTTGCAAATTAATTTTTATTCGTATGATAATAAAAACTTTAAGTTGGCGTACCAAATTTTTTTCTGAAAAATGTTTTAAAAATTTTGTATATAAAAGCTTATTTTTTAAGAAACCACTACAGCGACTTATAATTTTTGTTCTCGCATAAACCAATATTTGCTTGAATCACATGGCATCCTATTTTGACACTCCAACTATTAACTACTAAAGTTGTTTTAGTCATTTAAAAAATGAATTTTATGATTATGAACAGTTTTTCTCTAATAACATTCATTTTTGCAATTCTTAGTCTTTTACGTAAGAGCAAGTCCGTGCGACCCAGTAGTGCATTTTATTTTTAAAAATTTTAAATAATGTTAAATTTAGCAAGACATAGAGCGTCATTTAAGAAATAAAGATAAAATGAAAAAAAAAAACCAAGAATTTTCACATTTTGTTTGCGTTCTTTAATTTTGTTCAGTACTGTATTTTGAATGTGTTCATATTTCTATGTTTTTTTCTTTAAAGGAATGACTTTATACTTTCAGTTAAAAAAAAAGAAGAAAAATAACTCCTTGATGTGTGACGACTTCATCCCGTGGGGCTTGGGGGCCAGCCATTATTACCGATTGGAAATAATTTTAAGTTCATACTTTCTTGCCAATTCCAGTGACGCATTCGGATGGTTGCTCGTGGAAAAGTGTTTATCGAAACACAATAAATGTGCTTATTTCATGCACACGCGTGCGTCTGCGGAATTGTGATAAACACACGGAGCAAATACATTTCAAGGATGAAATATGCGGTGTCACTGAAGCCCAGCAGTTGCAGCTTCATAAAGTTCAACAAAAATAAGAAACCTAAAAAATCATACGACGAATTGAAGCAAAGAATATTGAAGTTATTCTTCAGAGAATAGTCGAACGAACGCCGCAAACGCGCTCTGCACAATGAAAGTTGTTCCTTGCACCATGATTGATGTGTCTTTGAAAATTTTACATTTATGAATATTTGATCGATGCTTAAAAGATACAAATATTCTAGAAAATTCACATCGAAGGGATGGTGGGAATGGGAATATTTTAGAATGTGCTTAGACATTGTGAATAATGTCTCCCCATATTCTTCTGATGATACTCTGAATGAAGAAAGGATACTTTTTAAAATTCCAAACGATTTATTTTGTACATCTACGAGTACATTCATCTAGGTATGTTCTTATTTCTGAAATTGCATACTCAGGTTTTATATTGAGATTGAGTCTGACGGATACCTCGCGTTTTAAAAAGTGAAACACATGAGTATCATATTAGAGATGAGATGTGGAATTAGTAGCTACACACGGGAATATGATGATGTGTCAGAAGGAATTCTTCTGGAGCAAAAAAAGATGTCACTGTCAAAATAAAATATAATATACTCGTACAAAGATTTCAGTTAAAAGTGAGTGATCATGAGGGAAATGGGAGCGAGTCAAAAGTTACCGAACTTCTAAAAGGTAAGAAGAATATTAAATCAACGCCAGCTTCTCATTTTATGATTTTATTCAAGAAGGTTGTAGGACTTTTTTAATTGCGATTCGTAGACAAATTGTAATCAAACTTAATATAGCAAAAGGTGGGCTCCGCTATAACGTCTATATATACGTCTATAAATCAAACTACAGCTTACCCCCTTGAAGCAATTTTCTTTAAAGTTTGCCATTTAAACTCGTAGAGCCAGTGTGAGAAAATCGATGAATTCAGAGATTTGTTTCAAGGTTCCGAGGTTGATGTCATTGCTATATCAGAAACATGGTTCAGAAGGGATGTTAACGATATATTCTCTTCCCTGCCGGGTTATAAACGTCTTGGTGGAGGTATAACATTGTATGTTAAAGAGTCATTGAAAACCAAAGTAAAATTTACAACTCTACCCAATTGTTCCTTTCAATGTACATATTTGTATTGAAATTAAGAGTCATTATGATAAACTCTTGCAAATCGCTATTAATAAGCTACTCAAATAGGCAGATCGTTGTGGTGTTAACCCCCACAAGACTCAACTATAGTCCTCTTCACAAGGAAATGCAAAATTCCACAACAAGGACAGCGTTCAGCGTGTATGTGCATCAGAGGAGCCCTCCGCTCGACGTCTTCCGTAGCATTAGACATACTCCTCAACCTCACACCCCTCGATATTAACAGCAAGCAAATGGCCGCGAGCACAGCCGTACGTCTCAAAGCCATCTATCAATGGACCGATAACTCTATTGGCCACATCATCATTCGGAACATTCCTAAGTCACTCCGACTTCATCACTCCTTTGCTGGTTTTCGATAAAAACTTTGAAGTCACCATTCGCTCAAGGTCAGCTTGGAAGGAAGGAGCTTTAAAAGAAAATGAATCAGTACATTTTAATACAGTAGATGGATCGAAAACTGAAAACGGAGTGGGTGGTAAAGTGTACTCAGGTAGACTAAACCTTAGTCTCTCCTTTCGCCTACCAAACAATAGTAGCGTATTCCAAGCGGAAATCCTGGCGATAAAGGAAGTATTGTCTTGGCTTAAAGAAAACGTTTGGACGTCCGCATCTTCTCAGAAAGTCAGGCTGCTTTAAAATCCCTTGCATCAGTCTCTTCAAACTGCACTACAGTCCAAGACTGTCGATCGTCTCTGATGGAGATGGCCAAACAGTTTAATATTCACCTATTCTGGGTGCCGGGACACAGGGATATTCGGGAAAATTATAAAGCCGATAAACTCGACAGAATTGGAACCATAGGTGATATGGCACAAAGTGATCAACATACTCGTATCATTAAATCTTACGAAAGCTCTTAGGGGATTCCGTTGAAATCGCAGTAGCCCTTGATATAAGGTATTTACAACCGGAGAAAAAAAAAGTTAGTATATGTGAAGCAAGAGCTTTTTTTCTGTATTACTGAAGTACGGTTAACTAAGAAAGTATTTGGTGGCCGGTGTTCATTTCAACAAAAAAAAAAAAGAACGGTTAATAATGTGCATTTGTATTTGTTCATTGTAAATAATAAAGCAAACGCGTTTATTGGTGTTATTTGGTAAGGCAGAAGTAATCTCAAAAAAGAGATATTGCACCTCGGAACATATGGCACCGGTGCCATTCCACCCCCTCCTACTTTTGTACATAATTTTATTACACTACAATCAATTATTATTTCGTTTTCTTTTTAATTCCCTTCACTGCCTTTAGAATACAGCTTAAAGGGGACATTAAAAAAATTCACCATAAAGACCACTGCAAATGATCATTCAAGTAATGTTTTATTGAAATTCAACTTCTCTTTGTTAACTTTCAACAATTCAACTACACAGCAAGATGTTCCCAAGACATAATTGAAATAACTTTAGGAGAAATGCTGAACTTGATCTCTTTGATACCCTTTACCTTAAGGGGTATCAAGTCACATACAATGTCTCAAAATTCTCGAGTTTTCAAATCAGTGGAAAACCTGACCCTTTAAAACAAAAATCTTCTTAACTTCACGCCCGCGCTGTGTTGAAACATTTAAAGGGTAATCATAATCCCTTGAGCGCGGGTAGATTATAAAAAAAAAAAAAAAAAATCGAAAAGGGAATGTCAACGCTGGCGCCATCAGTTCTTCAGAGGATGAGTTAAGTGGACCAGAAGACTTTGAGGAAAACATTTATGTGTGCTGTGGCGAGGATTACGCTGGAACCATTAAGCCAGACGAGTGGATTAAGTACATGATAGATCACTTTTGGTTCAATGAATCATGCACCGCATTTATCAAAACTTGTAACAAATGTGACAAAAAAAACTGCAAGAAAAGTAGAGTGCCATATTACCCTGTTTTCTTACTTTTACAAAAAAAAAATATGAAAATGACTGTAAATGACCCTACGTTCCTATTTTTACAAGTTATGCATTCGTAAAAAAAATCGAACTCGAGATTTTGATCAAAGTTGACTTTACGATGATAGCAAAGACCAAAAAAGTGGGTCTCGCAATTCTGTCTGTCTGTCTGTCTGTCTTTTCGACTACAGCCTAAACGGCTAGGCCGATTTTTGTTTAACTTGGTAGATATCATTCCCCCCACACATTTTTTTTTAAACCAAAAATAACGGTACCTGCCATTAGATTTTTTTCGAAATTTTATAAATATTTTTTTTTCACAAAAACTGTCCCACACATTTTTTTTACAAGAAAATAAAAAAATTTCATTTAGTTAAATCTAGGAAATGGTTGAAAAAAAATCCCAAAAAATGGTTATTTTTGGTAGCCCTCTTGGAATCAATTTTTTTGGTTTTTGATTTTCTCGAAAACGGTACAACCGATACATCATTTTTTATGCTAAAGCTCTTCCAAAGGTTGAAACTCAATATTTCGAAATACCCAATCTCGATTTTTCTTAAACTTGCTAAATTAAAGTTTCATAATAGGCGTGTTTTGTTGAGCTTCTTACTGTACACATTAAGAAATGTTACATTAAAATTACTGAATAGTGAATGTGCTATTAACTTGTTGTATTTACATGTGCAAAATAAGCTTAATGTGTACATTAAGAAGCTCAACAAAACACGCCTAATATAATCTACAAGATTTGAGAAAAAAAAATTGTTTTACTTAAAAATAACGCTACCCACCATACAAATGTTAGAAAATGGTTTTCGAAAATTGTATTTATCTCGAAAGCGGTTCCGAGAATTTTGATAAAAAGTTTTTTCTTTCGTTTAAATTATACGATCTGTAATTTAATAAAAAAAATTTAAATTAATATTACTGACTGTACCTTACCATTAAAACATTTTTTCTAATTTTGAATTTCTCATTATCCGAATTTTAATGAAATTTCTAATAGAGAAGCTCCTAAAAAGTTAAAAAAACATTGCATTTCAAAACTTTAAGAAAATATTTTTTGAATTTTTGAAAAAAAATCAATTTTTTTTTTTGGAAAATTCAATATCTCTTGATATTTTTTTAACTTTGAGTTGGTTTTACAAAATTTTTTTCTTAAAAATGTTTTAAAAATTTTGTATACAAAAGCTTATTTTTTTAAGAAACCACTACAAATATTTAATACTTATAATTTTTGTTCTTCCATAAACCAAAATTGGCTTAAATCACATGGCTTTCTATTTTTACCTCTAATTACTAAAGAAATTGTTTAACTCATTTAAAAAATGAATTTTATACTTACGAAAAGTTTTTCTCTAATAACATTTATTTTTGAAATTTTTAGTCTTTTACATAAGAGCAAAGCTCGGGCGACCCAGTCGTGCATTTTATTTGATTATAAAATAGTATTTAAATAAAGTTATTTTGATTTAAAATAAAAATCGGTTTTATTTTTTAAGTTATAAGGTAAAACGAAAAAATGGGTGCCATACACCCGACTTTACCCTAAACTTATGCTGAAGCGAGTTGCTCTGGAACAATCAAATACAAGATGGCTTAACACTGCTACTTGTTTGATGACCAAAAGAAACGGTCAAATTGTTTCTTGTCCCTCATTAGATCCCAGATCAGCACCGTAATAGGTAAAGATGTTTGGGCGAGGAGGAAGAGGAAACAATCTCACATTTTCTTTGTACATGCCCTGGCCCCTGCTCCCTCTTACAGACGCAAACTTCATTGAGGAGACTATTTCTATAATGAAACAGTAAGCATCTCAAAAAATCGCGTAGATCATTTATCTTCCATGAAATTTTCGATGAAGTGTATCGAGCTAAAAGGAGACTGTGTTGAGAAATAAATCGCCACTTTTCCATAATTTTTGTTTTTCTTTCGTCGGCTAAGTACTTATCGGACCGCCCTCGTATATTTGATGGGTTCGTAAAAAGCAAAGTCATATCAATAAAACAAAATTGAAGAAGCTAATCCGCCGAACCGGTTACCTTATGATTTTATTACTTAAAAATAATTCGTTTAGTGAAATTCAATTCCAAAATCGTTTTCCCATATGGACCAAAACGCGAAAAACGAAACCACAAAGAAAAAAAAAATATTTAAAATTTCGCGGGCTTTTCGCCATTTTTATTTTTTATACATCCCAAAGTAACGAGTAACATAAATTTCAAAGAAATATTCGTTACTTACTTCGCGAAAAACACGTTCTTCTTTGATGCCTTGAAATTAAAAAAAAAAAATTAAAATACAAAACGAAACAAAATGGTAAGTTTTATTAATTCAAAATTAGTTTTTTAAGTGTTATCCGTTTTGGTCACATTAAATAAGTTTTGTTGAAAGTATAGGGCTTAAATAATTGGAAAAACATATTGAAATCAGCATTTAAAATAACAAAGAAACCCACCGCAATATTTGATGTAACGTAACAGTCCAAGAACCTTAAAAGTTTATTTTTCCAGCTTCTATTATATCAACATATTAATAAAACCATATTTTCTCCGAGTAGTTTTAGTCTATTTTAAAAATAAAATAATAATTCTGTTATGTACTAAATAATGCCGTTGTTTAGAACAGAAAACAGTTTGTAACGTAACAGTCTTTTTTCGTTTCAAATTATAAAATTGTAACTATGTTGATTTCATAACCTCAATCATACTTCTAATGTTTAGGGAAAGCTTAGTAAGATCCAAAAGAACAAAAACTATGAGCCTTATCATCCATCGTACCCGATCGGAACGTAATTTTCTCCGATTTCTACGAAATGTACGAATTTTGTATGATTGTAGCCGTTCCGATAGGGCAATCGGAAAAATTAACGAAAATAAAGTTTGTGTGAGTTGAAAATGTCAAATCCTTGCGTTGCATGCCGATGAAATGTCAAAATGGCAGCAACGCATGTTGAATTCATGCGATTTATGAAGATATTTGATTTCCGATTTCTCCGACAGCAAATTATAAGTGGAAAATTTTCCAAAGAAAAATTAAAAACGAATAAACTTTTATAATTTATAATTACGCTGTATCTGAGTTAGAAAATATTTGATATATTTCTTAAGAATATTCTTTTTTCTTTATTTAATTTTCTTTATTCATATCTTTCCGCTTCTAATAACACTGCTGCACTATCCATGATTCTTCTTTGCTTATTTGTCACGAATCAACACTTTATTAATTTATTGGCGTTTACGTCAAATACACGCGTTAGTAAACGTCGGTTTTTTCCGTTACGAAGCAGATACCATGAAGGAAATAAACGTTATGATCGTAAAGATACGATGATAAGACTGTATATATGTATGTATGTAAATAGTTTAAAAAGGACGGAAAAGTTTGAGAAGTTGTTGAATTCCAAATTAGAATTGATTTATATTTATTTACAAAGCACTATTTATACTAAAAGTTTGTTTAAATTCGATAAACGAACTTAATAAATTATTACAATGAATGATTGATGAATTTATCTTACAAAAAGTAAAATATTATTATTTTTAAAACTAAGTGGAAATACTTCAAAGTAAGTTAGTGGATTAATGGATCGCCACAATTTCGATATGTACTTACCTATAATGAAAAATAAAGTTTTTTTTTATTTAATTTGTATGTTACATAAGTTACCCTTTTTTAATGTCTAACGATAAGAAAACCAAATAACTCTAAAAAAATACAATTTTAGCCATTTTAGATGCTGACTTTAACTCTTAAAAGAGCCAAGATCACACGTGTAACGTAACAGTCTTTTCATGTAACGTAACAGTCCCAACATTTTTCTTTCCACAGAATCTAAAAATACAGTATTTAGTATAATTAGTATTTTATTTGCTACTTCCTTTCTTAATCTCAGAAACCTCGTACCTCACGTTTGAAATAGTACACTAAAAGAGCAGACTTATTGCATAATGTAATGCAACCTCAAAATCTACTTCCAAATTCATGTAACGTAACAGTCCTGCTAAAACATTTTTAGCGTTTAAATGACAGGCCTCACTGATTTTTAAATTAATAGAAAATGTTAGTTAGAAAGTCTATTTTGAGAAAAAAATAATAGATATTGAAAAAGTATTCAGTTTCATATATTTTCAGGTAAATTTGTATTGAAATATGCGTATGAATGTAACGTAACAGTCCGCGTTTTGGTCCATATGCACTTTCCCTACACTCTATCCATGAACATGACATTAATTACTTCATATGCTTAACAAATGAGCTTTTGATTAAATAAATGAGTAGCCAACCTTGCACACATAGGATTATAACCTAATGATTCGGAAGCCATAGTCACGTTTCGGAAGCCTCTATTAACTTATCAGCGGTCAAGCATATGGTTATCTTCGAATTACATGTTGCATGATTCACACGGCACACATTTTGGTTTTTCTATTTAGATTCGCTTGATTACAAACAACCAATTTTCCCACTACCTAATTATGAATTTCAGTTCCCTTCCCAAGCAAATTAGTCAATGATGTATGTACCTATATTAATAAATAGGGGATTTCAAGGTTGACTAACTAATTAGACCAGGCGGGTCTTTAGTAATTATCACTAAAAGTTTGTGGCAATCAGGAACGAAATTACGAGGGGAGCTTGTTTAAAATAAAATGAAAAAATGAATTGCACATTATGTTCTTCCTCGGATTAGTGAAGCTTATGATGTGGTTTATGCATCAAAAGTGCAAGCTTTGTATTGAAATACATCAATTTAAAAATGTTCAAATAGTGGGTTTTAGAAGAAATGTTGGAAATTGTGCTGAAGCCTTTTCTATTTTTCCCTATCATCTCTTTTTTATAACTATTTGCAATTATCAATTGATAAATGATAAAATTTGGTATTTTGAAACTCAATTTAGAAAAAAACTTTTCAACTACTCGTATTAATTGATAATAGTCAATTATGTATTTTGTAATTAACAACGGTCTGCATCTTTTTCAATGATCAAAATTTTATCAACTGCGTTGTTAAATATAAAATTATAAGAATTAATATTTATCACTTGATAATCTTCAATCGTAATAGGAGTGTACACTCACAGAAATCATGTGGTTTACTTAGCCTCCTTCAAAACTGAGTTTTTCTTTCTCAAAATATTTAGAACTTTTATTTGCTCTCTAGAATTTTTTTAACTTGCACTAAAACCCCTTGGACACTGCACACTAGACTGAGCCAAAAAAATTGACTATTTTTTTTTTGAAAGATATATCGAGAATATCATTCAGAATGACAAAAAAAAATTTTCGTAAAAGTTTGAGCCCTTAATATCAATTTTAAGAGGGCTATCATCGCTAATTTTAATTTTTAGTCATAATTTCATGTTTTGCGTCAGAACTGACAAAACATTGAAGTAAAAAAAATTCATTTTGACTTACTTTTATATAAAATTAAATTCCCTACAAAAAAGGTCTAATTGAAAATTTTCGTCAGACAAGCCGTTTTTGAGTAATTAAGCTTAATAAATTGTTATGAAAAATAACAATTTATTAAGCTTAATTACTCAAAAACGGCTTGTCTGACGAAAATTTTCAATTAGACCTTTTTTGTAGGGAATTTAATTTTATATAAAAGTAAGTCAAAATGAATTTTTTTTACTTCAATGTTTTGTCAGTTCTGACGCAAAACATGAAATTATGACTAAAAATCAAAGTTAGCGATGATAGCCCTCTTAAAATTGATATTAAGGGCTCAAACTTTTACGAAACATTTTTTTTGTCATTCTGAATGATATTCTCGATATATCTTTCAAAAAAAAAAATAGTCAATTTTTTTGGCCCAGTCTACTGCACACCATAGTGAAAAATAGACTCAAAGTATTTCTACTTCCTGATTTCGCTAAGCTTGAAAGGGCCGAAGATTCATATTTGTAATTGTCAGTGTATCTTGGCCACGACCACCTAGTCGCTCTACCGAAACAAATACTGGAGAGGATCGTCACTGATGCAGAAGGGTAGAAGAACAGCCTCATATTTGGGAGTGATGCTAATTCCCCTCTTTTAGTTTGGGTAATGCTGATATCAACGATAGAGGTGAGTTTGTCTTTGATTTTATTCTAAGGAAGTAACGTAGGAAACGAGCCTATATTTATTCTAGATATTACTCTTGTCTCCGCTATCATTTACCACGTGAATATGGAAAATGCGTTCTCTAACCACAGATACATCCAATTTCACCTTGATGAGAAATCTCTTAGCCGTAGATTTTTTCGCAACTATCGGAAAACTGTCTGGCTCAAATATCTGGAAAACCCTTGAAAGTCTAGTCAAACCTAAAATACTAAGCATCATATACAAATACTGAGAAGTGTTTTTAATTAATCTATTGATAAAGTGTTTTCGTTTTAGAACTACATAGTTATTCAATCCTTATGTAGCTGTACCACATTATGTGAGATTGAATTCCTTCAGTTTAAGTTATATTTTATATTGCGAAAAATGAATATGGGCAAAGGCTGCTTAACTAGAACACCACCACAAAGCGTCAACAAAGATCTATTCAATCATCAACAACAAGGTCCGTCGCAAAAACGACCCTTCACAGTATTTTACCCTGAGCGGCAGCCGAAAAGTACGGAAGTCGTATGCATGTTCTGGACCTCAAAGCCATGATGGAAAGTACATTCAGTACTCTACTTGATGAACGTATAAAAAACTTGCCAACTAAGTCTGACTTAACAGAAATAACACAAAAATGCAGTCTTTAGAGCAAACTACGCTTGAGTTTAAACTAAAACAAGTTGAGAGTAGATGCTTGTCCCTTGAACGTCATATTGATTATTGATAAAGAAAAACCAACGAGAGGAACTTGGTATTACACATTCCGTCTCAGGAGAACGACGAAAAATCTGTGCTTGGAACTGTTGGAAATGAACTCCAGAAAGAATTGCTAGGACCAAATTAATCATATCTAGAGACAACAGAGTGGCTAATATCATTGCCGAAATGCAGGATGTGGAAGATGTTGCGCGGGTTATGAAGTCAGCTATCAAATTGCGAGACACCGGGATTTCCATTCACCGTGATTACACAAAAGCAGCAAGAGAGAGCAGCAGATAAGAAAGAACGTAATCGCAAAGAACAGAAACATTAAAGTTTTAATTAAAGGACAAACACTTCAAATTGATCAAAAATCATTTTATTTGGATAACAACAATGTTCTCAAATGTGATGATGTTGATTATTCCCTTACTCCCTTAAGAATCAACCTTAAGATTTGTAATCCTTACGACAGTGTTATATCCAACGAGGTCAAATATATTTTTTATTATGAACATCGTTCAATATGGGTCAGAACGGAATCGCATTTCATCATAGTGTCCAAGTTTAAATGGTTACGTTTCGATTCTGCCCTCCACAAGTACGAGTATCAGGACAAATGGTTTACCGTCGCAATGTGCAGGTCAAACGGTTAAAGCTTATTTCTTCATTAAAATTTCTAGAATTTGGGTCATAGAAACGTAACGCCGCCGCATACGTTTGTTTGCTTCGAGTTATTTTGAAAAAAATGTTGAATAGCACAATATAGAATGCTGTCATATAACAGTCGTGCGACCCAGTCTTGCGACCCAGTCGTTCGACCCAGTCGTGTGACCCAGTCGTACGACCCAGTTGTACGACCCAGTCGTACAACCCAGTCGTGCTACCAAGTTGTACGACCTAGATGTACGACCCAGTCGTACGACCAAGTAGTAAGACCCAGTCGTACGACACACACACACGCACACGCTCACATGCACACACACATAAAATGAAGGAACATAAATGTCCCCGTTAACAATCACCGATGATTAGCGATCAAATATAAGCTGCTAACTTTTTACTTTAATGGTATTAATTCCATTTATATTCCATTTGTTTGCGTTCAAGGGCTTATGAGACCCTTATAATGTTAACCACAACTCGATTATTTTGAAAAAAATATTGATAGTGTTAACTTCTAAGCTACTTCACTAAGAGGTACAATTTTTTGCCACAATATCGAATGTAAATATGAAATGTAGCAAATTGGATTTGGATCTTTCCAATTTTTTTCTACTGTTAAGTGGAAAAGATGATATCCGTCAAGTGTTCCATCATACCCGTCATAGAACAGTCGTACGACCCAGTCGGACGACCAAGACCTAGTCGTACGACCAAGTCGTAAGACCTAGTCGCAAGGCTCAGTCGTATGACCCAGTCATACGACCAAGTCGTAAGACCTAGTCATAAGACCCATTTGTACAACACACACACACACACGCACACATGCACACACACACACAAACATAAAATGAACATAAATGTCCCCCTTAACAATTAGCGATCAAGCGCTTAATCACTTAAGATTGGTAGATGACTTTCCTTTATCAAGCTAATTTTATATCACAATTTATTATTTGGAGTTAAAATTCAAAGTTATACACCGGACAAAAAAAGATCAACTTGAATTGAGTTGTATGTTGATCAAATATAAGCTGCTTACTTTTTATTTTAATGGTTTAATTCCATTTATATTCCATTTGCGTTCAAGTGCATATGAGACCCTTATAATGTTAACCACAACTCGAGCGATGAAATTAAGGAGGGAGGAAAAGGGGGTGTCGATGAAAATTTAATTTGAAAGTTTGGAAATCTTTATTTGGACCTTTCCAATGATATCCGTCAAGTGGCTGCCGCCAATGTTGATATGCATTTGTGGAAGTTTTTCGCATTTTCCATGACTCCGCAAGATTTCTGGTGATAACTGTTTGCGTTCCATCATACCCTTCATAGAACAGTCGTGCGACCCAGTCGTGCGACTCAGTCGTACGACCCAGTCACGCGACCCAGTCGTGCGAACCAGTCGTGCGACCCAGTCGTGCGACCCAGTTGTACGACCCAGTCGTAGGATCCAGTCGTAGGACCCAGTCGATTAACGAAGTAAGATATTGTATCTGTTTTTTTGGTGTCTCTTAGCTTTTCCCAGAAAGTTGTATGCGAATAATGCCTTGCCTCTTCGTCAAAATAAGTGTTACACTTTCTGGGGCATTTTGAACAGTATTTGGGTTGTACACTTTGCGCTTTGACTCTTTTCCAACGGATTGACACATATGACTTCTTACCCGATTGAAATAAAGCCTTTCGAATATTATTTTTCCACGGTTTGGGATTAAGCTTTCGCTTTCTTTCTGGTGTAGCATCGTTCTCTTCACCAACGCTGTTAACTGTATCGACTTCAATATCAACAAAAGCTTAATCAAATCTTAATTGATGACATGACAACTAGTTGTTGAATTTGAAGTACACGTGCAGGTCAAACGGTTAAAGCTTATTTCTATAGAAACGTATATTCATTCAAATTTCTAGAATTTGGGTCATAGAAACGTAACGCCGCATACGTTTGTTTGCTTCGAATTCTTTTGAAAAAAATGTTGATACGGCAAGTGGTAACTTCTAAGCTACTTCACTAAAAGGTACAATTTTTTGCCACAATATAGAATGCTATATTTTAAGAAATGTAGCATACCCAGTCCAAAATCGTAAAAAATGTAGTTACGTTCTTGTGTCACTAGGGCGACGAATTGCAAGTCAACAGAGAGTAGCTGAAGAAGAAGCTCTGCACTGTGGATTCGCCAAGTACAGACGCCAACAATTAGGGGTATCAGTGAGGTAGCCGAAACCACCGTCCCGTAGGAAAGCAAAAACTGTGGAATGATCAAGAATATGCTTAACTGCAACAAGTAACAGAATAGTCCAATATTACTACTTACTACTAATAGTCCAATATAATATAGTGCAGTGCAGAACAAGAGCAAAGAGAAAAGAGTATCCATCAAGAAGCAGCTGCTGCGTAGAAAGAAAGGAACATACGCAGCCTCCCAGCTCAAGGTGATCGAAGTGTCCCGCGATCGTAACAAAACCCTGGAAAATATTATAAGAAATCTAAGTAATTCGCTGCTAGTTTTAACACCCGAAGAATCTGGAACTGGAATTTAATCTACTTAATGCAAAATGTGAATGAACAAATAGCTTTTCTGAAGCATAACGTTAATTAGCTGTTTGATACCCATGTTCCAATCAAGACTCGTTTGATGAAACATAAGTTTTCTCCCTTGGTGAATGGCGACATCATTTCTGTAATATCACAATAAGATGGAGGAGATGAAGTGGAGGAGATACCGAGTAGAACTTCTACATCAAACCTACTGCAAACTACGGAACAAAGTTGTGATGATGATTTTTTATGAACAAAAGCAAGAAACTACAAACTCCAGTAAAGACACTTGGAAGAGTGTTCACGAAATAGGCATCGGGAAACAATCAAAAGCTCTCACTGATGACATTGATTGCAATGTCCTGAATAGAAAATTCCCTTCATTGCCGTGTTCATCATCAGGTGTGGCTTTCAGTGAACCTAAGAAAGTTGAACAATCATTCTCAGCCAGTTCTTTTAGTTTCGACAGATTATTCGAGGAAGATGTTGTGGAGGGTATAATTTCGATCAAGTCAAATGCTATTGGACTTGACTTAATTAACCCAAAATTCATCAAACTTTTGCTTCCCTACATTCTGCGTTCTGTAGCAAATATCTTTAACAATATTTTGACAACATCTAAGTTTCCTACAGAATGGAAGAAAGCAAAAATCGTTCCCATTCCCAAGAACTGTTCAGATACGGTAAAAGATTTCCGACCAATAGCCATTTTACTATTTCTGTCGAAAGTATTTGAAAAGACAATATCCAAACAGATACAAAACCATTTCACGTCTCACAACCTTCTTAGCATTTGTCAGTCTGGCTTCAGGCCACAACGTAGTTGCAAATCCGCATTACTTCTCGTTACTGATGAAATTAGAGTTGCCTTAGACAAAGAACATTTTGTTCTACTCACACTACTAGATTTTTCCAAGGCTTTTGACACAGTAAATCACTCTATACTTTGTAGAAGAATGCAACAAGGTTTCAGATTAGCAACCGAGTCGTGAAAACTGATCTGCTCATATCTAAGTAGCAGACAACAATGTGTTGCAGAAAATGATAGAACGTCTAGTTTTGCTAATGTACTTCAAGGGGTCCCACAAGGATCAATACTTGGGCCTCTATTTTTCTTAAGAATTGCTTAATCCATTTTTATGCTGACAATGTGCAAATTTTGATCAGCCGACCCCTATCTGCGAAGGACGAGGATGAATGAGGATTTGCAAAACATCTTACATTGGTCTAAAATAAATAATCTCCACCTAAATCCTACAAAGTCAAAGACATTGCCTATCTATCGTAAGATATTTGATAAAATAAAACCAAGCCCTCTACAGATTGAGAATCAAACCATCGCTTATGTTGACTCCGCCCGTAATCTAGGTATGGTGTCCAATCGAACTCTTACTTGGAAAGACCATCTTAACAGCTCTATAGCGAAGGTTTATAGTAGTCTAAGAGCTCTTCCAATCACTCAAGGCTTAATTCCACAGAAAACTAAGCTTCTGTTACCAAAAACTCTTTTGATTCCAGTGCTGCTTTACTGTTGTGAAGTTTTAAGCGATTTGGATTATGCGACGTCTAGAAAACTTAACGTTGTCTATAATAACATTGCCCGTTTCGTATATAATCTTCGTGCTTTTGATCACGTTTCTTTCTTTTCTGAACAACTATGTGGTTGTAGTATTGATAACAAAACAGCGAAGGTAATCTAGTCACCGAACTGAAGAGAATGGTAGTCGCATTTCTAGCCCCTGTAGACTTCTTCAAACACAAATGTGATGTTTTGGTAGAGAAAATGGATCAAATCATCAAAAAAGTATGGGAAGATGGCAGCATGTCCGATGACTGGACTCTCAGCTCCATTATGCCCCATCTACAAGAAAGGCGATCCTATATATGCTGCATACGGCATATCCTTTCCAACGTGTTGTACAAGCGTACTGAGACGTTTTGCAAACTTTTCAGTGTAGCTTCTGCAGATCGACAATATTCACAATGAGACCAATCCTGAAAAAGTCCAATGAATTTTAACTCAAGGCTCACCGTCTTTCCATCGACTTCAAACTCGCATATGGCACGTATGGTAACTTTTATAATCAGAGCTCTATATGACGATGCCCACACTCGTGCTTGGAGAAAATATATTCAGCTGTTTCACTTGACATTGGAATATACGCGGTGCTATGTTCAAATAGGAAAAGCTCTTCCAAACACGGACAGCGTTTCGGAAAGGAGATGCTCTGTCGAGACTTCTTTAATCAAGTTATGGAGGGAATTAAACACTTGGCAAACACTAAAAGGGCAGTATTTTAAACATCTGTCCAACTATAGGGTTATGCGGACAATATCAACATCACCGGTTATTCTAAACGGTTTTTAAATGCTTTCACGCAGTTTGAAGATCAAACGAAACTATTTGGTCTTAAAGTATATGAAAATAAGGCCAAGTACACACTATCAACAAACAAAAAACATCTGTATTCGTAATTTAGAAATTCATCTACCTCAAAGTGGATATTAATTCCATGAACGAAAGCATTGATACTTTGGCTTGAAACAAATGGGTTCAAGACTTCCCACTTGTTAGATGAAGTGTTCGCTCTACAAAGCCTTTATACTACCAGCCAGCGCCTAGGGTTCCACTGTAAACAGAAATAGTTGATACTGATCCCTTCCGGTAGGTCCTCTCCACTACCACTTTAATGATAATTGAAAATCCGCTTTGACTTACAATCCGAGACAAGTGTGTTTCCCGGGTTAAATTAAGTATATTAAGAACCAATACCTTTAGTAAAAATCATTATCATATTTTAAGAAACCGGCGATACGTAGAACAGGGCTGGGAAATTCTCTAACAAGTTAAAGTTTAAGAACTTGGACATGGCTTAGAGCACAGGTAAAGACCTTCTGTGCTTTCTGATGATTTTATAGAATCTTGAAGGCCTATTATCAGTAGCCGCCCTACTTAAGTGAATGATTCGAACAGTTCTTTACCCAGCACTGATGAATCATCTCCTTAATAAATGGATGTATAAAATGGAACGAATGCTCTTATTTTATAAATGTTCATGTCAACTTTTATTTGTGAAAAATAATTATGATTCACTTTATTTCTTAAAATATTTTTTATTTTGATCGATTTATTTTGGAATAAACACATAATTCGGTTTTTTTTTTTAAGGTGGAATAAGCCCTAATAGTAATATTTCGGACCGGTAGTTTCTGCATATATGCATATCAAATCTCAAAGAATTATTTCAAAACATTAACCTTACCTGTGTCCCAATTCTCTTTTATGCCCTTGAAATGGATCAGCTGGCAGCCCATTAATAAAAGACGAATCCATGTCTTGTTCCCCAATTGTACATGTCCTCGATCTCGATCCAACTCTGTTATTCTTTTCCTCGGTCATCACAAAAGGATTATTCTCATAAATTGTCGGCGTCAACGGTGCATTTAATCTAATCGAATTTTTTCGCTCTGTTGAATTTGAACGCGCACGCAATTCCATTGCTGATACAGGTTGTGAAATTGGATTTAACACTTCAAAATTATCTTGAGAGATCTCTGGCATAATATCACTGGCACTGCCACCTAGCTGACTGCTCACTAAAATTTCCTTAAGATCTATTTTTAGTCTCTTTGTCAGAGAAAACAACAATTTAAAGAGAGCCACCACAAAAAATTAAAATAAAATAACAACTGGATAAAAAACAATTTGTTTACGAATGCGAATGAACAAGAATGTTGTCAGATAAAAATTGAAGTCGAAAATTAAAAAAAAAAAAACAAAAAACAAGAAGTCAATTCTCACAAATTTGACATAAAACGCGTTTAGATTAGATAGACTTAACGAAAAGTAAATGCTGTTCCGATTCTAACAACTCTCTTCGATCAACTAAATGAGCATGAACACTTCGTTCGTTGATTTGTTCATTTTTACCTCGATCTGATGAATACAAACAAGAAAACAACTACTCGCAGCTCGCAAGTACAATAGGAGAGATATGACGTGACACACTACGGAATTCTGCGTTTTCTTATCACCGAATACCAGAATTATACGAAGTTTACAAATTCGCGCTTCTACTTCGAAGTCAGCGATATGACGAAATTTCGACGTTAAGTTGCATGAACTGTTTGTTTTTTTCCGATATGCTGGACTGTTCGACGAGCGATGATAAGCCGGCAATCGTTTACTTATTTTGTAACACAGATTACCTTTGAACCGTACCAGTGGAAACTTCCTAGATGCAAACGTTTTAACAAGAGAAAGGCAACAACAACTGCCAGACATAAATCTATATTTACACACAGAGACGTCGGTCGGTCGTCGGTGAAAAATGAAAATCCAAAATAAAATGTTTACTGCACAGTGTACATGTACATAGTACGTAGTTAAAAGTACTGTGATAAGTTTTATGAATCTATAACATCACCATTAGACTTCTCGATGCAAAATAAGCACTTTGAACAGTTTTAGATACTCTTACTCGTATCATAAACAAATATAGATAGGTTTGGTGTGAATATTTGTTGTTATTCTTCACTCAATTCGAAAAGTTTATTTTCATAAAAAGTGTGTTGGATGCATAAATTAAATGACAGAATCTGTCAACGGAAGTGTAAAACAAGGTCGGATTCCACTAAGCCTTTTCTTCCGCCAAAATTGAATAATGAAACTGAATATACTATGGAATTTGTTTTCTTTTTGTGTTTTGCTTGTTTTTTTTTCGATCTTTTACTGGACTGGAGGGGTTTAAGTTGAGGTTCGATCAGATGGTTTCTGTTTTTCTTTTTCTGTTTTTTTTTTCTTTGTTTCTCGTTATGGCTGTTGGTTCTGTGTTTCTACAGACGATCGTTTCGGTCGACGTATTGGATACAACTGCGATGGGAAGTTTTTGCATCTATCGAATGCCAACAACACCACCATGAGCGGAACCAGATTTTTTAGGGAGGGGCCTTTGGTAAATTCATGAACTTCTAACACAATTTGTATAGGTATATTGTATGCATAGTAAAACCCGCTTAAAGTTGCATCAATGCATCTTAGAATTGGACTTCTATCTGATATTGAAAAGCTGCTTTGTGGTACACAATCAAATGCACGACTGGGTCGCACGAACTTGCTCTTATGTAAACGTCTAAGAATTTCAAAAATGAATGTTATTAGAGAAAAACTGTTCATAGATAAGCATACAATTCTTTTTTTAAATGACTTAAACAACTTATTAAGTAGTGAAGCAAATATTGGTTTATGCAAAAACAAAAATTATAAATCTTTGTAGTGGTTTCCTAAAAAAAATAAGCTTTTATATACACATTTTTTAAAACATTTTTAAGAAAAAATTTTAGTACGCCAACTCAAAGTTTTTATTACTATACGAATAAAAAATAAATTTACAAAAAAAAATACAAAGCTGTTTTTGAGATATTGAATTTAAAAACATTTTTTTCCAAAAATTCAAAAAATATTATTTTTTTAAGTCGTGTTTTTTAAACTTTTTAGAAGCTTGTCTATTAGAAATAAAAGAAATAAGGCTTGGAAAAAATATATAAGGTTCATGACAGTAGAGAATCAAGTAGTTTACATTTCCCTTTTAGAAGAATTCAAAAAACCCTCTTATGAATGTTATAATGATTATCTTCAAACCATGGGGCTTTCCCTGAAATTTGACCCGGAAAACTTCTGGAAATTTATAAATTCCAAAAAGAAAAGCGACGGTTATCCTGTTAATCTCGTTTATAATGACGTAATCTTGAGTACTACTACAGAAATCTGTGAGGGATTTGCAAATAATTTTAGCCAATCCTTCATTGATTCCCCTGTTGTTGTTGACGACAACTATTTTCAATTCTTACGAAATTGTCCTCAGGTATCATTTAATAATATTACAATAGATCATGACAAAATTTTGGACTTTCTGTCACATTTAAAAGACGACTATTCTATTGGGCCCGATGGAATACCACCCGCTTTATTGAAGAAATGTAAGTCTGTTTTAGCTCTTCCTCTGCGTAATATTTTTGTTCTATCCTTGAAATTAGGTAAATTCCCTGCAGTTTGGAAGAAAGCATTTTTAACGCCAGTATTTAAAAAGGGAGATAAAGCCAATATTACCAACTATAGACCAATTTCCAAACTTTCTTGCATTCCGAAGTTGTTCGAACAAGTTGTATGTGACAGTTTGACATTTATATGTAAAACTATTATCTGCAACCAACAACATGGTTTTGTGCAAAAACGTTCTACTGTTACTAATCTTGTTGTCTTTTTGAATAAATGTTTAAACTCTCTAGAAAGCTGTCAAGAAGTTGATTGTGTATACACTGACTTCTCGAAAGCTTTTGATCAACTGTCTCATGAGATTATCAAGTTAAAACTTCACTCATACGGATTTCCACCACCTTTCATCAAGTGGATATCTTCATATCTTGAAGATAGGTTATATCAAGTCAAATTCAGAAATTCATACTCAAGAGAATTTATTGCCAAATCAGGTGTTCCGCAGGGAAGCCATCTGGGGCCAGTACTCTTTACATTGGCTATTAATGATGCTCCTCTGTGTGTTCGCAATAGCGAAATTCTAATCTTTGCAGATGATATGAAGATTTATAAAATATAGTATCTTCAAATGATCGGGCTCTACTGCAAGATGATATTAACCATTTTGCCTTGTTGTGTGAAAAGAACAGTCTGAACCTCAACCCGACAAAATGTCAAATTATGACTTTTTCTAAAAAACGTTCTCCTTTCTCACATGAATATGTTATCTCACGGCACATTTTAACTCGTGTTATGACTGTAAGGGACCTTGGAGTTCTTTTTACACCCAATTTAGATTTTTCTGCTCATATTAATAAAATCGTGAATAAGGCCAATTCAATGTTAGGGTTTATTAAGCGCTGGTCTAAAGAATTTGTTGATCCCAATGTCACCCGGGCTTTATACAACTCCTTGGTGCGTTCCCATCTTGAGTATGCATCGCAGGTTTGGACTCCTCTTTATGATATTCATATTGATATTGAGAGATTAGAATCTGTGCAAAGAAACTTTACTCGTTTTGCCTTGAAAGGACTTCAATGGAGTGATCCTTCGTATGTCCTCTCTTATGACCAACGATTATCTATTCTCCAGATGCAAACTTTGGAACAAAGAAGAACAAACAATGATTTGGTATTTTTCCACCAATTAATAACAGGCGTCACAGATGCACCAGATCTTTTATGTTCGGTTTATTTTAATCATCGGGGAGGAGGTTATAATCTTCGAGGCCTCGATATGATTAAGGTCTTAACACATAGGACCAACTATGGCTTGCATGAGCCCTTGACACGTATGGGTAGACTTGTAAATTGGAATTCAAATATTTTTGATTGTAATATAAATAAAAGTAAATTAAAAAACCTACTCAAAACCAGTGGTCCACACTCCTAAATGTTCTTTGTTTAATGTTATGTTATTGTTTTGTTCTTACGTAATATTATTTGTTTATTTTTCATGTTTTCTTGTGTCAGTGTTAATAATTGTAATAGAGTTTGCCTACTAACAACTAACACTGCACTAAATGATGAGCCGGTGGTATAACACAGTTCTCTGTGTTGGCAAACCATTGGTCGAAAGACGGAGCTTGCTATAAGCTTTCTTCGACCAATTCTGATAGTGTAAAATAAAAAATTAGAAATTTCATTAAAATCCTTTATGCCGATGTACAGTCAGTAATATATTAATTCAAATTTTTTTTTATTAAATTATAGATCGTAAGAATTAAATGAAAGAAAAAAAAATTTATCAAAATTTTCAGAATAGTTTTCGAGAAAAATACGATTTTCGAAAACCATTTTTTAACATTTGTATGGTGAGTACTGTTATTTTTAGGTAAAAAAATTTTTTTCTCATTACCTCTTGTCGATTAATCAGACCAAAAACATAAATGTTAAAAAAAGAGCCAAGTTCTTCTATACAAAAACCTTTGTGTAACAAGTCAGCCGTGAAAAGTACTGAGATCTAAAAGTACGCCAAGCTCTTACTTCATGAAGGTTTAATACCGAATATTTAAAGTAGAATAATATTGAAACAGCTACAATGTAATAGAGAAATTTTATTATTTAATGACTAAAATTTGATGGGTTCACTGGTCAAGTTTTTAAAACCTTTTGAATTGGGCACAAGCAGAATCACTCTAAAATTTAAAGAATAAACCATCCTCAATACAATTCTCATCAAACACCAACTCAAACAATTATATCTCTAACACCTCTCCATCCACGTCCACCGCCGCCTTATCGCAACAATTATCTCTTGTCAATGACAGTGCAAAACAAAACGAAAATCCATTTGTAAATGAAGACGATGACGACATATAAAAACATCTCTTGCAACCAAAATTCTGACTCTGCGACTCAGAGGCTGAATCATCTGAGCCCCGCAAGGAGCTCAAATGGTTCACCTTCTGGATCGCAGAGTCAATATCTTAACAACTTAAATCTACGAAACCCTTTATATCCACCACAAACACAATCTTATCAAATAACAAATCCAACAACAAATAAGCACAATTTTCCTGCTTCAAGTAGAAAAAAATAGATTTTTTTTTCAAAAATTCAAAAAATATTTATTTTAAAGCTTTGAAATGCAATGTGTTTTAGACTTTTTAGAAGCTTCTCTATGAAAATTTTCATTAAGATCCGTTATGTGGATAATGAGGAATTCAAAATTCGAAAAAATGGTTCTATGGTAGGTACAAGCTGTAATATCTTAATTTCAAAATTTTTTTTATGAAATTAAAGATCGTAAAAATTAATTGAAAGAAAAAAAAATTTATCAAAATTCTAGGTGCCGTTTTCGAGAAAAATACGATTTTTGAAAACCATTTTTTTTAATTTCTTAGCATTTGTATGGTAGGTACCTTTATTTTTAGGTAAAATATAATTTTTTCACATTTTGTAGATTATATTGAGAAACTATTATTTATCAAGTTTAAAAAAATCTAGCATGGGGTTTTCGAAATATTGAGTTTTGAAAAAAAAATTTTTTTTTAAATCCAAAAAAAATTTTTTGGAAAATTTGAGTACACAATTCTATTTATGTTTTTGCGGAGCTTTAGCAGAAAAAAAAATGATCAAAATCGGTTGAACCGTTTTTGAGAAAATCAAAAACAAAAAAAATGGTTCCATGGGGGGTACCCTCAATAACCATTTTTCGGAAAATTTTTTTTAACCAATACCTAGATTTAATTAAATGAAATTTTTCTGTATCTTTATTTTTAAAATCTATTGAACAGTTTTTGAGAAAAAAATGTTTATAATATTTCGATAAAAAATTCGTATGGGGTGGGGGGGTACCGTTATTTTTGGTCTTAAAAAAAAAAAAAAAAAAAACGTGTGGGGGGAAAAAATTAAAAATGATATCTACCAAGTTTAAAGAAAATCGGCCGAGTCGTTTAGCCTGTAGTCGAACAGACAGACAGACAGACAAACAGACAGATAGACAGAATTGCGAGACCCACTTTTTTAGTCTTCGCTATCATCGTAATGTCAACTTTGATCAAAATCTCGAGTTCGATTTTTTTTACGAATGCATAACTTGCCTTATAGTACCTATAAGACGCAAGTAAAAAATCGTGTATCCAAAACTATCGGCAAGAGATGGCTCTAAATATTCTTCAATGGAATATTAAAGGTCTTTTAAATAACTTAGATGAACTAAGAATTTTGATTAAGGACCAAAAGCCTAGTATAATATCACTACAAGAGACTCATTGTCCATTTAATACCACTCCTATCATTCCTAAAAGCTACATAGGTTATTTCAAAAATCTTCCCAATAACACTACATATAAACAAGGTATGTGCTTATTGATAAAGAAAAATATCGCACACACAATTCGACCTATAAATTCAAATATCTTGGCCTGGCAGTTGAACTAAAACTTCCGATTAAAATAACCTATATCGGTTTATGTATCCATCCAAACGTGACTTTTTGTAAAAATGATATTGATATTATTATCGGTCAAACTGAGTCTCCCGTGCTCATTGGTGGAGACATAAATGCGTGGAACACGCTTTGGGGCTAACCAGTCACAAACAAAAGAGGGGAAATATTTGAAGACTTTCTTCTAAGTGAAAATCTTATTCTCCTAAACGATGGCTCGCCAACCCACCTTTCAACACATAATACATTGACTCATATTGACATAACTTGCTGCTCACCCGATCTTTTTCCAATGACTTCCTGGAAAACTTTAACTGACCTTCACAACAGTGACCATTTTCCCATTATTTCATCAACAATTCTAGGTAATACACTGACATACTCTTCTCCAATTCCTAAATTCAAAACCGACTTTGCAAATTGGGGAACTTTCAAAAAACTGTTATAAAATACTTATTGGACAAGCCTTCAACACCAAATATTAACAAAGAAGCAGCTTTAATTCAAAAAGCAATCAGAATTGCTGCTAACGTTTCAATACCACAAATAATAATATCTAGTAAATTACAGAAAAAACGAATTGTTCCTTGGTGGAACACAACTCTTTCCACACTGCGTAAAGACAAAATGAGAGCTTTAAAAGATTTCCAAAAATCATCTACACAGTTGAATTTAATTTTGTATAATAAAGCAAATGCTAAGTTCAGGCGAGAACTCAAAGAAAGTAAATCTAAAAGTTTTGCAGAATTCACATCTACCATAAATCCCAAATCTTCCTCTACCAAAATTTGGCAAAACATCCGCCGACTTACAGGAAACCCCAATCCACTAAGAATATCCGGCATCCAATCAACGAACAAATTTATTGCTGACCCAGCACTAATATGTAATCTTTTTTCTCAAACTTGGTCCGAGTATTCAAAAGATATAAACTTCCACTCGACCTTCAAAATCAAAAAAGATGAATTTCTCAATTATTCGTCTTATGCACCCACTAACAACATTTTCGCTCTGCGGATCGTTGGTTGAATTTGAAGCAAGTTTGCACAAAACTAAAGGAAAAACACCCGTTAGAGACAGAATTAGTTACCCTATGCTTAAAAATTTGCCTTTTGATGTTAAGCAAAGACTCATCCAACTGTACCGGAGTTATCCCACAAAGTTGGAAAACTGCGACGTTACTGCCCATACCAAAGCCAAACAAAGACAAAACCTTAATCGATGGATACCGCCCTATATCTCTCATATCTTGCTCTTCTAAAATTTTGGTAAGAATTGTTGCACAACGCCTTATGTGGTATGTTGAAACAAAAAAATTAATACGAGTATCCTCTAACCAAGTAGCTTTTAAAACAAACAGAGGATGTATTGACGCACATCTTCACTTAGACTACTATATTTCTAAAGCATTGCCTTCTAAAAATCATGTGTCCGTGCTCTCGCTTGACTTCGAAAAAGCCTTTGACCGGATCGGTTTGCATATAGTGCTCGATAAACTCAGAAAATGGGACGTTGGAAAAAAAATCTTTTCTTTACAAAAACAAATTATTATTTTTCTAACGCTTACTCGTTGCATAATGGTGTCCCCCAAGGATCTCCATTATCTTTTGTTTTGTTTATAATTGCTTTCGATGACATTTCAACTATATAGTTACGGCATCGACATCCGTCAACCCTCCAACAGATACACATAACATACTTGATGACTACAGTAATCGTAAGTCATCATGAGTCATAAAAAGAGATAAGATTCATGGTCAATGTCAGCATTTGTTTATACAAGTGTGCATCTCTATTGCAATTCAAATGCAAGACTCTCAAATTGCATGATCATAGAAATCAAGGTCAGGATTTAATTAAATCCTAATGTTTATTCAAGTGTGCATCACTCCACACTATCTGCGATTCAAACGGATGACCATATCCAATATCAAGGCTTTGTTTTGTCAAATAGACAAAACCGCCAAAATAATAAATAGAATATTGTAAACCATAATCAAGGTCACTGCAATAATTATTTCACCATAATTGAGTATAAATACCCAATCCACTTTAGATTTCAGCAGAGTGTATCACGACAGTTCAACACCTCACTTCCATCCAACTTCCCCCCACCAGTGGTAAGGGGTTGGCAACATAAATTTTATTAAAAGAAAGTGTTTGTAATTATAAATAATAATACTTTGATAAATTAAATAAAGAAAGTTTGTGAAACTAAAAAAATAGTGTTTAAATTAAAAATTAAAAGCCCAGTGGTTGGGGCTAAAACATTTTTTTTAAACAAACGTTACGCTCGGCACGTAACTATATATAATAACTATAAACTATTAGATACCTGTTTCTATGCAGATGACATTTATATATTAAGCAAAATTAATGATTTAAATAAATAAAAAACTTTATTCGATAATGATGTTAATGACATCTTAGAATGGTCTTTAACTTCGGGAGCAAAACTATCTCTACAAAAATGCAAGATGTTACATGTTTGCAGAAAAATCAATTGCCCTGAAATTATTTTAAGTATAAATAATGTACAAATTGCTAATGTAAAAAGCCTTAACCCATTAGCTGCCACTGTGCTCAATTGAGTACAGTATTTTGTTAAATTTCAACTGAATTTTTTTTTTTAAAGTGGGCTTTGATTTTCATTTCTTTCGATTGGAAAGCAATTATTGACATGTGCTTTGATACTGGCAGTGAATTTGTCGAGATTGAAAAGCATTTTCAAGGTTTTTCATGAACTTTTGTGTCGAGCATTTCTTGTTTGAAGCAATTTGGTGGCTTTGCGAGAGTAAAATGTTAGTAAAAATTTAATTTTTTGAATAACATTTGAATAATGGATTCTATTCTTTAGATTTTGTATCTAGAAAAACATTGCGTATAAATTACAAACAAACATTTTTTTCTTCTGCATGGTAGGTCGTGAATAAAAGTGGCGTACTCAATTGAGTACACTGGCCAAGTTAAATTTTTTTCTCACTGGATTTGCAGAGAAATGTCTTTTTCAACTATAAACTGAAGTAGCTTTTATGGCAGGCATTTTCCCAACCTCTGCATGGCTCTTGAAGATATTCCAGATGATGGAAATGAAATAGATATAGTGGTTATTCTACCAGTTGTTGATATCCAATGACCAGCCATGAACTTATGGCTACTTTACGCATAAAAGGATTTAGTGCAACAGGTACGATTCGGAACAATAGAACGAAAAAATGTCCACTAAAATCCATGAAAACGGTAATGAAAGCAAATTTTGGTTACTTTCATCACAAATTTGGCAAAAATAATAATATCTTGTTACCTCGTTGGAAAGATAATGCTGTTGTAACCGTTGCAACAAACTACGACAACTTAAAACCACTAGGAAAAGTCAAGAGATGTTCATCAACAGAAAAAGAAATAGTTGTCATTCCTCAGCCAAAGCCTCTAGTTGCATACAACAAAGGCATGGGTGGTGTCGACCTTCATGACCAATTTGTGAACAACTACCTCATAAAAATAAAGGGTAAAAAATTGTGGTGGCCATTATTCACACACATGCTAAACTCAATGGTGGTGAATGCTTGGGAACTCCATTGTCTAAAAACAAAGAAAACCGGAATCTGCTTTCATTTGTTAGGACTATAGGAAGAACTTATTTACGCTCAGAGTCGTCAAGAAAAGCTCCAAATAAGCCAAATGTACTAGAAAGTGTTGTTCGCAGCAACGGAGAACATTTCCTCTAAAAAATAAAAAATCAACTACGGTGCCACATTTGTCACAGCAGGGTTCGATAGATTTGTGAACGGTGTCAAACCACTCTTTGCATAGAAAAAGAATGCTTTAAGATTTTTCATAATTATAAAGAGAATGTACCCATATCTGGCCAGTGTACTCAATTGAGTACACCCCTCTAATTACCAAACTTGAAAAATTTTTTTTTTTTTAATTGTATTTTTGTTCAAATATAAACCTCAATAAACAGCATTTCAAAGATTTTTTATCTATCTCTATTTTCAAGGTCCTTGGCCTTTAATGGGTTAATATCCTAGGAATAGTATTTAATAATAAATTTAATTGGAAAGAGCATTGTTTAAATTTAAAAAAAATCCCTAGCTGCGAGAGTCAATATTATTAAGTACTTAGCCAGTAAGAAAAGCCATGTACATATTAATACCTTATCATATGTTACCAAAATGTTAATTCTAAGTAAAATTGATTATGGAATTTATATTTATGGCAATTCTCCAAAAACAACTCTCAAAATAATACAACTTACCTACCATCAAGCAGCGAGAAGGAGCATCAACGCCTTTCCTACAATACCAATCAAAAATATTCTAGCAGAAGCGGGTCTCCCAACGGTCGAACAACGTTTTGAAGAAATAACATCGAGACTAATTGCGAAGTTAGTCTTTTCAAAAAACTCTGTCATTGATAAAGACTTTCATCAAACCATAGGACACAAATGCAGAAAACGTATCCCTTCTGCAATAAGCTTAATCCTTGAAAGAGCACAGCAAATGGAACTTCGAATCAAAAAACCACACAACTCTGTGCTATCGCACCCTGCATGGCACATAAATCCTGAGTCGATTATATTGACATTAGCTCAGCATAAAAAGACAAACACCAACAATAAACTATATTGCTTATTATTTGCTGACATCTCATCAGAACTTAAAAATAAAAAATGGAAGTTCATATTCACTGACGGATCCAAATCAGAAGTTAACACCTCGTTTGCCGTTACACTCGAAGATGGCTATATTTTAAGCATTGGTACACTACCTGAATTTGCATCTATTTTCACCGCAGAAGCATTTGCTATCTTTCAAGCAACCAAGGCAATTGCAAACCGCAGTGGGAAATTTGTTATATGCTCCGATAGTACGAGTATATCGGTTTTAAAACCAATAAACAATCCAAACAACAACACTGAACTAGTCTCTGCAATAAGAAATAAGATCATAATGATGCCAAATAAAATTAAGTTAATGTGGACACCTGGCCATGCCATGCGTTTTCTGCTAAAGTCGCCCCAGTATATAAATTCAATGAATTTAGCAAAAAAGATCTCTCAACATTCATACATAAAACCTTAAAAAGGAGATTGGAAATCGAATGGAGCCTTTATCACCACCATTACAAAAAAGTTAACGTCGATATGTCTCAACCACGTTATACTACAGATCTATCAAAACATAAGATCTCCAACTTTGTGCGTTTAAGACTCGGTCACACCTGTATCACCCACCAACATCTGCTTACGAAAAACAACTTCCCGACATGCGACACCTGCAACTCAACATTAAGTATCTACGAGTATAACACATATACTTGAAAATTGTGAAGTATCAAAACCTCTTATTAAATCCATTTTTCAAAATAAATCAATTTATGATGTACTCAAAACTCCAAATACCTCAAATATCGAAAATATTAACAAATTACTCTTAGGTCTCAATCTAAATATATAAATGTATTATTTTAAATGTAAGAGCTAATAGTCTCCGCAGCTAGGCTCTCTAAAATTGTATATTACCCTGTAATTTAAATTACATGTTAATAAATAATAATAATAATAAAATATTAATGAACACCGGAATGCAAAATAATAACCAAATCGATCAAAACCGTTAACAAGTTATAAGGACATAATCTCAAAAAAATAATGCTTTAAAATTTTAAGTTTAATCAAAATCATCATAGTCGTTTTCGAAGAAATAAAAAAAAACGAAATCGTTACATGGCAGCTACGAGTTCTATGACAGTTAAAACATAACTTTGAATGCCTCTTCTAGAGAATAACAAAAAAAAACTGCTCTTAGCCAAATTAAAAGCAAATCCATTAATCAATTTCGGGCCTCTGGAGGCTAGGCCAAACACCTGAAACACACAAATTCACCGAAGAATATAACACTTTTATGGAATTGGCCATATCGTCTAGGTTTTCATTAAATCGAACAATCCCAGAACCATGCAAACAAATGCATCTTTCCTCCTCCCTGACGGTGGCGCACATGTATTCCATCATGTTGACGTCATAAACACCATCAGACATGATTGCTAGCCGCAGGCCTTACCCAGGGGCAAAACAGAACCAAGCGTACTGTTTTCAACTCGCAGCAGTATTAAGGTGGAAATTAAAAGTAAATTTTAAATTTTCTTGATTTTTTTGTTAATTTATTGGTTCTTATTTTTTAAAGCTTTTTTTTATTTATTTATTCACTTTGCTCTTTGTGATTTCGCAGAGACTTTATGTGATTTTAGTTGTTCTGTTTGTGTTTAGTTTTGGTATTTGAATTTTGTCTGCCAAAAGGGGGCGCTTGGTTGGGTTTTTATTTGATTAAAGTGGCTAATCTGAAAGTATTGATGGTGATGTTTTGCTTTGTTTTGGATGATAGTGTTATCATTAAGATAAGATTAAAGATTAAATCCATCATTTTAAGAAGTATATGTATCAACAAAAGATTAGATAAATGTTTATATGTACCTACTAGATTTTTTTTTGTTTTAATTTGCACATGACTTATGAATATCATTTTGTTTATATTTTGACGCGCTCTTATGACTACCTTTAAGATTTTTGAGTACAGTGTGAGCGTTTTAGGAAAGTTAGAGAGGATTTAAAAGGAGATACCGATGCACATTGATTTCGAATATCTGAATATAGTAATGGAAGGGGAATATTGGGCTGGGTAAAGCATTCCACATTCGTGTAGTGCGGCTTAAGCAAGAATCTCTGAATTTAAGAGAACGTATGAAGTAGGGCTCAAGGGTGAACAGATGGGCATTCCCTGAAGCGCAATTATAACCGTTAAATTGTTAAAGGGCAGGAATGCAATTGGCTGTTTCACTAGAACAACTCGAATGTGTGGTCATTCCACACAAGGTGGTCTGTGATACACATACCGAAAACTGAGAGCTGTTCGTTTCCTCAGTGCAAGTAGCTAAGACAGCATTAAGTTTTTGAAGCATTAAAATCTACACGGTTTATGGTTCCACATTTGACCATGCTATCGAGCCGTTCTAAATTCACATGCGAAGAACACGAACAAGCATCTGGAAACGAGTATGGGAAGCTGAGAGACCTTTCGTCGTCAGCAAAACAGTTTAGAAAGAGATTGTTATATGAACACCATTCAGAAAACATATTTATGTCATTTTGAAGAGAAACAGAATGGGATTGGTTTCAGATGATTTTAAATAATTTAATATCATCTGCGTAGATAAGAACCCTACATGATTTTAGAATTGAAACAACATCATTGATTGATACTATGAAAAGAAGTGGACCAAAGTGACTACCTTGTGGAACACCAGAGTCAGCATTAATTGGATCAGAAACGATTCCTCTAAAAAGAACTTGGTATGTCCTACCCTTCAAATAAGACCTGATCCATTGAACGAAAGCAGAAGGGAATCCAAGAGATGAAAGCTTAAATAAAATTAGACTATGAGACAACTTGTCGAAGGCCTTACTGAAATCTGTATAAATACAGTCAACTTGATGACCATCCTCGATAGTTTTATTTGTAAACGACGTGAATTCAACGAGATTAGTAACCGGGAAGACTGGAAGATAGCTTCGACTATCTGTTCAGGCAATAGGATTGAATGGGCGTTAAGACCTTTCAACCTTTCAAATCACCGGGCGTAGATGGCATCTTTCCTGCACTTTTGCAGAAAGGTAAAGAGGAACTGATGCTCTATCTTATTAGATTGCTTCGAAGTAGTATTGCACTTGGGTACATACCAAGTCTATGGAGAAGAGCAAAGGTAATTTTCATCCCCAAAGTGGGGAAAAAAGATACCAAACATCCTAAGTCATTCAGGCCAATAAGCTTAACATCCTTCTTACTGAAAACTTTGGAAAAGGTAATTGGTAACTTCATTAGATCGGAAGTATTAGTAAACATGCCCCTAAATCACCGTCAGCATGCTTACAGAGCGGGTAGATCCACAGAAACCGCTCTGTGGATGTAAACATCATTACCTATGGGGCACACTACAACACAACACAACTAGGAAATCACTAGACAAATTGGAAAGGCTTGCATGTTGTATATGCATAACAGGAGAAATGAGAACTTGCCCTACAGCAGCGATGGAAACCATCCTTCATTTGACGCCACTACACGTGGCCATTGAAAATGCTGCTAAGGGAGCCATAATGAGTTTTGTCAAGGAGGGTACTGGGACGGGTAAAATTATTGGAAACAGGGAAAAAGACTCGATAATACGGTCCGCAGTAAGAAACCTTCTTGACATCCGAAGAGATGGTATGATCAAAAAATATAACTTCGAAAAACATTTCAAAACGAAGTTAAGTTGCAAAAAAGACTGGCTAGGCGAAACAATAAACTACAGTCTTAAAGAAAATACCATCAAAAGGTACACTGATGGATCGAGGACAGCTGAAGGGACTGGTGCTGGAGTTCTTGGGCCTAGAACTAAAATCTCCTTACCGATTGAACAGTCCACTAGCATATTCCAGGCAGAAGTAATTGCCATAGGTATATGTGCTGAAAGAAACCTCGATAGGAAATATAAATACCAAAACATTGCCATCATATCAGACAGTCAGGCTGCACTAAAAGAACTAAGCTCCTACGCCATCAGCTCCAAACTTGTTTGGGAATGCGTGATAAGGCGTAATAAATTGGGCAAGAATAACACTGTCACGCTTCATTGGGTACCAGGCCACGTGGGTGTCCAGGGCAACGAAGTGGCAGACTCCTTAGCAAAAATAGGTGCATCGACACCCCTTGCAAGGCAGAGCCCTACTGCGGAATAGGAGAAAACTTGATCAAAAACAAAATCAAAACAGAAGAGGAGGCAAAAAGATCAAAAATCTGGAGGGAACTCCCTAAGCTGAGACAGGCAAAACTCCTACTCGGATACTACAACCAAGTGTTTTGTAACCTGCATTAGCTTAAGTAGGAACAACCTCAGGAAAATCACGGGGCTTCTCACAGGCCACTGTAGGTTGAGAAGACACCTCAACATCCTTGGCCTGGTGAACAACGCGACTTGCAGATTCTGCAACACTCACGAAGAGACACCTGACCACATAATGGGGAAATGTGATGCACTCGTGCATCAAAGGCAAAGGTATCTGGGCAAGCACCACATAAAAGAGAGTGAATTATCATCCCTTAAAATAATTCAAATACTTCGATTCCTCAGAGGAGCAGATTTGGAGGAAGAACTGTAATAATGAGCCAACCTCATCCAGTTCTAGATGGGGGACACAATAGATCTTTAGGTCGCAGTGTTTTTATACCCCAATTTATTCATTCATTCATTCAACAGTAGATTTTGTTTTCATAAACCCATGTTGCTCGCTTGCAAGGAAAGGTTTGCAGCGGAAATAAAAACTCTTAAAAATGATAGCTTGAAATAGTTTCGGTAAGCAAGAAAGTTTGGCTATTGGTCTATAATTAGAAATATCACCGCGACTTCCTTTTTTGTGAATAGGTATGATGAATGAATTTTTCCATATTTTAGGGAAAACAGTTTGTTTTAGGGAATTTTAAAATAGAAACGTTAGGGGACTTGCCAGAGGTTTGCAACAATTTTTTAAAATATAGGCCGGAATTCCATCAGGTCCACTGGACGTGTAGTGGTCTAAGCCCGAAAGATGGTCTAATACATCCTCAAGTGTGATAACAATATTACTCATTGAGCTTTGAGAAAAGCTATTCAAATGAGTAAAATTACTCTCACAAGGTTCAAAATCATCATCACAAAACGAAAGTTTAAAGAAGGAAGAAAACATATTGGAAATAACAAGAGGGTTGTTGCTGGTTTCATCAGAGTACTTCATAGCAGATGGATATCCGTCAGATTCTTTCTTGCTATTAACAAATTTTCAGAAAAGTTCCGGGTCAACAAGAAGTGAAGACCGCATTTTTAACATGTAACAATCATAGAGGATTCTGCCTAAATATTGGAACTCTTCATATAACGATAAATAACTGTTGTAATCATCCAATTTATTAGATATTAGGTACTTTTTCCATGTTCTATTTCTTAAGTTACGTAGACTACGAAGCTCATGGGTGTACCAGGGGGGTGTTGTTAGGGCCGAGTGCCTCGATTTTTTTACAGGTACAGATGCAATGAAACATTCAAAGATACTTAAGTTGAAATTGGAAACCATCACATCAATGCTCCCATTCAAAAGTAAGTCAAAGTCAATGTTTGTAGTTAGTTCATTGAGTAAAGGGAAGTTCGTTTTCTTGAAGTCAAATTCAAGAGAGCCGCTATCAAAGTCATAATCAGTTGTGTGAGCATGGGAAATCAAAACAGAAAGTGGGGGGTGGTAGCTATCAACTTTCGTCATGGGAATTGGACATAGTTCAACAACACAATTATTACAAGGGTTAGTAACGAATATCAGATCTAACTGTCGAGAAATACTATTTTTTATACAGCTCACTTGCTGTAAGTCACAAGATATCACTTTGTCAACAAACGCTTCCTGCGGAGAAGAGACGTTGGTGGGTATTAAACATATTTCGTCATCAGAAAGATTAAAGTCTCCTGCAAGAAGAACATCGTCAAGAGGATCGCAAGTATCAGAAATATAGTTAATGGCATTTGAAGCAATATTATATATTTCCAATGGGCTTTTTGGAGGAATGTACATATTTATTATGTAAAGGAATTTATTTCCGATACATACTTTAACACAAATAATATCAACTGAGTCAGTATTAGGGATTGCGAATTTACAGCTATGAAAAACGCTTCGCACAGCAATGATAATTCCACCACCCACGGAAGCTAAGGGATCAGAATATCTATCTTTACGGTACACCAAAAAATTGGTGGAAAATAGTTCATTATTTAGAAATGTTGAGTTTAGCCAAGTTTCTGTTAACACAATTACATCGAAATCAGATGCATGAGATGCTAAAAGAAATTTTTGAGTTTTCGACCGAAGTCCCCTCACATTTTGGTAGTAAAGGGACAGACGATCTAGTTTTTTGAAGGTTTTTGTACATTTTTAGCTTGCGAGATCTTAGGTTTAAATTCTCTTACAATGACATTTTCAGGCCAGAGTTCAGAACACATTATCTTTTCATACAAACAAAAATCCGTTGTAAGTCTGAAGGACGCAAAGCAGAGAGGCGGTTTTTAATAATAGGAGGTTCGATGTTAACTATGGGAGCATTTGAAATGATAATAGATGGTTCGATGTTAATTATGGGGACATTTGAAACGATAATAGGAGGCTCATTATTAACTATGGGAGCATTTGAGATGGTTCTTGGACTATCAATAGAACTAGAAGCAGACGTAGATGGCAATTCATTCAGTAACTCAGTTATCTGCTATACCAAAGATTATCACTTAAATTATCACTGAGTAATTCACACCCCTATTACAGAATTCAGCGAATGAGCTAAAGTGACAGTTTCAATTAATTTTCAAACTTTTGCTATTACTGAATCCGACGAATGAAAGTTGAACGAATGTCGGTAACAATCCCTGCAACACCGACATTCTGTTCAACTTATATGGTATTACTGAATTCGCAATCCATTCGCACTCCATACAATTTCTATCATTTTATATTCGCGCCCAATTTCGAGACGAATATGAATTTTTGATTAAACGAAAAATAAAAACAAAAATAAACAATGGAAAGCACAAGAATGTAAGTCAAAAGCTTATTATACTGAATGTTTAAGTGTTTGCTTAAAAAAAATTAATAGAAAACGCACAACTAACAACGCAACCGGAGAGCCCAGAAATCTAAAAAAAAAGCACACGGTTTGTATTGAACGGTCCCCTATCCAAATACTAACCACGCATAACGTTTTTTTCGTTGATCGATACCGATGACAGCGTCGATACGAAAGTTCATAAATGTTAAGGTGATTTTAGGAATCGACAATGTAGTTCATCCGGCGAATTTCATAATTCAGTTTTACAGATCGAGTAAAATTCTGCGAATTCTATAATAGACATGATTATCTCAGTAAAACAAACGTGATCTTGCAAACTACAGATTTATAAGAGGTTGACTTACTAGTATGTACACATCGTTACTAATTATGGCACTAGTGCAGCAACTTACGTAATTCACGTTGAGCAACTAAAGTTGAACAAAATGCGTTTGGAACCCCGTACACATAAATGACCAACTTTCCCATATGTTGATTAACCCCGCACACCTAGTTGATCAACTCTTAAAACTTATTCCAGTGTTGAATAGCTCCGTACACCTAGTTGACCAACTTACTCAAATGTTGAATAACCTCGTACACTAGTTGATAAACTTGTTCGATTTTGACAGAAAAAAAATTTTGTCGAGTTGATCAACTGCGTTTTCGATATTGTTGCTCAACCAGTTGATGAACGATTTGATAACTTCGTTCGTTTTCTTGAAGTCAAATTCAAGAGAGCCGCTATCAAAGTCATAAAAAGTTGTGTGAGCATGGGAAATCAAAACAAAAAGTGGCGGATGGTAGCTCTGAATAGAATTTACTCAGTTAACTTCAATTTGAGACTTCTACCTGCTTCAATTTGTTATTACAATAATTCGCATCCATCTTTAAAAAAAAAATATAAATATTACATTGATAATGCCAAATGTCGTTTTTCGTAATCCAATCTCTAAGTTTTTCATTATTAAGTTACTAAAGCAAAATACGATTATTGCATCTCAGTGAATTCTGAAATTGTTTTGAGGTTCTAAGGTTATCAGTAATTCCAAGAGATAAGCTTAATTACTAAGTAAAGAAATTAAATAAATAATTCTTGACGTCATGTGAGGGGGCTAAAATCTCGAATATGTTTCAATATTTAAATATACAATATATTCTACTGTTACGCATTATTTATAATGATAACACAAAATCTTGAAAAATATGATGTGCCATGTTTTTTTTCAATAGCGGAAAACAAGTTTACATGTATTTGATTACTTATTATTTTATTTATATTTTTTTGTTTGATTTAAATTCAATTTAATAATGGGTTGCACGAACTTGATCTTAAGGTTCAAGGCTAGGTGGTTAAAATCTAGTAATGATTAAGGTTTTGCTCAGTTATGTAAAAATAACTAGCTGTCCTGACGGACGTTGTCCTGCTCATTCAAAGATTTAGGGTGAATTTGATTTCTTAATTATAATAGTGAATACAAAATCACTGCTGTTAAAGTGGAGTGATTGAATATACAGTGTGGGCCAAATAAAAGATTCTTTTTAAAAATGCAAAAGTGAACAAAATTCAATTTTAGTAAGAGCAAACATTCTCATTAATTATGAAACACATCGTCGTTCAAGTGGCTGCTTCGGCTGGAGTCAATTGGGCCCCCATAAGCGAATAATCCGAGATATTTGTGCAGAATTCTCCTCTGGCCAGTGCGTGAAATGTTAAGCTGTTGAGATCGATGGCGAGTTGATGTTCGTGAATTGAGTCTCACACTCTCGGCTACAGCAGCCTGTGTGCACCGTACGACGACGCACGGGGACCATGAGTGTTGTCCACAAGCATACCATTCTCACGAACTTTTTGCACAAACTTGCGTGCAACAGGCGCTGTGGGTGCTTCATTTCGGCCAAACCTTCTTTTCAAATCACGCACTGTTTGGGTTACACAGCAATCACTTTGGAAATAAGTTTTCAATATTCCATTTCGTTCCGCACTAAAATAATTGTAAACAAATCGGATAGCAGTATTTCCTTTTACGTGTAAATATATTGTAAATTTACACATTGTGTGGGTGAGGTGTGTGGGGCCAGCACTTAACAAAGCATATTACGTTAACGAACTTTAGAAGGTTGAAAGATCAACTGTTGTTGGCGCTACGGGGGCACTACCATCCTGCCCAGCGAATGTTTTAAGCACCTTGATTTATTCACCTTTTACCAATGGACTTACAATATTAAATATTTAGTATCTTACAGTGGGTTAAGACTCAAGGCTTGCAAGACATTACGGATACATCAATTTTACAAACCTGATCGACTACTATATCGCTAATATCCCTACTGTGGCATGAGTGAGGATTCTAAATGCATTCTTCCATCTAGAAAGAACTTGGATGAAATCGCTGTGATGGAAGACTTCGTCCTAACCATCTTTACTGATGGCTCAAAGATTCTTCCGCAGCACAGATCCGACTGAATTTGAGCGATGGCCTGTGTTCACCTCAAGGCGTTCTCTCGATTTTGGTTTATTCGCATAGACATGCGACTTCAAGAAGTTCGACTTCAACTCTGAGAGAGATAGCCTTTACTCAAATTGTTCATGCAGAATATCAATCGTCGCGTCCGTTGTGTGGCACGTAGCGCCGTTCTGGAACCAAATGTTGTCTAGGTTCATATAGTTCGCTTTGGGCCATAAGAAATTGGTTATCATCGTTCTGAACGGCGCTCGGCATTGACGGTGACCGCCTCACCAACGTCGCACCGCAGCGATGTTCTCGGCCGATTTTGCGTTCCTTTGACGCACGAATGATGGTTGAATGAACCACTGACCACTGGTCTTAAATTTGGACACCTGTAAATATCGCTAGGTTTTTTGCCAATGTCTTTTAAGCTGAGTTACTGGCATAAAGGGAATTATATATCCAAATCAGAATTAGAATACGGCGATTGGTCCAGCAATGACAGGATGAGCTAGCGAGCCTGAACATTGACCTGAATGCCACTCTGGATTCCGAGTCACAGTGGAATAAAGGGAAATGAATGGGCGACGAGCTACCCGGGCAAGTACCTATTAGACCTTCATGACTCACTTGAAGAGTTAAAATTCCTCTTTTTGTATAGTTCACATGCGCTCAAGGGTTAATTGAGAGACCCTTATAATGTAAAAGACAGCACGAGCGAAAGGGAAAAGTCTTCTCAAATTTTCTCACAGAGTCAAACCGTAGGTGGAGCAGTTTACCCAACTGAATTATATCTATAAAGATGTAACCCACCTATAATTAGTACTGAATAAATGGCCTAATATGCAGAAGACCCAGTCAACACATAGCCAGGGTAGTTGGAACATGCATTGGGCACTGGCCAATAGTGAAACATGCCGTGAAGCTAGGAATAAGAAATCAGTCATTCATTTCCTCAGTAAATATTCTGGTCTGGTTCAACTATTCGGAAAGTTACTCCTGGACGACCTTAATGAACTATCTGAACTGAAGATCAAAGAATTGATCTGTTACCTTAACACGACGAAGCGGCTTTGAGACGAACCTCGACTTTTGCTTTTTGGATCAAAATTGGTGTTTTCTCCCAAGCGCTACGAAGCCCAGACAGCGAACAAACTGCATTGTCTATGGTCGTGAATGTTGAGTTCATGGTTCCGTTGGATCTTGTATACGGATGAAGGCCTAAGTCCCGATGCAAAATTCGCTAATTTGATGTCTGCAAAAGGCCAAATCATTTTGCACGGTGACAAATCGACTGTCTCAGTTTCTGTTGTACACTTTCACTAACCGCAGCTATGTTCTTCGCCGATCTTGCGTTCCTTTGACGTACAAATATTGGTTGATTGATAATCGAACCAGTCGTCTCATATTTGGCCACTAAATGTTGAATAGTCGATTGTGAAGGGCCACCACGTCTTCCGTAAAATGAACGCAACGCTTGCTTTTGGAAATTTACTTAGACCTTGGAAAGAACTAGAAAAACTTTGGAAAGAACTGGATACTTGATACACTATTATGCGCTATTGCTCCCACTAGAGCTTGCAAGATGTTCACATTTGTAAATCAATCATTTTGTTATCAATCACACCCAAAAATTGCTGTGGGCTCTTGGTCTATATGTATTGGGGGTATTGCACTGCGACCTGGAGATCTGTTGAAGCCCAACTCTCAAGACTAGATAGATAGATAAATTTGAGCTGGCTATTTTATGAAAGAAAATTTAATTGAGGTCAAATCGTACGACCTCGGTGTCCAATTTGGATCACCATCGCTTCGGCGTTAGATAACCATGTTCGAAAATCGGTCATGTGTGTGGCACTACCGCCGCCGCCGCCGCCCAGTTGAAATGACATGTCGTCGGTGTACATGTCACCCAATTCGAGCCAAAAGAAATTGGTTATAATCGACCGATAGCTATCGCCGTTAACATTGATGGCCCGGACAACTTCGTTCTCAAAGAAGTATTGAATCATGACTGGCCGGTGTTCCAAAATCCAGACCAAATATGGAATTTTTTTTGGATGCATTGCAATTTGATGGATCTCGTGTGGATTGCGATGATCCCTAATTCGACAATTTTTTTTGACGACGCATTTATCGAGAAATGGGCCTCTTCGCTTGATATGATTTTTCGGGCAAATCACAGGAAATATTGATTGAACAGAAAACCCACTTTCATATTTACATATTGTTCAACGCTATGTTAAGCTATAGCGTTGATTTGGCAAGATAGACTTAATAAATGACAGCAAATGTGACAGATGTAGCTTCAACAAGAATCCCTATTCGAGAACCTTTTTTAATCATAATTTTTAAGTTAATCAAATTAGTTTAGTTTATCATATTCATCAAACAGAGATTTCAACTCTTACAGACTACTATAATATAAAATAAATATAAAATTGTACATATGTATATATAAGTAAAAATATAAATAAATAGTATAATTACATGTCGTGTGGAAATAGCAAAGCCAACCATACATTTTTTTTGAATACATCCCTTGAATTATTTGAAAAAATATCTATAAAATTAACAACAGAATTAGTTTCTCTTATACAGCGTGCAAACGGTTCATTTCTACTATAGTTTCTTCTGGCAAAAGTTACTCGCAGATGAAAACGAGCGCGGAAATTTCTTGACGGAAAGTAAAAGTGAATTCGTTCAAGTAAAAGAGAACATTTGATACGATTACTTATTAAATCTTTTATAAACATAATTGAGAAGTATTTTCTTCTTAGCTCAAGCGTTTGAATGTCAATAAGCAAGCATCTAGATGCATATGAAGGTACTTCCATATTCCAGTTCAATTTTATAAAAACAAACCTGGTAAATTTTTTTTGAATTTTTTCGATTCTTGCCGAATGTGTATTATAGTAGGGATTCCAAACTATACAACAATATTCCAGTACCGATCTTACAAGAGAAATATATAAAGATTTAAGTGTATAAGGGTCAGAGAAATCCCTAGAGTTTCGTCTGATAAACCCCAACATCCCGTTAGCTTTATTCACTATGTAATCGATGTGCATGCTGAACGAAAGCTTTACATCTAAAACAACTCCCAAATCCTTTTTTACTGTAACCCTATCTAGAGTCATATTGTTAATCGTATAATCAAAGATAATGGGTGTTTTTTTTTCTATGGCAAGAAAAGCTCTGACATTTGGCGACATTAAGAAACAATTGGTTAGATTCACACCATTCAGATAGTTTGTGGATATCTTCTTGCAGAAGAAGGCAGTCGACGGGAAATTTTATGGGCCGGAAAATTTTAACGTCATCGGCGTACATAAGATACTTTGAATGATTGAAACTGTCTGGGATGTCATTTATAAAAAGGACAAATAAAAGAGGTCCAATATGACTACCTTGAGGTACACCTGAGGTAACATCTATCCTTTTAGATTTATGTTTGCCCAATTTAACAAATTGAAATCAGTTTTTTAAATATTCAGAGATCCAATTAAGAAAACTAGAATGAAAACCTAATTTTAAAAGCTTGAAAATTAAAATATTGTGATCAACTCTGTCGAATGCTTTAGCAAAATCGGTGAAAATAATGTCAGTTTGATAACTGTTATCAAATCCATAGAGAACTGATTCGCATAGTGTTGATAGATTTGTAGATGTAGATCTACCGGGAACAAAGCCATGTTGAAATTCAGATAAAATGTCCTTAATAAGAAAATTTAACTTTTTACAAACAAGCATTTCAAAAATTTTTAGGATCACTGATAATTTGCATATTGGTCTATAATTCGTAACATTTTGCTTCGATCCCGATTTATGAATTGGAGTTATAAAGGATATCTTCCAATAGTCTAAAAACTGGCCTGTTTGTAGAGATTTATTGAAAATAATACTAAGCGGAAAACAGTGACGTGCCGTGGTGGTTTCAGTAGGGTGTTCACTATAACTTTTTATTCAAATCATTTATCTATTTTAAGTTTTAATCCAGGATCACGACGAGGACGTAATAGATAACCATCCCATTTCATTTTTTTCTTTTTTTATTTTTTTGTTATTTTGTTTTTGTTTTTATTTTTTATATTTTTTTGTATATTTATTTTTTTATTTTGTTTGTGTTTTTTGTTTGTGTTGTTAAGTAGTTTAGTAAAGTTAACGCAGTCCAACAGATAGTTACTTGTATACAGTGCGATTCACATGATTAGACGCACCATTTTTCTCTCAAAAAATTGCAGTTTTCTTTTTGTTTTTCTTCATGAACTACGAAAGAATTGCATTCATTTGAAAGGTTATTAAATTCTCTGGGAAAAAACATAAATTCAAGATTAGTGAGAGAGACTTTACGGTTGTTTTGATCTCTTTCTTCGCATTAGTGCAAAAAAAGCTCAAATAAATCGGTTCACTTGATTAGACGCACCTGTTAAAAGTTAAAAAAAAAAAAGAGGTTAATCAATTTTTAACATTTTCTATTTACTTTTTTTATTGTTATTGAAGTTATTTTTCACAGTTTCAATACTTTGTACAACCTCTCCGATTTGAAATTACATCAAAAATTCTACTTCTAAGAGATTCATACAATTTTTTTAATAATCTGCTGAAATCTTAGACAAGGCTTCTTTAATTGCGGCAATTATCTCCTTACAGCTTTCATACTGCTTACCTTTTTCATAAATTTGATGGGTCAGCCATCCAGAAAGGTTTTCAATGATGTTTAGATCAAGTGAGTATGGTGGCCACTGCAAAAATTCCACATTTTCACTGGGGATAATTGCTTTTACAACGTGCGCGTTGTGAATCGGAGCATTGTCTAGTTGTCAGATCTACTGGATAGGTCCAAAAAGGTCTCTTATGGCTCGAAAAGCTGTTTGCATAAGGGCTTTATAAGAAATTTCTGTCATTTTGTGACACACAAAACCAACTCAAAGGCGCGGTAGTATACGAAATGGCACCCCACATCCATACTTCTCCTTTCTTGGAATGATTTCGGTTCAAAAAGCATTCGGATGTCATAGAAACAAAACTTATGCCCATCAGGACCATCTAGGTTGAACTTTTTCTCATCAGAAAACAGCACATTTCTTCAATTTAAAACACTTCCAACCTGCGCATACCATGTCATGTGAAGACGCGCGAACTCCAACCGCTGTTCTTTTCTTGCAGCGTTAAGTTTTTTTTTTTCTTAAGCTTTTTGAATTTCAAGTGTTGAATTACCTAAAAAAGCTCGAAGAACAGTTGATTTGATTGAACTTACCCCCGCTAATTGTTTGATTTTCATCGTGGAGTTAGTTGAATTTGAGGCAATTCATATAATTTTTCGCTTCTCGTGTGGTGTAAAGGGTGTTTTTGTCCTTCCTTTGTTGTTTTTTTTCGTAGGTGGCAGGATTTGATAAAACATTTCGAACAGCTTTATCATTTCGTTCTATTTTCTTTGCAATTTTGGGTATAGAATACCCTTCTGAGGGGTAAGCCTCAATTTTTGCTATTTCCGCCGCCGTTAACATTTTTTTTTTACCCATTTTCACTTTAAACACTCCGAAAAACTTTAATAACGTACACTCATTACCCAAATTTAATTTGTATTACCCAGCATTAAGAAACTAACTGAATTAATTCGTGCGTCTAATCAAGTGAACCGATTTATTTCAGTATTTTTTTAGCACTAATGCGAAGAAAGAAATCAAAACAACCGTTAAGTGTCTCTCACTAATCTTGAATTTAGGTTTTTTTTACAGAGAATTTAATAACCTTTCAAATGAGTGCAATTCTTTCGTAGTTCATGAAGAAAAACAAAACGAAAACTGCAATTTATTTAGAGAACAATGGTGCGTCTAATCATGTGAACTGCACTGTATAAAGGTCGATTCGACGGGATTTCTTCAAAAAAAACTTGTAGAACATAATCATAAAAAATATTTTTTGCTTTAATTTCCCTAAGAAATGATTTTTCTACTGAAATAATTGCCAGTTCTGACAATCTGTTCTCTAGCATTTTATTTCTGGCATAATGATTTTATGCGCTTAAGGGCAGAAAAAGATCGCTCGACAGAGCTACTTGATACTGGAATCGTCAAGATTAGTGAGCTTAGTTTAAAAATTTCCAAAAAAAAGTCTTTAAGTTCCATATTATCGAGCATTTTTGGAATGTCCTTAATGGAAATATTTTTGAATTGTGATTGAGTAAGTTTAAAAAAACACATTAAGTTCATTCTCAAGCTTCACAAAATCAAAAAACGGACCATTCGAAGCCATCAGTTGGGAAATTTTTTTTATTTTCAGCAAATTTTTTTACGGAAAGACCAGAATGAGAATGAGAAAATAAATTTGAATTTCATCAAAACAAAAGGTACTCTTATAAATAGCGCACCGGGGACCGGACCACCACATCCACATCACTCATTTCCCATGTCTGATTATTATGATATTATGACATGAGAAATGAGAGCGAAACACTGTAAAGTAAACAAAAACTCTCTACTGCACTTTTTTCTTACTTTTTAAATCTACTGCACCACTGCGCTTTTGCTACAATCTACTGCGATTCTTCAGATTTTGTTTGAATAGCAGCACTGGTCATAGAAATAAATGTGCTCATAACAAAATGTCAAAATTCAAAAAGATTCTTGTCTCTTTAGTGCAAGTCTTGTCAGCTATATACGTTTTTAGTTCTACTATTCTTTAATTTGTTCTTGTTTCAAAAAGTACAAATTTGTAGATGGTAAATTTATTTTGTTTACCTAGCTTTATATATTTTTGCTAAAACTATACATTTTCATTATCGAGTAAGAGTATATTTGTTCACAAATACTCGTATCTACTATGTAAATCACTTGTGTTGTTTTAACAATCAACGATGATTTAAATGTGATTTAACTTTGGTTCCTTCACTGAGAAAAATATCAAACATATTCATATTTAAATCAAACTCAAACACATACGATTTGGGATGGAATCGATATCTATTTAATTTGAATAGAAACGTATTTACCCATGTTTGACCTTATTTGAACATGATTTGGTTTAAATTTACCACGTTTTCTATTTGATTTAAACATGCTTATCTTTGTTTTTATCAACTTTATTTGATGTTGTTTCAAATAGAATCATATTAATTTTTTGTTACTTCAGATTTTTCAGAAATTCAGAAATAAAAAAATACTCAACACAAATACTAATTAATAAGTACCTACATAATGTATGTATTTATATTCTTATTTTATTTATTTACATTTTTCCAAAAAGTCATTAAATTGTTGTGGAGCGCTTTAAGATCTCATCTTTGTCACATCTTAAGAACATCTTCAAATTCTGGTTCATATAATTCGTCTTCTGGAATTTGCTTCTTTTTTTACGTCTTTCGTCGTGCTCTAGTCGTCCTGTGGCAAGAATATAGAAGTCAAATGATAGTTAATTATAAAACATACTTGTTAATCAGTATTTTTTAATAAAACTATATAAATAAACAGTTTTTGAAACAAATATTTTTTTTTACACTTACAATAGAGAGCAGGGAACAATGGTATTAACTTCCACTCCTCGAATAATCTTATGGTTTATATTTTTGCTTGAAACAGAACTTCAGTTATGTAACATTATAATGGTAATCAAATATTTCTTTATTATTTTATAAATTACTCACTTTAGTAAGATCACAAACACACGCGGAACATAAACACACTCCATGACTTTCGATGCCAAAAAGAAGAAAAGTTGTATTTAGCTACTTCATTTTTATTCAATTCAAACTCGTTCGTGATTAAATTTAACATTTATGTTTAATCTCTTACTCATGTAAATATTTTAACTTCGTTTATATTTCAAACAAACTCGTTCATGTTCATTGTAGGTATGTTACAATTTTTAAGTTAGTAAAACAACTAAACCTGCATTTTAAAAATCAAACTAAAGCTAATTTGAATACATATAAAAAATGAGGTGCAGATCTTAATGAAATTCTTAAACATGAATGAGTTTGATTTAAACATATTTTACTATAAAATAATAGTATTTTCGAATCTAAACAGATTCGAGTTTAGTTATAAGCGATTTCTATTTGTCCTTATTTAAACATGCAGTTAAACATGTTTCTATTTAAATAACTCATAATACAGTTTTCTCAGTGTTGTTTATAATTTGTTGTTACCTAATCAAAAAAATATATGTATTTCTACTGCGAAACTTTTGGTTTTACTGCGATTTTTTTGCCAATTTACTGCGATCTGCGATTTATGAAGTCCGAACCCTGCTTGTGTGTTGTTCTGTTGTGCACTTGTGACCTTGTGTACAACAACAACTGGTATACAATGAACTCGCACTCTATAATGAAAATGAATCATATCAGAGTTCACTGTCTCTTTCGATGCCGAATTGAGGATGGTACGCTCAATGAAGTTGAACACCATACACCAAACCAATTTGTCTTCTTTTCTGTAGTTTGATGTTTGAGAGTTTGAGTTGTTTCTGTATGTTGATTTGCTTTACGTCGCGTTGCCCTTGCCATTCGTGCGTCGCGTCGGTGCGTTGACATGGAGAGAACATTGTAGCGTGAGAATGAATTCTCTGTCCAGATGAATGTTCGGATGAAGGATCGTGGTGCGCTCGATGAAGGTGAACACCAAGGAATATAGAATTTTGGATTTATATATACACATTTTGTCTCTTCTTTGCATTTTTTTTGTGTGGATGTGGATGTGCTTTACCTTGGTTTCAGAGGTCGGTCGGTGCGTTTACATCAGGAGAACACCCTAGAGTACTATTTTTGTTATTTTGCTTGAAAATGTATTCTTCATCCATTGCATTTGAATGAATTGCCGTGGTGCGCTTGAATAAGGAGAACATGGAGAACATGAAATATGGAATGTGACTTATGTGATTATTTTGGTAGGGTGTGCGGTGAACACCTGCGTACCTTCGAATAAACGTCACTGGCGGAAAAGCAAGAGAAGCAGCACATTTTTTTTTAGAGCAATAGGAGCAATATTATCAGGTCCAGCACTTTTTTTCACATCAAGACTATTCAAAGCTTCGAAAACATCAGAAACGCTTAACTCCATACTTCCAACATCAACAGTTTTTGTAGGTGTGGAAATGGGAGGTTCACAAGAAGAAGAAGGCAGATAAACTGATTTGAAATAATCAGCGAAAAAGTCGCATATTATGTTCATATCACTAGATAAGTTATCTGAAAATTTCATACAGTTTGGGAGTCCTGTAGATTTTCTTTTCATAATTATAAACTTCCAAAAATATTTACAATCCGTTTTAATTTTAAACTCAGCTTTGAGAGTAAAATTATTAAACAAAAAATTGTTTAGGCAGTCATATTCACGATGGCATAGAATGTATTGCTGCTTTAGGTCAAAATTATCTCTGTTTTTATTGTAAACTTTATAGGCTTTATTTTTTCTATTTTTCAGATTCAATAATTGTTTATTAAACCAAGGCGGGTTGTTACTGGGTTTAAATATTTTTTTCGGAATATAAATTTCAAGAGTATCATCAAGATACATTACAAATTTTTCAAACGCATGAATAAGACTTAAATTGTTTATTGTATCAACCCACGGAATTGAAAAGAAATAGGTATTAATTGCTTCAAAGTTTGCACGCTTATAATCAAAATAAAATTCTGGTACATCAATTGTCTCTTTAATATAAGTTAAAAATTTACACTCTACAGTGAAACAAATATGATGGATTGAGTTTTTGACAACAGGGAAATTTGTCTTTTCAATATAAGCTCCAAAATCTTGATCCACGAAAATTAAATCTAATATACGATTCAAACTATTAGGAAAATTATTTACTTGTATAAGATTAAATTGACTGAAAAAATCTATCACTGACCTTTCTATGTCAGTACGGACATTGAATGGTACTAAAAATTTGTCATCCAAGTCTAATTTCCAGCTTATATCTCCAAGATTGAAATCTCCTAAGATTATTGCATGATCACTTGTACTTAAGTTATTTAGAATTGATTGACAATTTAATAAATGCTGATTATATAAATCTAACGAACTTCCTGGTCGAATATAACTTGCAGCCACATATAAATTTAAATAAATTAATTAAGAATATTGTACGAATATTTATAAAATGGTGAATATCAGTGTAGAAATATTCATCCACTTTATTATTTTTACTTGCGATATATGTAGGTAGGTACTTGAAAATTTTTGAAAACGGATACACGATTAAATTTTTAAATTACGTTTTAAAATGTGTTTCATTAAATACTAATATAATTTGCATATCAATTTTTTTTTATAAAAATTTTAAGGAAAATTTAGTACACAAAAAACATGTTTCAGTGTGTCTGTATGTCTGTACCTCTCCCTACAGCCTAAACCACTGGACCTATTTTCTTCAATCTCGGTAGTAAGGGTCTTCGGTGATTCTCTAGACGGGAAATTGATTTTTTTTTTTTAGCTCCAAAACTAACGGTACCCCCCATACACTGTAATGCAAAATATGGCTGTTTTCGAAAACGTCAAATCAACGTCAATTTGATCGTCAAATGATCGTCACTTTTTGACGCATATATTGCTGTCGTCAAATATGCAATCGTCCTGCTTGCACAAAATCTATTTGATCAACGTCAGTGAATTTTCTTGCAAATGCATTTGACGTTTACGAACACGGTCAACAAAATTAAAAATGGATGCTAAAAATTTTTCAAAAATTGTGGTTGAAAATTGTTCGAATTGTTTAAATACGTGCTAAGATAGCAAACAAAAATTATTTTTAAACAAAAAAAAAAGAAGGCGATTTGGTTTATACTCCGAAGTTCGAGCCGTAAAACTCCAAAGGTGAGTATGCGTAATTACATCAAAACAATCGAAAAGTTTTTGGATGACGTCATTTCAGAATGTCAAAGCAATTATTTCTTGTAAGTACAAACAAATAAAACGTTTCAATTCATTAAAAGTAACATTCTTAATGAATACCTAATTCTAGGGATTGAAGGAAGAACTAAGCCCTTTATGGAAAAAGGCAAAAACAGGACGCCCAGGTACAGAATTAGAACAAAGTCTATACATAACTCTTTGGGCTTTAAGCAACAAAAATTCATACCGAGAAATCGGAGATTGTTTCAACAAATCTATCAAATGCGTATTTCATACTTTAATTGAAACTTGCAAAACAATTGTGCGTATACTTTCAAAATTTGTGAGATGGCCAACTACGAATGAAGAAATTGATAATGTTGTGCACCAATTTAACTACTTACGTGGTCAAAACAGCTTTCCAAACGTTGTGAGTGCAATCGACTGCACCCATATTCAAAGTCTATATATATCTTTATGCTGTGTGGGCAACTTTCACAAACACACACACAAAAAATAAAATCTAAACTTTATTTTCTGAAGTTCAATTATTTTTGTCGTCAACTAGATTTTTTTACTGCAGAGCTGCGCCGCAAATGATGTTATCGAACATATGACTTAAGCAAACTGCGTTATCGAAAATAAAGCTTTTGCATGAAAATTTCGTGTTGGGTTTTCGAACAGTTGACTTTTGCAGTTTGCGTTTAAGAACATTCTGCAAATGCATTTTGAATGCAGATGACGTTTTCGAAAACGGCCAATTATTTATCTCGAAAACGGCTCTAACGATTTTGATTAAAAAAAATTACGTGTGATATTATGGATATGCACTACTCTTTGTGTTTTGACACAAACTAAACGATTGCCTATAATTAAATAGTAACAATTGAGCTGTTTTCTATAAGCACAAGAGAGAAAAAGAGTTTGGGCGTGAGTAAAGAGTTTCCTGTGCGCGGTACTCTATCAACTGTTGATTAAACTATTTGATTTCGATCACAGTTGCCAGTGCGCGGCAAGCGTAGACCCCCGTTAAACGATCATTTCAGTTGAGCTATTAGTTAAGCTTTCAGTCTAAATGCAAAAACTGAAGCGTTAACTGATGTGTAAATACTTTTCAGTTCAGTTTCCAGTTCAGTCGTCATTTTAATTTCAGTTGGCGGTGAATCAACATTTTCGGGTTCGTTTTTTTTTTTAAATATGTCGAAACGGAATGATAATTTGGTCAATTTCATTGAAATTTATCGCGCGTTTCCATGTTTGTGGAAGAAAAGTGACCCTTTTTATCACAATTCAGTTAAAAGAGAAGCAGCATACAATACAATTGCCTTTTTTAACTGAACTGATAACTGAAGAAAAAGGGGCTTCAAACGTGTGAACGATTATTTTTGAAATTATTTCCTAAAATCTATATTGCTAAGCACTTAAAATTGGCATCTCAAATTTTGTTCTAGCAAAATTTAAAAGAAATTTGTTATATAAAAAATTACTTTAATAATAAAATGATTTTTAAACTTTATTTGCGTGAATCCATACTTTTCCGGAAATCAGACGGCAATTCCATGCATTTGAACATTTTTATCTCATTAAATCCATGTTTTATATTTATAAAACGTATTTTAAATTCCAAAGTACTTTCACATAGGTAAGAGCAGATTCGTGCGATCCAGTCATGCATTTTATTTAAACATAAAATTATATCCTTGCACAAGTGTATTTATATCTTTATTGAGCATTAATGTTCTCTTACTTGAGTTCCCTTAAGTATCTTCTAGCAAAATAGCCAATAAATTCAATTTTATTAGTTCCCACATCACCATTGCTGTTCAATCAAATTAGTATAATTTTCATGCCACTGGTAAAAGTGATCCAGTTTCCCATTTCAACATCTTTCCCTAACCAAATCTCAAGAGAGTACCTGACTTGCTGTATAAATAAATACTCGTACCTATGTAAGTTCAATGCTTTGGAACAAACCAAAAACAACAGAAGGTTTTGAATTAAAGATAATTAAGCTGTTTATGACAGTATCAATGCTGTATCTCCGACTTTGAGATACCCGTATATAGAAATATTATCTTTAAATAAATTCAAATGGAGAAATATCCGAGTTATTTATTTATTTTTCTAGGTATATTTTTGACAAAGACGTATTTAAAATGTATTTAAAGAACATGTTAAGCATGAAACATTTAGATGTTTAGCATTGATATCGCACAAATTTTTGGGGAAAGTGCTAAGGAGTGCTCTATTGAAAACGCGAAAAAATATGATACAAGCTGAATATACGAGTAAATTATGTATGCATTGGTACACATAGAAATTTTATAAAAAATTTAACAATAGTTCTCGAGAAAGTAAGCATTTTGTTCACAGGTATAGAGCGCAAAATAAGTCCCCCTATCGGAAGAAGTTATAATTTTTGTAAATGGCGTCGTACGTCATTCATATTTGGCATTTGTGAACTAGACAGGTACAGAATACAAACAGACAAGCAATGGAGCGAATTACTGGGCAAGAACGTGGAATAATTGTTTGGAATTTTTTAACCATTAGTCCGTAGGTGGTGTTAGCACAGCGTGAATTTCGACATTGATTTCCTAATCATGTCACACCAACTGGCAAACATTCCGGAGCTTAGCTATACTCGTCTCGAACAGACTGGAATCGCAGGAGACCATGCAGGGCGTGGTCAACCACAGACTTGTCGTTCGGCCGAGAATATCGTGGCTGTGGCTGCTGATGTCGTTGTGAACGAAGAAACATCAACCAGACGACAGGCCACGCAATTGGACATCACCGAACAGGTCATGCAGTGTATTTTAGTGAAGGACTTACACATGTTCCAGTTCTTCTACCTGAGCGTCGAACTTGCCGAGTTGTAGAAGCTAAGTAGGGTCAATGATTCTCGAGATGTCTTCTCCAGATGAGTCCTGAAACCAAAGGACGCTCATCATCCTCTTACACATCCTTATATCTCTCCCTCTCCCACATTGGAAATGCGAAAAAGCTATCCAAAGTTACCAGCTCCTCCACCACCCTAAACGTCTTTCTTTTCAGAACGGTGATTACTGTCTGATTCTCCGCCCACTGTCTCCTTTTCCTATTTTTGTAACTTCCCAATTGGGCTGGATTTAAGGTGTTATACGACCCGTGATCAGCCTGGCTGAGGGCCCAATCAAAAAACTAGCTCAGTCGCTAACGGAGTATCCGGATACCAGGCGACCTCCGGATTAACTAGCCTTATCTGCATATACGGATCTCTGTGCAGATGGAACACCCTTTCTCCGTTACTCGTGGGATCTTTATGGAAAATTTAAATTCAAAAGATGGTGGAAAGTCCTGGTCTTTGAGACAGGCCAGCAGTGCGACTGAAAAGCCGTCTGCTGTTTTTCCGGCTTGCGCTGGAAGTAGTAGTACTGTGGGTTCTCACAGTCCTATTGGCGAAAGCAAAAGCAGGAGTAAAATGGTAGAAATACCTCCTTCCAGTAACAGGGGGGCTGTGAAGCATGGCCCTTCTATTACTACTTCAGAGAGTAAACCTCTCCAAACTTCAACACCGCGGTTCAGTGGTAGTAAGACTGTGAAGCATGGTCCTGCTACTACTAAGGAGAGTAAATCTCCCCGGACTCCTTTGCCTCATTCCAGCGGTGGTAGGACTGTGAAGCATCGTCCCTCCACCTCAAACAACACCACAAATCCTAAAAAAGGCCCTGGGGGGAGCGGGCGTAAGCCCAACCCTTCTAAGACCTTCTACAAGGACATTCGCAATGCTAGGAGAATACTCAGGGTGTTTGGTGAACAACCTGCGCCGGGGGGAACTCTCAGCATGATGCAAAAATCAAATGGGCTAAAAGGTTTTTAGCTAATAATAGCGTCCAGGCCAGCGGAGACTCCACGTCAAAGCGTCAAAGGTCTATGGAGGGCACAACTTCAGTACCCAAACGCCCCAAAGTGCACAACATCAGCGCTCCATCACATCCCTGTGGAGGGAATAAGACCTTCATTGATGTGGTTAAAGACAAAATCGTGGTCGCGATCATTGACGGGAACGACGCCGATGGCACGATCTCTGTGGAAAATTGGCAGGTGGTCAAGGGGAAGCTCCAGTTGAGCTTCATGAGTATCATGATGGAGAACCTAGGACCACCTCCAATCACAAACGATGGAGGCTGGCATCAAGGACATGTTAAGCTCATGGTTTGTGACGATCAGAGATCGTGTGATCTTCTATCGTTGGCCGTTAGCCGGTTAGGGGAAGTCTGGCCTGGTGCTAGGCTCGAGGTTGTTGCTAAGTAGAAAATCCCGTGCAGACCAAGAGCTCGCGCCATGGTTACAGCCGAACTCTCCAGCCTGGATGTAATATTCCAGATGATCCGGCGCAATTTCTTCAGATTAATCTCCAACACTCTATCAAGGCCTCTGCCTCCCTGCTTCCTCGTCTATCCAGCAGCGGAGAAGACATCGTCCTAATCCAAGAATCCTGGATTGTGAAATCCATCGTTCGGGGACTAAGGACTCCAAACTACTACTTGCTGTATGCATTAGACAAAGGTGAACCCAGATCTTGCATACTAGTTAAAAGTAGCCTAAATGTATTTTTACTACCTAATTTCAGTGATCGAGATGTAACCGTCGCAAGACTGGAAACAGTCAAAGGAACTCTCTGGCTGGCGTCGGCATATCTTGGCCATAACCACCTTGGCCTTCTTCCAGGAGACACCCTGAGGAGTCTTATCACTGAAGCAGATAGGCAGAAGACTGGCCTCATCATTGGAAGTGATGCTAACGCCCATCATACAGTGTGCGGTAGCACGAATATAAACGACAGAGGTGAGTCTCTTTTCGACTATATTTTAAACACTAACCTAACAATATGTAACGTTGGAAATTAACCAACATTTGTTACTAAAAAAAGACAGGAAGTACTTGACATAACTCTTGTCTCAGATAAAATTTATCATACTATCTCGAAATGGAAAGTATCAAATGAGCATTCTTTCTCTGATCATAGATACATACAATTCGAAATTATGGACGAACCTTCTAGCCAATCTTCCTTTCGTAACCATCGAAAAATAGATTGGCTTTTATATAGGGCAACTCTATTAAGGTCAATCAGACCTGAGTTATACAGCATACCCTACAACACTGAGGATCTTGATAATAAAGTCAATGACCTCACAGCAGCCCTCAACAAATCTCTGGAAACTGCCTGTCCTCTTATACAAATAAGAGGTAAAAAGAAACCACACTGGTGGTACTCAGGGCTGGATCCACTAAGAAAATATTGCAGGAAACTCTTTGATAGAGCGAAAACCTCCAGAGAAGCTTCTGATTGGGATTCATATAAAGACTCCCTCAAGTTATATAAAAAAGAACTGAGGGAAACCAAGCGTATGTCCTGGAGAACTTTCTGTAACAATATAGAAGGCAACTCAGAGGCATCAAGGTTAAGAAAAATCCTCTCCAAAAATCCAGTAATGCCAAGTTGCCTAAAAAACAATGACGGTTCCTGGACAAACTCAAGCGAAGAATCGCTCAAACTTCTCCTGGATGTACATTTTCCAGATAGCGGAATTACAGAAAAATTCCGATATTCTAATTCTGGTAAACATCCTAAATGGTTGTATCGCTCTGGCTCACATTCCTTTGTCATGGAGAGAAGTAAATGTTATTTTCATCCCCAAAGCTGGCAAACCTAGCCATGTTAATCCTAAAGATCTAAGACCTATTAGCCTTTCATCATTCCTTCTCAAAACATTTGAACGTCTGATTGAAATCCATTTGAGGGCAAACATTGATAAGTCCTTACTATCCAATGCTCAACATGCTTATAACAAAGGGAAATCTGTAGAAACCGCTCTACATACGCTGGTTCGTACTATCGAACATTCCCTTCATCATAAGGAGTTCACCTTAGTTGCTTTCCTAGATATAGAAGGAGCTTTCAACAATGTCGACGCATCCGCAATCACATCTGCGCTGTCATCTCTGAAGGTGGATAAGTCAATCAGTAATTTGATAAATCATATGCTGATAAGCAGGATTATAAATTCAAAACTGGGCGATTTTACTACTCGAAGGACTGTCTCCTCTCCTTTGGAACCTAGTCGTAAATAAACTACTAGTGATTCTTGAAAGGGAGGGGCACAGGGTGATTGCCTATGCGGACGATGTTGCGATAGCGATATCTGGTAAGCATCCTAACACTCTGAAGGAACTCCTACAAAATGCTCTAAACAAGCTTACTACCTGGACAGATCAATTTGGACTCGGTGTCAACCCCCACAAAACTGAACTTGTCCTATTTACCAGGAAATATAAAATCCCACACATAGACCCTCCCCTCATCAAAGGTATACCGCTTAAATTCTCAGACAAAGCAAAATATCTGGGTCTTATTTTGGACAAGAAATTAAGCTGGAAGCCCAATATCTAAGAGAGAGTCAACAAAGCCAACATAGCTCTTTTCTCTTGCAAAAAAGCCGTAGGTAGCAAATGGGGTCTACAAACTCATATAACACACTGGCTATACATCTCAGTCATTAGACCGATACTTACATATGGAGTGACAGTATGGTGGACTGCGCTGGAAACATCAACAAACCGCGATAAGCTTAGCAAAGTCCAACGAACAGCCTGTTTAATCATGGGTGGAGCTCTCCGCTCAACTCCTTCTGCTGCACTTGATGTTCTTTTTCATCTCATACCGCTAGATATTTTTAGCAAACAATCGGCCGCTAACACAGCCATCCGACTTAAAGCCTCCTCGCAGTGGATCAATAATAATATTGGCCACTCTACTATACTGAACTCGTTCAGTACTCTACCTAGTAACGTCGATTACACCACCCCTCATCCAAAATTTAATACAAACTTTCAAGTGTCCAGGTCTTCTTGGGAAAATGAGTCGTTTTTGATAGACGAAGCAATTCATTTCTATACAGATGGATATAAAACCGATGACGGGGTCGGTGGAGGCGTATACTCCGAAAGATTAAATCTTTGTCTATCTTTTCCTCTTCCCAATCACTGTAGTGTGTTCCAGGCAGAGCTTCTAGCAATAAAAGAAGTCCTCTATTGGCTTAAAGAAAACGTGATATCGACTACTGATATACGCATCTGTTCAGACAGTCAAGCTGCCCTAAAGTCATTGGACTCTGTCTCCATAAACTCACTAACAGTCCAAATTTTCGATCTTTTCTGGGAGATGGCAAAACAGTTAAACAATCACCTTATATGGGAGCCGGGTCATAGAGACATTCCATGTAACTGTAAAGCCGACGAACTTGCAAAAAGCGGAACAATCTTACCTTTGTTGGATAGCAAATCTAACATCGGTATACCCCTAGCTACTTGTAAACTTATGCTAAACCATGAAGAAAGCTAACCACAGATGGACCAGCACCCCAACTTGCCGGTCTACTAAAAGCTGATTTGGCCATTGTTTGATGCTAAACGCTCAAAACAACTAATTTCTATTGGTAGATTGCATATTAGCTCCGTTATAGGTGTCCTTACTGGACACTGTCTAATAGGAAGACATGCTTTTCGTCTTGGAGTTCCTGCAAATGATTTTTGCAGAAGCTGCATGGATGAAGAAGAAGAGGAGTCAGTTCCTCACCTTCTATGTTCTTGTCCTGCCCTAGCGCAAAGACGTAGACTCCACTTGGGAGACTACTTCTCAGACTTCTTTCTTAAGGAGAATATTCGAGCAGCTATCACCGGAAATCTTGCGAAAAGTCATGGGAAATTCGATAAAACGGACACAAATGTGTATCAACACTGGCGGTAGCCACATAACGGATATCATCTTTTCTACTTAACAGAAAAACTTCTAAAGGTTATTTAGTAAAAAAGTAATTCAAAATAAAATTGGATGATTAATTTTGCGCCACCTTGTAAAACTCTTGATGAAAAGCGTATTCTTCGTGAAATCGTTTTTTAAGTTTTAAAGGGACTAAGAAGTAAGTTTTGCATTTTGAAAAAATCTTTAGAAAATAGTATCGACGGTCCCTGCCAGAGAACCGTCATTCCTGATTTTTGATTTTTTTATTAAAGGCTGTAACGATTTGGACAAAAAATATTTCTTTGAATTCTAAATAATATTGTACACAAAAATTTCGATTTTTTTTTTCAATTTTTAAAAAAGCAATTCAAATTTTTTTTTTTTGAAAATTCAATGTCTTGAAAACGAGTAAACAATCGATTAGTTTTTGAAATGTATATTATAAATAAAATTGACATCACAATTCTTTTTAGAAAAACTTTAAAGTTAAATTTCTTATATAAAAAAATTAATTTAACAAATAAATGGATTTTTTTGGAACTTTGTTTGCACAAATTCATAGTTTTATAGAAATCAGACGGTAATTTTATGCATTTAAACATTTTTTCTCTAATTCAATTCATGTTTTTATACTTATATAAAATATTATATAAAATATTTTAAAATTCTAAATTATTTTACATAAGAGCAACTACGTGCGATCTTGTCGTGCATTTTCGCAAAAAGTTGTGCGATATTATATCAATATAGAGGCTTTAATTTAACTCTTTAAAATTTCATATTTTTTTAAAAAAGCAATTTCATTTGTTTTTTGAATATTGGTTTTTTTTGAAAGCGGTTTAGTGAATTTTGAATCAATGTTCAATATCTAAAGTATGTATTCAAAGGTTCCGCTGAGAAGTTCCGCTCATTATATTAAAGCAATTCAAAAAAATAAACTACTGGGTTGCATAAACTTGCTCTTATTTTCAAAACACTAAGAACTTAAAAAACTGATGTTATTAAAGAAAAAAGTTCGAAAACATGAAAAAGCTTAAAAAACTGTTTAGCAGCTGGATCTCCAAAAGAATGTTATGCTAATTCTCAAGCAAATATGAATTTGTGCAAGAAAAAATATTTTAAATCGTTTTAACGGTTTAAACAAAGTATACTTTTATACAAAACATACACATTACATTTTTTTTGAACATTTTTAAGAAAAAATTTGGTAAACTCTTATTTATTGTGCAGATAAAAATAAGGTTTAAAAAAATCATTGATCCTTTTTTGAGATATCGAATTTTCAAAACAAATTTTTAACTTTTTTTTTCAAAAACTGAATATTAGTTCATAATTTTTGTTTTTTCTTGGTTTTTTAATTTATTTATTTATTTAGTTTTCCGTTTTAAAAAAAATATAAAAGTGCAATATAAATGTTTAAAAAAATTCAATCAAATCTATAAATTTAACTGACATATTATAGTCCAATAAAAATACCCCTTGAAAAAGTTGGAAAATACCCAACGAAACGTCGGGAATAATTTAAAAAATGGATTTATTTGTTTTATTAATTGCATAAAAAAATAAAAGATCAGAAAGTCCAATTAACGCACATAAGGAAAATATATTTGTTTTTAGGTTTTGGTTTTCAAACTTTCAAATAATAAAATTAAAATTAAGAAATAATTCAGTGTTTGGAAATTTAGATCGTAAAAATTAAGCGAGAGACATTTTAAAATCTAAATGCCGTTTTCGAGAAATTTTGAAAACCATTTTTTACTTTTTTTATGGTGGGTATTGTTATTTTCGGATACAAGAACAATATTTGTTCTCAAAAGTGTAGGTAAGTGTTTAAAAAAAACTGTTTCAATATCCTGTTTCAAGGAAGTCAAACATGTGGTTTTCGAAAAATTGGGTTTTAAAAAATAAAGGAATCTAAAATTTTAATACACGATTCAAGCTTTTTAGGATCTTAGGCATAAAAAAATTGATCAAAATCAGTTGTAGTTTTTTTTTTTTTTTTGGGAAAATCGAAAACAAACAAAAAAATGGCTTTGTTAGAGCGGAGGAATTATTAAGCACGATTTTTCGGAATTTTGATTTAAACATATGCTTGCTTTTACTTAAAGACGTTTACTGACTAAGATTTTGTACAAAATGGGAATGGCACTTAGAGTTATAATTGGAATTAATAAGGATGAAATATCGGTGGAATATTTAAAAAACAATTACCTTCTAAGCTTTTTTTTTTATATTGCAATGGCTGGTAAGTTTTGTGTTGCGAGTACTGTAACATTCTGGGGCTCCGAAAGAATTTCTGTGCTGTGTACGTTCACTCTGTTTTAAACAGGCCAGCTGTTTTGGCACTAAGCGAAATCCAGGTTGGTGAAAACACCGACCATACGGAGTTCAACCTACATGGTTATAGTTTAGTGCCATTATTTTTTTCTCATCATGGTTTAGCCGTATACGTACGTAATGATGTCGCATATCAGCTTCTACCACAGTATGGTCCCCGTATAAATACAAATTTTAATTATATGTGGTTTAAATTCACTGTTCAACGGCGAATCATTCATACATGTTTTATGTATCGTAGTCCAAGTTTGGATAGTAATTCGACTTCTAATGAATTTAATGCCCTCTCCGACTCTATTCAGAGAATTGTTTCCCATTTTCCGCACAGTGAGAACGTTGTTACGGGCGATTTCAATGTACACAATTCTTCGTAGCTGCGCTATTCTGGTCAGACAACACCCGAAGGAAGGTATGTTGAGATTTTTGCTGAGTTAAACAACTTGTCTCAGTTTGTTGATGAACCAACTCGGATTCCTGACGTTGCAGGTCGATCAGCCAACACTCTAGACTTGTTCCTTACCTCTGACCCTGATAAATACACCATAAGTGTTTTATCGCCTCTAGGTACGTCAGACCATTGTGTCATATTTGCGAATTTCTCGTGTCAACAAACCCCAGTTAAAGAAAAAAACCTATGAGAACCGTTTGGCTATACGAGAAAGCCAACTGGGACGGTCTCAATGATTTCTTCGGCAAATTTAACTGGTCACTATGCTTCCTCGATAGTGATGTGGATTCCAGTGCAGATATGGTTTCAAATTTTATTCTTTACGGTATGAGAAATTTTATTCCGAATAGGGTAAAATCTATTAAACTGAAAGAGAACTCCTGGTTTGATTCGAACTGTAAAGAGGCTATCAGAGTTAGAGAAGTAAGTTTCCGTAATTTAAAAGCCAACCCTACTGAGGAAAACCGGAATAAGTACAAACAAGCTAGAAAGACCTGTAACGTGATTATCCGACGAACTAAATTTTTACATGACCAAAAATTACGGCAAAAAATACTACAATGTCCCAAAGGTAGTAAAAATTTTTGGTCATTTGTAAAAAACGTACGGAACAGTACGAAATTCTCAGTTCCAACACTCGTCTTCAATGACACTCCTGTTGTTAGCTCGATAGATAAAGCTAATTTGCTTGCAGCGCAGTTTGCTGTTAATTCAATGCTGCCAGAGAGTGACATGACTCCTCCTGTACTTGAGAGCGTAAACGGTTTTATGGGACAAATCTTCTTTCGCACTCGTGCAGTTGCCAGAGTTCTAAAGGATCTTGACATTCACAAATCCGCTGGCCCGGATAGTATCCCTGCTATTGTTCTGAAGAGGTATTCTTCAACGCTGGCAAAACCACTGCGTAAGCTTTTCCATCTGTCCTACTCTACAGGTCTCTTCCCGAGTGGATGGAAAACGGCATTTGTCCAGCCTTTCCATAAAAAAGGCAAATCCCCCTCCCCCTCTAACTATCGTCCAATTACGTTCCTTCTTTCCAAGGTCATGGAAACCCTGACAAATTATCAGCTCAAGAAATATCTTGAAGAACGAAAGCTTCTCAATGACCGTCAGTAGGGCTTTCGTAGCAATAGGTCCACTGGTGATCTGATGGTATATCTCACCGAAGAGTGGAACAAATCTTTACATCGTTTTGGAGAAAGTAAGATTATTGCGCATATTTCAAAGGCATTTGATAGAGTTTGGCATCAAGCTCTCTTATCGAAAATGCGTGCATTTGGTATCGACGAATCTCTTCTTCATTGAATTAGAAATTACCTTTCGGACCGTTCTCTACAAGTAGTTTTGGACGGTTTCAAATCTGATATCCACAAAATAAATGCTGATGTGCCCCAGGGCTCCTCTTCCTTATATTCATAAATGATCTTTTATCTGAAATTTCTAATCCACTTAATTGTTTCGCTGACGACAGTACCCTCAGCTTTTCATATTCGTTTTTAGATTCTCATCCCTGTCCTTCGGATGTGGACTTCCAATGGCAGCGTATGATAAGCTCATTAAATTCTGATCTTGACAGCATTGTCCAATGGGGAATCAAAAATCGTGTAGAATTTAATGCCTCGAAAACTCAATGCTGTTTACTGTCGCTAAAGCATAACCCTCCCTCAATGCCACTATCCATGGATGGCACTTGCATCGAGGAAACGGAACAGCTTTCAGTACTCGGTATGTGTTTCACAGTCCACCTTTTGTGGAACGATCACATATATGATGTCACCAAAAACGCTGCTAAGTGTTTAGGTTATCTCCGCCGATGCAAGAAATTTTTTACCCCTTCTGATCTGGCTGTAATCTATAAGGTCTATATTTGTCCAAAGCTATCATGTTGTTTCATGCCTATCATTATTTTATGGGTATTTTCACAAACAGCGCTCTAGTGAAATAGCCAGTTGCATTCCTCCCCTCAAACAGTTCAACCGTAATACTCGTACTTCTAGGAATGCTCATCAGTTAACCCTTGAGCCCAATTTCGGACGTACTCTCAAGTACAGAGATTCTTTTTTTAGCCACACTACACGAATGTGGAATGCTCTACCCGGCTCAATGTTTCCCAATCATTGCAATGTGCAGACATTCAAAATCAATCTGCATCGGTATCTCCTTTCTCATCCTATCCTACTTTCCTAATTGATCGCACTGTTTTTAACATTATAAGGGTATTCATAACCCCTTGAGTGCGCGTACAATATAAAATATTGGCGCGGGTAGATTTTGGTCGCCTATGGCAGCCATGTTGTTCCGGTGACATTTGTCAAATCTTTTATTTATTATTCAGTCACTGTTGCAAAATCACCATCACAAGTTACACGATTGAACAGCACGTCCAAATGATAGAAATTTATCATCAAAAAGAGTGTTCGTTAGTGCAAACGTAGCGCGTGTTGCGCCCATTTTACGGCAGAGATGGTTACTCTTCACAGTCGAGGATTTGGTTGCCAAATAAGGACGACCAATAGTTTGGTATTGGTAATCAATCAGCCAACACTCATATGTCAAAGGAATTCAAGATCGCCCGAGATTATCGCCCGTCGCACAGTATGGGAATTCGTTCATCTAGAGGAATTTAATTGAAAAAATGAGTATTGGCTTTCTCGTATTACCAAACGCTCCTAGTGGGTTGATTTTCTTTAACTGGATGAATGGGACACGATAAATTGGCTGATATTACACAATGGTTTGAAGTGACGAATGGAGAGTTTACCGTTATAGTATAGGTACTTATCAGTATTAGAAGTAAAAAAACAAGTCGAGAGTGTAGGCGTTTTCCCCTGCAACATCTGGTGTTAGAGTGGGCTCATCTACAAGTTGAGTAAGCTGGTGCATCTCAGCAAAGATCTCAATATATCTTCCTTCGGGTGTTATCTGTCCTGAATAGCGAGGCCGATTTGAATTATGTACATTGAAGACACTCGCAATTACGACTTCAGTGAGAGGGTACAAGAAAATAATTCGGGAAATGGAATCACAGACGGAAGCGTAACGGAATCCCGCATTTTATAAAAATCCCGCAAAAAAAAGTTTTAAAATACCGTCCTCTATAAAACCGTTTTTTTAAAATACCGCTTTTTAAAACCCGTTTATTCACAATCCCGTTCTATTATAATCCCGCTTTTTAAAATCCCGTCTTATACCGCTTATCCCGTTTTTTAGAATAAGTAGCTAAAAGTTATTGATTTTATGTTGGTTATTTTCCAGATTCTTCAAATGCAAAAGAAACTTTGCATACACCCAACCTCGCACCTATCCCAAATCCAATAGTGTGCCCAAGCAGGGGGGTTGCATGAAATACCTTACATAACTCACTGTTTATGCGTCGTCATAAGAGAAGGGATTATAAAAAACGGGATTATAAGAGACGGGATTTTAAAAAGCGGGATTATAAAAAGCGGGATTATAAAAAGCGGGATTATAAAAAAGCGGTATTATAAGAAACAGGACTATAAAAACCGGGATTATAAAAACGGGATTTTAAAAAACGGGATTATAAAAAGCGGGATATCGTACCCAACCCGTCTGCTTAGACGGGGAGTGAAGGAGAAGATATAACCTTAAACTGAACAGGCTGTACAACGAAACTGAATGCATAAAAGTCCAACAATTGAGATGGCTGGGTCATGTAACGAGTGATTTTTTAAGAGGTATCGGAAATTAAAAAAAAAAAAACATAAAATTCAGAAAAATGCATGAAATCTTTATTTGAATCGATACGGTCGATATAATTTAATGTTTAAAGATTATTTGATGCAAATGTTGGCCGCGGCTGCGCTGCGCCTCAAATGGTCCATCAGCTTAGTGCAATTTTGGCATACTCTTTCTAACATTTCGGCCGGTATCTCACGAACAAATGCTTCAATGTTGGCTTCCAGTGATGCGTCAATCGAAGCGGGCTTGTCGCTATAGACATGAGCCTTGACATAGCCCCACAAAAAATAGTCTAGAGGCGTTAAATCTCACGATCTAGGCACTTCGCACTCGCTTACGTAAGCGTGTTGGTGGTTTAATGTCCAACAATGTAAATTTGGTGCGAAATTAAGTCACAATAGCCCGAATAGTCGCCTCAGTAGGTCGATTAAACTGACTATACAATGGAAGAAGCGTGCGATGAACTTTCTTAAGAGAGCACGAATTTCTATAATAAAATTCAATAATTTGCAAGCGTTGTTCGTTTGTAAGACGATTCATGGTCAAATTATAGACCAAACTGAAGATGTTTGACAGTGACACAAAACACGAAACGTGCGTGAGCTGTCAAAACCAGTGTTGCCAAAAAGAAAATAGCAAAAAAATCACCCATTATATGTTTAAGGAAGTTTGCGTACCTGTCTCTGTTGGTGCGGGGAGTTTTTTGCATCTCCAAAGCAATGTTGACTACTGATTCAACTTCACTTGATACCGGAAGTGTGCCATTTACATGCAGTAAGAGAGGGTTGGTATGGCCAACTTGCAGCGTATACTGCATTTTTTACCAAACCCTTCATCATCGTCCTTAAGTCGCATCTTACTGTTACGATGACTGTAACAAGTTGAAATTTCCTGGTATCGAAAAAGGTTGTGAAAAAATCCTTACAGAAAGGAAGTAATGTTACAAACTCTAAGCAGTATTGATGACGGTTAAAAAGTTCCTTTTTGTTAAGAAGCTTTTATGATTTTTCCATTATTTTTGTAAGAAATCGTTCCAAATATGTTCCTATCCCATATAAATTTGTATGTGTGTCATCAACATACCTAAAGCAATGCAATTCTTACTCATAATACCCATGAATAGTGAAAAAACCAAATATACAAAAAAGAATACATAATTTGACTTTTGATTGGCACGAGGCTGTTTGTTTCCTATCACAGCAAATCACCCCATGCCAACAAGGGTTAATGCGATAGCGAAGACATGAGCCTTATCATGACTATGTGGTTGTTGTTGTTTTTGCTCATTTCACTATGAAAAATACAATTAAGATGTTTTTCAAAAAAAAAAAAAATAAATACGCAGTTCATGGGGGGTTGACAATCTCTGTGACATCAGATTTAATAATACTCACTCACCGGAATGATGAAGATGCTGCCCGTGTTCTATTTTAAAATGAGAAATAATGATTTCTCTTGAAGGCGATAAGGCATTTCATGCTTGAAGGCATCTCAAGAAGCTTCTTGCGATGTTGTTGTTAAGGTAAATTTGAATGAATGAGGTCTTGGGAAGTTAATTGATTTGGTTGAAGGCGTTTGAGTGCATAAAGATGGTATCGGTTTCTGGTTATTTTAGAAATTAGCCACGGAATTTTGATTAATTTTTAAGACGCTCAATGAGATACAACATTAGCTTCGGGCCAAAAGGTGGTAAAATTTGTTTCTGTTAGTTAATTAATTAATTTTAATTTGCTTAAAGGGTTATTGTTTTATTAAAATTGTTGTGGTAACATTAATTTTTTAGGTCTACAAAATGGTATCTTTTTCTTGAATATTCAAGTCTTCACCTATCTGTGAAGATATACAAAGCACGGACAGATGATAAAATGAATAAATGGTGAGATACTAACAAAATTATTTTTTTATTTAAAAGGCCCATTCAATTATGTATGGAATACATACGTTCAAATAGATCTGGATGAATTTGAGTGATACGTTCATCTTAAGGATATCGGTCGATTGTGGTTCATTAGCATAGACCTGCGACTTCTTGAAACCTCAATAGAAAAAGTCTAGCTTGACCTTGGTGGCCAATTCACGTCACCCATCCGAGAGATAACCTTACCCTCAAATCGTTTATGCAGAATGTCAATCGTGCCGTATGGCACATAGCCATCTTGCTTGAAACACATGTCATTTGGGTTCATATTTTTACTTGCGACTTATAGGTACTATAAGGCAAGTTATGCATTTGGAAAAAAAATCGAACTCGAGATTTTGATCAAAGTTGACATTACGATGATAGCGAAGACCAAAAAAGATTTTTTTTCTCAAAAACTGTCTTACAGAATTTAAAAAAAAAAATTGAAAAATTTCATTTAGTTAAAACTATGTAATGGTTGAAAAAAATTTTTCAAAATTTGTTATTATTGGTAGCCCCCCTGGGTCCAGTTTTTTGTTTTTGATTTTCTCGAAAACGGTATACCTAGCCGATTTAAATACTTTTTTAATGCTAAAGCTCCTCCAAAGTTCAAATATTATTACATATTCAAATTTTCAATTTTTTATTTTTTGGATTTTTAAAAAATAATTCAAAATTTTTTTTTTGGAAACTCAATATTTCGAAAACCCCAAGATCGATTTTTTTCAAACTTGAGAAATAAAAGTTTCTTAACATAATCTACAAGATTTGAGAAAAAAAATTTTGTTTTATTTAAAACTAACAGTACCTTCCATACAAATGTTAAAAATGGTTTTCCAAAATCGTATTTTTCTCGAAAACGGTTCCGAGAATTTTGTAAATTTTTTTTTTCTTTTGATTAATTTTTACGATCTATAAGTTAATGAAAAAAGATTGAAATCTAGGTATTACTGACTGTACCTACTATAGAACGAATTTTCGAATTTTGAATTTCTCATTATCGGCATAACGGATTTTAATGAAATTTTTTATAAAGAAGCTCCTTAAAAGTTTAAAAAACATTGCATTTCAAAACTTAAAAGAAAATATTTTTTCAATTTTTAGAAAAAAAAGTCGTTTTTTTTTTGGAAAATTCAATATCTTAAGAACGGCTTAATATTTTTCTTGAAAATTTAACTCTTATTCGTACAATGATAAAAAACTTAAAGTTGGTGTACCAAAATTTTTTCTTAAAAATGTTTTAAAAATTTTGTACTTAAAAGCTTATTTTTTTAAGGAACCACTACGACTTATAATTTTTGTTCTTGCATAAACTCATATTTGCATAGCATTATGTTTTTATCTCTTACTACTAAAAGAATTTAAAAATTTCATTTTATCCTTATAAAATGTCTAGTCTATTACATAGGAGCAAGTTCGTGCGACCCAGTCGTGCATTTTATTTTTTTATAATTTTGCTCGCACTAAAGGAATTATGACTAGACTTAAAATATTTGAGCACACTGTAAGCATTTTGGAAAAGTTGGAGCGGATTTAAAAGGAGGGAATCTCTGAATGGGAATTCACTAGAACACTGTTCATAAAATTAACGATAAAATAATGAAAGACAGTAAAGATTGCGGCGGTGCTAGAGAGATTCAAATGTTTCTGTTATACTTTTTTCGACATTGAACAATTCGTCAATCCAAGCAAGGTTGCTTGTGATGCACATACGGAGAACTAAGAGCTGTTCAGTTTGACCAATGCCAGTGTCGCTCATGGATAGCGGAATGGGAGATGCTTTTAACTTTAACGACAGATGATAGCATTGAGTTTTTGAAGCATTACGGGGCTTATCGTTTCCCATTTGACAATGCAATCAAGATCAGATTTAATGATCTTATTATACGCTGCCGTACTTAATTCACATCGGAAGAACATGGATGTGCATTTAGTAACGAATATGAGAAGCTGAGTGTTTTGTCGTCAGCAATTTTAATGGATAAGAAGTTTCGAAAAGATCATAGATGAATATGAGAAAGAGAGTAGGAGGCAAAACGGAGCCTTGTGGCACACCAGCATTTATTTAACGACTTAAAACCATCCAATACAACTTGTATTGAGCGATTTGAAAGGTAGTTTCTAATCCATAGGATATCATTCGTATCCAATAGCAAACTCTGTCAAATGATTTTGAAATATCAATGGCCAAGAATCTCACTTTCTCCAAAACTATGTGAGGATGTATGCCATTGTTTAGTCAGATATACTTATTGCTACGAAAGCCATACTGGCGGTAATTGAGAAGCTTTCGTTCTTCAAGAAATATCTTAGGCTGATATTTTATTAACGTTTGCATGACCTTGAAAAGTAGGGACGTAAGTGCAGTTGGTCCATAGTTGGACCAATGGTTTTCCCAGCATTAAAGAACATCTCTTCAGAGCAATGGGAGATATACTATTCGGGTTAGCGGATTTTTGTACATCGTAATCCTTCAGTATTCTTGCAACTGTCTGAGTGCGAAGAAGATTGCTCAAACTTGCAAGTACAGAAAGAGTCATTACACTTTCTGGAAGCGTCGAATTAATTGCAAACTGTGTTGCAAGCAAATTCGTTTTTTCTTGTGACCTGATATAAGGAATATTATTGAAGACGAGGGTAGGAACCGAAAAGATAGTATTTGGATCATTTTTTTACGAAGGACTAAAAAATTTTACCACCTTTAGGACATTATAATATTTTTTGCCTTAATTTTTAGTCAAGTCCCTATTTGGGATAAACTTTCTCATTCCGAAAAGTGTTAACTTTGTAAGCATATCTGCACCGGAGTCTGCGACACTATCGAGGAAGCTAGTGACCAGTTAAAGTTCCTGAAGAAATCGTTGAGACTGTCCCAGTTGGCTTTCTCGTATTGCCAAATGGTGCTCTTAGGAATTATTTCTCTAACTGAGTTTTGTTGACATGAGAAAACACGCTTATAGTTTATTTATCAAGGTCAGAAGTAAGAAACAAGCCTAGAAAGTTAGCGGATTGACCTGCAACGTCATGAATTTGATTAGGCTCGTGAACGAGCTGGATGAAGTTGTTTATCTCAGAAAACATCGGGACACACCTTATGTCGGATGTTGTCTCAAGTCTGACCAGAATAGCACAAACACGAAGAATTGCTTGCATATTGAAATCACCCGTAACAACGATTTCAGTGTGCGGAAAATGAGGAACAATTTTTTGGAAACAGTTAGACAGCGCGTCGAATTCGTTAAAAGTCGATTTGCTATCTAAGCTTGGGTTTTTTTCTTAAGGAACCTCTGTCTATTAGTATCTATTGGAAGTATCATTTTATTTTTGTGTCAGCAAATGAGATAGATAAGAAGAGATGTTTCCATTAAGGCTCGTTTCCTTTTATCCAAGTGGCATGCAGTGGAAGCATTCCCCAAACGGAATCAAGAATACTGCTACAACATTTTTCGAGCTACATATATACTAAGGCCATAATTCTTAAAGGTTGTGGCTCCGAGGGAATTCCCGGCAATGAAAAGTTATCTAGCATCCAAATTATTACGAACAAATCAAGCATAAATTAGGAATACAAAGATTCGGATTCTTACATGGAAATTTAGCCTTAGAATGCTTTAGAGTGCTACAACCATATATAATCCATTCATAGGGGGACATGACGATCAGTGGTAAATCAAGTTTATACCAAATTAGCCACATATCGAGGGACGTAAGTCGTCCAGAATCATGGATGTCTGTACGTTTGCTGATATCTCGTTCCCGACCCCAGCTAAACGAACATATATGAATGCTATGGGAAATTTAAACTTCATCTGTTCAGCTGTTAGCAAGGCAGCCGATCAAGTCTCTAATAACATTTTGATAAGTCATACATTACCAGCATCTATCAAGTACAGTGCCAAGAAGAAATCATCAGAGATGAAACATTTGACGTGCTGAATTTCATATAAAGCTTGACAAGAGGCATATAAAATACTGCGACTTAGAAGGATCATACGTTCTTGTAAGCTCTCAGAGCAAATGAAAAGAGAGAACTCGATATTTTCAAAAGAAATAAAATGCACGACTGGGTCGCACGAACTTGCTCCTATGTAAAAGACTAAGATTTTCAAAAATAATGTTATTAGAGAAAAACTGTTTATAAGCATAAGATTCATTTTTTAAATGACTAAAACAACTCTTTTAGTAATTGCCGCTAAGCAAAGGATGCCATGAGTCTCAAGCAAATATTAGTTCAAGCATGAAAAAAATTATAATTCCTTGTAGTGGTTTCTTAAAAAAAATAAGCTTTTATATACAAATTTTTTAAAACATTTTTATGAAAAAATTTTGGTACGCCAATTTAAAGTTTTTATTATTTTTCGAATAAAAATTAAATTTACAAACAAAAAATATTGAGCCGTTTTTGAGATATTTAATTTTCCAACAAAAAAAAAAAACAGATTTTGTTTTTTTTTTAAATTCAAAAATATATAATTTTTTAAGTTTTGAAATGCAATGTTTTTTAAACTTCTTAGAAACTTCTCTATAAAAATTTCATTAAAATCCGTTATGCCAATAATGAGAAATTAAAAATTCAGAAATATCTTGTTTTCAAAATTTGTAAGAATTAGTCGAAAGAAAAAAAATTTTAGCGAAATTCTCGCTTGGAGGGTACCGTTTTTTTTCTCTCATATCTTGTAGATTATAATAAGAAACTTTTATTTATCAAGTTTTTAAAAAAATCGAGCATGGGATTTTCGAAATATTGAGTTTTCAAAAAAAAAAAATTTGAAATTTTTTTAAAAATCCAAAAAAAATTGTTTTGAAAATTTGAATACACAATAATATCGACAATAATAATAATGTCGACAATAACATAAAAAATGATGAAAATCGGTCGTACCGTTTTTGAGAAAATCAAAAACAAAAAAGAATGGTTCAATGGGGTGTACCAAAAATAACCATTTTTTGGATTTTTTTTTTCAACTATTTTGTAGCTTTAACTAAATGAAATTTTTTAAGTTTTTTTTTTTAATAAAATGCACGACTGGATCGCACGAACTTGCTTTTATGTAAAAGTACTTTGGAATTTAAAATACATTTTATACTTGTAAATATAAAACATGGATTTAATGGCATAACAATGTTCAAATGTATGAAATTGCCGTCTGATTAATCCTTTTATTTATTAAAATAATTTTTTATATAACAAATTTCCTTAAAATTTTTCGAGAACAAAATTTGGAATGCCAAATTTTAAGTATTTAGTAGTATAGATTTTAGAATGGTGTATGGGGGGTACTGTTAATTTTGGAGCTAACAAAAATTTCAATTTTTCCTCTAGGGAATCATCGAAGACCCTTAAGTACCGAGTTTAAAGAAAATAGCTCCAGTGGCTTAGGCTGTAGGTCGAGGTACAGACATACAAACATGCATGCGGACATACAGACAGACGGAATTTTCGGACCCACTTTATTAGCCTTCGCAATCATCGTAATGTCAACTTTGATCAAAATCTTGAGTTCGATTTTTTTTACGAATGCATAACTTGCCTTATAGTAGGTATCTATAAGTCGCAAGTAAAAAGATGGGTTTGATAGCACAAATGACGCTTCTAAGTTTTATCAAAACGAAAAAAAAAAGATTTCTGGAAGCGATTTAGATTTATGTAACTGGAATGAAGAATTGAGTTCAGGCTTCCCTTGAGGCGTTTGGACTCGACAGAAAATTATAGGAATGAATTCATGCCCACAACAAGCACATAGGAATGGATGTGAATTGTAAAGCACTAGGTTTTTGTTATCTTAAGGGTTTTCTAATAAGAATTTCTAAACTTTAACAGTTAATTACGACCATATTTCTGAAGATACATAAGTCAAATTCTCTGTTATTTATTAAGTCTGTCTTACCAAAGAAACGTGGAGAGTTAAAACGTTCAATAACAGAGCAGCAAAAGATTGAATTGTTTTATGAAAGTGAGTCTTTTCTTAGACAAATATTTCTCGCGCTTCGCCCATTTTACAATCGGCATAATCGTCCTTCCGAGGGGACTATTTGTAACGTGATGGATAAATTCGAGTCAACCGGTGCAGTGAACAATCCGCTAACACCCACACATTTACGAAACACAATTATCTGCCCGCATCATCAGTCCATACTTTTTTGAAAACGGCTTTGACCAGACCATCACCGTCAAAAGCGGGAGCTATCGGTCGATGATAACCAATTTTTTTTGGTCCGAATTGGATGATTATGAACACCAACGACTTGTGCTTTGAACAGGACGTTGCTACGTGTCACACAGCCCGTGCCACAATGGACATTTTACAAATCGATTTTCGAACATGGTTATCCACCAGAGGCAATGTGAATTGGCCACCGAGATCGTTTGACTTGACCTCGTTACACTTCTTCTTGTGAGGTTTTCTTAAGTACGTAACTAGTCTATGCGAATAAACCAACACCAGGCGACGGGCTATCTTTCGACTTCTTTAACAACGTTTTGACAGAAAAGTCTAAGCTTTTTGCCGAGAGACACTAGAGGGGCATTTTTTTGTCAAAATTATTAAAAACCATTGATTGAGGTGGCGAGGTCTTTAAGAGGTATCTGAAGATCAAGCCGTCTGTCTGGAAGAAGCTTGTTAGTTTTGGTTCTGGTCCATAACGGACTGTAACATAACCTTAACCCTTCGCCCGCAATCTGGGTCGTAAATGGCACAAGCCGAATTTCCATGTAGTATACCGACAAAATGGGAAGGAAAGGAGGACTGGCTTCCCCTCATAAAAAAAGTAGGTAGTGGGGAGTACCCATTCCCCAAGTTTTGTTGTAGTTCGTCAGTAAGTGTTTGACCAGCAGCGAGTCAAAGTGTGTTTTGTGCCGATATTGACCCAGATTACGGGCGGTGCCAGAATTTCGTGCAAGTAAGTAATTTTTATTTAACATTGTTTTCATATCATAATAATTATTTTTGAATGAAAACACGTGAAAAAAAAATCACATGCACTTTTAGAATAAAATGAGTGAAGAAGCAACGGACATCCGTTACTATTTGCGAGAAAGACGCCATGTTGTGCAGGAGGAGGCTTCGGAAAATGAGTCAGACCACGAGGAAGTCGAGGAGCACGTTACTGGGCCAGAAGAAGCAGACGAAGACTCGGATTTGGACGCCGATGAAAGAGGGCGACACGACATAGATGACGAAGTTGAATTTGAAGAGACCATTGGCTCAGCAGGACGTCCTCGTAGTATATTGAGAGGCAGAAATAAATATAGATGGAGCAAAAATGCTCCCGAAACACGAGGTCGTCATTCTACTTTGCGTACGTACAACTCAAGTACTATAAATGAGGCTCGAAATGCTGATACGCCTATAAAAGCGTGGTCGTTACTTTTTACTGACGAAATGTTAGACATTATTGTAAAATACACTAACGAAGAGATACAGCGCAAATTTCCTGACGAAAATTCACGTGGTCCTGTTAAAACGTTTATCGACATTGTTGAATTGAAATCATTTTTGGGTTTGCTCTACTTTAGCGGTATACAACATTGGAATCATTGTTTATTAGATGAAATTTGGAGTGATTAGTTTGGAAATAAAATATTCAAAAGTGCAATGTGTCAAAAGAGGTTCGAATTCATTTTGACTCATTCACGATTCGATGATAAAAGTACACGGAGAGCGAGACTGAAAGATCATAAATTAGCACCGATAAAGGAAATTTGGGATATTTTCATTTCTAATAGTAAAAATTACTATTTTCCTTCAACAAACTGCACTATCGACGAACAGTTGCTATCTTTTCGAGGTCGTTTTCATTCTCGCGTATATATACCCAACAAACCTGACAAATATGGGATAAAAATTGTTATGTTGAATGACGTGCAAACAAGCTACATGTACAATGCAGAACCTTACGTAGGTAAAATCGCGACGAGTGACCCGGTGCCAGAATATTACATAAAAAAATTATCTGAACCTTTATTCGAAAGTGGCAGAAATATTACAGCGGACAATTGGTTCATGTCTATACCTTTAGTCAAAAAAATGCTAGAAAAAAATATGACGATGGTTGGTACTCTGCGTAAAAACAAACCTGAAATCCCTCCTTCGTTTACTCGTTATCTATCAACAATGACATCGCGTTTTGCCTACAGTGAAAATGGAACGTTAGTATCGTATTGTCCGAAAAAAAATAAAGTAGTTATGTTGTTATCATCTCTCCATAAAAAAGGAAAAATAGACGAAAGTACCGGAAAGCCAGAGATAGTTATGTTTTATAATTCTACAAAGGGCGGTACTGATACCTTTGATCAGTTATGTAAAAGCTACACGACAGCGCGCATTACTAATCGTTGGCCAATGCGTTTTTTTTATGGTATGCTCGATCAAGCAGGAATTAATGCGTTTATATTGTTTTTCTTGAGGGAACAAAATGCTCGTATGAATCGACGAGAATTTTTAAAAGAACTTGTATTTTCTTTAGTTAAACCGTCTTTAGAAAGACGAGTAACTGTACGTACTCTAAGAAGCAACATAAAACAAAACATCAAAGAAATTTTAGGAGTTGAAAGTACTTCTTCGTTTAATCCAAATACTAAAATCAAACGTAAAAGATGCTCTGTGTGTCCTTATACAGATGATATCAAAACGTCATATTGTTGTGGAATTTGCAATAATGCAGTTTGTGAAAAGCATCGCACAAATTTATGTTTGTCATGCGTTAATGCTTGGACTGATTGATCTTTTCGAATTGTTCATGACCGACTTGATATAATTTTTTAATAAAATAATGTAAAAATTACGCTACAATTCTTATTTTCTTTTACCCAAAAAAACGCCATTTTCAATCCTCAAAATAATTATACTTTTTGGAAGCAACCCCTATAACATTTTTTTTTTATAAAAGTACACACATTCAACTGTAAAACCTCGTTGGAATTTTTCATTTTGATTGAAAATTCAATGAGATATGATTTTTTTAATTAAAATGTATTTTTTCACTATTTTTGCATAAATAATTATTTATAAACAATTTATTTTATACTGAATCGTCAAAAAAACAATTGGATTATAAAATGAGATAGTATACAAGTAAACTGTAATTTTTTTTTCGATTTTTTGAAGGGTATTTACAAGGTCAAAACAACGACAGGACATTTACGACCCAGATTACGGATGGTGCCATACAATTTGTAGTTTAAGGGCGAAGGGTTAAGTAGATGTGTAAGTATTTTGATTCCAAATTAATTCAAGACTTCAAAAGTTATTAAAGTACCTTCTGTGACTTATACATACATATGTACGTAAATAATCTTTAAAATAGTCTAGTTGACAGACCCCCGAGAATCTTAAATATGTAGATAAGGAGTTATTAAAAACTTAATTAACTCACCTATGAGCTGTTTTGCGATAGTACTTCTTTACTGCAGTCTGACCTGGAGACGTAGGTGCACTAGTTTCAAATGATGCATCACTCATTGTAAAGCTTAACTGAAATAAAAGAAAAGAAAATTTCATTCATTACCTAGTGAATTATAGAACCAGGAAGAACAGGAAAAACTACAAGGTAACTGTGACAAAAGAACAATAAAAATTCATGCGCTAAGTAAAATACCAACTTTGAAGTTTTTGTGTAAATAAACAAAGTCCCCAGGTTGGTGTTGGTACGAGTAGCTATATTGGTCAAAAAGACACTTCGTTAAATTGAAATTAAGTGCTTGTTTGTTGAATGAATTTTAAAAGGACTACGTTTCGTTTAGAAATTATTTTGACAGCACATGTCAAACACACAAAAGCATGCTTAACTTGTTTTTTTTTTTTTTGAAAAACAAAACAAATGGATAGCTTAATAAAATGTACATACTACATAGATCTCTTTTCTAAGTGTGAAAGAAGAATATATAAATGTACAAGTACGTTAAAAGTTGTCTCCCAAGCCGGAAGCACAGCCATTTCGTGTGTGGTGTGTTATGTTGAGAGTGTTGTATAGTGGAGAAATCGCTATACTGTTTCGATTGCGATTTACCAAGATTTGGAGAATATGAATTGAAACAAATTCTCAAATGTCAAAACAGATATTTTACTAAGGGTATTCATGAAACGAAATAATTTTCCGCTTTATAGAAAGATATAACTTTCCGAAACGTGTTTTCATGGACACCCCTAAAAAATACTTTCGTAAATGTGGGAAACATTTTGTGAAATGTAAAATAATCAAAATCATATTTCTTTAGTTTATCAGGTTTATTTCTTCACTTTTCGCATCAAGTTCGTGAGATAATTTTATCAGATCTGCAGAAAGTTTTTCCATACAAATATTGACAGCTCGTTTCTGCGGAGATAAAATTATCTGGTTTCCGAGGTTAATCAGGGTGTTCTGCGTTTACATGAATACCTTTCCTATATTTTAATTTTGAGTTCTGAAAAGTTCCGTTTGTATGCCAATTTAAGAAGCGTATTTATGTTCGAAATGTCCGAAAGAGACAAAATGATGTAAAAGGAGTAAAAGGTGAAACAAGGTGATGCATGGGATTCCATCTCGTAGGTTGGTGGTGCTAACGCGGGGACATGCACATTACACTTCTGTTGTAAGAGATAGGAATTCTGTAGTGATGTCATTTCATGACATATATACATTAGAGCGTCCCTTCAAATTTTTTACTTGAGTATCTTAACGAAAGACCCTTATAATTCGTATTCGAAAAAAATAAATATAACGGATCTATCTAGTTAACTGCGATACAACGTTTTTCAAATTAAAAACAAATCGATCTGGTAGCCACAAACATAAGATTTTTATGGGAGCGTAACGGAATCCCGCTTTTTATAATCCCGTTTTTTTTTCAAAAATCCCGCAAAAAAAGTTTTAAAATACCCTCCTCTATAATACCGTTTTTTTTTAAATACCGCTTTTTAAAATCCCGTTTATGCAAAATTCCGTTTATTCAAAATCCCGTTTTATTATAATCCCGCTTTTTAAAATCCCGTCTTATACCGCTTATCCCGTAATAAAATACGTAGCTAAAACTTATTTATTTTATGTTGGTTATTTTCCAGATTCTTTGTTTAAATGTTAAAGAAACTTTGCATACACTTAACCTCGCACTTACCCAAAATCCTATAGTGTGCCAAGCAGGGGGGTTGCATACATTACATACATACCTCACTGTTTATACGTCGTCATAAGAGAAGGGATTATAAGAGACGGGATTTAAAAAAGCGGGATTTTAAAAAAGCGGAATTATAAAAAGCGGAATTATAAAAAGCGGAATAATAAAAAAGAGGATTATAAGAAACAGGATTACAAAAAATGGGATTTTTAAAAATGGGATATAAAAAGTGGGATATCGTACCGAACCCGTTTTTTGTGTTTTTTTTCGATTGCCCTCATCGCTAGTAAATAAAATGCACGACTGGGTCGCACGAACTTGCTCCTATGTTATAGACTAGGAATATTAGAGAAAACTGTTCATAAGGATATAATTTATTTTTTAAACTCTTTTAGTAGTAAGAGATATAAACAGAATGCTATCCAAATATGAATTTATGCAAGAACAAAAATTATAAAACGCTGTAGTGGTTTCTTAAAAAAAAAATAAGCTTTTATATACAAAATTCTTAAAACATTTTTAGGAATCAAATTTGGTACGCCAACTTAAATTTTTATTTACTGTACGAATAAAAATTAAATTATTAAAAAATATATTGAGCTGTTTCTGAGATATCGAATTTTCCAAAAAAAAAATATTTTTTTTTTCAAAAATTAAAAAAAAATAGTTTTTTTTTAAGTTTTAAAATGCAATATTTTTTAAACTTTTTAGAAGCTTCTCTATGAAAAATTTCATTAAAATCCGTTACGTCGATAATGAGAACTCAAAATTTGGAAAATGGTTATATCATAGGTATATGTAGTCAGTAATATCTTAATTTCAATTTTTTTTATTGAATTATAGATCGTAAATATTAATCAAAAGAAAAGAAATGTATCAAAATTCTAGCCGCCGTTTTCGAGAAAAATACGTTTTTCGAAAACCATTTTTAACATTGGTATGGTTAGGTTGGGTTAAGGTGGCTGCTAACCGAAAAAGGCCAACACACTTGGACCAATATTTGGTCCGTTGTGATACCACAGGATTTCAAAAATCACCATTACTCGTTAAACCATTTTGAGCTAACAATGAAGCGTTTGAGACAGTGAATGTCGGAATTTCTTAGGTCACTAGGATCATTATAGTAGAAGTCTCCCAAATGTAGTATACGTCTTTGTGCTAGGGCAGGACAAGAACATAGAAGATGAGGAACTGACTCCTCTTCTTCAATTAAAAGCTCAAGTGACCTCAACTCCAAGGTGCGTTTCGCCCAGGTAAGATGTTAGATGCTGTCGTACCCTTCTAAGACGCAAATATTGGTCGATGTATTGGTACGACAGCATCTAACTGATGAACCCACTGTCGTACCTGGGCGAAACGCACCTTGGAGTTGAGGTCACTTGAGCTTTTAATTGAATTTAATTCAATCACTCCACTTAAACAGAAATTACTTTCTATCTTCATTGACTCCTCTTCTTCTTCATCCATGCAGCTTCTGCTGGTGCTGGTCCATCTATGGTTAGATTTCTTTATGGTATCATGCTTTAACATAAGTTTACAAGAGGTATTCCGATGTTAGATTTGCTATCCAACAAAGGTAAGATTGTTCCGCTTTTTGCAAGTTCGTCGGCTTTACAGTTACATGGAATGTCTCTATGACCCGGCTCCCATATAAGGTGATTGTTTAACTGTTTTGCCATCTCGACCAGAAATGATCGAAAATTTGGACTGTTAGTGAGTTTATGGAGACAGAGTCCAATGACTTTAGGGCAGCTTGACTGTCTGAGAAGATGCGTATATCAGTAGTCGATATCACGTTTTCTTTAAGCCAATAGAGGACTTCTTTTATTGCTAGAAGCTCTGCCTGGAACACGCTACAGTGATTGGCAAGACGAAAAGATAGACAAAGATTTAATCTTTCGGAGTATACGCCTCCACCGACCCCGTCATCGGTTTTAGATCCATCTGTGTAGAAATGAATCGCTTCGTCTACAAACAGTGACTCGTTTTCCCAGGTAGACCTGGAAGGGATGGACACTTGAAAGTTTTTATTAAATTTTGGATGAGGGGTGGTGTAATCGATGTTTCTAGGTAGGGATCTGAACGAGTTCAGTGGAGTGGCCATTATCGTTATTGATCCACTGCGAGGAGGCTTTAAACCGAATAACATTGGTATGGTGGGTGCCGTCATTTTTAGGTAGATTATATCAAGAAACTTTTATTAAACTAGTTTAAAAAAATCAAACAAGGGGTTTTCGAAATATTGAGTTTCGAAAAAAAGATTTTGATTTTTTTTTTTAAAGATCCAAAAAACAATTGTGAAAATTTGAATACACAATAATATTCAAAAAATTGTACCATTTTTTTGAAATTTTTTTTTTAACCATTTTCTAGCTTTAAATTAATGAAGTTTAAAAAAAAATCTGTGTGATAGTTTTGAGAAAAAAAATATTTATAAAACTTGAAAAAAAAATCGTATGGCGAGTACCGTTATTTTTGGTCTTAAAAAAAAAACGTGTGGGGGGAAAATTTAAAAACAATATCCACCAAGTTTCACAAAAATCAGCCAAGCTGTTTAGGCTGTACTTGAACAGACAGACAGACAGAATTTCGAGACCCACTTTTTTGGGCTTCGCTTTCATTAAGTTTTTATTACTGTACGAATAAAAATTAAATTTTCAAAAACAAATATTGAGCAGTTTTTAAGATATCGAATTTTCTAAAAAAAATATTTTTTTTTGCAAAACTTCAAAAAATATTTTTTTTTCAAAGTTTTCAAATGCAATGTTTTTCAAAATGTTTGGGAGCTTCTCTATAAAAAATTTCATCAAAATCCGTTATGCAAATAATGAGAAATTCAAAATTTGTTCTATGGAAGGCACAGTCAGTAATATCTTAGTTTCAATTTTTTTATTAAATTATAGATCGCAAAAATTTATTGAAAGGAAAAAAATTTTAGCAAAATTTGCAGAACCGTTTTCAAGAAAAATACGATTTTCGAAAACCATTTTTTAACATTTGTATAGAGGGTACCGTTATTTGTATGTAAAATAATTTTTTTTTTCTCACATCTTGTAACTAATATTTAGAAACTTTTATTTATCAAGTTTAAAAAAAATCGAGCATGGGGTTTTTGAAATATTGAGTTTAAAAAAAAAAAATAGAAATTTTTTTTAAAAATCCAAAAAAAATTTGTTTGAAAATTTGAATGCTAAAAAGTATTCAAACTGCTGGGTAGCTTTAGCATGAAAAAAATGATCAAAATCGGTTGTACCGTTTTTGAGAAAATCAAAAACCGAAAAAATGGTTCCACAATTTCTTGTAAATTTTTTTTTCAACTATTTCTTAGCTTTAACTAAATGAAATTTTTTTAATTTTTTTTTAATCTGTGGGACAATTTTTGAGAAAAAAAAATGCAGACAGACAGACAGACAGAATTGCGCTATCATCGTAATGTCAACTTTGATCAAAATCTCGAGTTCGATTTTTTTTACGAATGCAGAACTTGCTTTAAAATACCTATAAGTCGCAAGTACGAGTAAAAACATGGATTTAAAAATATCTCCATTATTTTAACTGAAAGCGAATTTATAATTCTTGTTAAGAGTATTAAAAAAAAAAAACTTATATCCCCTGAAAAATATTTTTATTATGTACACATATATGAACATTAAAATAATTATGTTGTTCGGCCTTACTTAAAACAATCCCACCCCCAAACATGTTGTAGACTTTTAATGCAAACATATACAATAATTAATGATACTATCTGTGTCCATGGGACGCACTTCTTAATGGACTACAGCTACGTAATAATTACTGTTGTGTTACCTTAATCAAACAAAAATTATTATTATCTGTGTTGCTGCTTGTAAAACACCCAAGGGTGGTTGCCACACTTAATTACCAGATTATACTTTGATTAACGAGTTGAAAATATGCAAAACAATAAAACGAAGTACGAAACAAATTATCATTCTCATTAACACAATATCCTTTCTTTATTACGCACAGTGAGGTTGTGCAAGTGGAAGACACCTAAATAATATATTTCAGGCTTTTGTTGAAATGAGACTTATAAGCAATTCAAGGATTCAGAAATTTCCTTTGCAACATGAAATATGTCTAGGGAGTATGCGAATTGAAGTGAGTTTATTTGCTTTTCAAGAAGTAGTTTCGAGTAACAAGAGAGAGAGAATGTACTACAGGTGAACAGGTTCTTCTCCATTGTAATATTTCCTACAATATCTTCCAAGTGTTCTAAATTTCCTTCAAGTTTGCATCTCTGTGATTCTTGAGAATGTGTTATCATATTTTCAGGAAGTGCACTTTGTTCAAAGATTTAAATGCTTATGGGTTTATTTGGCTTTATTCTTTAAGTTTACTGAGATAGAAAGTTCAACTGGTTTGGAGGATACACTCGTAGACTCCTACTCACCGTTTGTGTAACCTTGCTTCGGAAACACTATTCTAAATAAGTATTATTTATGGTCCATGATGGGATTGCTTATTGCAAGATGCAATATGGCTTAACCTGTTCGAGTGCAGGATAATCTAATAAATCAAAGTCAGATTATTTTGTAAGGGAAAGGTGTGTGAATAATTTGTTATTAGATTACAAATCGATTGCTCAGGTCGATCAGGGTTCTAAAATCCATCCTTTAAGACATCTCCACTATTCTAAGGCTCTTTTTTATTTTATTTATATTTATCTGCGTACACAGCATGGGTGATGAGGAAATTAAGGGGGGAGGGGGGTAGAAAGGAGGTGTCGATGAACATTGGTTTTGAATGTTTGCAAATTGAAATGGCAAGGGAAAACCGTGCTCGCCGTTAACACCAACGTCGTTTTCGAAAAAGTACGGGCCAATAACGCCGGCGGGGGTGGCCCAAAATCCACACCAAACGGTAACGCGTTGAGGATGTATTGTAATCTGGTGAGCCTCGTGTGTGCTGGTGTCGTTCTACTATATACGAAAATTTAACTTATTAACACAGCCATTCATCCATAAATGCGGCTTGTCGCTAAAGATGATTTTGTGGCCAAAATTTGGGTCTTTTTCCAAATACTCCGAAGCCAAGTCAGCGAAGAAACGGCGGCGTTGTGTATGGTCATGAACGTTGAGCTCTTGGGTCAGTTGGATCTTGTACGTGTATAGGCTCAAGTCCCTACGATAAATTCGCCAAGTTGAAGTCTTCGAAAGGCCGAGTTTTTGTGCACTGCGAGGAATTGACTGCCTCGCGTTCTGCTGTAGACTTTCACGAAAGGCGGCGGTAATTTCCTCAACCGATATTGGGTTCCTTTGTCGTACGAATGCTGGCTGATTAATTACCGAACCATTCGTTGTCTCAAATTTGGTCACCAATCGTTGAAGAGTCGGCTGTAAAGGGCCACCACAATGTGCGCAATAGCAAACACTCAATATGATAATAAAGTTTTATCGTACTGTTTAACTGTGTTACTTGCCATGTTAATTTTGGCATCAGTAAACAAATAATAAGTAACAGATTTGCATTTGACAGATGTCACCAAAAGAACATGTCCGCCAATTGAAAGGCGTTGATGGTCGAAAAGTAGGTTTTAAGAACTCAAATTCAAATAGGTATGAAATGCAATAAATTGCAATATTCATATAAATACATATCTACAGGGTGCGTACAACATAAACCAGGTCGATGATATACTATTTCCATAAATTTAATTGAAATAAAATTTTATAATTTATATTTTATTATTTTTATTATGGTCTTTAACATTATGTATGGATTATGCGGGTGCCTCTCTACGTAGCGCAAGGGCGAGCCCTTTTAAACACATTTGGCATAACAAATGCAGACTTTTGTTCTAATTGAAGACATTTCGTTTTGTTGTCCTTAAAATTTGATGTTGTCGTTGATTTCTTGATGTACACCTTTTTCTTCAAGTATACTTCAAGTATATAAGAAGAAATCGGGAGGCTTCAAATCAGAGGATTGTAGGAACCAGTTGATATCAGCATTTGTTCACATTATTCGGTGGATCTTGTTAAGATTCGCATCGTAGCACGAGCTGTGTTTGATGTGGCACCTTCTTCTTCAAGCCACAAGTTATGTCTGCCGATTACCGGCTCTACCCCACGGGAGGCCTACCTCCATCGGAGTCAGATTGGGTCCTGACCATTAACCCCGACATAGCCGAAGCCACCTCGGTCGCAAAGTTGTGACATGTTGCAGGCATGAACACACCTCTTGCTTAGGAGGCGAGGTCTATCTAACACCTCTTGAATCCAGGCACGCCTGGAAACCATGTCTCCACATTCGGAATAAACCAAGCCACCACGATACTCCCACTAGGGGGACTACCTCATAGATAGTCTGAGAAAGAGAGCACGCACGCAACAGCTGCACCTCACTATTCGAAGATAGAATAGGAGAGCCATAAGACGTACGCTATAGCCCTCAGACTCCTGGGCACAATCTCCCGTGGAACCAGAATATAGCTTCCGGTCGAGTTTCGCCACAATTGTGGTCAATTACAGATAGTTCCTGCAAAACTCGAGGCCTGTCAACCCCAGATATACACCCAGCTATAGTCGAGGTAGAAACCACAACCAAGAATGTGCACCCCCTTGGTGAGTTGTTACACACTCCTTAGCGGATTCCTACCTTAAGGACAACGTCCAGACTGTTCCTATCAAGTTAATTCAGTTACTACATATTACAGTAACCTATCCACAGGCACCGCGACGAGGTCGATAGGAACCAGGAATGACAGCTTTGTACGAGGTAGCAATACGGGCCCACCGACAAAGTCAGTGGACGAGCACATCAGAACATCAAACCAGTATTACCGCTTCAGCACCCATACACGTTAGTGCATGGATTGTGCATCCGCAGCAACACCGGTACAGTTCAACAGAGCCCCGAACAGGCCTTAAACTACTCAAGAACGCCGTCACTCCCACCTGTCCAATTCGGGTACAAAAAAAGTTTTTCAACTTCTCCTGATTGCGGGCCCTGTTACAGCATAGCCTATGGCATGCTCTAAGAATTATGTCCCAATAACACCGCCGCCCGCCGCGCCGGCCCCTATGACACAGTTATTCTACGAGGGAGTCTTTAGTGTATCAATCGAGGGTTTTCATTGCTCCTATAACGGCTTTTCTGTTTATTAACAAAGCAAGCCAATTCGAAATGTGATTCATCGCTCATAATGAATTTTTTCCAAAAACGGCGGTAATTGGCAGCATCGAAAAACATGGTCGTTGCGAGTACCAGGTTCCCGCGTAAAGATATCTACAAAGCCACCTGGAGTCACTCGTAACCAAATAGACCACGTGTTGATAGAACATCGCCACTACTCGAACTCGATGACGATGTTGCCGCCACCAAGCATAGAAGAGGTTGAGAAGGCTATAGGCCGGCTTAAACAGAACAAAGCCCCGGGAGCCGATGGTATACCAGCCGAATTATTCCATCACGGCGGGCCAGCCTTACGTCATGCAATTCATGATATTATAGTACACGTATGGGAGCAGGAAGAAATGCCAGAAGACTGGCGAAAAGGTTTAATATGCCCCATACATAAGAAGGGAGATGTCACAACGTGCAGCAATTATAGAGGTATCACGTTGTTGAGTACCGCCTATAAGATACTCTCCTCTATCCTACAAGACCGGATAACCCCATACGCTAAAACCGTCATCGGACAATATCAGTGTGGTTTCATTACAGGCAAATCAACAACTGACCAGATCTTTACCCTTAGGCAGGCGATGGAAAAATGTCTAGAATGTAACATCCCAACATACCATCTGTTTATAGACTTTAAGGCCGCCTATGATAGCATAGCCAGGGTAGAACTTTACAAAGCCATGAGAGAATTCGGCATCCCAAATAAATTGGAACGACTATGTAGGTTGACCATGACCAACGTAACAAGCCAAGTAAAAATAGCCGGATTGCTATCCAGACCAATCAACACCTTTAATGGACTCCGACAAGGGGACGGTCTGGCCTGTCTCCTCTTCAACCTGGCGTTGGAGAAAGCAATCCGTGATTCTGGCACGGCAACAAGAGGGACCATCGTCAACAGGTCCAGCCAGTTACTGGCTTAAGCAGACGACATCGACATCATCGGAAGAACCGAACAAGCTGTACACGATTCCTTCATCCAGATCGAACAGGCAGCACAAAATCCTGGGCTGCACATAAGTGAAGGTAAAACAAAGTACATGGTGGCGTCGAATGCGAGAGGAACAGTTGGTCAAACAATCAAGGTAGCGGAGCACAAATTTGAAGTGGTGCAATCCTTTAAATACCTTGGGTCAATAGTAGCAGCCGATAACAATATAGAAGAAGAAATACTCGGGCGGCTTCTCAAATCCAACAGAGCCTACTATAGTCTGTCAAAGCTCTTCAAATCCAGAAATCTCACCATAACTTCAAAACTGCTGCTGTACAGGACCATGGTCCTGCTACTAATCACATATGGATCCGAGACTTGGGTGCTTAGCAAAAGGCACTCCGACCTCTTAGCTGCGTTCGAGAGAAAAGTCTTAAGGAAAATTGTTGGCCTCATATGTGAAAAAGGCCAACACACTTGGACCAATATTTGGTCCGTTGTGATACCACAGGATTTCAAAAATCACCATTACTCGTTAAACCATTTTGAGCTAACAATGAAGCGTTTGAGACAGTGAATGTCGGAATTTCTTAGGTCACTAGGATCATTATAGTAGAAGTCTCCCAAATGTAGTATACGTCTTTGTGCTAGGGCAGGACAAGAACATAGAAGATGAGGAACTGACTCCTCTTCTTCAATTAAAAGCTCAAGTGACCTCAACTCCAAGGTGCGTTTCGCCCAGGTAAGATGTTAGATGCTGTCGTACCCTTCTAAGACGCAAATATTGGTCGATGTATTGGTACGACAGCATCTAACTGATGAACCCACTGTCGTACCTGGGCGAAACGCACCTTGGAGTTGAGGTCACTTGAGCTTTTAATTGAATTTAATTCAATCACTCCACTTAAACAGAAATTACTTTCTATCTTCATTGACTCCTCTTCTTCTTCATCCATGCAGCTTCTGCTGGTGCTGGTCCATCTATGGTTAGATTTCTTTATGGTATCATGCTTTAACATAAGTTTACAAGAGGTATTCCGATGTTAGATTTGCTATCCAACAAAGGTAAGATTGTTCCGCTTTTTGCAAGTTCGTCGGCTTTACAGTTACATGGAATGTCTCTATGACCCGGCTCCCATATAAGGTGATTGTTTAACTGTTTTGCCATCTCGACCAGAAATGATCGAAAATTTGGACTGTTAGTGAGTTTATGGAGACAGAGTCCAATGACTTTAGGGCAGCTTGACTGTCTGAGAAGATGCGTATATCAGTAGTCGATATCACGTTTTCTTTAAGCCAATAGAGGACTTCTTTTATTGCTAGAAGCTCTGCCTGGAACACGCTACAGTGATTGGCAAGACGAAAAGATAGACAAAGATTTAATCTTTCGGAGTATACGCCTCCACCGACCCCGTCATCGGTTTTAGATCCATCTGTGTAGAAATGAATCGCTTCGTCTACAAACAGTGACTCGTTTTCCCAGGTAGACCTGGAAGGGATGGACACTTGAAAGTTTTTATTAAATTTTGGATGAGGGGTGGTGTAATCGATGTTTCTAGGTAGGGATCTGAACGAGTTCAGTGGAGTGGCCATTATCGTTATTGATCCACTGCGAGGAGGCTTTAAACCGAATAACATTGGTATGGTGGGTGCCGTCATTTTTAGGTAGATTATATCAAGAAACTTTTATTAAACTAGTTTAAAAAAATCAAACAAGGGGTTTTCGAAATATTGAGTTTCGAAAAAAAGATTTTGATTTTTTTTTTTAAAGATCCAAAAAACAATTGTGAAAATTTGAATACACAATAATATTCAAAAAATTGTACCATTTTTTTGAAATTTTTTTTTTAACCATTTTCTAGCTTTAAATTAATGAAGTTTAAAAAAAAATCTGTGTGATAGTTTTGAGAAAAAAAATATTTATAAAACTTGAAAAAAAAATCGTATGGCGAGTACCGTTATTTTTGGTCTTAAAAAAAAAACGTGTGGGGGGAAAATTTAAAAACAATATCCACCAAGTTTCACAAAAATCAGCCAAGCTGTTTAGGCTGTACTTGAACAGACAGACAGACAGAATTTCGAGACCCACTTTTTTGGGCTTCGCTTTCATTAAGTTTTTATTACTGTACGAATAAAAATTAAATTTTCAAAAACAAATATTGAGCAGTTTTTAAGATATCGAATTTTCTAAAAAAAATATTTTTTTTTGCAAAACTTCAAAAAATATTTTTTTTTCAAAGTTTTCAAATGCAATGTTTTTCAAAATGTTTGGGAGCTTCTCTATAAAAAATTTCATCAAAATCCGTTATGCAAATAATGAGAAATTCAAAATTTGTTCTATGGAAGGCACAGTCAGTAATATCTTAGTTTCAATTTTTTTATTAAATTATAGATCGCAAAAATTTATTGAAAGGAAAAAAATTTTAGCAAAATTTGCAGAACCGTTTTCAAGAAAAATACGATTTTCGAAAACCATTTTTTAACATTTGTATAGAGGGTACCGTTATTTGTATGTAAAATAATTTTTTTTTTCTCACATCTTGTAACTAATATTTAGAAACTTTTATTTATCAAGTTTAAAAAAAATCGAGCATGGGGTTTTTGAAATATTGAGTTTAAAAAAAAAAAATAGAAATTTTTTTTAAAAATCCAAAAAAAATTTGTTTGAAAATTTGAATGCTAAAAAGTATTCAAACTGCTGGGTAGCTTTAGCATGAAAAAAATGATCAAAATCGGTTGTACCGTTTTTGAGAAAATCAAAAACCGAAAAAATGGTTCCACAATTTCTTGTAAATTTTTTTTTCAACTATTTCTTAGCTTTAACTAAATGAAATTTTTTTAATTTTTTTTTAATCTGTGGGACAATTTTTGAGAAAAAAAAATGCAGACAGACAGACAGACAGAATTGCGCTATCATCGTAATGTCAACTTTGATCAAAATCTCGAGTTCGATTTTTTTTACGAATGCAGAACTTGCTTTAAAATACCTATAAGTCGCAAGTACGAGTAAAAACATGGATTTAAAAATATCTCCATTATTTTAACTGAAAGCGAATTTATAATTCTTGTTAAGAGTATTAAAAAAAAAAAACTTATATCCCCTGAAAAATATTTTTATTATGTACACATATATGAACATTAAAATAATTATGTTGTTCGGCCTTACTTAAAACAATCCCACCCCCAAACATGTTGTAGACTTTTAATGCAAACATATACAATAATTAATGATACTATCTGTGTCCATGGGACGCACTTCTTAATGGACTACAGCTACGTAATAATTACTGTTGTGTTACCTTAATCAAACAAAAATTATTATTATCTGTGTTGCTGCTTGTAAAACACCCAAGGGTGGTTGCCACACTTAATTACCAGATTATACTTTGATTAACGAGTTGAAAATATGCAAAACAATAAAACGAAGTACGAAACAAATTATCATTCTCATTAACACAATATCCTTTCTTTATTACGCACAGTGAGGTTGTGCAAGTGGAAGACACCTAAATAATATATTTCAGGCTTTTGTTGAAATGAGACTTATAAGCAATTCAAGGATTCAGAAATTTCCTTTGCAACATGAAATATGTCTAGGGAGTATGCGAATTGAAGTGAGTTTATTTGCTTTTCAAGAAGTAGTTTCGAGTAACAAGAGAGAGAGAATGTACTACAGGTGAACAGGTTCTTCTCCATTGTAATATTTCCTACAATATCTTCCAAGTGTTCTAAATTTCCTTCAAGTTTGCATCTCTGTGATTCTTGAGAATGTGTTATCATATTTTCAGGAAGTGCACTTTGTTCAAAGATTTAAATGCTTATGGGTTTATTTGGCTTTATTCTTTAAGTTTACTGAGATAGAAAGTTCAACTGGTTTGGAGGATACACTCGTAGACTCCTACTCACCGTTTGTGTAACCTTGCTTCGGAAACACTATTCTAAATAAGTATTATTTATGGTCCATGATGGGATTGCTTATTGCAAGATGCAATATGGCTTAACCTGTTCGAGTGCAGGATAATCTAATAAATCAAAGTCAGATTATTTTGTAAGGGAAAGGTGTGTGAATAATTTGTTATTAGATTACAAATCGATTGCTCAGGTCGATCAGGGTTCTAAAATCCATCCTTTAAGACATCTCCACTATTCTAAGGCTCTTTTTTATTTTATTTATATTTATCTGCGTACACAGCATGGGTGATGAGGAAATTAAGGGGGGAGGGGGGTAGAAAGGAGGTGTCGATGAACATTGGTTTTGAATGTTTGCAAATTGAAATGGCAAGGGAAAACCGTGCTCGCCGTTAACACCAACGTCGTTTTCGAAAAAGTACGGGCCAATAACGCCGGCGGGGGTGGCCCAAAATCCACACCAAACGGTAACGCGTTGAGGATGTATTGTAATCTGGTGAGCCTCGTGTGTGCTGGTGTCGTTCTACTATATACGAAAATTTAACTTATTAACACAGCCATTCATCCATAAATGCGGCTTGTCGCTAAAGATGATTTTGTGGCCAAAATTTGGGTCTTTTTCCAAATACTCCGAAGCCAAGTCAGCGAAGAAACGGCGGCGTTGTGTATGGTCATGAACGTTGAGCTCTTGGGTCAGTTGGATCTTGTACGTGTATAGGCTCAAGTCCCTACGATAAATTCGCCAAGTTGAAGTCTTCGAAAGGCCGAGTTTTTGTGCACTGCGAGGAATTGACTGCCTCGCGTTCTGCTGTAGACTTTCACGAAAGGCGGCGGTAATTTCCTCAACCGATATTGGGTTCCTTTGTCGTACGAATGCTGGCTGATTAATTACCGAACCATTCGTTGTCTCAAATTTGGTCACCAATCGTTGAAGAGTCGGCTGTAAAGGGCCACCACAATGTGCGCAATAGCAAACACTCAATATGATAATAAAGTTTTATCGTACTGTTTAACTGTGTTACTTGCCATGTTAATTTTGGCATCAGTAAACAAATAATAAGTAACAGATTTGCATTTGACAGATGTCACCAAAAGAACATGTCCGCCAATTGAAAGGCGTTGATGGTCGAAAAGTAGGTTTTAAGAACTCAAATTCAAATAGGTATGAAATGCAATAAATTGCAATATTCATATAAATACATATCTACAGGGTGCGTACAACATAAACCAGGTCGATGATATACTATTTCCATAAATTTAATTGAAATAAAATTTTATAATTTATATTTTATTATTTTTATTATGGTCTTTAACATTATGTATGGATTATGCGGGTGCCTCTCTACGTAGCGCAAGGGCGAGCCCTTTTAAACACATTTGGCATAACAAATGCAGACTTTTGTTCTAATTGAAGACATTTCGTTTTGTTGTCCTTAAAATTTGATGTTGTCGTTGATTTCTTGATGTACACCTTTTTCTTCAAGTATACTTCAAGTATATAAGAAGAAATCGGGAGGCTTCAAATCAGAGGATTGTAGGAACCAGTTGATATCAGCATTTGTTCACATTATTCGGTGGATCTTGTTAAGATTCGCATCGTAGCACGAGCTGTGTTTGATGTGGCACCTTCTTCTTCAAGCCACAAGTTATGTCTGCCGATTACCGGCTCTACCCCACGGGAGGCCTACCTCCATCGGAGTCAGATTGGGTCCTGACCATTAACCCCGACATAGCCGAAGCCACCTCGGTCGCAAAGTTGTGACATGTTGCAGGCATGAACACACCTCTTGCTTAGGAGGCGAGGTCTATCTAACACCTCTTGAATCCAGGCACGCCTGGAAACCATGTCTCCACATTCGGAATAAACCAAGCCACCACGATACTCCCACTAGGGGGACTACCTCATAGATAGTCTGAGAAAGAGAGCACGCACGCAACAGCTGCACCTCACTATTCGAAGATAGAATAGGAGAGCCATAAGACGTACGCTATAGCCCTCAGACTCCTGGGCACAATCTCCCGTGGAACCAGAATATAGCTTCCGGTCGAGTTTCGCCACAATTGTGGTCAATTACAGATAGTTCCTGCAAAACTCGAGGCCTGTCAACCCCAGATATACACCCAGCTATAGTCGAGGTAGAAACCACAACCAAGAATGTGCACCCCCTTGGTGAGTTGTTACACACTCCTTAGCGGATTCCTACCTTAAGGACAACGTCCAGACTGTTCCTATCAAGTTAATTCAGTTACTACATATTACAGTAACCTATCCACAGGCACCGCGACGAGGTCGATAGGAACCAGGAATGACAGCTTTGTACGAGGTAGCAATACGGGCCCACCGACAAAGTCAGTGGACGAGCACATCAGAACATCAAACCAGTATTACCGCTTCAGCACCCATACACGTTAGTGCATGGATTGTGCATCCGCAGCAACACCGGTACAGTTCAACAGAGCCCCGAACAGGCCTTAAACTACTCAAGAACGCCGTCACTCCCACCTGTCCAATTCGGGTACAAAAAAAGTTTTTCAACTTCTCCTGATTGCGGGCCCTGTTACAGCATAGCCTATGGCATGCTCTAAGAATTATGTCCCAATAACACCGCCGCCCGCCGCGCCGGCCCCTATGACACAGTTATTCTACGAGGGAGTCTTTAGTGTATCAATCGAGGGTTTTCATTGCTCCTATAACGGCTTTTCTGTTTATTAACAAAGCAAGCCAATTCGAAATGTGATTCATCGCTCATAATGAATTTTTTCCAAAAACGGCGGTAATTGGCAGCATCGAAAAACATGGTCGTTGCGAGTACCAGGTTCCCGCGTAAAGATATCTACAAAGCCACCTGGAGTCACTCGTAACCAAATAGACCACGTGTTGATAGAACATCGCCACTACTCGAACTCGATGACGATGTTGCCGCCACCAAGCATAGAAGAGGTTGAGAAGGCTATAGGCCGGCTTAAACAGAACAAAGCCCCGGGAGCCGATGGTATACCAGCCGAATTATTCCATCACGGCGGGCCAGCCTTACGTCATGCAATTCATGATATTATAGTACACGTATGGGAGCAGGAAGAAATGCCAGAAGACTGGCGAAAAGGTTTAATATGCCCCATACATAAGAAGGGAGATGTCACAACGTGCAGCAATTATAGAGGTATCACGTTGTTGAGTACCGCCTATAAGATACTCTCCTCTATCCTACAAGACCGGATAACCCCATACGCTAAAACCGTCATCGGACAATATCAGTGTGGTTTCATTACAGGCAAATCAACAACTGACCAGATCTTTACCCTTAGGCAGGCGATGGAAAAATGTCTAGAATGTAACATCCCAACATACCATCTGTTTATAGACTTTAAGGCCGCCTATGATAGCATAGCCAGGGTAGAACTTTACAAAGCCATGAGAGAATTCGGCATCCCAAATAAATTGGAACGACTATGTAGGTTGACCATGACCAACGTAACAAGCCAAGTAAAAATAGCCGGATTGCTATCCAGACCAATCAACACCTTTAATGGACTCCGACAAGGGGACGGTCTGGCCTGTCTCCTCTTCAACCTGGCGTTGGAGAAAGCAATCCGTGATTCTGGCACGGCAACAAGAGGGACCATCGTCAACAGGTCCAGCCAGTTACTGGCTTAAGCAGACGACATCGACATCATCGGAAGAACCGAACAAGCTGTACACGATTCCTTCATCCAGATCGAACAGGCAGCACAAAATCCTGGGCTGCACATAAGTGAAGGTAAAACAAAGTACATGGTGGCGTCGAATGCGAGAGGAACAGTTGGTCAAACAATCAAGGTAGCGGAGCACAAATTTGAAGTGGTGCAATCCTTTAAATACCTTGGGTCAATAGTAGCAGCCGATAACAATATAGAAGAAGAAATACTCGGGCGGCTTCTCAAATCCAACAGAGCCTACTATAGTCTGTCAAAGCTCTTCAAATCCAGAAATCTCACCATAACTTCAAAACTGCTGCTGTACAGGACCATGGTCCTGCTACTAATCACATATGGATCCGAGACTTGGGTGCTTAGCAAAAGGCACTCCGACCTCTTAGCTGCGTTCGAGAGAAAAGTCTTAAGGAAAATTGTTGGCCTCATATGTGAGGAAGGACGATTCCGGAGACGGTACAATCATGAACTGTACGCAATCTACCTTGAAGCAGATATCGTGACAAAAATTAAGCTCGGTAGACTCCGGTGGGCAGGGCACCTAGCTCGCATGAGCGAAGAAGAACCTGCTCGGAAAGTTCTTTGTGGTACATTCTATGGTAAACGACAGCGTGGTAGACCATGCTTGCGCTGGAGAGATGGCGTAGACCAGGACGCCCGAAGCCTTGGGGTGCGCAACTGGATGGCGTCGGCTAGAGACTGGGATAGGTGGAGAGACTTGTTGAAATAGGCCAGGATCGGAACCCGGTTGTCGATCCGATGATGATGATGATTGGTAGCTCTTGCAATGCTTCTGGTTGCTCTTCACTCCAAATACGGCAGTTTTGCTTGCTCACGTATCCATTCAACCAGAAATGAGATTCGTTGCTGAACACAATTTTTCGATAAAAAAGTGGATCTTCGGCCTACTTTTCAAAAGCCCATCCACTAAAAATTCGGAGTTGTGGTAGGTCGTTCGGCTTCAATTCTTGCACCACCTTCACACCTAAATACTTCCACAAAATGTTCCACGTTGTGCAGTAACAGAGGCCCGATTGCTGCAAACGGAGGCGCGGCGCCGAATCGATAATTCACGGTCATCACTAACACTGGCCGATACAGCTGCGATATTTTCCTCAATTCGCACACTACGTAAGCGTGTTGGTGGTTTAATGTCCAACAATGTAAATTTTCTGCGAAATTTAGTCACAATAGCCCGAATAGCCGCCTCAGTAGGTCGATTAAACTGACCATAAAATGGAAGAAGCGCGCGATGAACTTTCTTAACAGAGCACGCATTTTGATAATAAAATTCAATAATTTGCAAGCGTTGTTCGTTTGTAAGACGATTCATGGTTAAATTATAGACCAAACTGAAGATGTTTGACAGTGACACAAAACACCAAACGTGAGTGAGCTGTCAAAACCAGTGTTACCAAAAAGAAAATAGCAAAAAAATCACCCATTATAAAGTTTTTTTTTTCAAAATTTAGATAAAAAGCTGAGATTGGTTCAAAAGTAAAAAATCAAGAATCAAAAATGATCAACAATTTACAAAAAAAAAAAGAATATTTTGATAAATGGAACAATATTCATGCAAACAAAACGTCATCATACTCACGAGACTAGTGTTGGAAAAGTTGCAGCGTTTACTTGACATTCTTTTGCTAAAAAGATTTAAGTTTGGTTAGAAAACAAAGTGATGATGAGAACAAAAGCACACAGAATACACGTAGACGCAGAATCAACGATACAAATATCTACATATGTAGATATTTCATTTTATATTCGAATACTCGTATATCGAAAGCTGGAGCCAAATTACCGCATAAGTTATCGTGTAATATGTGACTGAATTATGTGACTTTGGCATTATCGCTTACGTCAACTAGCAACCGATTACTCTAATTTGACGTTTTCATTCGATCACTGATGGGACTCGTTCACTGATGCGGTAATTTGGCCCCTGGAGCCAATATAGAAATTCTAGACATAAAAACTTTCGGAGAAGTATAAGTTGGGCTCTTGAAGAAAAAAAAATCTTTTTAATCCGGAAATCTGGCTAGCGGGTAGTGGTGGTTGTAGTTGTCACTAAACCGAAAAGGTTTAATAAATTTAATGAAATTACTTTATTTGATAACCGCAGATTTTGTGTACCCGTTTTTATTAAAAAAAATACATAATAGAGTTTTCGGTGGTAGTCCGGTTCGAAAGCATTTCGAATGCTTCTAAAAACGTTCGTTCGACATAGATCTGGGCCAATCGTTAATTTTGAAAGATCGAATAAATCAATGATTGATTGGTTTAAGGATTCGATATTTTCAATCAATCGTTCATTCAATCAAAATCACTTTTATCCAGCAGTTTCGTTCCAAACGAGACTAAGACAGATCAGATACTAAATGTTTTCAATCGTACATTCAACTAAAATATTTTATTTTCCTCATTTCGTTTTGCTTTTGACCGAGACCGTAATGCCGGTCGTCCACTACGTGCGCGATAAGTTCAACCAACTTCGTTCAACTTTTTATTCAACTCTTTCGTTAGATAAACGAATTTACAACCTCTTACACTAGTGCAGCAACTTACGTAATTCTTACAACCTCTTACACTAGTGCAGCAACTTACGTAATTCACTTTGAGCAACTAAAGTTGAACAAAATGCGTTTGGAGCCCCGTACACATAATTGACCAACTTTCCAATATGTTGATTAACCTCGCACGCCTAGTTGATCAACTCTTAAAACTTATTCCAGTGTTGAATAGCTCCGTACACCTAGTTGACCAACTTACTCAAATGTTGAATAACCTCGTACACTGCTTGATAAACTTGTTCGATTTTGACAGAAAAAAAAAAGGTTTTTCGAGTTGATCAACTGCGTTTTCGATATGGTTGCTCAACCAGTTGATGAACGAGTTGATACCTTCGTACACTTAACCAATGATCACTCGTTGGGGGACGCGTTGAACGCACCACCATAAACAAAAAACTCAAACGTCAAACCTGAAATAATTTTGACTTCAGTTCGGTACATTAGGCAATTGTATTTTCGAGGAAATTTGAGACCAAGCCAATTCCCTGGCATGTCGATTTTTATAAGAGGGGCTCTTAATGTCCCATATATTTGGTTTTTCCTCAATTGCTGAAATCAACTGCAAAATTAATTCCGTGGTCCAGTCTGTTTTTTATCGCCTTCCATGACAAAAAACCAAAATAAACTACAGTTTGCAAGTTGCAACAACTGCAAGTTCATGGCAACGCAATAGTTCAACCACGTAGACACATTTCACTGCAACCAACGCAACGCAACACAATATTACGTCAAAAAAAAACCCAAAGAAAATTAAAAAGTTGATCAACGCGTTGAACAAATAATGTGAACACATTATCTTGAAAATGTTGCTCAACGTGTTGATCGAACATTTTCAAGGAGCAGCACGAGCTCGTACACTACCGGTACACTTGTTGCGCAATTCGTTGAGCAACGGCCAACCCGTTGGTTGAACAGAATTGAAGGCACCGTACATTAGAGTTGAATGCGTTGAATTCGAAATTTGTGCGTTGATCGTCTAGTGGACGACCGGCATAACAATGTGAAAATGAAGGAAAGCAGCCACTTTATCACGCCATCTTGTATATACATACTCGTATAATGAAGAATATACATTCCGTTTCAATTCAATTCCTTTTTGGCATTGTGAAATGACTGAGAACAAGTTGAATGAATGAAACATAACATTTGTTCGTTCGTTTCATCCACTTTATGTTAGGCTAGGCGCGCACATTCAATTTTTAGTTTCGCAACTGTTTAGTTGCTAAAATGAAACATATGGGCTTATATGGAACACCGCGCACTTAGAGCAACTCGATTCTCGAAACTAAAAAGTTTGTGTTTTGACACAAACTAAACGATTGCCTCGCATCAGTTGAGCTGTTTTTTATAGGTGCAAGAGAGAAAAGAGTGCGAGCGTGAGTAAAGAGTTGCCAGTGTGCGGTTCTCTTTCAACTGGTGATTAAACTGTTTGATTACGATCACAGTTGCCAGTGCGCGACTAGCCTTAATCGGTTACAGTGGCAAGTGATTGACATTAGGATTGGTTGATTTGGTATATAGTGATTGCAATCAATCAATCTTTTTAGTGAACGGGTTACAAAGACCGAATCAATAGCGATTGACACAGCTCTAGTTTGGCACTAGATGACAGTTCTTCTTCTCAGAAGAAGAGAACATCAAGATTCTGGATTTGAAAAAAGAATCAAAGCCAGAAGGACGCATAAAACGGCACACTCTCAACGTCAAAATCCTGAAATGTCATTTTTTGTAATGAATACAGTCGATGACGGATATAAGAAAGTTCAAAAAGCTAACGAATTTCATTCTTATAATCGCGTTTACTTATGAAAGAAAAGATATTCCAAATAAACTTTTTATAAAATGCAAATAAGAAAAAAACTTACTCATATAAAAAGAATGATAAAAGGAAGAACTGTTCCACGGCAGCAATAAAAACATATGCAAATAATATTACTAACCCCCAGTTTCGGAGTGGGTCCGGTTTACATAAAAGATCCCAAGAGAAATTCCTGGAAGTTATTGAGGAATATTCCTCGAAAATGAGATCAAATCTTTCAAGTTAACTTTCGCTATCTGTATTTGACCTTTCACAAATACGAGTACAATGGAACAAAAGCTTCAGATTCAAAAAAGTGTTGCAACTTTTTCGTTTGGCATTCCGGATCAGAGAGTTCCGAAAGGTTCTTTCGCATTTAAAACAAAAACGCTTTAACATAGGATTGCTCATTATACTTCGAAAACATGGAAGTTTTCGTTGCATCAATGTATTTTATTCGATGCATCGAAAAAAAAGCTTGAACCATGCTTCAATTATTTTGTGACCTACTAGTTGAAGTTGGGTCAACGTTTTGCCTTACCTTTCTTCAAATTTCAACACGATATCCTCTATACAGTATATAAGCATGATAGCTGGATTCCAAAAACACTGACTATAGACGGCGGACGTATTCGAAAGTTCGAAGTTTAGATCTATTTGCTATTTGTTTGGTTAAATTAAATCGAAATATACGAAAACTTTTATGAAATTTTTTTTTTTTATATTTTAAACGTACTAAAGGGTTTTGCTTACCCTTAAAATGTCTGAGCACAATGCGAGCGTTGCACCTATACACCTATGTAGCAGGGAAACATTGAGACGGGTAAGGCATTCCATTCGTGTAGTGTGGCTAAAGAACTAATCTCTGAATTTAGCAGTACGGCCGAAGTTCTGAAGAGTAAACTAATGGGCATTCCCTAAAGCTCGAGCATTCCGGTTAAATTGTTGAAGGGGAAGAATGGAACTGTCTATTTCAATAGAACACAGTTTATAAAAATAATAGTAAAATAATAGGTGCGTTTTATTATTCACAAATCTATCTGGATCCGGATCTGGATTTAGTTTTAATATGTATTACAAAAACAATTTGGGATCCTGTTTTCTATCGGGATCTATTTCAAAGATCCAAAAATCAGTTATTACACTGGCGAGTAGATGGCTTTTTATGGTAAGGTAGTGTGATCTATAGTGTAAAGAAAGAGACAAGAAATAATTGAAAATTTACAAACCCGAGGTTAAAAAGAGACGGACTTATAACACTGCTGTCACTAAGATCCGTATCGTTTTATTTTCAAAGGAAGATCCAGATCCGGATCCAGATCCAGATAGATTTGTGAATAATAAAACGCACCTAATGAAAGGGAATAAACATTGCTGCAGTGCTCGAGAGCTTGAAATGTTTCTGTTATACTTCTATCACCTTTCATTTTTAAAGCTCGCTTTTGGATTCTATACAAAAGACTCAAGTGAGATATTGGAGTCCCTGACCAAATATGGGAATTATACTCAACTCTCATCTGATAATTCATCAGCGTTTCCATCACCTTGGAAAGAAGGGAAGAAAGTCCAATTGGAGGATAGTTAGAAGGGAAGAAGGTTCGCCGTTTTTAGGGAGCGGCTGAACAAATGCAGTTTTCAATCTCCTCGGAAAGTGACTAGTAGAGTAGAAATGATGAAAATGCTAACTCAAGCGTTTAAGAACACCTCTTCAGACGAATGGCAGGTATACCATCAGGACTAGCGTATTTGCTTATATCAAATTAAAGGGCTCTAACAACTGTACTAGTGCGGAAATATACCTGTCCCATTGAATGATTTACCTTCTCAAGAACAGGAGGGACAATGTTGCTGTCAGCCAACGTCGAGCTATCACCAAAATGAGCTGCAAGTATATTTGCCTTATCTGAATATCTAATTAACGGGTTGCCGTTGGGGATGAGTGTTGGAAACGAAGTCGAATTAAATTTTCTACGTTCTTGACAAATGACCAAGACATTTCAAGGATTTTTTACCTTAATTTCTGGTCATATAAGAATTTTGTTCTTTTTATAACATAATCCCTTTGAAAGATCGGATTTACTTCTCTCAACTTAATAGCTTCTTTACAGCTTTTTATCTAACCAAGCCTTTATTAAGGTTCTATACTCTTAATTGTGTTACTAATAAAAATACGCATCCTAAGAAAAATTAGTTCAGTGATCATATCGGCACTGACATCATTAACGTCACTACTAGCCAGTACACATGGTGACCAGTTAATCATTCGAAGAACCGTCCCAGTTGGCTTTCTACTAATGCCAAACGCTCCTAGTGGGATGTTTCTCTTTAACTGGATAGACGGGACACGATAAATTGGCTGATCTTACACAATCCAGTTTACGGTTATGGTATTCTTATAAGGGTTGGAAGAAAGAAACGGCATTTTGCCCGGCAACATCTGGTATTCGAGTGGGCTCTTCTACAAACTGAGTTAGTTGGTGCATCTCAGCAAAGATCTCAATATATCTTCCTTCGGGTGTTATCTGCCCAAAAAGCGGAGCCAACTTAAATTTTGTTTTTTCCATGAGTCCTGACGTCACTCTATGGTCGCCCTTAATTGTTTTTTTGAAAAACCTGAACACACCCTGGTAAGTAAATTCTGTGTTTTTTTAGACCTGGGGGTCAATTCTCTATCTGTGAATTTGTGAAGTGATAAATTTTTTCAGAACTTCACACACTATCCGATTCGCAAGTTATGAAAAAAATAAATAAAATGTCAAAATATTTTCAAATACTAAATTTGTTTTCATACTCAAACGATTTTGTGAAAAGCCCTGATAAAATATGAAAATAACAAACAAAATTGACAAATTCTCCAAGAGTATGTATCTCTTGTCATGGAAAGTGCTGCTCACTAGCCGTTCAGAATCGGCAGAAAATTGTAGGTCCCCTCTGTTCCTGGTAACACGCACACAGGAATAGTTGAGAGTTGTAAGTCACTAGGTCCTGGTTCACTCCGAGCTGTTGCACCACCAAATTTAATTTATATAATTTCTCATCTTAGTACTGTTTAGTACATGTTTTGACAAACATTTTTCAGAATGAGTTCCAGAATCGCATTATGTGAGTTCATGAAATGTAAAAATGAAAAATGGCTGTGAAAAGTGAAATGATAACTTCTTTATCACTTCACAGTTTCACAGATAGAGAATTGACCCCCTGGACCTGACCTGAACTAGACCTTAAAGCTGATCTAGGTATTTTGCTATGGCGAGTTTAGGTAACGACCGAACTGTCAAAAGTGTCATGAGATTTCATATCTTACATATCTTACGACAATAGAAATGTCGTCATTTGTCGATGATAAGGATTCCTTGAGACTCGAAATGTGTAATAAATTCCTTGCCGGTGTAGGTAAGTGGGAATAAAGTAAGAAGTGTTTACTGTTTAGCTTTCCTCTTTGATTCACAACACCTTCACTTTCGAGGCTTTTGCTGCTCTCGTCAAAATCATCGTTGCACTCATCATCTTCATCAGATGAAATGTTGAGTAACATGGCATAAATGATTTTGTTAATTTTTAAAACTAATTTTTAACAAATTTAAAGTTTTATCAGAACACAGAATTATTTATTTCTTGCCTTTAGTTGTCAACACAAAAATTGACAGTCCTTTGGTGTTTTGAAAACCGAAAACCGCAGTTTTTTTTGACAACTCTGGGGGTTGCCAAGAAAACCTGGGTCAACCCTGGGTAAAGTTTCACGAACGAACCTAAAGTTAAAAGTTAGCCAACTCTTGCAGCATCTGTATTCATAATATTGTATACTATAGTGATTCCAATATTTTGAAATTTATTACAAGTGCAGCACCCACCCCACTGTGTTCAGGCTGTAAAGAGTTCTCTTATCTCTGCTGAACTAACCCAGTGTTGGCAGTTTGAAAAGCAAGGCTCTATACAAATAAACCTTTACAAGCCACATACTAAATGCTTACCAACTTTAAAACGGTTGAATAGTAAAACCAACTCCACCAGTCCTACCTTTTTTTTATTGATAATTAGTCACGTGATTTAATGCCCGACAATGCCTGTCTGAAAGCTAAATACACCTTTATCGGGCAACGGAGGTCCACGAGCCCTACGGAGGATACAAATATGGAGTTAAAATATTTGGAAGACGCGAAACGGGCCAGCCAAAGTAGTGGTGCTGTTGTCCAGGAAAACTGTTGGACATGGGCGTATGCCTGCCGATGTCTACTGAACATAAACTTTCTGAGATCAAAGCATTAAATTCAACACTTAACATATCTAACAAATCCAATTCAAGATGCAAACATATATACAAATTGAGGTAAGTAGGTGCGACCTTTTCTAAAGGGTGGTTAAATTTTAAGAGCCGATGTTGAATGTGAACCACACCTAAACGTCAAGTTTTGTTCTGCATTTCATTTGACATTTCTCAATTTCAGACTAACTCAATTTTAACCATGGAAATATACACAATCGAGCAACGCGTTAAAGTTATTCAGGCTTATTATAAAAATGGGCGTTAAAATCAAAATCAATTTAATCGTTCAAATGTGCGTACAATCGGAAAAATCGTGCAAAAATTTGAGCAAACCGGGTCTGTAGGAGATGTGAAAACACCAGTGCATGCTCGTACAGCTCGTACTGCAGAAAATATTGCTGCTGTTCGCTATAGTGTGGCTGAAGAGCCGTCCACCTCAACTCGTCGTCGTGCCCAACAATTGCATTGATAAACATTATGCATAAAGACTTGAATTTACACGCTTACAAGGTGCAATTGACTCAAGAACTAATGCCTCTTGACCATTTCAAGAAGCGTTTTCAATGGTCAGAATGGTGGCAAGAAATGGCAACAGTGGATGATCAATTTTCGAAGAAAATCATCTTCAGTGATGAGGCACATTTTCTCCTCAGTGGATTCGTCAACAAGCAGAATTGCCGCATTTGGGCGAATGATAATCCAAGAGTGACTGTCGGAAAACAAATGCACCCGCAAAGAGTGACTGTTTGGTGCGGTTTATGGGCTGGCGGCATCATCGGGCCGTATTTTTTCCAAAATGAGGCCGGTCAGGTAGTTACTGTGAATGGTGTTCGCTATCGTGAGATGATAACGAACTTTTTACTGCCCGAATTGGAAGATATGGATTTGGACGATATGTGGTTTCAACAGGACGGTGCCACTTGCCACCCAGTTAACGAAACAATGGCTCTTTTGCGCGACAAATTCAATAGCCGTGTTATCTAACGTCAATTGGCCGCTAAGATCATGTGATTTGACAACGTTGGATTTCTTTCTTTGGGGTTATTTGAAAGAAAAGCTGTACGTCGATAGGCCAGCAACACGGAGCTAAAGGATGAGATAATTCGGCACATTAACGACATAGAACCTCAATTATGCATCAGCGTCATCGAAAATTTGGGGCATCGGATGGAGGTGTGGCCATTTGGCCAATATTTTGTTCCATACATAATTGAACCATACCATATTATCATAATAAAAAGAAATGACAATAATTTCCTAAATAATTTGTGTTTTATTCAAAATCAACATCGGCCCTTAAAATTTAACCACCCTTTAGAATGTTCTTTGTTTGTTCCTGACTCTACTTACAGGAGGTTTGCAAGTATCATTTTTAATTTTAACCACTCAAGACAGGGATGAACCCTACTCTGAGGCAAAATGGACGTACATTATAATGTCAGTGTTTCCTGTCCTAGATTTCAAATGAAATTTAAGACTTGAATCGATAGTTTAACAAACGCCTTACATGTGGCCTCTAAATAGTCAAACATCAGAAAACACCTAAAACTATGCATTTATAAGAAAGAACCTCAAAAGCTTTAAAAAGCAAACTCAAATCTTTGAATCGTTTTACTTTCTATTGTTGAAACAAACTCAGTTTTTACTAAAATTAAATTTGGACATTTTCGATTAGATCCTAAAACCCACGCACAACAAATGCTTCCACACAGTCAATATTTTGTGTTTGCTTTCTTGATTCCATGAATTCACCGCCACCCACCATAGACGTCAATGAGATTATCGATTCTTTCAAACAAGAACAACACATCATTTGCATAAACAGCTGCTGGCCTAAACACACATTTTTCAAATCACTAAAAGTCTATTTTTAGCCTAATGGAAAACGTGATTCGGTTGCTGTTCACATCTTTGGAAGAACACTCATGGATATTATGAATTGAAAGACAAAATTTTAGTTCAAGATGAAAGCAAAAAAAAAAAAACGAATTGCAGACGTCTATGGGAGGCACACATTAAATACTCAAATACCTATAGAGGATGAAGATGGCCGGTCCAAAAACGAAGATGACTCCTTTATAACTGGTTTAGGTGGTTTATGAAAACTGTGATCAGCGAATGGCAACTTTTTTGCTTTGTCTTAATTCAACACTACACTTGACAACGCTCCGTACTTAGCTAAAGAATATAATACACGATTTTTTAAATTAGATTAAAACCGATTGATTAACGTTTTAACGATTCACGGCAGAAGGAAAAATCTCCCAAACTGCTGAAATGACAACTAAATATCTGACAGACGCAGTCGCAATAGAAAAGAGCAAAACAAAACAAAAATAACGTTTCTTTTTTCTTTTTACTTGAGTCTGATATCGGATTCTTGTGATGTGTTTGTTTGTTGTGATTTTTTTTATTATAGAAGATTTGGGTATAGAATGCTTTGAGTGAAAGCTTTTTCTTTTTACGTCATTTGTGTTGACATTCGTGTGAGGTGCAGAGAATTGTTTTTGATGGTATTCTTCCATTCTGCCGGCGCGTTAAGTGCAAACAATTTGTTTTCTTTATGTTGTTAGCATTGACGTGGTGTCGATTTTCAAATAAAATGGATGTGATTTATGTATATAGTTCATTAGCTCTGTTTGTTCAGAAAATAAAAATTACCAAGGGAAGGTACACGGTTTATTGAATACTTCTTATAAGGGAGGTATGTTTTTTTTTTGGTTTCCGAATCAGTCTAATAGGACTTGTGAATAAAAAAAAAGCTAAAGCTAAAACTTGGATCTTTAAGTAAGAGCTTGATTTTTAGTGAATAAAAATAATCTTAAGCTAGCTAGTTAAAGATGTTTTCTAGTAATAGCTATTTTAAAATAGCAAACGCTAAATTCATTTAGTTTTAGCTTGTTTTCCAAGCCATAGCTTCAATTTGTGTGGATAAAAATAGCTTAAACTAGGATATTATAGTAAAAGCTACAAGAATTTCAAGATTTGTTCGACTTGACTAGAAAGCTTTGACTATGGCCCTTAGTAATAGATATTCATAGAATCGGTTTTAAAGTCATTTTTTGTTAGATGTAGAAAAGTTGCTTTTAAAATTTCGTAGTAACAGATCAAATTTAACAACAGTCTTATTTATACCAATAATTGTGACTCATTTTCATAATTTCGTTATTGTGAACTGATACACAAACAGATTTCTATTAACCAGATTCGTAAAGTTCTATTTTGATTCTATCATTTTAAATTTAACTTTGTTACAGGAAAGCCGCTTTTAAGTATTTATACTTGAAATCTGTTTTATTTCTACGAATGTTTGGTTAAAATCGAACTTAGGCTAGATTCGGATCTATTACTCAGGGCCTATGTCCTATTTTCAGTATTCTATGAATCAGGTACTAAAAACTTGTGGGAGCTGTTAATTAAATCTTGACTGAAAAGGCAACGTATCTTTAGTGGACCTAAGATATTTCGCGTTTTTTTGTTGAACCTCATCAGTGCCATTCTAATGGGCTATAGTTCTGTCCTATCGGCATCCTTGTATCTCACTCCTTGATATTTAACCGTTTGCAAACCTAAAAAAATGCCCGTAATAACAAGGACATAAGATATTTTTAAGCGCAGTTTGGTTCTGGATTTTCTTTTGTGCGAACGTTTTCCCTTTAGTTGATGAGTTCATAATTCAGTTCTTTTTTCATTTAGTGTTTCAGACAGTATCCGTGTTTTTTTGGAAAAGTTACCCGTAGTACAGTAGGATTTTATATGAATAACAAATACAACATCCGCAGTAGGATCACTGCCGATAAAAGGAGAAGTGAAATCCTGCTGCGGATAGAGATTTGACGTTTATTCGAGTATCGGCAGAGATCATACTGCGGATATTGTATTTGTTTTTCATATAAAATCCTACTGTGCTACGGAGAACTTTACCAAAAAAAACACGGCTAGTGTTGTTTCATAAGTGATTTAAAAATTATTACAAATGAAACACATGCATACAACGAAAAAGAGATGAAATGCGTGAAATACACGACTGAATCGCACGAACTTGCTCTTATATAAAAGTGCTTTAGAATTTAAAACACATTTTATAAATATAAAACATGGATCTAATGAGATAAAAATGTTCAAATGTATGAAATTGCAGTCTGATTCCCAGAAAACGAAGAATTTATGCAAGCAAAGCTCAAAAATCGTTTTATTATTAAAAGATTTTTTTACAAGAAATTTCTTTGAAATTTTTCAAGAATAAAATTTGCGATACCAATTTTAAGTAATTATATAGGAGTATTGGCGAAAAATTCTAAGAAAACTGGCGCAAAATTTTAAACAGCCTATTTTTATTAATTTCTTAGTATGATACTACCTAACAATTTGCTAACTTTAAAGTAGCTTATTACCTCATTCATAATTTTAAACATTTTCTTACTAGTATGTCATGCTAAGCCAATTTTCTTAATTGCTTCTGAACACATTTCAAACAAGGACAGTTGACAGTTGACAAAATTAAACAGACCTCTTGTGGCGTTTGTAAGAGCACGATACTTTTAGAATTTCGAATTTTTTTTTCCAAAAGATCCAAAAAATATATTTGCGAATGTTCTTATATACAATATTATTTTAAACTTCGGACGGCTCCTGGTAAAAAAAAAATGGTTTAAGTCCTTAGAACCGTTAATGAGAAAGTGGAAAATATAAAAATACGGTTCTATGACAGCTATCGTTAATAATATGTTATTGAAAAATTTGTCTGAACCAAAATATGGTTCATGCCCATAATAGTTCACTTAATTTTTATTTTATCAAAATCGTTAAAGTCTTTTTCGAGATAAATGAGATCTCACACTACGTGTAATGGTACAGTTAGTTTTGGAGATAAAAACAATTTTCAATTTCTCTTCTAGAGAATCACCAAAGGTCCTTGAGTCCCTTAGGTAAATTTTTTCCAATAGTTTTTTGTTATTATCAATTTGAATTTTAAAACAATGTTACATGAAATCGATTTAAGTTTTTTCCAATGAATTTATTTTTTTTTTAATAATTTAATAATTAATAATAAATAATTTATTTTATAATTCATTTTAATAATTTTTAAATAAATTAATTAAATAAAAGTAAACTGTTTCTTTTTGTAATTAATTTTTTTCTGTGAACCAAATGTGATTTTATAGTTTTTTTTTAATTCAAGGCTGTGTTTTTTCATATGAAGGGCTTAAATAAAAACCAGAAAATATCATCTTAAATCTCCTTTTTTCCACTTTTGCACACGCAACTCATCTAAAATGGACATAAGAATTGAAAACGTGTCCTTCGAAAACGCGAGGCAAAATATCTTATCTCAACGTAAGATTTTGGAAATTAATATAAAATTCAATTAAAAAAAAAGCCAAACTATCTTAACTCATATATTTCCTTATAACGGCCGAAATATTAAAAATATATTTTTGAAATTAATTTTAAAAAAAAGACCATAAAATTTTACATATGAATGCTTTGTTGAATAAAGTCTACATTTGAAAGATTTCTTGGGAGGCAGCTTTGAAGTGTTTTTTTGCTCTCCTGAAAAATCATCAAAATTGACTTAAGATACTTTTCCTTTTCAGTCGAGAAATATAAGGGTATAGTTCAAAAATAAGACAGTGAACGAGACGCAAAGACTGACGGAGGATATGATAAAAACATTTTTTACCCGAAACGAAACTCGAAAATTGCCCTATAGAAAAGATAACGAATTGTGGCAAAACAACCTTTCTTTCGGTTATATGTACATGTACAGTTCTTGCTAAAGCTACTCGTACCTAGTCGAATTATGTGAATAAAAAACGAATATTTTAAATAACGAAGCTAGCTAGAATTTTCTATAGTATAAGCTATTTAGCGTTATAATTTTTTTATTCACATAAAACAAAGGTTAAACTAGAAGTGTCTAGCTTTAGCTGCTAGTAAAAGCTACGACTAATTGGCTTTATCTTCCCTAAAAAAAGCTTTAACTTTTTTTTTATTCACAAGACCCTGTCTTTAAATGCTGTGCTTTAAATAGTCGAATTAGTACGATGTTAAAACTGTTTTAGTATGATACTGGTTAAAATGATCATTTTGTTAATTTTAATTGAGTTTAGCATCATAGGTACTTTCTTTAACATTATTTTAACTAAAATAATCAAAAAGCAATTTTACTTTTTTAGAATCGTCGAAACTAAATATGACTCTTTTACATTAGAAAGTTAAAAAAAGGTCTGTTTACTTTTATTTTTCTATGAACTGACATTGTTCTAGGTGAGTTCAGAAGCAATTTATTAAAAAAAAGCATTAGTGCGATACTAATTACAAACTGCGCAACTGCTTGGTTCGAGCAACTAAAAAGTTTATGTTTTGACATTGCCTAAAATGAGTTCGCTATTTTGTGTAACATATAATTATATGCACCTACGCGGACATTCAACCAAATAGTTCATCCGTTTTCTATAAGCAACCAAACAATTGTGCAACTAAAAATTGAATGTGCGCGCCTAGTTTGCATTGATTCTTAACTAAACGATAGGTGTATCACGTAGCGTAAACGATTACTAATCTACTGCGAAAAAAAGTAAATGCTACTTCATTTAAAATTAGAATTAGAAGACAACATTTTAAAGAAACATATTTAATTCTGTGAAATTTAGAAAAGAGGTATGGAACACACAACCATCACCTCCGTCGCCACAAACAAAAGAAAAAGATCTGAGAATTGGATGCTTCCGACAACGTTAAGTCTTTATTTCAGAATATGCCATAATAAGAGGCCAGTTATAGCTATCATTGAAATGCATCATTGGAACAAATCAGTGGAATGCTGACTTAGGCTCGTATTCACCAAGCGCTCCTAAACGGCTCTTAACTTTACGAGGCTCTTAACTTGAAATTTCTGTGGGGTATTCACCAACCACTCGCAAGTGTTTTTCGAAGTTCGAAAATGAGAGCCACTCTCTCTTGTTCAGGCATACCCAAACTGTGAAATGTTGTGGAATGTTGGTCTTGACAGCAAATGGATACTCTTCTACTTGGCATTGCTCACATGGATTCGAGTCAAATGCGTGCGTGGCACACGCACAAGCGAACAAACTTTCGAAGAGAGCGCTCGTAAGTTAGGAGTGGTCGGGACCACTCCTAACTTTTAAGAGCGCTCGTAGATCTTCACTAATATTGCTTGGTGAATAGGGTTATGAGCTTCTTAAGTTATGAGTGCTTGGTGAATACCGGCCTTAATGTTTTTTGACAAGCCAGTTATAGCAATCATTAAAAAAATTGGTTTCATTAAAAGATCCGGTTAGTGACTGATAACAACCATTTCTATGTATTTCAGGTTAGAGTTGATCATTGAAAGCAGAACTGACATTTGAGAATAGAAAGAGAATCGAACACATTCAGTGGAATGATTGTGTTTCATATTAAAGAAACGAAAATCAGCTGTTCATTAAAATTAATTTCTATCAGTGAAATAATAAAAGTTGATTCAAAAGAAAGATTAAATCAAAATTTTGTATTTTATAGAGTACAAAAATTCAACTACTTATTTATTAACTTCATGTTGGTAGATACCAATTAAATCCATTGCAGATTGTTTAATCGTCTTAAAAATGGAAATGAAAATTTCCAATGATGCATTTCAATGAAAGCTTTAACTGGCCTCTATATTAAAAAAAAGGAATCATTTCTATGCACAGCTATTCTGCTTCAACAGCTTACTGAAGAGAAAATTTCAATAATCGAGGACAAAAGTGTTGATACAAAACTTCAAAGGCTAAACGGGAAGCGTAGAAGAAAATTCTCTGCTCGTACATAATGTATGCAGTGCCGGATTAGCCACGAAGCAAGAGTAGCAAATGCTACGGGCCCCGCGCATTTGGGGGCCCCGCGCACCAACCTTTTCTGACCATAAAAAAGTATTATTTACATATTAGATTAAGTCACAATTACTAAGAAGAAAATATTTGCATCAAAATGATCAACTAAAATTTTATTTTTCTATCTGCTGGTCTTACCAAAAATCATGTTTCGCACCGTACCAAACGCAAATTGGACAACGGTATGAAATTCAGGTATTTATTGTCACCATTGATAACGTACTCACTGCTTTAGGTAAACGTATATGAACAGTTATCATAAAATTGCTGACATTTTCGGAATATTCCGAGAGCTAAAATCTCTTCCTGATTCAAAATAGTTTTTTTGGCCTTTAGTCCACAAAAACTGGCGTTTTGTCCGGGTGATCGCACATGGACTCATCAGTTGGCTGTGAGGACCTAGTCAATACGCAATTTTTATTGAATTCAGTTCATCTTACATCGATTTTTTGACAAAAATCCAATGTGAACTATATCCAACCAAGATTAAAATTATAATCATTAACGTTGGAATATTTTGCCCGTGGCCGAGCATTGATTTTATATGAAGGTTTTTATAATACAAATTCTATATACTACTGAAATAAATCAGCCTAGTAGAAGACTTAGCACTATTAATGGATTTGTTCTAGTGCCTACCAGGGGCCTAAAACCTGCCGATCTAGTGCCTACCAGGGGCCTAAAACCTGCCGATCTAGTGCCTATCAGGGGCCTAAAACCTGCCGATCTAGTGCCTACCAGGGGCCTAAGACCTGCTGATCTAGTGCCTACCAGGGGCCTAAAACCTGCTGATCTAGTGCCTACCAGGGGCCTAAAACCTGCTGATCTAGTGCCTACCAGGGGCCTAAAACCTGCCGATCTAGTGCCTACCAGGGGCCTAAAACCTGCCGATCTAGTGCCTACCAGGGGCCTAAAACCTGCCGATCTAGTGCCTACCAGGGGCCCTAAACCTGCTGATCTTGTAAGCGCCAAGAGCGTAGTCCGTATTTATGAGAATAAACCGATACCGAATGCCAGTTAACGAAGGAACCAGATGCCAGAATAAAGCTTTCTAGAGGAAACCATCAGGACCCCGATACAAGGAGAATAACCGATGTTTACCAGATACACCAGGCAGGGTGTAATTAATTGAAGTCAAGAATATTTAAGTTGTTATATGAATTTAAGATTTGTTTTTCAATAAAGATTTTGTATAAGGTTCTAAAGACCTTCCTACTGAAGTTTCGTGTTTTTCTTCAGAGCGACCCTGGAAATCCGGCGAGCAAAACCTCGGCTGGAAAGCAAAAAGCACATCACAAAGCTGTTGATAAATAATTCTTTACAATCTTGTTTCTCGAACGTTGAAATTGCTTTGCGCATTTATTTGTCTCTCATGATCACCAACTGCAGTGGTGAACGATCTTTCTCAACATTAAAACGTGTTAAAAATGAATTGAGGAACACGATGAGCCAACAACGTCTTAATCTCCTCACTTTAATGAATATTGAACATGATTTACTCCGAGAAGTTGATATCAACAGCATTATTTATAAATTTTCCCAAATTAAATCAAGAAAAGTTTGTTTGTAACAGTTTTGTTTTATTTAATACCATAAACTTGATAAGTGCCTAACCTAAAACAGTCTAAGGGCCCCTTGATAGAATTTGCTACAGGCCCCGCGCTGGCTTAATCCGGCACTGAATGTATGTATGTATATTTTAATCAATAAAAAATGTCAAAATTTTAATTCTTTGCATTTTATGTGAAATATCACAAAAGACAACACAAATTTGTAATTATTGGAAACTTCAAAATTTAAAATATGTCAGTTGATCTGTCAAAATAAATTTTAAAATGTCTTTAAGTAGCCTTTAAACGCGGTGGATGGCGTTAAAGTTAAGAGGTCTTTAAGTAACGATACTCAAATGTGAAAATTGATTATAGATACCGATTTTATACTTGAGAGATTTATAGATTCGGTTAAAAAATTTTAAAATTAAGAAATACTTATGGCCAATTTCATAAACAAACCCTAAAAGCATTTTTATCAAAAAATCTCTTAAAATTTATCAGACTTTTAAAATTTTCGAGTTTCACCGATTTTTGGGGAAGTTCTTGTTAAAATTGTTCGATGAACATTGGTCTTGAATGTTTGCAAATTGAAATGGCAAGGGAAAACCATGCAGTGTAAATTATTCCACAATCGTGTTGTGCGCCTAAAAAAACGAATCTCGGTATTTAAGTTTACGTCCTAAATTAGGCTCAAGGGTGACTTGATGAGCATTTCTAGCGAAACGGGTATCACGGGTAAACTGATTAAGGGGAGGAATGCAACTGGCTGCTTCTAGTGAACATTGATGAAAGAAGCTATAAAACAAGCAAAGACATGAAAAATTCCGACAGTGTTCAAGAGATGGGATTGATTCTTCCAAGACCGTAAAGGAAAATTCTCTGCTGGGACCGACTGACCTGGTGCACTCTTAAATTAAAGGATCCCCTGAAGAAGACAGCAACCCTTGTCGAAACGTTGCGTCGCCGGGAAAAGTAAATGAAATAAATTAGTTTCATTGCACATTAAGTGACTAAAATAGCTGAAGAGGTACCAGATTCTTCAAACTAAAGTTTATGTTTCCGTCTTCCTACTCGTTGTAGCGTGTTTCAGAAGGAACTTAGGCCAGGGACCGTTAATCTTTTATGGAGACTGCCCAGCAGTTTAATATACACCTCTGTTGGATGCCAAGGCACAAGGACAACATTACCTTTATTACTTGATAAAGCCTAAAATTTATCTTCCATACAAATTTCAGCCCAAGATATATTTGATCGAAGATTTTTAGCCTTCTAAATCATAGGTTATTTTGACACTGACAGCTGTTTCCCGCTCGAAACCTTAACAGAAAGTTCGTGAGACTCAGCAATTGAAGGCGGATGATCATTCGCTTAAAGAACGTTGAGTTTGCTCTTAAGCCTAGTACGCATATCATGCTAAATTTTATCTTCCACAATTTTCTCCAAACATCAGCTAAAATCCAAGCTAAAATTTGACATAAGAACTGTGTGGAGAATATGGTACAGAAAACAGCTGTTTTTTAAATATTTTTTTCAAAGACATAAAAGAATTTGGTTTAAAGTATGACTTTTTATGAGATGAGAATTATGAATTATGAGTGATTTTTGCTGTGGAAAATCTTGTAAGACTTCAGTCACCAAATATTCTTTTAAATATTACGAGTATTCCATTTCAAATTGAAATTGAAATTTAGCTCGAGAATAATGTGCCAGCCAATTATTTTGTGCGCTAAATTTTGACAGATAAGTTATGTACAGTTCGAGGAGAAATTTTGGTTTTTAAGCTGGAGCAGCGTACATCTCGGCTAAAATGCTTAACATAATTTTAGCTTGGCTAAATTTTGGAGAGAATTTTGTATGGGAGATAAAATTTAGCGCGATCTGCGTATTAGTCTTAACTATAAAATAGGTATAACCAACATGTAAATTTATATTGAAGTAAAATGCTATTGAGAGGACAAACCTTAGATGGAATAATATAATATATAACCACCTGTCTGATGACAAAACAGATCTAGACACTGCTTGATCTAAAACGTCCCAAGTGTTTGATATCCTTAGGCAGATTGCATATCAGCTCCGAAATTTGTGTCATAACTGGACACTTTCTTATATGTATATATACATACAACGAGGCTTTGCGTTTATTCAAACGATTCATCACCTTCTATGTACATGCCTATAGACGTAGGCTCCAATTTGGAGAGTTTTTCTTGGAGGAACCTAGTGATCTATTTGATATAACCTTTTATAGTCTCTCCCGCTTCATAAGGAACTCCAAATGGTTCAACGAGTAGGGAGAAAATCTTTAGATTCATGTGGTATTACAATGAACCAACTCTGGTCTAATTGTGCCAGCAGTCTCGCTGGCAGACACATCAACCTAACCTTACATTTCTGTCAAAACTAGATTTTGGTGGAGGCTCGTTGCAATTCAACCTATTTTTGATTATTTTCCAAACATATTGAACTTCTTCTTTAGTTCTTTTTGAGTAAGTACCTCGTATAGCATTATAGCGATTAAATGAACCGGGGCCTCAAGTTGTTTCTTTTTTGTTGAGATTTTTCACATTTAAATGAGGAAAAAGTCCCCTGGAAAAAAATTCGCGATTGCTACCTATTTGCCGGAAGAATTTCTTCCCTAATTTCGAAGACAATTCACGATAGCAACTTTCTGAAAATGTGAAAAAAAAAACTGCGGATGATAGAAGCTTGTCTGTGAAATCTTATAATCTCAGAAACAAAAAACTTATACCTAGTCTCTCTTCCAAAGATAGCATTTTGTTTTCTCAACTTTGTCCCCCGCAAATCTATCTTCAGCTATAAATCATGCAATAAAACGGATTAACTACAAGTAAGTATACCTATAAGAAAAAGTTTCTTGAACTCTTCGCACACACATGACCAATTAAAATAATTACAAATCAAAGCTAACAAATCACCAGCCCACTTCAATTACCCACTGCAATCATAACTTGACTACATACGAGTATGTCTAATTTCCTCGCAGAGATTTTCTATTGAAAATCTTCACCTTGCCTGTCCGATTATGTCTTCGAGATAAATTATTATCATTCCCATTACCCACCTCTCCCTGATGACAAAAGTTAACTTAATCTTTAATTGATTAATTAACAGATTTGTTCATTCAGCATGCGTCTGAAGTGTCTCGTGTGGCCCGATGTCCTAAAACAGCAAACATCCGCCGAACCACTCCCGACCCGATGACAAGTTTAAGCTACACTGTACGGACTATGCGACCATATTCATATTGCGTGACAATCTGCGGCATGACTCTTTGGAACGCCTTTGCCTTAGCTACACCAAATTTCATGACAGCTCTAGATCTGTCACTGGTTGTGATTATACCTATTGCTGGTGCGACAACTATCACCAACGATTGCCACACAAATTAAGACCACCCCAAATCCGGCTACGACCTTCGTTAACAAAAATTCAAAAAAATCCAAAACATTTAACGATTTTCTTACCCCGAAAGGCTAAGAGGCCGAACGGCTCAACTAACATAAAATTCGCAGAACTTTAATCTTTCTATTTAAGAAAAATCGTTGTGTGATATTTCCTTCGAGAAATAAATTTCTTTGACTGCTTGGAGCGGCAAGCGGTAAGTGAGGCGGGAATATTGCGTGCACACAATTATCGGTTGCGTAACTTTGAAATTAAGAGGAACGGGGTAAGCTCTTTGGCACACATGTCAGCTACAAAAATATCTAAACAGATATATGGCAAAGAAACAAGTTTTTCAAGCTGAAATTTAGTCCATAAGTAAAGTTAGCTCCATTCAGGACTTTCGATTTTGTTCAAATGGACATAGACTATAATAACGGACCTTCAATGCTTTGATTTATAGTCAGGGAATTAGTGTTGCATTGTTTTAGATATTATTATTATTTGACGACTTGGCCGAATGTCACGCTCTTATGCTTTGAAGCTTAAAAGAATTTAACGATTGAAGATCAAAGATATTTATTTTCTGATTTTATTTTTTATTTTTTTTCTGCGAAAAAAATAATTTTAGAATCCAATGCTTAGAAGCTTATTTTTATGCAATTTGAATAGAATTGACACACTGAAATAAGAAGAAAAGAAAGTGGGTCAAAGAGTGGCAATTTATCTTGTTAATAAAATTAATTTGACTGAACCCGTACAGCCTTATTTACTAACTCGTTTTAGCGACGGAGTAAAGTTACTTCGACTTTACAACCGCTCTAAGCCTGAAAACCTTATTTATAATGAAAATGCACGAGGAATAGCGGTGGAATAAGCTAAAACTGGTTCATAGGAGGCTTAAGGCCGTTTTAGTATCTAAATGTCATTTTGAGATGACATCTTGTGAAATTTACAAAAAGGAGTGTAAGCAATTTTTTTTTCGTTTCTTACTAAGACAAAAAGGATAGATATTTTGCAATAATAAATCATTTATATTTTCCAAACGCTCTAACAGTTGTACGGTATTGGGAACGCAATGTGGTTTGGTTGGTACATTCGTTTATTGGATTTGAACTTTATTCAATCCAATTTTAAATGTATCCAATTTCCAATATGCATACAATGATAATAAAATGAATAATAATGGAAATCAGCTGGGGTTTGATTTAGGTGTATAATAACCAGAGTTTTAGATTTGTCACTTTTTTCCCAGTATATTCCCAGTATATTTGACAAAAGAAGGCGTAGCTAATACGGCTAAGAAAATATATATTACTCGTAAATAGGGATTTGTTTGACGTGGCGTAAACTCGAAGTAAGTGCTTCGGCTCGGTTTAACTATTCCGAGGTTGAACCCAGTATTAGTGAAAAATAATAAATAAGGCTGGTAGACTATAAGTAGTATTTAGGTACGGATTAGCAATTTCAGCAGCTTTTAAGTTTGATGGAACCTTATAAAATAAGGTGGCGCAAAACTAAGCATCAAATTTTGTTTTTGAATAAATTTCTTACTAAATAAAAAAAATGAGTTCAGTTTTATCGCATTTTCCATGACTTATACTAGATTGCCGGTGATAACTGTTCGCATTCTTGTCGAATATTATCCTTAAGAGCGGCAATTTTCTGAGACTTGTTGACAAAAACCCTCGATTTCAAGAAGAAAAAAGTCTGGGATGTTCAAATCGGACTATCTTGCTGGCCATGTCAAATCCCCAAAACGGAACGCAATTAGGAAGCGCTACTTTGATATTGTCCATTGTCGGCTTGTGGTGTGTGTTCGCGTTTGCACCGTCTTGTTTGAACCTTATGTTCACCATGCCCCGCTTATCCAATTCAGGCAGTAAGAAGTCGTTTATCATGGCCCTATAGCGTTGCCGATGGGGTCATCAAAAAAATACGGCCCAATATATATAGATAGACGCCACACAGTAGCTTTGAGTTGATGAATTGACTCTTCGTGCATCACACGCAGATTTTCAGTGCCAAAGAAACGAAGATTTTGCTTATTGACGTAACCGCTTAAGTAGAAATCACCGCTCATGATGATTTCCTTCACAAAATCGTCCTCTTCGTTGCTCTGCGACATCGGCAGCCACAACTGCGATTTTCTCGGGCGAACGATCAATCCAGTGGCGGCCACGCCCTGCTTGATCTCCTTTGGTTCCAGTCTGGTTGAGTTGAGTATCCAAGCGCCGGAATGTTTTCCCAGTTGGCTCGACCGATTATTGATAAAAAAATCGGCACAATTATTTCACGGTCTTGTGGAGTATAGCGCTCCATTTCTAGCTTGTTGGTATTCTGCAGCTGTCTAGTTTACAAATGTCAAATATGATTGACGTTCGACGCCATTTGCGAAAACTATAACATCTTCCGATAGTTTGATTAATTTTGCGCCACTTTGTTTAAATAAACAAGACACTTTAAAGAGATTGTCAGTATCAGCTGAACAGACATTAATTTTAACTCTGCGGTTTTTAGCTACCGTAAATGATTATAGCGATCTCCAATTCTTTTCAATAATATCTCCTCAAACTATTGGAAAAATGTTGCCCGAAACTTGCTTGGCAATATACAACACATTAAACAGCAAACAGAAACAGCAACATTAACAGCGTTTTTAGGCTAAAGTCTTAAGTTTGCTATCGCTGTTGCAGTGTTGTCAACTTTCCCACTATAATATTCAGTGGCACTAAAATGCAAAAATAGAATAATAGAAATGGTACTTGTGGGTTGCTGGCATTGTTATTTTTGTATTGAAGAAAATAGTGACAAGTAAATTCCACGTAACTCATTCGAGATTACCTCACATGTTTCCAAGATGATTTCATGCACTGTCGTAACTCCCACTCCCATACGAAATCCATGTCCCAATCACAAAACAACCGAACAGACGATCATACTTTTTTAATTTTAAGGCTAGGCGCGCACATTCAATTTTTAGTTTCACAAACTAAAAAGTTTGTGTTTTGACACAAACTAAACGATTGCCTAAAATGTGTTCGCTATTTTGTGTAACATATAATTATATGCACCTGCGCGGATATTCAACCAAATAGTTCATCTGTTTTTGTTTAAAGCAATTAAACAGTTGTGCAACTAAAATTTGAATGTGCGCGCCTAGCCTTAAAATTAAAAAAGTATGATCGTCTGTTCGGTTGTTTTGTGATTGGGACATGGATTTCGTATGGGAGTGGGAGTTACGACAGTGCATGAAATCATCTTGGAAACATGTGAGGTAATCTCGAACATTTAGTGTTGCTTTGTTTGCTTAGCGGTAGAAACTCCAACGGAGGAGTGCTTAGGAGAACCGATTTCTTAATTCATGGAGTATTTGGAAATCCAAGAACTTCATATTACTTAATCCGAAGGCAAAATTCTTCGTAAGTTTGTCGATATGGCCTAATTGGAGATGAAGCATTTTATTTGTCTGAGAAAGAACATAAATATGGAAATCATTTCCTTAAAGTGAAATTTCAAAGAGAGGATGAATTTTCAACAATAGACTGAGCCGCACTCGTCGCATCGTTGAAAATGTTTTCGGGATATTATGAGTATTCATGTAAACGCGGAAAAACCTAATAAACCTCGGAAACCAGATAATTTTACCTCCGCAGAAACGAGCTGTCAAAATTTGTATGGGAAACATTTTCTACCCATCTGATAAAATTATCTCACGAACTTGATGCGGAAAGAGAAGAAATAAACTTGATAAACTAAGGAAATATGGATTGCGACTTTTAATTTGACGTTTCACAAAAGCGCCAAGTCATTCAAAACAAATTTTTTCATACAGTTTAAAAAAAAATCTTTTGCTTGTTCTTGGCATCTTTTAATCAATGGAATTGCTTTTTAAATTGACGTATCGAATGATATACATTTTTGATAAACATGAATGAATACCCTTATTATGTTGCCGATTTGTCATTGATGAAATCCCTTCTCTGGATGCCTCACTTTCCTTCAAAAAAAGAAGTTCATTGGACGGTGTTCACATTGGACTCACTCCGCCGACTTATTTTGACGTCTCTGTATTTTTTCTCATTCGCACTTCATGATAAGAAAGAGACGAGAAAGTAAGGCAGGATTTTTAAAACAAATTGAAAATGAATGGATTTGTTTTTACATTTGTTTTGATGACAAATATGACACGCGAAGGTACAGTGTATCACAAAAGTATGTAAGCACTCATTTAAAAAAATTATAATCAAACACTATTTGGAAAATAAATCGGAGTGCGAGAATGGTAAAATTGTTAACAAAAGTCCATTTTCTATACACAAAATAATAACCAAATAAAATAACATTGGAGCTTTGCAAAATGACCCTCTCTCAATGACAATGACAAGCACGAATGCCGTATTATTGTTAGGAAAGTGAAGAGGAATCCCAAAGTAAGCCCATCAAAGATATCAGCAGAAATAACCAAAGAAACAGGTAAGTCAACAGTAAGACAAGTAAGAAAACATGTAATCAGAACGAAAGATGATTTAAAGCGTGTTCTTTAGGATGAATTGGACGAAACGTTACACAAAGTTTGGTTAACTCAATGCCTCGACGTATGAAAGCAGTTATAAAATCCAAAGGGTATCCAACGAAGTACCAAATGGATAAGATTTACAAAATAACTGTAATAAATTCGAGGTTTATTTGAACTTACTTACTTTTGTGATATAAATTTGTTATTATTTTTTTATTTTAGTCGAATATTTCTTAAGTTTTCTTTAAATTTTTATTTGAAATGTTACTTTTTAGGTCGAAATAGATATCAATTATAGACAAAAATATTAAGTTTTTTTTTAACATTAAGCCTAGTACGCAGATCGGGAAAAATTTTGTCTCCCCTACATTTTTTGTCCTGGGACAAATTTTGTCTTGAATATTTTTCCCAGCAGTACGCTTTTCGCGCGCAAAATTCATACTTTTGTGTATTGCTGTACAAAATATCTCCACTAAATTTTGCCAAGAAAAAGAATGATACAAGCATTATTTTGCGGGACAAATTTTGACAGACACCGTATTTCCGAAAGTGATTTTTGTCAATACTGGTTTTATGTAAAATGTGCTGATGCTAGCCTTGAGAGCATCAAGAGGAGATTCCAAAAAGGTATGTAAGACAAGCCGTTCCAGAGATACATTACAAAACGGATTAAATTAGATTTTATCTCTCCAAATTCAAACTTTAGCGCGAGATTTGGAAACGTTTTGTAGAGATTAAAATTATAGAGATAAAATTTGTCTTGTCTCGATCTGCGTACTAGGCTTTACTATCGATTTTTTTGAAGGAAATGATCTTTAAACTAAGAGGTGTTTACTTACTTTTGTAATTCACTGTATATTTGTAGTGGCATAGCAAATGGCCAACAATTATGACAACTACAAGACGTCAAAGTGAGTCTGGAGTGTTCACACTACTTTTGTGTCTGAACATGACAGGGTGGCCTTACGTAAAAATAAATCGGTTGAGTAAGTCCAATGTGAACACCGTCTTGAAGTATCATAATGTGGGTACAATACAGCGGGTACTTCCATTTACACACACGAAATTAGGTACAATAATTGTATCGTGTATTCCAATATTCCATACTTTAAATCGACATAATTTAACGAAGATAACAAAATTTGCAACGCCACCTCTTCGACTACTAGTTTTGACCATATTTTCCTCTTGGCTACTCCTCTCGTCTTGTGTTCGAGGTTATTAGCTTTCAGTAAATCCATGTTGACAGAGGACAGACATGGCTATTTTTACGGATTTGTTGCAATGAATGATGGATCTCTTTCGTTTAACTGCATCATAAACATAAAAAGATAAAACTGTTTCCTTGATTCGTTATGGAATGACATTACATATGTACTGCTATATTGAAAAGGAAGGAAAAAGTGCTACAAATCTGAAATGTCAAGTCATAACAAATATGAGAAAACTAGGTTTCAAGTGTAACATAATCAAGTAGATTCATTTTACAAATATAGATAGGCAGATCTAAAATTAAATGTAAATACTATTTATTTTCAAACGAGTGAAATGACGATATTTTTGATGGAAAATTGTATTTTTTTTTCTTACTTACGGTCCAACTGTAGTATAAGCTAATGTAAAAATAAAATAAAATTTGTTTATGTTCGCAAAATTGTATATTATGAGCGATTATAAGCAAACATTTAAACACTACCCCCCTCCCTCCCGTTTTCTTTACCACTTCTGAGACTACACATCCATGTTCAGATTTTGTAAATTGAATAACACCAAAGTTCAAAGCAGTTTTGAATGCTCTGAACTCTGCTATTTTCTATGTGCATGTGTCAAATTTACTTATACTGCTACACAATGCATCTAAAAGCAATTGAATTTTCGAACAACGTAAGTGAAAAAGTAAAAAAAAAATCGAAAGATGAGACGGAAAAAACTGACATGTGTCAGGTGAGTAAAATTTTCGGTGCAACAATTTGACGTTTCTCGTTTCTTTTGTCCGTTTTTCTAATATTCTGCTTCATTTGATTAGATTATGCTATGTGAAAAATAAACTTCGATGCAACGCACACAAAAACTGCTTTTTTTATTGTTTTTATATCTTAAAGAGCACAGACACAGAACTGTCAAATTATATTCATTAATCTGGTTTCAATGTGTAATAGCCAGATTCATCGTGTAACAGCAGACTTATTCGCCGAACAACTGAGATGGCGCTTTGCTTGAACTTGCTTAATTGAACGAAACTAGACTAGAGCTGCACGCCATTATAGTTATTGAATGGGAGTTGTATGTCTTCGGTCGTTTATATGCGTAATATATGTACATAGTTAGGCCTTTAATCAATGAAAGAACAAGTATAAGCTTCCGTGAAAAGTAAAAACTTTGTACTCGTATTAAGTAATAGGGGCTCGGTGTTAAAATAAAGGGTTTTTCAATTGACGCAAGTAGATCTTGGTAGCCTATGGCGGCGGTTATTTTGGTGACATCTGTCAAATCTATTGATAGTTTTCAGTTACTAGTGCCAAACAACCATGGCAATTAAAATGATTGAACAGCACGTCCAAGTGATAAAGCTTTATCATCACCATAAGTGGTCGCCCTTCACAGACGACTCTTTAAGGTTCGGTGCTCAAATTTGAGACGAATAGTTTGGTAATCAGCCATCATACGTCAAAGGAACCCAAGATCGACCGAGATATAGGAATTTCTTAGTTTGGACCGTGAACAAAACAGGCACCCACACGTGACAATTTTAAATGAACTTTTAGCCCACAGATACGATATAACATTGAGCACTTTTTATCAATAGCCGTGTTTTTTTTTTGGAAAAGTTATCCGTAGTATAGTAGGATTTTATATGAATAACAAATACAACATCCGTAGTAGGATCACTGCCGATACTCGAATAAACGTCAAATCTCTATCCGCAGCAGGATTTCACTTCTCCTTTTATGTGTAAACCTTGATTGCCCTGATTTTCCATAATCAGTTATACGGGACGTTTCGTCTGTGAACCATCGGCTGCGTTATTCAAAAGTCAAAAAATATCGTTCATCACTAAGAATTGCAATGAACGCGTTAAAAATATCGGTCAATTATCGTCAAAACAATGAATTCCAATTAATCAAAAAAATGAATAAAACTGAATTTGTTTTCTTTCAATTATTCACACACATGTAAGAAGCGGTGCGGTTGGATGAATCCCTAAAGCACAGCCTAAACTACTGGCAATTGAGACATGAAATTCACCATGGCGATGAACACCTCACCGGGCACTAACAGCTATTAAAATATAAATCTCAGACGAACCCCGCTCCCCCTGAGATTGATATGTTAGGATCGCCCTTGGCTGCAGTAAATAAATAACAAAATGAAATTATTTCGAAAATGGAAAGGAAAGAAAACAGGAATGAAAGCAGATATTTTTCGTAAGGAAAACTAAATACGTACTAAATAAATTCATTAGAATTATCAATGATTCCTTTAGAATTTGCCCCAAGGATATTTCTGTAAAAGAAACCATACGTATAACTTTTCAGACTGAACTTTCGTGCATGCTCGGTCAAACACTATAGCTATTGAAGAAGTTGAACTGAGAGTTGGGTTAAAGTTGAAATGTTTTATAAAAGTTTAATTCACCGAAATGTCTGGGGTTGTTTTTTATTTTACTTTTCCCTAATGACTCCTCTTGGTCAGTATTCAAGATTTTAAATGGGTTTGCACACTAACATATTTCTATTTAATTTTAAGGGCGAACTGGCTTCTGGGTCTCGCAAAACATAGGAATTTAAACTTCTCGGTGAACAAATCTGTATTCTCATTAGTCTTGACCGCCATTTAAAATAAAAAAAAAAGTTGGTTTTACTTTTTCTTATAAAAAATTTGTTATTTACACAAACACAGCATAACACACATAAAAAAAAAAGGATCTAAGCGCAATCGAAACAGCTTGAGGTTAATTATAATTTTTGTTTTCTTTTACTGGTCGAACACAAGTTCAAAAGTATCTCCTGTCGGAAAATACCTATTTAAATGACACATGAGGTTGGTATTTTATGTTCCATTTTTCTACAAACGAGCTTTAGCTTGGTTGTAAGTTGCATCAATTTCATTGATTGACGTACAACACACACACATAAGATTACATGTTAAACTGCTTTCAGATAAGAGTGCGTGCTGATGCTGACAGGAAATCCTTAACACGTTAGTTGGAATGTGTAATGGTTTAGTTCGACATTTATAATTTCTCGCGACTGAATAGGAATTCAAATCGGAAGTGACCAAACATGGTCTGTGTTTAAAAAAAAGAGTACATGTATGGTGGCGACATTAATTTACCAAGCGTTGCCTGTCCGTCCAATGATGAAAAAGGGAATTGAATGCGAGCTGTTAGTGTCGTCGTTAAATGGCTTGTTTTGATGTTTTTTTCCGGACCAAGATTGGTGGGAATTCAGTTGGTAGAGTTGTTTTATTTTTAATTATACGGGCTTTAATGATAACAGTGGTGTCAACTTTTTGGCATATTTTTTGTTAAATAACAGATATTTGGAGAAAATATGATATAACGATAAGCCATAAGGATATAAATATATGCAAGAACTTATATATTTAAATTATTATCCACGTGACATATCTAGTAAAGACACCATGGTATGAATACCATAGTATTCTCAATACCATACTACGTGACATACTACAGAACGTACTCGTAGTATAGTGTGACAGTCAGTCATATTCTGGCAAACAAAAATTTTTTCAATCTTTCACATGAAGATATTAAAGATTCATGATGGATGTTTACAGATTAATCGGCAAGAGTACGATAACTTAGGCGCCAAGAAATTATAACGGTTTTTTGTAGAATAGTTCAATACAAGCATTTTTTTTACTATGGGAGGGGGGGTCTATCTATATCCAATGTCAACTAAATATACATATGTACGTAGCCCAAAGTTGCACGTTTAAAATGTTGAGACATGAAAATTTAATACATTATGAACAATTCACATTACCTAGGTACTACTGTACGAATGCAGCAAATTTATATAATTCCGTAATTAATATGTATGTTTATTGTTTGTGTCTAATATTTTTAATGCTAATGTGGTACAGGTTATTGTTTACCAAGGTCATTCGTTATTCAACCTTTGTAAGAGTGAAGTATTTTTTTCTTTGAATAAAGAATGGTGACTAAGCATCCACTACTTCATCCTAAATTAAATAACTTTTCAATATTTCAAAAAAAATATTTCAAAAGCATCGCGTTCTTAGAAGAAATTGGTCTAATTCCAACTAAAACGTCAACTCCCCCACTGTGTTGCAACTTACCGATAAAGGTAGAAAAATACAAAAATTTAAAGTTCGGTTGGATGTGGCGGTGCTCCGAAAAAAGCTCTAAAAAAAGGAGACAAAAAATATAAGAATACAATAAACCCATCTATCGGCACATTTTTCCACGCGCCTCAATATTGGCTAGAGATTCGGGAGGTGCTTGCTATAATTATCTCTTTTGTGATCAAAATGCCTGTAAACACGGTTTTAATACATTGAACATTGAAAAATTGACTTGACTATTTTTAATTAACACCTGACTTACTCACAAACTGACTGACTGAGACCCGGAATGCCATGCAATTCTACCTCCTCGTGGTGCATTCTTGGTAACGCTAAATGATTTGCTGTGCTTTACTTACAAATGAACCACATTAACATTAATCCTCAAAATGAAATCACCGTAGGTAAATACCAAAAATCAAAAATTTTATAAAAAGTAGTTTTAGTAATTTTCAATTTTCTCAAAAACTAGAAGGCATAAAACCATTCGGTTTTTGTGTTCGACTCAGAATTAATAGTAGCAGTGACCACAAAAAGCCAATTAAGCACTTCATTTCACAATTTTGAAAAACAATTGGTCTAAACTTTTTTTTTCATTTTTTTTAACAAAATTTTGGGTTTACATGCAAATTTTTCAAAAACTATTGACATAAATAATTTAATTTAAATTTAGGATTATAGAACAGAGTTCTGGCTTTCAAAACCGGTATAGTACTTTATTGTAAGTGTTGCCGTTGTTTTTTTAATATTATTTTTTTTTTCAATTTAAGTCATTTGTTTTTAAATCGCCCCTACCTCCCAAAATGGGGCGAGATAGACCCCCCCCCCTCCTATAGTAAAAAACGCTTGTATTTGACCCTTCTACAAAAATCCGTTATCAATTTTCGGCGCCTAAGTTATCGTACTCTCCCCGATTAATCACTTAAAATAATGAAATATTCTTCCTTAAACCGTCGATATTTTCTCTCCAAATATTTAAAATCTTGACGATTTTGTCGCTGCTAAGAACTTTCGGTTTTTTTAAATTCGTTTTCATTTTGATATCAAAAAATTTAAAGTATTAAAAATCATAAAAATCATCAATATGACAACAAGTTTAAGTAAAACTATTCTCCAATTAAGAAAAATGGCGCTGTTTTCACTAAGGAGAAGACTATACTACGCAAAAAACCCTGGTATCGATACTACGCTCATAATATTTTGCTCGCCTGGTATTACCGTAATATAGCATGGCAGACATGTGGATCATTCGTATACCATGGTGTCTATACTACATGTGTGTCACGGGCATTAACAGAGAGTTTACACACCATCTCCACTAGCGATAAATCCATCGCAATCGCAATAGCCAAAGCAGAAAGCAGAGAGCAGAAGAACTGTCAGATTTTTGTGGTTGGGCATTTCATCGCATACTTTTAGAGTATAGTGAATAATTTTAATGGATCAAATAGCAAAGGCTTTCAAATTGGGAATTAATATACATATATGAGTTCTATGGACAATTTCAAATCAGATTTTTTTAAATTTTGTAAGAAAAACGTAAACCTCAAGCAAAAGCTTTCTTCGCACGCAAAACTCAAACTCACTCAAATTAAATTTGGGTACGCCAGAACAATATGACAGTTCTCCTTGCGATAAAGCAAGCGATGAATGGTATGCGATGAGAGCATACTTTCTATCGAAAGCTATGAAAATATAGCTGCGATGGCGGTCTCTACTTGCGATAATGAAAGCATGCTTTAAGCATGCTCTGGATTCATCGCTAGTGTAGACCGCACGTCATTCCCATTTCTTCAACACCTTCGGAATTTTTCATGTCTTTCCTTGTTTTATCGTTTCTTTCACATGCAATGCTCACTCGAAGTAGCCAGTTGTCCTTGTTGAATTGTAGCGATGTTCATTGTGAGTTACACCATAAGGTCAAGTTTTTTGCCCAACTTAATTTGATATTTCTTTGTTTCAGTGTTTGACAAATTCAACCATGGAGGGGTACACAATTGAGCAGCGCGTTAAGATTGTTGAAGCCTTTTACGAAAATAGGCGTTCAAATCAAAATGCACTTCGTGGTTTTTTGGTCAGCATAATCGACCAAATGTATCAACAATCGATAGAATTGTGCGCAAATTTCAGCAAATCGGGTGAAAAACACCTGTGGATACTCGCCCAGTTAGTTCTACGGAAAACATTGCTGTTTTTCGCGATAGTATGGCAGAAGAGCCGTCAACCTCGATTGGTCGTAGTGCCCAACAATTAAACATCTCACGAACATCTCTGATGCGAATTTTGAATAAAAATTTGAATTTACAAGCTTACAAGGTTCAACTCACTCAAGAGCTGAAGCCTAATGACCATTTCAAGCGTCGTTAATACGCCGAATGGTTGGTTGAACAGATAGAAGTGAATGGTGACTTTACAAAGAAAATCATCTTCAGCGACGAGGCACATTTTCACCTCAGTGGATTCGTTCGGGCGGTACTTATTCAAAAAAGAGGTCGCGAGATGATAACGGATTTCTTGTGGCCAGAAATTGAGGATATGGACCTGGACGAATTTGGCCGATATTTTGTTCCACACATAATTCTCATAGATCCTTCTATAACAACAAAAAATATTAAGATAATCCTCTGAAAACTTTTTGTTTTATTTCCAATTAACATGGTGCGTTTCGTTGGACCACCCTTTATATCGATATTTTTTCTGAGTTAAGCTACCTCACTGAGCTTGTTCACGAGCCTTCTCCTGACGTTGCAAGTTAATCCGTCAATACTCTAGATTTGTTTCTCACTTCTCCTGATAAATAGACTATTCTTATATTATCACCCCTAGGCACATCAGATCATTGTGTCATATCTCCAAGTTTCTCATGTCAACATAATATAGTTAGAGAAAAAAATTCCAAAGAAAACCGTTTGGCAATACGAAAAAAACAACTGTGACGATCTCAACTATTTCGTCCAGAACTTTAACTGGTCACCAGGGATGTTATAAAGGCAACCCAACTGTGGAAAATCGAAATAATCATATTCGACGAACAAAATTTTTGCATGGCCTACAATTACAATAAGCTCATTTAATTCTGATCTCGCATTGTCAAGTGGGGAACAAAAAGCCGCATAGAACTTGATGCTTTACCAACTCAATACTGTCTCCTTTCGTCCAAAGCTCCCTTAAACTATTCAAACGTAAAATTTGCGCTTCTGGGAAAATGTCCATCAGTTTACCCTTAAGTCCAACCTCGGTCGTATTGTTAAATTTAGAGATTCTTTCTTTAGCCGCACTACACGAATATGGAATGCTTTACACGCCTCAATATTTTCTTATTGACTTTGTCAGGTGATTCCTCAAATTCACAAAATCAGCACGAAGGTCTACGCATTTAATAAACTAGTCTACCGCCATTACGCTACAGAGTATATTAGAAAGAGAGGGCGACAATAAGATGGAGCGAAGGATGCCGCGATTATGTCACTTATCCATATTAGATGAGTTTACATTAATATCAGTCCATATCAGTTCTTTCCTAATGTAAAAAATGAATATATCAGAAATCAATTTATAACCAGCACAGCAATCAAATATGAATAAAACGGGTATGCTCACTTTTATATTCTTTTTTTTTTCAAGTTGGCATTCATGATAAATTCAATTATTACAAAATCAGATGTCACATTCGCATTTTTGCACAATTCAATTAAGCACCATCTAAACTTTGAAAAAGTACCTTAAATGGCTCATTTATGATAAATAAAATAAGAATCTATACGAACAATTTAAATTAGCACAAGAAATTGAAAATATGTACCATTAGTTGAATAATTCAAGAGAACTATTTGTATGCTTAAATATTTTCATGAAAATGCTTTACCTCAAGTCGATTAGAGCAAACGAACATTTTCGCCTTCTAATTTACGTAACATTAACTTAATTAAAGTTGGAATTAGAAATTAAATACTCAAATTTGTCTTATGGACTTGCATTAACGATTGCTTTTAAAATAAATTTGAAAACAAACAATTATTTTAAGTATGCAATTCCTCTGCTGGTATGCTTTTTGAAAACAAAATGACATTCTGAATCAGTTAAAAACGTAAATTTTTTGATAAAAAAATGTTGATCATAATTCAGAAAAATTCTCAAAACACTAGTGCAGTTTTAATAATTTCAAATGGTCGAAGTCGAAGAACAATATAACCACGTGTTGCGGTAAATTTTAATTTCACCTATTTGTACATTTTCCATAAAATCCATTGTTAGCATTCCTTTCCGCTTTGGCTCCAAAATACTTTTATGGTTCAGTAGAAACAAAAATAGGGATTTGAAAGATTCAGAAAATTGAGTGGAATAGTGGGTGCTATCACTATTTTAGTAACAATGAATACATGAGCACGGGCGGTATGCGTGCGGATGAGCTGAAGAAGCAAGCGAGTCTGGCGGACTCTTCCTTTGACCCAAACAAGGAAACAATATCGGTTCAACTTAATTTAACGTAATTTAATATTTTATTGTTACTGAAATAGGTAGTTAATTATTTTTTATTTTTAAACGTAAATACAAAAGGGTTATCGGAACTTCCTCTTTCGACTCGATTTCTTATTACTTCGCACTTCGAATCACATGCGAATGTTTGATAGTAACTAGCAGATTTAGTTTAAGATGGGTCTGAACTTGGTCATTAAGATTTGCCAAGTTTTTAGAAGTCATCCAATAACTCGCTGAATGCCTGTCTCTTGTCTTTAAGAGTGAGTGTAAAGTTTTGTTAATTGTTAAGATTGAATAACGGAGGATTTCGAGGAGAGCACATTACAAGAAGTCGTGAATCGTGATCCCGTGAGCAGTGACTGATGATGATAAGACCGATTGGCTGGTTATAATAAATGTGTGAGTCATCGAAATGGCCGAGTACCGAGCTAGCCATTGCTTTTCAGCTATTAAAGTTCACTTTTGGGAGAGCTATCCAGGCAAGAGTACGATAACTTAGGCGCCTAGAAATTATAACGGTTTTTTGTAAAACAGTTCAAAACAAGCATTTTTTACTATGGGAGGGTGGGTCTATCTCCCTCCGTTTGGGCAGGAGGGGCAATTTTCTAAAACAGGTACTAAAACAAAAAATATTAAAAAATAACGGTAATACTTACAATTAAGTATTACACCTTCTTTAAAAGCCAATACTCTGTTCTATTAGATAATTTTTAAATCAAGTGAAATTTATGCACAGTTTTTGAAAAAAAAACGAGTTTTAAACTCAAATTTAAAATAAAAAAAGTTTGAAGTTTAATTTTTCAAAACTGCAAACTTATATATTATTATTTTTCCTTAAAATTCATTGCTCTAATTTATTCTTAATCAAAAACTGAAAAGATGATTTTATGTTATCTAGTTTTTGAAAAAATTGAAAATAACTAAAACTACTTTTTTATAGGATATTTGTTTTGTTTTGTGCTTGCTTACGCATTACGGCGTATAAACAGTGAGCAACCCCCCAGCTTGGGCACACTATAGGATTTGGGGTAGGTGCGAGGTTGGGTGTATGCAAGGTTTCTTTTGCATTTATAGAATCTGGATTTAAAGAAACTTTTTGAATTTACCCTATGGCCTATATCCAATGTCTACTAAATATATGTACGTAGCCCAAAGTTGCACATTTAAAATGTTCAGACATGAAAATTTAATACATTATGAAAAATTCAAATTACCTAGGTACTACTGTACGAATGCAGCAAATTTATATAATTCCGTAATTAATATGTATGTTTATTGTTTGTGTCTAATATTTTTAATGCTAATGTGGTACAGGTTATTGTTTACCAAGGTCATTCGTTATTCAACCTTTGCAAGAGTGAAGTGTTTTTTTCTTTGAATAAAGAATGGCGACTAAGCATCCACTAATTCATCCTAAATTAAATAACTTTTCAATATTTCAAAAAAAAAATATTTCAAAAGCATCGCGTTCTTAGAAGAAATTGGTCTAATTCCAACTAAAACGTAAACTCCCCCACTGTGTTGCAACTTACCGATAAAGGTAGAAAAATATAAAAATTTCAAGTTCAGTTGGATGTGGCGGTGCTCCGAAAAAAAGCTCTAAAAAAAGGTGACAAAAATTTTAAGAATACAATAAACCCATCTATCGACACATTTTTCAATGGGCCTCAATATTGGCTAGAGATTCGGGAGGTGCTTGCTATAATTATCTCTTTTGTGATCAAAATGCCTGTAAACACGGTTTTAATACATTGAACATTGAAAAATTGACTTGACTATTTTTAATTAACACCTGACTTACTCACAAACTGACTGACTGGGACGCGGAATGCCATGCAATTCTACCTCCTCGTGGTGCATTCTTGGTAACGCTTAAGTAGTTTTTTATAAATGTGAACGTTTTGCATGCTCTAGTGGGAGCAATAGTGCATAAGAGTGCATCAGGTATGCAGTTCTTTCCAAAGTTTAAAAAATTGTGATAAAAAATTTGCCATAACTTCAAAATGAAGAGCTAAGAGCCCTGATTGCAAATATCGAGGTCCAAGACGTTTTGAAGGCAGTCTTCTTCGTGCAAGATGTACGCTATTCTTATTGTGTCTTCCAGGCAGAAGGCTGTCTGCAAAAGGTCTTAGACCTCAATACTTTCAATCAGGGGGCTTAACTCTGCATTTTGTCAAAGTTGTTATCACAATTATTAAGACTTGGAAAGAACTGCATATATGATGCACTTTTATGCACTATAGTTCCCACTAGAGCGTGCAAGACGTTCACATTTGTAAATAACTACTAAAGGCCTATCTAATCATGCTAATTATTTTTTGTTATCAATCACACCCAAAAATTGCTGTGGGCTCTCGGTCTATTAGGAACGCAGAAGATTATATATACTGCTGCTTCTCCGGAAGAGATCCTTATGAAAGAAGTTAAGAAAGTCTTTGACCTTCAGATCAGATTGTTCATTAAGGTTCGTTCGTCTAGGAATAACTTTTCGAATAGTTGATCTCTCATTCTCCCTAAAAGAGTGATCCAGCACACAGAACCTATGTTTGGTTTTACATGAGTACCTGCCGATTATGGCTTAACCCCATGGGAGGCCCACCTCCATCGGAGTTAGATTAGGTCCTGACCATTAACCCTGACATAGCCGAAGCCATCTCAGTCGCAAAGCTGTGACATGTTGCAAGCATGTGCACACCTCTTGCTTGGAGGCGAGGTCTGTCTAACACGTCTTAGATCCAGGAACGCCTGGAAACTATGTGTCTCCGCATTCGGAATAAACCACGCCACCTCGATACTCCCACAAGGGGGCCTACCTCATAGATAGTATGAAGAATGATCGCACGCAATCGACAGCTGCACCTCACTATCCGAAGATAGAATAGGAGAGCCAGAAGACGTCGAGCTTCGCAACCGTGAAGGTCACTTACAACAACAACACTTTCAACACAGAGCCCCGGACATGTCTTAAACTACCAATCATGCTATACCCCCACCTGCTCCAGCACACAGATAAGAATGACATTAAGGTTAATTTTCAGGCTAGCTTGTTGAAGCAATTTAGGCAATGAAAGAGCCGAATCGATGGCTTTAACAGCCGACCGGATGTCTGTATTTTGCATTCTTCCCTTATTGCCAATGATTCGGACACTACCAAAATCAGGCAGTCGAAAAGACCTACCGAAATCTAAAAATTCCCGAACCGTCACCACACGATTTAAAAAATCTTTATTTTAGGTCTTCACTTTTATGTTGAGTTCAGTTTTTCCTATGAATCCTTAATTGGGCCTTATATTATGTTTGCATATGTAATTTCCGAATGCGAACAATCAACTAGAATTGAAACAAAGCACCACAACTCGGAATCAACCGCATTTAAATAGAATAGTCAGCGTTACTTTGAAAAAGCAGTTTCATCAATTTGCTTTGAATTTCCATATGTCGACAAAGATGGGATGACTGTTTGAAGGCAGAGGTTAAAGGACCGCACATTTGCTACATTAGTTCCCACGATGTGCTTGAGCTAGTATGGCGAACACACCTAAGTAAAATCCGGTCTTGGCCTTGATAGTTGCCAATGGTTACGACTTAGCTTTAAGAACTTAGTTGACTAATACTGGTTGCTAGTGCCTTCGACTTTGCTGGGAAGTAATCGGAAGGTAGAATTTATTGACTTGGAGGAGTGTTTAACTATGAAAAACACAAAAAAGAAAAAAGACATTGGGATTAAAGGAGATTATAAAAAAACAACCAACAATATACATTGTCTCACCAGAGAAGTATAATAAGAATAGAAAACTGCTGAAATAAAAAAAAAAGATTTAGAAACAATATACGATTGAGATTATAAGATTATAAGGCGAACAATTAAACTGCAGAATTATGTGTAGATACTACGTAGAAATATCAATTCCTCAAGGAAAATTTAGTCTGTAATGCTTACAAAACATTTAGGCATTAGAGTGGCCTATAAGGAAGACAAGAATAAAATTCTTTTAAATGCCTTTTTGCCTATCGTCAAAGATGTACACATTCACAAATTCCTTTAAACTCAATTAGATTTATCCCAAACACAAATCGATTTAAACTATTAGCAAATTAATTAAAACTACATATTAGGAATTTAAATTGAATTCCTAATAGTTTTAATTATGGTTTCAGTTTGGATTGAGGGTAATTCTAATTGCGTTAAGGTTATACTGATTTGCTATTTAGTGAAATAGATTTGCGAATGGTATAATACAAAATAAATTGGTACGACTAAACTTGAAAAACTACTTAAAATACAGTAAGCCAACTCAACTGAGGAAAATCGGAAAAAGTATAAACAAATCAGAAACCATTGCAACGCTGTTATAAAAAAAAATTCTTAATGATCAGAAATAATGGCAATAAACAAATCCTGTAATGCCCCAAAGGTAGAAGGGGAGAGTCGGGCACATTTGAATACTTTTTGCTTTCCAAACTGATAAAACCTAAAATATTCGAGGAATATACCTGATATTTTACTCACATTGAACAGTGGTACTGAGGTTCAATTTAGAAAAATATTTGGTCCATTTAACGAAATATTTATATTCAATTTTTATTTCCAACCAATATAGGTGCTTATGTTCAAAAGCGTCCCATATATGGGGCAGTTTTAAACTTGGAAGGGGCACTTCTGAACAGTGATATAATTTTTTTTATTGAATAAAAGAACTTTTAAATTTTATTTTTATATTTTTTTTTAATAAAAACTTATAAATAAAACTCAAAATTAATACTTTTGTTATATAATATTCATGTATTTGTAGAAAGAAAAAAATCCACAAAGATTAATAAAAAATATATATCATCAAATGCTAATACTCGAGCTTGAATTTTGGTAAATCCGTAATTCATCTTTGAGCTTCGGATCAAATATTGGGCCTTGTGAATAAAAAAAAGCTAAAGCTAAAACTTTGATTTTTAAGTAAAAGCTGGAGTTTTAGTGAAAAAGAATAAGCTTAAGCTAGCTAGTTAAATATGTTTTCTAGTTATAGCTATTTTAAAATAGCCAACACTAAATTCATTTAGTTTTAGTTTTTTTTCCAAGCCTAAGCTTCAATTTGTGGGAATAAAAATAGCTTAAGCTAGAATATTATAGTTAAAGCTACAAAAATTTCAAAATTTTTTCGACCTTGAAATCTTTAACTAGGTCTTATTTTCAGTATTCAATACCTCAAAAATTAGACAGAGAACGTATGTATAGACGCAGAGACTGACGGAAGATATGACAAAAACATTTTTTACCTGTAGAACAGATAAAAAATTGCTTGAAGCTGATTAAATTTTATCTTAAATGTCTTAAATATGTTAGAAAAAACTAATCGGGGCAGTTTTGAAAATGTTCAAAAGTGCCCCAACATGCTTGTTTAAATCTGCCCCAACTTTTCCAGTGACATAAAATTTATTATAGATATTTAACTGAAATATATCCCGTAAAAAACCTACTGTAATTAAGTTTAAAATTTATTTAAAATTAGTTTCTGTTTTAAAATCGAGAAGTAATTTTTTTTAAACTTTTACAACTAAATAAACGAAAACAAACCTTTCACCTCTAAGTCCGAGAGACAGCTGAGAGAATCAAGGAAAGTCAATGATGTTTATGGATATGGCATTGACAGGTTAAAATTTTAAATTGCTTTTAAAAAAGTAAAATTGTATAAGCATTGTTCAAATGTGCCCCGTGTACAAATGTGCTCCACTCTTCCCTACAAATGTCTGTACATTTGTCAAGAACTTAAAAAATTCAACTTCATCTTCGGTTCAAACGCTCATCTACAATGACAATCTGATAACTAGCTCTTCAGGTAAGGCAAACGTACTTCGAACTTATTTGGCTGCTAGCTCTGCGTTACCCGATAGTTATATGGCTCCTACTGTACTTGGGAACGTAAATCATTCAACGGGACAGTTATATTTCCGGACTCTAAAAGAAGTAAGAGATCTTGATATTAACAGATTCGCTGGTCCTAATGGTGTAACACCCATTCCTCTGAAGGCTGAAGAGGTATTCTAAATCGCTGGCAAAGCCATTGCGTAAGCTTTTCCATCGCTCCTACTGATCTGGAATCTTCCCTAGAAGATGGAAGACAGTATTTTTCCACCCTGTTCGCAAAAAAGGTGAACCTCCCCCCCACCTCCTCATAAATCTCAAAGAGTATGATAAGCTCATTAAACTCTGATCTTTAGAGGCTCAATGGGTTATACAAAATCATGTAAAGTTCAATGCTTCGAAAACTCAATTCTTTTTACTGTCGTGGAACTTGTGTCAAGGATGATCTTCGTTGGAATGACCACATTCTCCAGACCGTCAAAAACCTACTAAATGCTTGGGATTTCTATACCGGTGTTCGAATTCTGGCTGCAATTTATGAGGCGCTTATACTTCCAAAACTTGATTATAACTCATATCTTTGGACAGGTGCAACCCAAACATCCCTTCGTTCATTGGAAAGAATCCAGAACAGAGCAGAGAAACAGAGAATCCATCTCTTGAACACCGCCGGAATGTTTCATGCCATTCTGTGTTTTGATGTTCTAGACTCTTTTCTGAATACTATCCAGAAGACCCAAGTGAGGAGCACTGGTCCAGAAGAAAATTTCTTGCATCGATGGAGGGAACTCAAATACTTTGGGGAATTTTTAATGACATGTCTTATGCGCTTATTCTACAGAAGGTGGTACACATACCAAGGAAAGTTATTTAGTTTCTTCGATAAAAGTTCCATTCATGGACATCGAAATGGGGGGAAGGTTTCGTTTTAGCGACAAGTGACAGGATTGAGTTTTCCAAGCATTAAATTCGACGTGGTTTCATATTCCACATTGGACAATGCTTTTAAGATCAGAATTTAATGAGCTTAGTCTTCGTTGCCATTGGAGTTTCAGATCAGAAGGATAGGGGTGGGAAATTTCAAATGAATATGAAAAGCTGAGGTTACTATGGCAGCAAAATAATTTAACTGATTTTAAGTTTCAGACAGAAGGCAATTAATGAAAATGGAAAAGAGAGTCGGAGACAAAACAGACCGTTGGGCACACCAGCATTTATTTTGTGGGTATCAGAAATAAATTCGTCCAGTACTACTTGTAACTTGTGTGAAACGATTTGAAAGAGAAAGAGAGTCATTGAAACTGAAGGTACGCATCTTTGAGAGAGAGCTTGATGCCAGACTTTATCAAATATAGACTCTTTTGAAATATCAAGGGCGGTGAGATATACCATCAGATCACCAGTGGATCTGTTGCTACGAAAGCCGTTTTGCCGGTGAAGTTAATCAGGGTTTCCATGAATGTAAGTTCAATCGGTCGATAGTTAGAGGGTGGGGAAGTCGGGAAGATTCGGGACTTGCTGGACAAATACTCCGAAAGAAAAATGTAGACTAGGGCAGATAGAAAAGCAGTAAAATTGATTTTGGGAAAAGAAAAATTTTAAATTAAAACTCACAACCACCTAAGAGCTTAACTTAGTTGCGAATAAAGTCCGAACCAAATCAAGTGAATATAAGACAATGCTCCAGCTAAAAGTGTCTTCAATTTCCAGACCCTATGTTGGCAGCGGAACCGAAAACCGAACTTCAAAGTTAAAGTCCAAACTATAGTGAGAACAAAAGTGCTTGATCATCATGATGACTGCAGACAGCGTGCTTGGAAAAGTGACCTTCCTCCAGTTTAAACCCTTAACAAGTCAGCGCAAATTCAATAAAAATAAGCAGGTAATAGAACCTTTCCACATAAATAAATTTAAAACAACATAATAATATATTGAAATTAAGATTGGTTTTAAAAATTATTGTCAGGAAAATCGAAAATCGTAAAACGTTTCCATTTGCAATGGTTTTCTCCTGACTGATTTGCAACAAAACCTGGAGGAATCGTTGATATTGGCTATGATATTATGACATGCAAGTTATATGTAGACAGTCACTTTGGTCCTTTGGACAACTGAGGCACGATAGCTAACTATCTACACAAATTCATGAAGTGTTATGTGAATGGTTGTGAATGCAACAAGCTAACTTTAATCTCAAAGAGAGATCATATATACGTGTCTACCTAACCTATAGACCTGTGTATAGTTGAGGAATTTAGAGCTTATTGAAAACTCAGGAACACCCTGGTTTTTTTTTTCTTCTAACAATAAAATGTCCCTCCCTCGATTTTGGGTAAATACATATTTGAAGAACGAGGAAAAAAGCTGATCGCTCTTGTGCGCCACTATTACTGCTTACCCAGAGAGTGCGGCGTTCAGACTTTCGTTTTTGTTATGTCACGATTGGCTTCTGTTGAAAGAGCTTCTGGCTGTGATACTTTTTTTCCAACCTCCCATAATGGTATCTATATCCTTCTACTCTTAGACCTCTTTACCATATGGCCTCCCGCTAGTGTTTCGTTTTATCGATTTAATAGCCCAATTTTAAAATATCACCCAGATAATTGCCATTTGATGGATAATGGAATATAAAATCGGTGCGAGATGGCTAAATGGTGACGCGAGACGCGACTCACGCTATGGCCGGCAGCTTCTAGAACCAAAGTGCAACGTATAAAATGTTGAAGCAAACACCACCGCGCCTCGTTCGTTGGCCGGCCAACAGAAAAAAAACTGCAATGCAATTAAGTTACGCGTGAGGAACGTGGGAATTGTCATTAATTTTATTAATTGCTTTTGGTTGGCTGGATTACGGTATTTATGGCAACCATGCAAGGTGCAAAGCTATTACAATTGAGTCAGAGCACACAGAATGTGTACATTATCCAACGAATCAATGGGGCGTTATTTAATTTTCATTTAAATTCTTGTGTATTTAGCTTCAATTTAAACACGAAAAGAGTGTTTCCCAAAGGCAAAGCTATATGTGTATTAAAATTGGCAAGTCTCTTGGTGTGCGACTGTGCGTACGTTACGTATGCAGTTAAGGGTATGTCTTTAAACATGGCTACTTGTGTTAATAATCGCTAGCGTTTATAGTTTAAAAGTCAGTGAAAGTGGGATAGGGATTGTGAAAATGCCTACTTCATTATTCATAATGTGAAACTACAGCAATTATTTTATCCTGACGGACGACTTGAATCAATACAGTTACATCGACTTAAAAGTGAAGTTATTTTTTTTTGCCTGAAGGGGACAATGGGTCTTGTGAATAAAAAAAAGTTAAAGCTTTTTTGGAGGAAGCTAAAGCCAACTAGTCATGGCTTTTACTAGCAGCTAAAGCTAGACAGTACTAGCTTAAGCTTTGTTTTATGTGAATAAAAAAATGATAACTCTATATAGCTTATGCTGGAAAATTCTAGCTTAAGCTTCGTAATTTAAGGTGTTCGTTTTTTTATTCACATGTTTCGGCTAGTTAGCTTTAGCTAAAACTGGTACATGTATGACCGAAAGGAAAGTTTTTTTGCCTCAATTTGTTATCTGTTCTACAGGGCAAGTATTTTTCGGCTAAAAAATGTTTTTAACATTTCGTATGTCAGTTTCTGGGTCTATACGTTCACAGTCCTATTTTTTGAGATATTCCCTTATGTTTAATTAACAACTCGCACAAGTTAATACTGAAATAAGACCTAGTCAAAGCTCTCTAGACAGGTCAAAAAAATCTTGAAATTTTTGTAGCTTTAATTATAATATTCTAGTTTAAGCTATTTTTATTCACACAAATTGAAGCTTAAGCTAGGAAAACAAGCTAAAACTAAATGAATTTAGCTTTGGCTATTTTTAAATAGCTATTACTAGAAAACATCTTTAACTAGCTAGCTTAAGCTTATTTTTATTCACTAAAAATCAAGCTTTTACTTAAAAATCCAAGTTTCAGCTTTAGCTTTTTTTTTATTCACAAGGCCCAATACAACTTGTCGTTATTTCAATTGACTTCATTACTTAAGGGGGCGCTACCAGTCTGTGGTTGACCATCTGTGTGCGCCAACTAAGTCGCGGTCTTCCTCTAGTGCGCCGTCACGTCCCTTTGGATTGGATTCGAAAACTTTCTGGGCCGGAGCATTTGGGTCCATTCGATTTAAATGACCCAGCCATCTCAGTTGTTGGACTTTTATGCATTTAGGTAAGACCAGCTGCTTTGGTACTACATAGGTGAAACACAGGTTGGTGCGAGCGAATACTGATCTTTCAGAACTTAGCCTGCCTGGCTATAACCTAAAGCCATTATTCTTTCACCAACACGGCCCTTTTTTCTATGTAAGATATGATGTTGCTTGCCAGAGCCTTCGTCAATTCGAACCGCGAACACATCATCCATCATTGTGAAAAGCAATTCAACTCTTAATGAGTTTGATACACTGTTTGATTCCATTTCCCGAATTATTTTCTGGTACCTTCTCACCTTGCGGGTGACTTTGACCTTCTCGTAATTGCGGGTGACTTCAATGTAGGTACATATACACAATGCCCACACTCTCTTGGGCTTGTTTTTTTTTCACTTCTAATCCTGATAAGTACGTATACCATAACGGTAAACTCTTCATTCGTCACTTTAGACCAGAAGTCGGCAACGAAATGCCCGCGGGCACCAAGATGCCCGCGAGATAATCTTGAGATGCCCGCATTAAAACACATTTTATATGTATTATCATTACAAAAGACTAATTTTTTAATACTATATAATTTATGCAAAATGACATTTTAAATGATTTAATAACCGATGTGAAGATTTCAATAATTTAGAAAAAATTGTAATATTCTTCATTAACCCTTTTACCCAACTGGATGACGATAATGCTATTAAAATTGCTAGCTATTTCGATATTTCAAATAAAGAGAACATAGAATTGGAAGTTATAAATATTATAAATATATAAATAATAAATAAATTGTATAAATTATAAATGACAAATGAAATCGAATTAAAGTCATATCATCACGATGAATCTACAAATGTCAATCTCAAATCTGAACTCTTTAAAAATAATTTCTATGCTCAAAATCGAACAAACTTTGTTTATATATAAATTTTAGATTTTAAGAAATATTGTAAGTTTAACGTTAGCATTAACGTATTGAAATAAATAAATGAAAAACTCTGAAGTTTGGTTAGCAAATGTAACTATCCAATATTAAGAAATTGTGCTATAAAATTGAGCTCTCTTTGCGCATCCACATATTTTTACGAATGTGTGTTATCAAATATGAAGTTCATAAAATCGAAGTACCAAACGACCCTTATAGATGCTCATTTGGACCAATGCCTAAGAACTGCCAATTCGAAATATGTGCCAAATTATAATGAATTAGCTGACAACAACTTGCAATGTCAAATTTTACATTGAATTCAAAAAATAAATGAAATAAATTTTATTTGAATTGATAGGTATTATTGCCATATTAAAAAATTGATTTTTCATTGGATGGTGCCCGCTGAACTTTGGGATTTAAAAATTGTGCCCGACTAATTGAAAAGGTTGCCGACGGCTGCTTTAGACCATTTAGACCAGCCAATTTCTCGTGTCTCATTCATCCAGTTAAAGAAAAGGATCCTACTAGGCCCGTTTGGCAATACAAGAAAGCCAACTGGGGCGGTCTAAATAATTTTTTTCGAATTTTTAACTGGTCACTATGTTTCCTCGGTAGTGACTTCGATGCCAGTGCTGATATGATCACAGAACTGATTTTTCCTGGGATGCGTACTTTTATTCCTAACGGAAATCCTAAAGAACAAGAAAAAGAACAAAATTTTTACATGGCCACAAATTGAGGCAAACAATCCTGCAATGTCCCAAAGGCAGTAGAAATTTTTAGTTGTCAAGAACGTACAAATTTCAACTAGTTTTTTGGTTCCAACGCTCATCTCCAATGACAACCCGATAACTAGCTCTTGAGATAAGGCAAATATACTTGCAGCTCATAGCAGTTCGACGTGGGCTGACAGCAACATTGCCCCTCCTGTACTTGGGAACGTAAATCATTCAATGGGACAGGTACTTTTCCGCACTCGTACAGTTCCAAGAGCCCTTCGAGATATTGATATAAACATATCCACTGGACCTAATGGTATACTCATAATTCTGTTCTGGAATCTTCCCCTTCTTCCTCCGCCTTATATCGACCAGTTACACTTACGATCCTTCTTTCCAAGGTCAAAAAATCTCTGATAAATCATCAGATTGACCCGAAATACGGCTCTCAGAGCAATCGTTCCTATTTTAATATTTTTTTTTGGAGAAAATAAGATATTGATATTTCTAAGGCGTTTGATAGAGTTTTGCTTCAAGCTCTTTTATTGATAATGCGTACGTTTGGTATCAACGAAACCCTTATTCTTTGGATTAGAAATTACCTTCTAGATGGTTCAATGCATGATGTATTGGTAGAGGCGTAGCGTGCCATCTCGGCGCCCGGGGCGGGAGACCCATTTTGCCACCCCCATTCAATACTTAATTAAAATTCAATTTCGAGACATCATTTCACAGGCAATGAGGTATCGTTTATTGAAGATCAAATAGGATCAGCGGTTTCACAAAAGGATTCTACGGGCCTTACGAGCAGCGAAGTCAGAAATAACTTTGTCAAAATCAGTATTTGCAGCCAATTCTTGTTCAATCGACAATATAGCCAAGTTTGATAGTCTAGTGGAGCTCATAGTGTATCTGAGATATTTTTTAATTAGCTTCAACTTCGAAAAACTTCTCTCACAACTAGCGACACTAATTGCCAAAGTTGAATCAAGATGACTATATTTGGAACCGAAGTTCCCAGATTCAGTTTTTGAATGAACTGGAGGAGCTCCAGTGGTCCTTTGCCCCTTATATCTTCGTCTAATTCAGAACTGACAACAAACTGCTGGAGACGTACTTACTGTCCAAAAGTTTCGCTGGCGTCAAAAATCCGAACTTGTCCGCTATTTCTTGAACTTGCTGGAATCGAGTCGTCATTTCTTGAATGATCTTGTCAAATGATGCGAACACCTCTCGACGGAGTTCCTGCTCGTGAGACAAAGCTGCATCTGCGGATTCATCGCCATGCATGCATACATTTTTTCCTGCGAATTCTTCTTGTTTTGAGTTCGATTCCGAGTTTTTCGCAGAGAGTCTTGGACGAAACGGTCTCTGCTCTCCACTAGGAGAGCTTTTAAAGCGCAGAGTTTCTGAGCACACCTATCCAAACTCAGTCCTCATTGCTGCAGGTAAATCTGTGCGTCATCTACTTCAGGTAGCACTGCAGCTCAAAAGCCATGAAAAGTGAGGAACTTGAATAACTGCATGGCTGTCAGAAGAAGACTGGCTCCCGATCTTGTTTCGGAAGTTTGAGATGAATCCGTCAATTCTTCCAGTACCTCAAGAACTTCCTTAAACTTATTTGTAATCGTCTTGACAGCTTCATGTCTAGCGCTCCAGCGCGTTTCAGTGACTCGTTTCACTACTTGACCTGTGACGGCAACCAAAGCGCTCCACCAAGCAGTTGATCCAGAAAAGAAGGCAATAGCTTCTCCAGAGTTCCAAAAAACGTCAATGAATTCATTGATTTAGAAGCATCGTGTACCCCAGCCAAGTTAAGTGAGTCGTTTGTGCATGCAACGAATGTAGCTTTCGGATTCAGTGCTTTAATCCGGGCTTGAACTCCATTGTGGATCCCTGACATTGTGGCAGCGTTGTCATAAGCTTATCCTCTCAAGTTCTGTATGTCCAGTCCGTCTGATGTTATCATCGCGATTATATCGTTGCTGAGATCTTCGGCATTCTTTCCTTTTGGTTCGAAGAAGTCGATGAAAGATTCTACCACGGCGATCTTTTCTCCTTCGAGCAGAAGGCTCGATTTCAATTATGTCTTCTTTGGCAACATCGAGGTTCACTTCCTCTGCACGCTTGTGACTAGATGCTTGAAGTACTTCTGGTCAGTCGACTTCGTCTTGACCCTGCTCTGTGGTGGGAGCAGAACGACTTCTAACTTCGACGGCAGGCACGTCTTCTTCTTCTGCCTGTAAAACAAGTTATTCCCATGAATATTGGCCGGTGGAAAATTCTAGGCCACGCACGATTCTAGATGGAGGAATCATTATACTTTCATTGGAATCACTTTCGCTGCTGCTGGATGCCACCGAAGACGTTAACGTGGCTTTCGAACCAGAACTAGAACTGAAATATTTCAGTAATGCACCTTGAGACTTCTTCGCATTTGCTTCTTTCTGAGCCTTATTCTTGCGGTATTCCGCACCGCTTTCTTCGACTCTTTTCATTTTTAAAAACTAGTTCAAAGGTTGAGTGAAGTACTAAATGTTTAGTTTTAGAAGATTCAATAGTATTTAAACGATAAACAACACAATCGAAATTACTTTCGGAGATGCGGGAGGGAGCAAAAATATTGAGCTAGCTGAGACTAGAATAACGTTTCCGTCGAATCTTAGGGTGCATTCCGTTATTGTCGCGCGACTTGCGAAACCAAAACGGAACGTTCCAAAACTCTTGCGAAACTGAAAGGGAGCGTTCCGAAACATATGATATGCGAGACTGCTGGCGGCGCTGGCGGTTACCCAATTTTACCTGCTGAACATACTTTATAGTTTATACTTATATATACGTGGTCAAAAGTCTGCCCGTTTGCAGCGCCACCGCCAGCGGTCTCGCACTCATATGTTTCCGAACGCTCTCTTTCAGTTTCGCGAGATTTTTCGAACGTTCCGTTTTAGTTTCGCGAGTCACGCGACAATAACGGAATGCACCCTTACGGCCTTATTCACCGTTTACGAATTCACGGAAATCAGCCGAGAGCGTCAATGACGAATCATAGGCAGAATGGCAAATTTCAAATTTACGTCATTGTTGTTTGTTGACTTGTCAAACGTTTTGCCATGAAACATATGATCTCTACTCTACCCGCTTCATCGGTAAAATTCCTTCAGGGTTCTGTTTTGTATCCGACTCTCTTCCTCATTTTTATAAATTCACGTCCATCTGCTTCGGAAGTGGAATTATAACGGCATCGTATGATAAGCTCATTAAACTCCGATCTATACAACATTGCTAAATGGAGTATAAGAAACTGTGTGGAGTTTAATGCTTCGAAAACTCAATGCTGTCTATTGTCGTTGAAGCACAATATACCCCTTATGGCCTTGAACGACACTTGCATCAAATAAGCCGAAAAGCTCTCAGTACTCGGTATGTATGTCAACGACGATGTTCTTTGGAATTACCACATTTTCGAGACCGCTAAAAATGCTGCTAACTGATAGAATTTCTATATGGATGTTAGAAATTATTCACTCCTTCTGATCTGGCTACCATTTATGAGGTGTCTATATATCCAAAACTTGAGTATAACTCACATATTTGGGCAGCTGCAGCACAAACTTCTCTCCACTTATTTGATAGAATTCAGAACAGAGCGTTAAAACTGAGAAGAAACAGAGCTATCATGGATTCATTCACATCTCTTGAACACCGTCGCACAGTGTGGGAATTCGCGAATTTAGCGGAATTTAATTCGAAAAATGACTAGTCTCGATTGATGCCAAAATCGGGTTTTCTTAAAGCTAAAAGATTGTAGAAAGTGATAACAAAAGCACTGTTGGGTGGGGATCATGTAAACAAACAAAAAATTGCAATGAAGTTGCAGTTGGCGATTTTTATTCTGTATATTTGCTGGAAGAGATTACTTTGCTCTTAATTTTTTTTCGTGCGTTTGGTGTGTGTTTTAATAAAAGTTTTATTTTTTTTATATTTCCTAAATATCAAGGTATAAGAATGTAAGTAATTTTTTATTTCACAGGGTGTTTCACATTTTTGTTTTGGTGATTGAAGTTGAAAAAATGTGTTTTTTTTCTATGTTTGTACCTTTATTAGAGCAAAACTTTAGTTATTCCGCGTTATTGCGCCTCGAAACAATATTCACTGCAAAGCTTGATTTATTACCTATCAAGAAACACTAAAATTTGACACCCCAATTATGTTGTGATATACTTTTTTTCAATGTTTCTAAATTACTATCCAGCAAAAAAATGATGGCATACCGTCAAAATCGAATAACTTTTTGGGATTTGGTTAGAAGAAGAATGTTAAAAATTAAAAAAAACTCTTTTTATTTCACGGGGTGTTCCAGAAAAAAATAATTTTGTGAATTTGATAGTTACAACAAAAATACAGGGTGTTCAAATTCAAAGTTAGTTTAACAGTAAGAAAAAAAGAACTAAGTTATTTAAAAAATTAAAAACGGAAACTATCAATTGATAAGAAAAAACTATTATATCGGATAAAGGGTGTTCCAATAATAGTAACAAAAATAAATTAATTTAAAAATAAAAAAAAACGATTTTTTTATTTGAAGAGCAAAAGTGCTTTTTATGCGTATTTTACATAAAATTTGATTTCATAGGCTGCTTATTACATCAGATCCATATCTAGCAAGCCTAAGGTGTATTCCTAAAAGAAAACGAAGTAACTTAGAGCCTGAGGTTCTTGAAATTTTGGATATTGCAAACTAATCTAAAATGTAAATAAAATGTGTTATATGTATTATACATATGTTGAATTGTTGAATGTAGTTAAAATTATAGTAAAGGTAAAATTGTTCACAATAAAAACAAAACATATAAAAAACAATTAAATAAAATTGTTTTAAATTTGCTTTTTATTTTACAAGAATTCCAGTGAAACTGTATTTTTTCGACAGGAAGTTTTCGGTTCTTTTAATTTTTGGTATCCTTGATGATGTATGCCAGAAAAATTTCGTGATACAACACTTACCAATATAAAAAAAAAACATTGATTGTCTAGAAATAAAACTAATTTAAAACTTCCTTTGAAATAGAATTTCTTGTACGTTTTAATACCCTTTTTAAGAATGGAGATTTATTAGTTCATAAACAACGGCATTGACATATTGGTTTGCAAGAAAACACTAATAAATTCTGATAATAATTAAGTTTTTTCTTTATTTTATTCATATTTGTAATAAAATTAAACAATACATCATTCCTGAAAAGATTTTTTTGTAAATTATGATTTTCAAAAAAAAAGTACTTTTTGGTGTAAACAACCTGTCACTTCAAAACTCATTTTACAAAAATTTAAATAAAATATGACCAAAATGTGAGCTACATTTGATTGTATAGGCATTTTCAATGAACTAAACAGGAAAAAAACTACAAAAAAATTTAAAATGCAAGCGTTATTAATTTTATTCCGCTAAATTCGCGAATTCCCACACTGTGCGTCGTCGGAATGTTTCATGTATTTCCTTGTCTTGTCACTTCTTTCCCAAGCAATGCTCACTCGCAGTAGCCAGTTGCATTCCGCCCCTTTATCAGTTCACCTGTGCAACCCGTTTCGCTAAGAATGCTCATCATAATTTTGGTCGTACCGTCAAATACAGAGATTCGGTTCTTAGTGGCACAACACGATTGTAATAATTTACCCGGCACGCTTTTCCCTTGCCATTTCAAGACCAATGTTCATCGACACCTCCTTTCTCTTCTTCGCCCCCCAATTTCCACAACGCTCGTGCTGTGTTTAACATTATAAGGATCTCTCAATTAGCCGTGACCAATTTCATTCACACAAAACAGGCAACCAAATGAAATCAACCTGGATCATAAAACACACACTCTACCTCCTCTGTTCCGATATAAGTTCAAAAGAAGCCTAAAAGAAACCTCTGTATAAGAAACAAATTATCAGATTCAGCAGTCGACACGGGAAGCTTGATGAGATCATGATACTAGCCATAATAGCATTAATCATATTCCATGATAAAATTATAATGGACTTTAGTGGCTCTAATTTAATTAAGCCACAACTTTTGCTCCTGCCCGTAAATATACAAAATTTTATATTAATTTATGATTTCATTATTCGGAATGGGCTGGTGGGATACTTTTGTGCTTTTGTTTTTCTTATAAGAAACTTTCCCTCATTACAACTCTCTCATCTTTATATTGAAATTAATGTTCTATTATAATTTATTCCCAATAAAGTTGTGTTGTCGTTTTTTTTTTAGTTGAGAAGTTTTTGTGGCAGCAAAATTCTTCATAAGTTTCACAAACAAGTCCCAAATTCTTCTTATTTTTTTTTTTATTTGCGACTGACTAAATTTTTTCGTTCATTTCATGCCCACGAAACCCATAAAGAAGAGGATTTATATCACAAGCATAAATCATTCGGCATTCCGTATTCCGCCAACAGTTAATGGGACGTCAAAACTTTTTGCCATTTCTCAATTAGCACTTCAGTCAATAGAATGTCACTGCTTTAGATGTCCTCTCAATCAGGCAAGATGTTGTTTATTTTTCCTACCATAACTTATCAAGACTTACCACCTTCGTCGGCCTTAAAGATTCTATGAAAATTTATTGCTCAAATAATTTTCAATTGAACCTGATCACGGAACTGCATTTAACGACTTCGAATAAACCTCTTGGCAAACGTTTGCACCAGAATGAGACACTTCAATGCATCGTCTTAGGTTACACGCTGACGTCTTGAATTGCCCGGATAACCTTTTCGGTTCGACACGCCGCCGAGCGAGCAGGTATAATGTGGTCTGTATGGGGCGAGGATTTGAGAAAAGCAAATCGAGAGGCCTAAATCAATCATTGAACTCCTGAGGCAGGTTGCTTGCTATTATGATGTAACCCTGTACTCCAAAGACTTTACAGTTAAGGTGTGGCATATACTGATTCAGGCCAGTGTGTTACTTGGTGTAGGTTCAACGGTGCTGCTGCAGCAAGCAGTCTAGGCGGAGTTGGTGCACGAATGAGCAGTACACCATGCCATGGTACGAAAGATGGTTGGGTTGATATAAAATTATGTAAGTATGTATGTATGCACTTTTGAAAGACAGTCTGTGTATGAATCAATGATGCATATCAGCGCAGGAGTCTGAGAAATGTGAAAAAAGTTTTAAGGTTTGAAGTTAATTTTAAAAAAGAACGGAGGTACTTGTACATATGTAGAATGTTCTGAAGAGAAAGTGCTCTTACTGCATTGACTTGCTTACCAAACGGTTATTGTATGTACTTTATTGTACGTACTTACTTACTAAGGTCCTCGGACCTATTACGTCCGTGTGGTTCCCCTTGCGGGGCATAGGGCCTCCACTACTCCTACGCGTCATCGTGTACGGTTTCTGGAGATGTACCTCACCAACTCTTCCCCAGTTTTGCTTATTCCTCTTCGACCGTTTTCGCCAAGTACTTCTGGGTCGGCCCACTCCTCTGCCTAGCTGCGTGAGAGGGTTCCATTGCATCGCTTGACTCGCAATGCACTTGTGGCCTTTTCGAAACGTATGTCCAATACACTGCCACTTACGTTTTCGTATTATAGAGTCGATGCGTTCCTGACCTGTCCTCGCATGAAGTTCATCATTGGAGATACGGTTAGGCCAGAAAATCCGCAAGATGTTTCGCAGACATCTATTTACGAACGTTTGCAGCTTTCTTGTGACAGTGGGTGTTACTTTCCATATACTGCATCCATTAAGAAGCACGGATTCTACATTGGAGCGGAACAGTCGTAGCTTGGTCTTTAGGCTTATAGAGTTGTTTCTCCATATTTTGGACAGCATTCCGAAATCAGCCTGCTTTCTCGATTCGGCTTGTTATATCTAGTTCGGTCCCGCCATCAGTAGAGACAATACTGCCAAAGTATTGAAAACTCTTTACCGTCTCTACTGGTTGTCCAGAAATATTTATTTGAGTAGATGAGGAAGTTCCAAGGCTGATCCTTTTAGTTTTTGCCGTATTGATCTTAAGCCAGACGATTTCGGTTTCTCTCTCTACCCTTGTTGTCATTTGATGGAGATCCATGATCCTATGAGAGTGTAAGTGTGATAGCAGATTTCACTGAATTCCTCCATTTAAAGTCGACAAGGCTGCATGTAACACATCACTTATTACCAACAGGAACAGTATTGGTGACAGTATACAACCTTGTCTAACGCCACTTTGGATTTCAAAATCCTCTGACAACCTTCCTTTACGCAGAGCGTGACATTTGAATCCTTCATTATGTAGCCTTGATTATAGCGATCAATTTATCCGGAATGCCCCTCCAGCGCAAGGCAAGCCCAATAAATTCTCTATTGACACTGGCAAACGCCTTTTTGAAATCGATGAACAGCAGGTGAAGTGGTGATCGATATTCAACGCACTGTTCGCTGATGATCCGCAAGGTGCTGATGTGATCCACGCAGGAAGATCCAGTGGGGAAACCTGCTTGTTCAGCGTCAAGCGTGTCTTCTAGGTGGTCTTTTATTGGACCTAGGACGATTTTTGCTATAACCTTCGCTATAGCAGGCAGCACACATATTCCCCTCCAGTTTTCGCACTGCGTAAGGTCACCTTTTTTTGGAAGCTTGACAATCATCCCCTTTTTCCACTCCTCAGGAAAACTTTCTGTTTCCCAAGCTCTTTCTATGAGTGGGTGCAGGAGCCCAGACGATGTTGTTGCCGCTGCTCGTAAGAGCTCTGCGGGAATACCGTCAAGTCCAACCGCCTTGTTGTTCTTCAGTGCTCTGATTGCGGTTAAGATTTCTTCTCTACTGGGGGATACAGTGCATATTCGAGAATTTGTTACTACGGACGGATCATTGATGGGTGTTAGGTTGACTTCGCTGGTGAAAACGCGATTGAAATCTTCCACCTTTTGAGCTGGTCCTCATCCGAAACTAGCAGTGATCCGTCTATGTCCTTTACCAGGTGTTGCTTAGAGCTTTGGACACCAGTTAGCTCTTTGGTATTTCTGTAGACGGTCCTCCTGTCGCACCTACTTGCGGCCTCTTCTGCTTTTGTTACCAATGCGTTGATATAGTTACGCTTGTCACGTCGCACGCTACGGTGAACTTCTCTCATCTTCATGCGATACGCAGACTCTAGCTCGATTCTGCCTGCTGCTGACGTTGCTGTAATGCGAACTTTGAGCTGCTTTCTTTCTTCGATCCTGGCCCAAGTTTCTTCGGAAAGCCAGGCACTATTTCTTCCTTGCGACCGACCGACTATACTTTCAGCACCTGATATGAAAATATTTTTCACAGCACACCAATGGTTTTCGATGGAGGTGGATTCCGTGCTACTGATTGTTCTCAATCCTTGTGAAAGATGGTCCCCTAGTTGTTGGCAGACTGCGGGATCCTTGAGTCTATCGCTGTTCGTAATCTTACGGTAGCAACCATCAGATCGTGGTCCCGGGCAATTCCCATGTCTGCACCTCTTCTGTTTCGGACGTCCTGGAGACTGCTTCTAAATCGCCGACTTATCGCAAAGTGATCAATTTGGTTGGAAGTTGCTTGTCTGTCCGTCGACACCCAACTGATTTTGTGGCACGTCTTGTGTTCAAACATGGTTCCTCCTATAACAAGGCGGTTGGCGTTGCAAAAATCGACAAAATGTTCGCCATTGTCGTTCCGGTTTCCAACACCATGTTTTCCCATAACATGCCTGAGTCCATCATTGTCATTGCCAACCTTGGCATTCAAGTCTCCCATTACCATTATGATGTCTCCAGGAAATTAAGCTCTTGAGAGCTGTTTTAGAAAGCAGCAATCCAACGCCAGATTCACGGTTACTTCCAGGTGCCTTTCCGGAGAAGAGTAGTACAGTGTTACGGGTTGGAGACTTATATTTCCCCGAGCCCAACCATCTCACTTCACTGATCCCTAAGATGTCCTTCTTATACCGCATGAACTCACTCTCTAATTGGAGGAATCTGGCATTTTGAGGACCTTTACTTCCGTTATCGAGAAGCGTCTTCACATTCCAGAAACCAATCTTTGTCCGGGTACAATAGCCAAAAGTCGTCAACGTGTTATCGTTCCTTATCCGAGGCGTAGTGTCGGTTTCGTTAGCGGGTAATTGTTTCAGTTAGAAAGCTAGGCCTTTCGCACTTGTAATTTTTGCCTATTAACGTATATAGGGATACGCAAATAGTTGCCCGGGGACCACCACGAGGAGGTAAAACAAGCACTTCACCGTGACTGATTGTTGCGCTACAGGCCCAGACCAAGTTCTGAGCAGTCAATAGTTTTCCGATCAGGCACGATGCAGGTCTTCAATTTGTGGATATGAATTTTAAACATCCTAGGGCTTGAGCTATGCATTGTCAATTTCAAACTGTAGTTAAGTTCTTACCATGCGGATTTGCTGTGGGGAAGGGTGACTGTGGAGACTTATAGAGTCACCTTTTTTATGGAGTTAGCTGAAAATTTGTTTCCATTCATTCACTGAATTGGCATTATATAAACTCTCTCATTGAGTATTGCTCTTAAAACTAAAAAACTTCAATGAATATTCCTTTTAAGGTGTCTTGCCCGATCAAATATTGCCGGAAATCACCCCCAGCTTGGTGGAGTGAAGATCTGTCTATCCTGAGACCCTGTAATGACAAGAACAATCTTCAATATCTGCCATTAACATAAGTTTTATCAACCTTATAAGGATTGTCAAGCGACCTCTCACAGACTTTGGCGAAGCTGTCACTGTCAATGGTGAGCATTGCAGAACGACTATAACCAATTTCTTATGGTCCAAATTGAACCATATATGGAACTTGATGAAATTTGGTTCCAGCGGGACAGCGTCGCTACATACGAGTACCACACAGCGGTCGTCACGATTAAAATTCTGCATGATAGATTTGAGGGTAAGGTTATCTCTGGCAGAAGTGACGTGAATTAGCCACGAATGTAATGCGATTTGACTGACTTGTGGGGTTTCCTGAAGTCGGAGGTCTATGCGAATAAACCGCAATCGACAGATGCCCTTAAGGTGAACATAACACAGGTTATCGCTCAAATTTAGCCGGACCTACATATGTGGCAGAGTTTTGTTTTTTATAATCTTATGCGCACTAAAGGGATTATTTACTACCGTTAAAATGTTTGATCAGATTGCGAGCATTTTGTGATAGTTGAAGTGAGGTTACCGAGAAGATATTAGAGTAAATTGGTTTCGAATGTCTGAAAATGATAATGAGAGGCAAATATTAAGTCGATCAAAGAAATAATATAAGAAAATAATTTCCGAATTTAACAGAACGTCCGAAGTTTGGCTCAGGGCACTCCTGGAACGCGAGTATTACGGTTAAACTGTTTAAGGGCAGGAATACAACTGGCTTTCTAACTTGAACACTGTTTATAAAAATATCAGTAAAATTATACTTCTATCACCTTTCATTTTTTAAGATGTTTTCTGGATTCTATCCAAGAGACTCAAATGAGCTATTGGAGCACCTGCTCAAATATGCTCAAATTATAGATAACAGCCAGATCAGATGGAGTGAAAAACTTCTTGCAACGTCAAAGGAAAACTTAACACTTAGCAGAGTTTTTGGCAATGTCAAATATATGGTCATTCCACACAAGGTGGTCTGTGATGCACATACTGGGAACTGAGAGCTGTTCGATTTCCTCAATGCTCATGGATAGCGGCATGGAAGGTGGATTGCGCTTTAACGACAGAAGACAACATTGAGTTTTTGAAGCATTAAATTCTACGCGGTTTTTCGTTCCCCATTTGACAATTCTATCGAGATAAGAATTTAATGAGTTTATCATACGCTGCCGTTCTAGTCGTATACCCACGTCTGAAGGACAAGGGCGTGAATCTGGAAACGAATATGAGCAGTTCCATAACAATTTTTATAGATTAGCTTAGATTAGATTTCAGACAAAACTTCCTAGATGAATATGAGAAAAAAACAGAGTCGGAGACAAAACGGAGCCCTGTGGCACACCAGCATTTATTTTAAGGAAAACAAAATTTAAACCGTCCAACAGTACTTTTATTAAATGGCTCGAAAGGTAGTTTCTAATCTTACTGTCTCTTAAGCGATGTAAAAATTTGTGCCATTGTTGAGTGAGATATACGAGTACCATCAGATCACTTGTTGACCTCTTGCTACGAAAGCCATATTAACGGTTATTGAGAAGATTTTGTTCTTCAAGATATTTTTTGAGCTGATAATTTATCAGCGTTTCCATAACCTTGGAAATAAAATGCACGACTGGATCGCAAGAACTTGCTCCTATTTAATAGACTAGGAATTTTAAAAACGAATATTATTAGAGGAAACTATTCATAAGAATAAAATAAATTTTTTAAATTCATTTAGTTGTAAGAGATAAAAACAGAATGCTTTGCAAATAATGCAAGAACAAAAACTATAAGTCGTTGTAGTGGTTTTTTTAAAAAATATATACTAAATTTCTTAAAAAAAAATTTAAGAAAACAATTTGGTACGCCAACTTTAAGTTTTTATTATTGTACGAATGAAAATTAAATTTCCAAAAAAAAAAAATATTAAGCCATTTTGAAATATCGAATTTTCCAAAAAAAAAAAATGTTTTTTTTTCAAAAATTCCAAAAATATTTTTTTTTTTTAGTTTTGAAATGCATTGTTTTTTAAACTTTGTAGAAGCATCTCTATACAAAAATTTCATTAAAATCCGTTATGTCGATAATGAGTAATTCAAAATTTGAAAAAATGGTTCTATGGTAGATACAAGCTGTAATATGTTAATTTCATTTTTTTTATTAAATTAAAGATCGTAAGAATTAATTGAAAGAAAAAAAAATTTTATCAAAATTCTAGGCGCCGTTTTCGAGAAAAATACGATTTTTGAAAACCATTTTTTAACATTTGTGTCGTGGGTACCTTTAGTTTTAGGTTAAATAAATTTTCTTTTCTAACATTTTTTTTTTTTTTTTTTTTTTATAATTAGCACACACTCAAAGGTTTTTTGTATACCCTTGTAGATTATATTAAGAAACTTTTATTTATCAAGTTTAAAAAAAATCTAGCATGGAGTTTTCGAAATATTGAGTTTTGAAAAAAAAAAATTTGAAGTTTTTTTTAAAAATCCAAAAAAATTTTTTTTTTGAAAATTTGAATACACAATTCTATTTAAGTTTTTGAGGAGCTTTAGCAAAACAAAATATGATCAAAATCGGTTTTACCGTTTTTGAGAAAATCAAAAACAAAAAAAATGGTTCTCTGGGGGGTACCCTCAATAACCATTTTTCGGAAAATTTTTTCAACCATTATCTAGCTTTAACTAAAATAATTTTTATATGAAGGTTTTTATAATACAAACTCTATATACTACTGAAATAAATCAGCCAAGTAGAAGACTTAGCACTATTATTGGACTTGTTGAATTATTGATTCAAATTAGCTTTTTTGGCCTTTAGTCCACAAAAATTGGCGTTTCGTCCGGGTGATCTCACATGGACTCATCAGTTGACTTGTGAGGACCTTGTCAATACGCAATTTTTGTTAAGTTCAGTTTATCTTACATGAATTTCTTGACAAAAATCCAATGTGAACTATATCCAACAAAGATTAGGATTGTAATCATTAATGTTGGAATTTTTTTTCATTCAACAAGTCCAATAATAGTGCTAAGTCTTCTACTTGGCTGATTTATTTCAGTAGTATATAGAGTTTGTATTATAAAAACCTTCATATAAATATTCAATGCCAGGCCACGGGCAAAAAAAAAAAAAAAAAAAAAAAAAAAATTCCAACATTAATGATTACAATCCTAATCTTTGTTGGATATAGTTCACATTGGATTTTTGTCAAGAAATTCATGTAAGATGAACTGAACTTAACAAAAATTGCGTATTGACAAGGTCCTCACAAGTCAACTGATGAGTCCATGTGAGATCACCCGGACGAAACGCCAATTTTGGTGGACTAAAGGCCAAAAAAGCTAATTTGAATCTAAAATAATTTTTGTTTGTATTTTAATTTTTTAAATCTGTCGAACAGTTTTTGAGAAAAAAAATTGTTATAAAATATCGAAAAAAAATCGTTTGGCAGGTACCGTTATTTTTGTTCTTAATTAAAAAAAATGGAAAAACGTGTAGGGGGAAAAAATTAAAAATGATATATATACCAAGTTTCAAGAAAATCGGCCGAGCCGTTTAGGCTCTAGTCGAACCGACAGACAGAATTACGAGACCCACTTTTTTAGTCTTCGTTATCATCGTAATGTCAACTTTGATCAAAGTCTCGAGTTCGATTTTTTTTACGAATGCATAACTTGCCTTATAGTACCTATAAATCGCAAGTAAAAAAGAATGTAAGTGATAATGGACGATAGTATGAGTGGCAGCAAGATTCATCTTTGTTAGGGGCAGACTGGACAAATGCTGTTTTCCATCCACTTGGAAAGACACCAGTAGAGTAGGAAAGATGGAAATCTTACGATCGAGCCAAGAGTTTCTTCACATCATAGTGCCCAACTCTCGGGGTTGGAGGCAACAAGGAAGACCCAACCTACATTTAAAAAGAGAAGACATTCAAACCACTCCAAAACATACAACGTGAGACAAAGTATGGTTGACTATAAAATAAATTTAATACAGTTCTAATTTTATGTAAAAATATTTTGCAGACCCACTGTACTTGTGGCCTTACTGAAGCTCAACTTTGTTTCTTGTCTGTTCCTATAAAAACATTCAATTCGGTTTGCGTGGTTTCTGGCATTACTCGTAAGTATAGAGCTATCTCGAAACCGTACACAACTTAGAGGCATGCATTTGATACTATTTGCTTAAAAGTTTAAAGCAGCGACCAAGATTAATTGGGAAACGTGCTGCAGCACACAGGTGTGGTCTTATGAGAAGCGTATATCTTTTGTATATTTAAATTCATTCAATTGAAGCTTTAGTTTTGCGAACATAGTCAATACGTGTTGTGTGTGAGTTTCGCCTGAAGAGGAGTCTCAGGAGGATTGGCATTGATTATGTAGATTTGTTCTAATTGAGTCAAATCATGTGAAATCAGGGTGCTGTCTGTGTCTAGGGTTAAGTGCCATAAATTCTATTCAACTCAGTAATTTACTAGCGTATCAATTTGATGTTAAAGTTGGGCAATAAATATTATTTCAATTAACTATATGTAACCCACGAAATAAGTTTCGGTTGTGGGTATAATGGAATGAGCGCATAATGTGCGATTTTTTATTTAAAAATTTAAATAACGTTCGTGTTATACAGACCTTACACGGAATCTGTTCTTAGGAAAATGCTAATTTTTTCTTGGAAATTTTATTGTTTTATATCATGGAAGATGATACCTTCATTATTTAAGTTCTACGAATTGAATAAAATACCTAGAAAAAATATGGAAATGCGGGAACAGTTTTGAAAACACATGGCTAGAATAATATTTTTGTATTCGATGACTGCAACTATACTTTGCTACCGGTATGCATAATAATTTATTTAAGTAAATAATTTTGTTTTTCCAAACTTTTTAATTTCATACGAACAATTAATTTACGTAACCTAGTTTCAAATAAATTAACCATAGAATTGATGTTTACTTAATATTATTCTTTCGAAATACGAAAGAGCAGACTAAGAATTTTAAAAATCAAATCAATTATTTGAATTAGTACGATTTTAAAGCTGTTTTAGTATGATTATGTTAAAACAACGAATTTGTAAATTTTAATCGAATATAGCATCATACTTTCTCTACCCTTTTATTAAAGTTAAAATCATCGAATACCTACTTTATTTTTTTAGTATCGCGCTAGTGTCATATGAGCATATGACTCTTTGACATTTGCAAACATCAAAAAAGGTTCGTGTACTTACTTTTTTACACGAAATATAAAGCAATTTATTAAGGAAATTCCTTTAGTACGATACTAGTAAGAAAATGTTTAAAATTAAGAATGAGTTAGTAAACTACTATAAAGTTAGCAAATTGTTAAGTAGTATCATAATAATACCTTAATAATAGGCTGTTTAAAATTTTGCGCCAATGTTATTAGAGAAAAAATGTTCATAAGCTTAAAATTATTTTTTTAAACTCTTTTAGTAGTGAGAGATGAAATCATAATGCCATGTTATTTCTTAAGCAAATATGAAGTTTAGCAAGAACAAAAATTTTAAGGCGTTGTAGCGGTTTCTTAAAAAAATTAACTTTTTTATACAAAATCTTAAAAACATTTTTAGGAAAAAAATTTGGTAAGCCCACTTAAAGTTCTTAATACTGTACGAATAAAAATTTAAGTTTCCAAAAAAATATTGACATGTTTTTGAGATATCGAATTTTCAAAATATCGAAATTTCAAAAATTCTAAAAAATCTTATAAACTTTTTAGAAGCTTCTCTATAAACAATTTAATTATAATCCGTTTTGTCGGGAAAGAGAAAAAATAGTTCTATGGTAGGTGACGTCAGTAATATCTTAGTCTTAAAATTTGTGTTTTTTGACTTCTAGATCGTAGGAATTGATCGAGATAAAAAAATTTGTATTAAAATTCCAGGCGCCTTTTTGGAAAAAAATTCGATTTTCGAAAACCAATTTTTATTATTTGTATGGTGGATATCGTTATTTTTAAGTAAAACTAAATTTTTTTCTCAATTTTTGTTTTGAAAATCCAAAAGAAAAGTTTTTTTTAAATTTCAATACATAATACTATTTAAACTTTTGGGGAGCTTAGACATTAAAAAAATGATCAAAATGGGTTGTACCGTTTTTGAGGAAATTAAAAACAAAAAAAATGTATCCAAGGAAAGTAACATTAATAACCATTTTTCTGAAAATTTTTCAACCATTACTTAGCTCTAACGTCTAACTAAATGAATTTTTTGGAATTTTCTTTACGAAAATCTGTCGAACAGTTCTTGAGAACAAAAAAATATGTATCAATTATTTGGTTAGATTATAAGAAAAGGAAAAAGTTTTTGAGGTTTTTGTTGAAAAACGCATTTGAAAATTCTGAAATGGCGTCTGAGAGAGGCTGAAAACAAAACGTCTGAGGCCGACATTTTGATAATCAGGAGATTTTTTCTGATTTGTTGGTGTATCATTTATTTGGTTATACCTTGAACTTAAAAAGTTGATTTTCTTGTAAACTTAACAGTCGTCTGTCAGGGCTAAGGCTGAAACTGAATCGTCTGAGGCCTATACAATTTAAATCACTCAACAAACCTCTATTGTTTCTATATTAATCAAAGTGGTTATACCCTCCACAAAAATAGGAAAAAATACCATTTTCGAACCCCCACCCCCGGCTGAAAAAGAAACCTGACAGACGGTTGGATTTGGTATAGTAATGCGTATACCCACACATATATAACCATATGAATTTTGGTCATACCTCCTCTCCCAAAATTTGCTACCGGCTCTTGGTCTATACTTATGTGTCGCAAGTTATAAAAATTTTGAAAAAAAAAAGTTTCTGGTTTTCTTCTGTCGATAGCTGAGGAAAATATGACCGGGGACGAACTGGCGAGTCTGAACATTGACCTCCAGGTCACTCTCATTTGGGTTCCAGGTCACAGTGACATAGAGGGTAATGAACAGGCTGACGCTTTAGCTCGGCAAGGCTCGGCCTTACATAGCTCACTAGCGGAAAAAGTTAATATTCCTCTTGGTGCTATGAAGAGAAAAATCTTCTCGATTTTTCTCAATGAATCCAACCGTAGGTGGAGCAGTCTCACAAACTGTGTCATATCAAGAAAGATATGGCCTACTTACGACAACTCACGTTCCAACGATCTAATATGCAGACCCAGGCGCGACATAGCCAGGATCACAGCAATATGCACCGGGCACTGGCCCATAGGTGAACATGCACGAAAGCTAGGCATCCCCTTCAACCCACACTGCCGTAGTTGTGGAGATCCACAAGAAAAAGAAACTGTGGTTCATTTTCTTTGCGATTGCCCCGCCTTAGCAAATTACAGGATGGCTTCCTTTGGGAAAGCCTTCCTCGATGACCCCAGCGAACTTTCGGAGAAGAAAATCAAAGATCTGATTATCTTTCTGAATGCGACAAAATGGCTTTAGTAATGCTCCGCTAAAGTATATAAAAGCCATTTTCTTCCGTACTAAATCTTTATTAGGTTGACACGAGTTTAATGGTATCAAAACGGCGCACCCCAGCGCTAATTGAGTTGCGGGCCCAGTTGGCTGGCGACTACCATCTCTACCTACCTACCTACCATGACCGGGGATTTTGAAAACTGAAGCCTCGAACAAGGCTTGGTTTCTATAATAGCGCCAACCAAAGACATTATCATTCTGGACCAGCATATTTCGATAACCAGACCACTCAGAAACTTTTCGTTTGGATGTGTATATAGGAATTGAATAGACCTTTCATTCGATGTACATTTATGTCTCGATGCGCTTGGAGAACTTTGAAAATTTGGTGATTTTTTTATACAAGTGATTTTGTGATTTTTTTCAAAATTCTCAAAAATTCAATAAAATCAATTTGGTTAGAAATATTTCGAGAACCAGACCTGGCACAAATTTCTGGTTTTCCCCCGTGGATATGTGTGGAAAATTTAACCAGGGATTTTAAAAAACTGTAGCCTCTTACAAGGCTTGGTTTCGGAAACAGCGCCAACCAAAGACATTATTAAGTAGTTGGGACTCGAAAATACATAAAATCACTTTGGAGCGCATATTTCGTCTTTTTCAAGTTGACATGGCTGTAAAAAGGTAAATAAATGAAATTTGAGAGGTAACTGTGAGACTAATGACTAACAACTCTCATGTATTGCTATTGCATGTTGTCGACAGAGGAATGAAGGGGACCTACAACTTTCTGGAGTCTAAGCGTTCAAGACGAGGAGCACTTTTCACGAAAAGGATTTGTCACCTCCTCATTTGTTTAAGATAGTCCAGCACCGTATCTACCAGTGTTACTAAATAAAATCCATTACTAGATCGCACGCACTAGTTGTGATTTAAAGGACTAAACATTTAAAAAAAGTATGTAACTAGAGAAAAATGTTCATAACCATAAATTCATTTTTTTTAAATTCAATCATTTCAAGTCTAAAAAACAGAATACCAATGAAATGTGCGATGAAAATTATAAATACTGGTAGCAGTTTTTTTTTTAACGAGCTTTTATATATAAAATATTTAAAACATTTAAAAAAATTTAAATCTTGGAACTTAAATTTCGTGGTGCAACAACTCGAAGAGAACCAGGACCTAGTAACTAACAACTCTCAATCATTCGTGCGTGCGTGTTACTTGGGATGGAGGGGGCCTAAAAGTTTCTGCCGATTCCGAATGAGCGGCACTTTTTATGGCAAGTTATACTCTTGGAACATTTTTCAATTCCTCGCAAGAGGTAGTACACCCCTCAAAAAAACTTTTTTGCAGCGGCTGCGAATCGAACCCAAGACCTTCTGCATGACAGTCCAATGCGCGCTCTGTGTTTGTAATATAGTACGCGAATAAAAATTATATTTGAAAAACTAAAATTTTGACTCATTTTTGAGTATTTTTTTTTAAATATTTAATTTAGTTTAATACTTTTAATAAAAAAAATGACTTCCTCTCTGTACAGCACTAAGATTTAATCAAATTTTCAAACGAGTTAAAACATTTGTCCGCATTTAGTGTGCTATGGGCATGGACTACATTTTGGTTAGAAGTAATTTTAAGAAAACTTGTTATCAACAGTACCTGATATAGAAGGTTTTTTTTTGATTTTCGACTCTCTCAATAATGGCTGTAATGATTTTGATCAAAATTTTTTTACTGGAGCTCCTTTGAATTTGAAATAATACTCGTATTGTATTTACAAATTCGAGGAAAATATTTTTTTGGAGTTTTGAAAAAAAAAATTCCAAATGTTTTTTTTTTTTTTTTTTGAAAAATAAAAATCATGAAACGATTAGTGTTCGAAGTGTATATTATTTAATTCTTAAAATTAACATTGCAAATTTTTCTCAGGAACGGCTCTTATAATTTTGATAATTTTTTTCTCTTCCGCTTAATTACTATGAATCTATTAAAACAAAATTTTAAATTTAGACATTACTGAATGTATTCTAACTTTAGAAACCAAGTAACCAAGAAAAAGTCAAGATATTTCAGCACTCAGCACATGAAGAGGCCGGAATTCCCCAAATTTACTGTAAAAACCTCAAAGCAAGTGCAGATTTTATAATCAAAATAATGAAGCGTTCAAACACAAATCTTCAGAATCAATCACTAAGATATGCTTTTCGATTTTATCTGTCACCATTTGAAGACTGGTTTGGCCTTGCTGTAGAACTTAGCTTAGTTTCTGAAAACATAAATGATTGGCAAAACAAGCATAGTACAGATAGATCAACATTTGTATAAAAGCTGTTTAAACAGGGCACGTTATTCTGAGGCTAGAAATCTACATATATAGAACGTTGAATCATCCCCTAGGCTCTAACAGTTACTTCAATAAAAGTTTGACAAATTATAAAATCAGCGATGTATTCAAAATTCTCAAAAATTAGTTTATATTTTTTTGTGTGAAATTTAAGTTTTATCTGTACAATAATAAAAATTTAAAGTTGGCCTGCTTAAACTAGTCCCTAAAAATATTTTTAAATTGTATAACAACTTAGTTTTTATAAGCAACCACTGCAACGATTAATAATTTTTGTTCTTGCACAAATACATACATATCTCTAACTCTTACCCTTTAAATAATGAATTTTAGGCTTATGAAAATTCTGTTCTAATAACATTCCTTTTTAAAATGCGTCCCAGTCGTGCATTTAATTTTTAAATGAAACCAAAGCTCTTAATTACTGCAAAAGATCTCCACTATTTTTACGTGCGATAAAGATACTATAGGGCAAGTTCTGCATTTGGAAAAAAATGAACTCGAGATTTTGATCAAAGTTGACATTGCGATGATAGCGAAGACGAATAAAGTGGGTCCGACAATTCCGTCTGTCTGTCTGTATGTCCCCCATATACCCCATAATGCAAAATCTTATTTATCTCGAGAGCAGCTCTAGCGATTGTGATAAAAAAAATTAGGTGTGATATTATGGATATGGACTACATTTTGGTCAAAACAATTTTGGGGCAAAATGATATTAACGGTACCTGTCAAAGAACCGTTTTTTAGATTTTCGACTTTCTCACCAACGACTCTAACGATTTTAACCAAAAATTTTCAGCCCCCTTAAGTTTAAAATCACATCACAAAAACTGAAAAACTGTATTGCAAACATGCACATTCTTCATAGAATACCGACCTATACATGCGGCTATTCCATGGATGTACACACACAAACAAACAATATCAACATGACAAACAGGTGTAAAGTATTTAAAAAAAACAAAGATTATTAATTAATATAATACAAATGATGAAGATATTAATAGAATATGTTCTATCTACCTAATGCCTTACCTTTTGCCTTTTTTCTTTAACAAAAATAGGATACCTGATACCCCAATAGCAAATTGCTTTTTTGGTAGATACCTACATATACATATTATATATTCCACATGAATAAAGGTAGCCGCATTGTCTGCCAGTATTATCTTTCTTGCGCATAATAAAAAAAAGTCCTTAAACAGAAGAGAGAATATTATATTGTTCTCTTTTTAATTCAGAAAAGCTTTCTTACGGTGATTTGTGACTATAAAATTCTCTTCTTCTTATGAAACCTTCTTAACTCTTCAATTCCCATGCTTATGTTTATGAACAAAAAAACGATTTCTTCTTCTTAATAGCATAAATGGATTTAAAATAGACCAAAAAAAATTATAAAAACAAAACACCTTCCTCACCCTTTTTTTTAAAGGGGGGTCACCTACGGGTGACACTGGGCACTGCGTGTATTGTTTTCCTCTTTTTGCTTGTAGAAATAAAACCACGTTTCTTACAAGAATATTTATTTTTAAGTGGAAATTTTCGGCGGAAATAAGACAGTGAGGCCTATCGGGAGTCTCCCTGGAAATTTTGTTTCTCTCGGAATTTTTTGTGGCCACGGAACTTTTTTCGTCAATCGTGAATCTCCCTCGAAACTTTTCTCCTCCGATAAAAAGAAAGTCCATACATCTGTTGTCGAAAAACACCTTTGAATTAGGTATGTGTAGTTTTAGGGCTTCCAATAACATTAAAATCCTTCAGAAATGGGAGAAAATCACGATAGCCATAAATTACGCGGGAATATTTCAAACTCATTCACGATCGCGATTTTTCGAAAATTTGAATTTTTTCCAGGGGAATTTTATTCACGATAGCCGCCAATATCACCTGGATCCTCCAGCGTGCAAATCCTCAACAATCTCATCTAAAGTCAATCTGTAAGACGTACAATAGCTCTAAGATCCCATCGCCATCAATGATTCAGTAATTGCTCTAATACTACTACTACTAATACAAACAATGCCCAGTGTCACCTACAGGTGACGCTTAACATTTTTACCGTTGTAATAATCACTCTTTTTTTTATTTTTTTCCTGAAATGCATTTATATACAACTTTATATATTCTCTTACCACATTCAATTAGAAAAAAAAAACAATACTTACAGTTTAGACATTTTTATCTCAATTTAAATTCCACTAAATCACAAAAAGTAAGGACACTACAATTATACACGAAACAATTAATTGAAATGAAGAAATGACGTAAAGCTAATATTTTGAAAAAATAATATGGCCTACTAGGACCTATTGGCTTTGCATAAGTGGGGGAAGAATAAAAAAAAACCGTTGCCGTATGGTTAAAAAAAAAATATATGTACATGTCACCCATAGGTGACACTGGGAATTGAAGAGTTTTAAGAAAGCTTTTGTCTGCTCGAGATTGTCTGCTCGAGAAAATTTTCGATGACAGAATTTTGTATGGAGGTGAGACATCTGTATATAATTATCTGTGATAACATTGTATATAAAAATATTCGAAAAAATATTTTTTGGGATTTTTGAAAAAAAAAAAGTTTTTTTTTTTTTGAAAATTCAATATCTTTAAAACGTGTGAACGATTATTTTTTGAAATTATTTCCTAAAATTTTATACTACTAAATACTTAAAATTGGCATCCCAAATTTTTTTCTCGAAAAATTTTACATAAAATTTGTTATACGAGTATAAGCATTACTTCAATAATAAAATGATTTTTAAACTTTGTTTGCATAAATTCATACTTTTTCGAAAATCAGACTGCAATTCCATGCATTTGAACATTTTTATCTCATTAAATCCTTGTTTTATATTTATAAAATGTATCTTAAATTCCAAAGTACTTTTACATAAGAGCAAGTTCGTGCGATCCAGTACGTGCATTTTATTTCTATATCGGTAAAACAGATTTCGATATGAATGATCAAACCTCAAATAAGCAAAACTCCACCTGCCCTTTTAATAATTCCATTAGTAACACTGCTAAGAAGAATGTTCCCCAAGTCAGCAAAATAAAAGTTATACATATAAATTTAAATAAAAGCAGAATTCTGCTAATCTTTTATCAAAAATCCCGTTTAAACCCATCTTTAAAACCCTCCCCACGTATCACCCTAAAATATTTTTTGTGAGAAAAGAAAGATTTATTATATTTAGTTTTCACTTACCTTAAATAATATTTATGGGAAAATAAATATCCCAAATCCCTGTTAACGTTTTGCAAATAATGAAACAATAAATACACCCTCATAATTTGTGTAAGCAACCGAGATAAATTTAAGAAAACCGTTTATAGCCACAATTTTCTTCAAATCCATAAATTGCTATCCACTTCCAACTTATTCCAATTAAAACCAAAGTCTCTCAAAAGCCCTGAGTCCCATAAACCGTGTCGCCTTATCTCAAATCCTACAAAAATCAACACAAACATTTAATGGCCTTTTATTTTTCCACCATCAAGACCGTTCACATTTGGGCAATATTCGAGAAGGCGGGGATGCTGCATGTTTGGAATGAGCAATCTTTTGATGTCTGTCTGAAATCCCGCCTGGCTTGGCTTATACCAAAAGCTAATGCCTGCTTGCTGTCAGTTTTGTTATGAAGTCCAAAAGATCTGTATGTAAATGGTAAAAACCTATTATATAGCATTTGAATGTTGAATATTGAACTTAAACTTATGTTCATTTGGGTTTGTTTTTTTGCTGGCAAAGAGTTGGGATCTCGCAACAGCAACAGGAATTACGAGTAAAAACTGAATCAACTTTTCAATCTATTAATTGGATTTCGGGAATCAAAAGTTTAACATTTCTTTTTAAATATGGAATACCTTGAGTTTGTTTTCTCCTTCCGTAGCTGCTGTCGTTGACACCGTTTTGGATAAACTTCTGTTAATGAAAGGAAGTAATCTACCGGAAAATATTATTCAATTAAAAGAAACGTATACCTAACAGTGGGACACTTTTGAGAGAGAGTACGAAGTTGAATGGCAAAATGAAGACCTTAATTTAGCGATTCGAAGAAGTGAATTTCACCATTAAATTTATTCAAGATGTTATCAGATTACATTAGATGAAATACGAACCCTCTTAACTTAAATCCGGATTGAATAGTAAAACAGTTTTTATGAATAGGGTCATCCAGCGAGAGGTGTCTTTTATAACTTCCCACTATTTTCACACTGTAAATATTTAACTGTCGCTATAAAGACTTTTGATAAGCCATTTTGAAGCTAATTTTCGTTTGTCTGGATAGGTACGTAAGCAACAAAATATTTGTATCTGGGGCTTCGAAAAGTAATAGCGGAACAACCTGTTCATTAACAAAGAGCTACAGTTTCGTGCAGTATTTGGACTACTTCATATTTCATTGCGGAAGAATAGTACATTTTTTCCATCGTTATAACCCTAAAGGATTTTTTCATTTCAAAAGTGATCTCCGTATTCGTTTTTTTTAAACGGTAAATGGTATAGGAAAATTATATTTACCACTCAAAACTTTAGAAATAGCGGGTTTTTGGGTGGCTTTTGGCGGCCATGTCATTTTGTTGCCATCTGTCAAATTTATTGTTTATTATTCAGTTACTGATGCTAAATCACAATGGAAAGTGGAACGATTGAATACCACGAGAATGTGGTTCCGGCAAAAGGGCGCTACGTGTCATGCTGCAGATGTCACTATTGACATTCTATGTGAATTGGCCATCAAGTTCATACGATTTGAACCGTCTCAAAATTCAGCCGGATATATGCGGAAAAGTCAATCAGACCAAAAACATAAATGTTAAAAAATGAGCTAAGTTCTCCTATACAAAAACCTTTGTCTAACAAGTCAGCCGTGAAAAGTACTGAGATCTAAAAATACGCCAAGTTCTAACTTCATGAAAGTTTAATACCGAATGTTTAAAGTAGAATAATATTGAAACAGCTACAATGTAATAAAGAAATTTTATTATTTAATGATTACTGACTAAAATTTGATGGGTTCACTGGTCAAGTTTTTAAAACCTTTCGAATTGGGCATACAAGAAACTTGCCAAGTAAGCCCATCAAATTTTAGTCAGTAATCATTAAATAATAAAATTTCTCTATTACGAGTACATTAGAACTTGGCGTACTTTTAGATCTCAGTACTTTTCACGGCTGACTTGTTAGACAAAGGTTTTTGTATAGGAGAACTTGGCTCTTTTTTTAACATTTATGTTTTTGGTCTGATCTTACTCCTTTTTGCAAAGATTTTAATATTTTGCCATGTCAAAATCTCGAAAGATACGGAAAGATAGAAGGGTGGCCTCGTCCTACTAAAATCAACTTAGTTTATAGCTTCCTATTTCTTTCGGTATATTTTCTTATTGTTGTTGGTTGTTTTGATTTGCGCTTCAATTGTTTCTTCTTGTCCTGGCAAGATACCTAACACTAACATACCTATCTTAATTATAAATACTAGTACCTACATCCTCTCAAAGTCATAAAAAAGTAATAATTTTTGAGGATGCGATGATGTTTTTGATGCAATTTTAACTCCTTTTTTTAAATGAAGGTAGCCCACCAATTAATATCCTAATTAGTGGTTTGATTATATGTAGTTCACATCACAGTTAAGATTTTTTTTATGTAAGCTCATAATTTTTTCAGGTATGCAAATGTTTTCTTTTTTTCATACATGTTAAAATAACATAGAGTACCAAATCGAGCACTCTAGTTCTAAGAAAAGTCATGAATTTTCAAAATGCATATGGACCAAAACGCAGGCTGTTACGTTACATTCATACGCATATTTCAATAAAAATTTACGTGAAAATATATGAAACTGAATACTTTTTCAATATCTATTATTTTTTTCTCAAAATAGACTTCCTAACTAGCATTTTCTATTAATTTAAAAATCAGTGAGGCCCGTCATTTAAACGCTAAAAATGTTTTAGCAGGACTGTTACGTTACATGAATTTGGAAGTAGATTTTGAGGTTGCATTACATTATGCAATAAGTCTGCTCTTTTAGTGTACTATTTCAAACGTGAGGTACGAGGTTTCTGAGATTAAGAAAGGAAGTAGCAAATAAAATATTAATTACACTAAATACTGTATTTTTAGATTCTGTGGAAAGAAAAATGTTCGGACTGTTACGTTACATGAAAAGACTGTTACGTTACACGTGCGATCTTGGCTCTTTTAAGAGTTAAAGTCAGCATCGAAAATGGCTAAAATTGTATTTTTTTAGAGTTATTTGGTTTTCTTATCGTTAGATATTAAAAAAGGGTAACTTATGTAACATACAATTAAATACAAAAAAACTTTATTTTTCATTATAGGTAAGTACATATCGAAATTGTGGCGATCCATTAATCCACTAACTTACTTTAAGTATTTCCACTTAGTTTTAAAAATAATAATATTTTACTTTATTTAAGAAAAATTCATCAATCATTCATTGTTATAATTTATTAAGTTTGTTTATCGAATTTAAACAAACTTTTAGTATAAATAGTGCTTTGTAAATAAATATAAATCAATTCTAATTTGGAATTCAACAACTTCTCAAACTTTTCCGTCCTTTTTAAACTATTTACATACAGACATATGTATATACAGCCTTATCATCGTATCTTTACGATCGTAACGTTTATTTCCTTCATGGTATCTGTTTCGTAACGGAAAAACCCGACGTTTACTAACGCGTGTATTTGACGTAAACACCAATAAATTAATAAAGTGTTGATTCATGTCAAATAAGCAAAGAAGAATCATGGATAGTGCAGCAGTGTTATTGGAAGCGGAAAGATATGAATAAAGAAAATTAAATAAAGAAAAAAGAATATTCTTAAGAAATATATCAAATATTTTCTAACTCAGATACAGCGTAATTATAAATTATAAAAGCTTATTCGTTTTTAATTTTTCTTTGGAAAATTTTCCACTTATAATTTGCGGTCGGAGAAATCGGAAATCAAATATCTTCATAAATCGCATGAATTCACTATGCGTTGCTGCCATTTTGACATTTCATCGGCATGCAACGCAAGGATTTGACATTTTCAACGCACACAAACTTTATTTTCGTAGATTTTTCCGATTGCCCTATCGGAACGGCTACAATCATACAAAATTCGTACATTTCGTAGAAATCGGAGAAAATTTCGTTCCGATCGGGTACGATGATAAGGCTCATAGTTTTTGTTCTTTTGGGTCTTACTAAGCTTTCCCTAAACATTAGAAGTATGATTGAGGTTATGAAATCAACATAGTTACAATTTTTTAATTTGAAACGGAAAAAGACTGTTACGTTACAAACTGTTTTCTGTTCTAAACAACGGCATTATTTAGTACACAACAGAATTATTATTTTATTTTTAAAATAGACTAAAACTACTCGGAAAAAATATGGTTTTATTAATATTTTGATATAACAGAAGCTGGAAAAATAAACTTTTAAGGTTATTGGACTGTTACGTTACATCAAATATTGCGGTGGGTTTCTTTGTTATTTTAAATTCTGATTTCAATTTGTTTTTCGAAATATTTAAGCCCTATACTTTCAACAAAACTTATTTAATGAGACCAAAACGAATAACACTTAAAAAACTAATTTTGAATTAATAAAACTTACCATTTTGTTTCGTTTTGTATTTTAATTTCAAGGAATCAAAGAAAAACGTGTTTATCGCGAAGTAAGTAACGAATGTCTCTTTGAAATTTATGTTACTCGTTACTTTGGGATGTATAAAAAATAAAAATGGCGAAAAGCCCGCGAAATTTGAAATATTTTTTTTTTCTTTGTGGTTTCGTTTTTCGCGTTTTGGTCCATATATAGTTTCAAAATGACAATAAAAAGACACTTCGAATGAAAAATCTTAGATTTTCTATTTTTCGCTTGAGTGTACATTAAGCTTTACCACTCTACCAAATTTCATCATTCTACGGCAATCGGAAGTGCTCCATATAAATTAGACATTTGCTCAGAAAGTGGGCGGATACCACGCCCGCCGAATAAAAAGCCTAAATTTTAATTGTTTGCCCTTTATATGCGATCTGAGCCCTACCGTTCTACCAAATTTCATTGTTCTACTGCAATCGTAAGTGTGCCATATAATATACATCAGTTCTATGGAAGTAGGCGGATACCACGCCCCTGAATGGAAAACCGCTAATTTTATATTTTTTTTGTATGCAATTAAAGTCCTGCCACTTTACCAAATTTCATCGTTTTACAGCAGTCGAAAGTGCTCCATTCAACCAACACCAATTCGGCGAAAGTGGGCGGATACCACGCCCTCTGAAAAGAAAAACTTGGTGTTTATTTTTGGTCCTTTATATGCAATTTAAGCCCTACTGGTTCACCAAATTTTATCGTTTTACAGCCGTCGGAAGTGCTCAACAACACCAATCCAACCCCAATATTCGGGGAAAGTGGGCGGATACCACGCCTCCTGAATGGAAAACTTAAAATTTTCGATTTTTTCCTCTGCTTGCATGACAAGACCTGCCGTTGTGCAAAATAACAATACTCTACGATGTCGGGAAGTGCTCCATAATTTTGATGATCTGTCAGTCAGTCAGTTACGGTTTTTGTGATTTTTGAGGCTTTATATAACAGGAACCGCTTATGCTAGAAAATAGAAATTCGGTGAGGCGCCTGTGCCTGACTAGCTTGGAATTTTAAGTTTTTGACTTCATTGGTACTGAAGATAGGGAGAGGTCAAAAACCGCCTGAGTTTGTTCCTGTAAAAAGGGTGTAGTGCTAGAACTTGGCGGGGCACTACCGTGCCCTTTGATCAGAACACTCGGCTCCCTGCTAACGACGCGAAAGGGCGTATTTAAACGATAAGGACAAATCGAGATTCAATACAAGCTGTAAAGAATCTATGAGATTGAGAACCAAATTGGAAAAAGCAATAAGTCAGAAAACATTCTAAGGCTGTTATAAAAAAGAACAAAATTCTAACACAACCAGAAATTAAGGCAAACAATCATACCATGTCCCAAAGACAGCTATTACATCAAGACCAGCAAGTACCGCCAGATATTCAATAAATGACTTTATTAGAGACCGTTGAGAGCAGTCTATGATGGGAATATAGTCCGCATACACCAAATATTGGACAGATTTGTCAAAGACATTGCCCTCAGTATAAACACCCATCCTGCACACCATCTATTCCAGAAAGACATTGAAGAAGTGACATGATAGCGCATTTTTTTGCCGAAGTTCCCAGGAATAAATAAGAAAAGCAGCTTTGATTTTTTATAAAATTTTCGAATTCGAGACCTTCCAATCTTCTTAAGCTTGGAAGCTGCGTTTGGCCATAACTTTCTACCTAGGATCTTCTTCTCCAGTCTTTTCTCACTGTTCTTGTTTTGCGCTGCAGCATATTGGGAAGTGCATCATTTGTTACTTGTTTTAGTTGAACACATTCATCATCATACCACCCGCATTTTTGCTGAGAATTTTGGCTGACTATTTAATGATATTGCGATACTGAACACTGCCACTTATTAAATTATTAAAATTCACATATTAAACTTTTTTAAAGAAAAATTTCAAAAACATTTATTTTTAAGTTTTTCTTACATAATTTCTTCAAGAAATAAGACTGTAGTCTATTTTCAAGAATTATGTTAACAATTTATAAGTTATGGAAGATATGCGACAAATTTTAGATAAGGTTAACATTAACTTTCTAAGTCTCCTAGATTTCTCGAAAGCCTTCGACCTTATGCAAAAAACGTTTTCAACAGTTTGACTTCTCATTTTGTGATGTAAGACTTTTGCTATTCTTTAGATCGATCGAATACAGGCACTTGAATAAAACAACAGTTCCTCCGATATACTTTCAACTTCAAGCGGTTTCACAAGGTTCAATTTTTGGTCCTTTATTACTCTCTCTATGTGTAAATGAATTGCCATCTGTAGTATAAAAACAGTTCAATTCACATAGAGGGTGGGTCAAATCCAAGTTTCTTTTTAAAAATGCAATGAAATGAACAAAATTAAATTGTTTACGTGTATTATGGCTTTATTAGTAAGAGAAAACATACCCATTAATTATGGAATACAACGTTGTTCAAGTAGCTGCCTCGACTGGCTTCGCAGATGCGCATTCTGTCACTCCAATTTTACATGACCTTGTTGATGATTTGGGACTGTAACTCACGGATTGCTTGGATGATATTAGCCTTAAGTGCTTGAATAGTTTCCGGATTGTTAGCATAACATCAATTCCCACAAAAATAAAATGCACGACTGGGTCGCACGAACTTGCTCTTATGTAACAGACTAGGAATTTTAAAAACTAATGTTATTAGAGAAAACTGTTCATAAGGATTAAATTATTTTTTTAAATTCTTTTAGTAGTAAGAGACAAAAACATAATGCTATCCAAATATGAATTTATGCAAGAACAAAAATTATAAGTCGTTGTAGTGGTTTCTTAAAAAAAGCTTTTATGTACAAACTTTTTCAAAGCTTTTTAAGAAAAAATTTTGGTACGCCAATTAAAAGTTTTTATTATTGTTCGAATAAAAATAAAATTTACAAAAAAAAAATATTAAGCCGTTTCTGAGATATCGAATTTTCAAAAAAAAAAGAAAAAATAGATTTTTTTTTCAAAAATTCAAAAATTATTTATTTTAAAGTTTTGAAATGCAATGTGTTTTAGACTTTTTAGAAGCTTCTCTATAAAATGTTTCATTAAGATCCGTTATGTGGATAATGAGAAGTTCAAAATTCGAAAAAATGGTTCTATGGTAGGTACAAGCTGTAATATCTTAATTTCAAATTTTTTTTATTAAAATAAAGATCGTAAAAATTAATTGAAAGAAAAAAAAATTTATCAAAATTCTCGGAACCGTTTTCGAGAAAAATACGATTTTTGAAAACCATTTTTTTTAATTTTTTAGCATTTGTATGGTAGGTACCTTTATTTATAGGTAAAATAAAATTTTTTTTCTTACATCTTGTAGATTATATTGAGAAACTTTTATTTATCAAGATTAAACAAAATCTAGCAAGGGGTTTGCGAAATATTGAGTTTTGAAAACAAAATTTTTAAGTTTTTTTTAAAACTCCGAAAAATTTTTTTTTGAAAATTAGAGTACACAATTCTATTCAGGTTTTTGGGGAGTCTAAGCAAAAAAAAAATTATCAAAATCGGTTGTATCGTTTTCGAGAAAATCAAAAACAAAAAAAATGGTTCCATGGGGGGTACCCTCAATAACCATTTTTCTGAAATTTTTTTTCAACAAATACCTAGCTTTAATTAAATGAAATTTTTTGTGTTTTTATTTTTAAAATCTGTCGAACAGTTTTTGAGAAAAAAAAATGTTTATAAAATTTCGAAAAAAATTCGTATGGCAGGTACCGTTATTTTTGGTCTTAAAAAATCAAATCAAAAAACATCCGGGGGGAAAAAATTAAAACCCATATCTACCAAGTTTGAAGAAAATCGGCCGAGCCGTTTAGCTGCAATCGAACGGACAGACAGACAGACAGACAGACAGACAGACAGAATTGCGAGACCCACTTTTTTAGTCTTCGCTATCATCGTAATGTCAACTTTGATCAAAATCTCGAGTTCAATTTTTTTTCCGAATGCATAACTTGCCTTATAGTACCTAGTATAAGTCGCAAGTAAAAATGGTCGAAAGGGGTCAAATCGTAGCTCGGAGGCGGCCAATTGACATCGGCAAGACGGCTAATAATACGATTTGGGAATTTGGTGCACAAAAGATCGATTGTGGCATGGTGCTCCATTCTACATGAACCAGGTCGTCCAAATCCATGTCTTCAATTTCAGTAAGAAAAAAGTCGGTTAACATAGCATGTAATGTCCACTGTTGAATGAAACTCTGTTCCCAGCCTCATTTTGGGAAGAAAATTGGTCCAATGATGCCAGCACTCCGCAATCTGCACCAAACTGTCACTCTCTGTGGATGTGGGTGCATTGGCCCCAAATGCGGGAATTTTGTTTGCTAATGTAGCCGCCGAGATAAAAATGCACCTCGTCAGAAAAGATGATTTTTCGTCTAAGATCGTTGTCCAATTCAAGCTGCTCTAAGGCCCAAACTGCGAGGCTATAAGAAAGCGGATAGTCATGCGCCTTCAATTCCTGAATCAAGTGCACCTTGTTAGCGAAAAATTCGAGATCTTTGTGCAGAATTCTCTTCAGGCTAGTGCGTGAAATGTTGAGCTTTTGAGATTGATGGCGAGTTGATGTTCGTTAATTGAGTCTCACGAACTTGCGTACAGCAGGCGCGGTGGGTGCTTCATTTCGGCCAAAACTTCTTTTCAAAACATGCACTGCTTGGGCTACACATAACTCACTTTGGAAATAAGTTTTCAGTATCTCCCAACATTGTCCAAGCGTAAAGCGACTCATTTCGTTCCTAGGTAGTATGATACTAACTTTCGGTCAAGATTTCGAGCGGAAAACAGCTGCCAGTTTCAAAATACCCTATAAAAACGGAGTATGCAGCCTGAATGAAGACGTTAATAAAATATTAAACCCTAAGAAATTTGTATGTCTTGTGATTTCTAAGAAAGTTGTTGATCTCTCTTACTTTGTTCTTGTAATCTTTTATCAGACCAAAAACATAAATGTTAAAAAAAGAGCCAAGTTCTTCTATACAAAAACCTTTGTGTAACAAGTCAGCCGTGAAAAGTACTGAGATCTAAAAGTGCGCCAAGTTCTTACTTCATGAAGGTTTAATACCGAATATTTAAAGTAGAATAATGTTGAAACAGCTACAATTTAATAGAGAAATTTTATTATTTAATGATTACTGACTAAAATTTGATGGGTTCACTGGTCAAGTTTTTAAAACCTTTCGAATTGGGCATAAAAAAACTTGCCAAGTAAGCCCATCAAATTTTAGTCAGTAATCATTAAATAATAAAATTTCTCTATTACGAGTACATTAGAACTTGGCGTACTTTTAGATCTCAGTACTTTTCACGGCTGACTTGTTAGACAAAGGTTTTTGTATAGGAGAACTTGGCTCTTTTTTTAACATTTATGTTTTTGGTCTGATCTCACTCCTTTTTGCAAAGATTTTAATGTTTTGCCATGTAAAAATCTCGAAAGATACGAAAAAATATAAAGGTGGACTCTACCTTATAAAATCAACTTAGTTTATAGCTTCCTATTTTTTTTTTTGTATATTTTCTTTTTGTTATTGGTTGTTTTGATTTGCGCTTCAATTGTTTCTTCTTGTCCTGGCAAGATACCTAACACTAACATACCTACTTTAATGTTAAATACTAGTACCTACATCCGCTCAAAGCCATAAAAAAGCAATAATTGTTGAGGATGCGATGATGTTTTTGTTGCAATTTTAACTCCTTTTTTTAAATGAAGGTAGACCACCAATTAACAGCCTAATTAGTGGTTTTATTATAGTTCACATCACAGTTAAGAGTTTTTTTTATGTAAACTCATAATTTTTTCAGGTACCTATGCAAATGTTTTCTTTTTTCATTCATGTTAACATAACATAGAGTACCAAATCGAGCACTCTAGTTCTACGAAAAGTTATGAAATTTCAAAATGCATGTATAGTTTCAAAATGACAATAAAAAGACACTTCGAATGAAAAATCTTAGATTTTCTATTTTTCGCTTTGAATGTACATTAAGCTATACCCTTCCACCAAACTTCATCATTCTACAGCAATCGGAAGGGCTCCATATAAATCAAACTTTTTCTCGGAAAGTGGGCGGATACCACGCCCCTTGAATGGAAAACCTCAATTTTTATTGTTGGTCCTTCATATGCAATTTGAGCCTGATCGTTCTATTAAATTTCATTGTTCTACTGCAATCGGAAGCGTACCATACAATTTACATATCAGTTCTGAGAAAGTGGGTGGATACCACGCCCCTGAATGCGAAACCTCAAATTTTATATTTTTTTCTTTGTCTGCAATTTAAGCCCTACCACATTACCAAATTTCATTGTTTTACAAAAGTCGGAAGTAAAAGTGGGTGTATTCCACGCCCCCTGAATGGAAAACCTCAATTTTTTTTTTGGGTCCTTTATAAACAATTTGAGCCCTACCGTTCTACCAAATTTCATTGTTCTACTGCAATCGGAAGTTTGCCATATATAACTTACATCAGTTCTGAAGAAGTGGGCGGATACCACGCCCCTGAATGGAAAACCTTAAATTTTATATTTTTTTCTTTGTATGCAATTTAAGCCCTGCTACTTTACCAAGTTTCATCGTTGTACAGCAGTCGAAAGTGCTCCATTCAACCAACACCAATTCGGCGAAAGTGGGCGGATACCACGCCCCCTGAAAGGAAAACTTTGGTGTTTATTTTTGGTTCTTTATATGCAATATAAGCCCTATCGGTTCACCAAATTTCATCGTTTTACAGCAGTCGGAAGTGCTCCATAATACGATGTCGGGAAGTGCTAAAATGCGGAGAAAATGGGCGGATACCACGCCCCCTGAATGGAAAATTTCAAATTTTCGATTTTTTCCTCTGCTTGCATGACAAGACCTACCTTTGTGCAAAATTACAAGATTCTACGATGTCGGGAAGTGCACCATAACTTTGATGATCTGTCAGTCAGTCAGTCAGTTACGGTTTTTGTGATTTTTGAGGCCTTATATCTCAGGAACCGCTTATGCTAGAAAATTGAAATTTGGTGAGGCGCCTGTGCCTGACTACCTTAGCAAATATTCGAAGTCATAAGTTTCTGACTTCATTGGTACTAAAGATAGGGAGGGGTCAAAAATCGCCTGAGTTTGTTCCTGTAAAAAGGGTGTAGTGCCAGAACTTGGCTGGGCACTACCGTGCCCTTTGATAATTCTCTGATATAACATGTTCAATCTGCTAAAAATCTTGGAATGGTGTTGAATCGAATTTTAATCTGGAACAATCACATAAACACAGTAGTGGGAAAAACATATGGCATCATTTGAAACAGTCCATACGAGTGCGAATGATTAATTTTTGTGAAATATACGCACACCGTTGTAGCCTAAATCGTTATAATTTTGGTCTTCGAAAATATGACAGTGTATCTAATTTTTCTAAACTCCTATTAAAAATGACATTTAAAAGTTTCCTCAAGTACCGCATACTAACCTTACTCCCAAGTCCCAAACATTCAAACATTCTCTTCAACATGTAAGTTAGTTGAAGACTTTTCAACTCTTAGTTAGAAAATTCTGATTTTACTAGCAAATATTTATAGGTACTCGTATTAAATAATACCTTTCTCTATACATCGAACTACCTAGGGTGCTAACAAATTGTTTTCAAAACCAACGTATCTTACTATCAAAGGACCAGACCATTTTCTCCACTCAAGCATACAAATTATTTAATTGACAACGACAGCTCATGATTTTGCCAACACAAATAGCCCGGTCAAAATAGACATTCAAGGTTACATTAATTCGCACAAAGCTGAAAATTGGCATGAATGTTGAGAACACTATTACAAACAATTTGTCAAAAGTCCCCATCGATCCGACGTGTGCAAAAAAAATTATTCAAGGTCAAATGTTGCAAATTTCGGTTTTTTGCATTTTTCAGCTGAACGGCAAGTTTTATCATAAGATAGGTGAGACAAAAATTATTCATCATGCAATTATCTAAAGAAATTGTCTTAACACTTTTTCTCCTAAGAATCACCATTTTGGAGATATAGCGAATCAAAAAGTTGAAAAAAAATTATTCAAGGTCAAATGTTGCAAAAATCGTTTTTTGCATTTTTCAGCTGAACGGCAAGTTTTATCATAAGATAGGTGAGAAAAAAATTATTCATCATGCAATTATCTATAGAAATCGTCTTAACACTTTTTCTCCTAAGAATCACCATTTTGGAGATACAGCGATGTTGAAAAATTTGTGTTCTTCATAATATGTTTGTCAATTACCGTTATATACATTACACAACGGTAATACAAGTAAAAATATTAGTTTTCGTGGCGTATAGATACATATTATACAATTCTAAAGCCAGATATACACTGTTCAAATGCATGACAAGCACGCGCAAGTGTATTGGTGAAAAAATCACACATATAGATTGGATTTAGGATTAAAGCAAAATGAAAATCTTTTGAGTTTCTTTCAATCTAGCGTCCTGCATTGAAGTAGTGTATATGCAAGATTGATGATTGACCATGCATTTATTGGTTCATTTGCGTATAGTTCGTTGAAGAGATGAGAACACAGTACAACATAAGCACTGATTGAAATATTAAAATAGTAAACAAAAAATTTATGATGAAATGGACAGACAAAATAAAACAAATTACCTACTCGGATAAAATTGAAAAAATCTCAAAGACGTTCTTATATTCACAATTTCGCCGAAAAAAAACTCACAAAGCGCAACGTCCTCTCACCACACCGTCCATGTTAAAATAAAAGATTGAAGACTCATGCTTGGTGTGTATATATGCAACTTTAATCCGAATTTTCGAATACACTTGCGCAATGTATATTTGGCTTAAGAATATAAACTCGAAAGAAAACCCAGTCCCTCATTTTATGTGACCGTACGGCCTTGAGCAGCATCTGTCTGCGACGCTCGTATACCAGCTCCGTTTCTAAGGGTCCAAACAAAATAGTATTAGTCCCAAGCGTTCCTTCGTAGTAAGAACAAGTAGTTATTGCAAACAGAATTTGTGCAGTTTCTTGTTTGTAAGAGAAATGTATCAATTTTGCCTTATTTGTAGTAAACATTTGGCGGAAAAAGTACACTCGGAAGAGTACCATTACCGTAGTTAAAAGACGTCACGAACAAGAACAAGCTGGTACATCAATAATAAGTCCTCCTCGTACTAGAGCACGCGTAAATGAATCAGTTTTTTGTTTAGGTTACGTTACCTTAGGTTAAGGTGGCTGCTGACCGGAAAAGCCAAAACACTTAGACCAATATTTGGTCCGTTGTGATACTACAGGATTTCAAAAATCAATCTTACTCGTTAAACCATTAACAATGAAGCATTTGAGACAGTGAATGTCAGAATTGTTTTTTGTTTAAAAGAGTGCTGTTTATTCTGTGGCAATGAATTGAATAAAGCGTTTGAAATGGAAAAAAGCACTGCAATATCGGCGTCAAATTTGTAAGGTAATTAGGTGCTTAGATAAGTTTTGGTACTTATCTTTTGTAAAAAATACTCATAATCGCTTTCGTCATTTCCAATAGTAGTATTTTTCAATTAGATACAAAATTTTCAACTCAATAGGACCACAATAGATCGTTGAATAGGCCTACCGGGAAAGCCACCTTTAAAAAAACGCGCCAAGTGTACTACTTCACGGGTGGCGCGGAACCGTGTGCATATTATGAAGAATACAACTTTTTCAACTTTTTGCTTCGCTATATCTCCAAAATGGTGATTCTTAGGAGAAAAAGTGTTAAGACGATTTCTATAGATAATTGCATGATGAATAATTTTTGTCTCACCTATTTTATGATGAAACTTGCCGATCAGCTAAAAAATGCAAAAAACCGATTTTTGCAACATTTGACCTTGAATAATTTTTTTTCAACTTTTTGCTTCGCTATATCTCCAAAATGGTAATTCTTAGGAGAAAAAGTGTTAAGACAATTTCTTTAGATAATTGCATGATGAATAACTTTTGTCTCACCTATCTTATGATAAAACTTGCCGTTCAGCTGAAAAATGCAAAAAACCGATTTTTGCAACATTTGACCTTGAATAATTTTTTTTGCACACGTCGGATCGATGGGGACTTTTGACAAATTGTTTGTAATAGTGTTCTCAACATTCATGCCAATTTTCAGCTTTGTGCGAATTAATGTAACCTTACCCTTATTTTTGAAGCTAATTTGACCGGGCTAAAAGCGCATCATATTTTGCACCACCTGCAAAGTAACAGTATTACATATTATCACACAAAATCATCCATACCTGTCATACAATATTAACTGCTGTCAAAATGGTTTCAGTAGATACGAGTACACAAAAATGACATTTGGTTTATGCAATGTTTACAAATGTTTACACCGACCGACACCACCCTACATTAAGATCTGCATCAAAAGGTAACATTACCACAAGTTGTTATCGGTAGGCTGCTTTTCCTATGTGTATTCATAAATTACTTTAAATTGGGTCATAAAAACTAAGAGCACAACAACGACATATCTACGAACACAGATTCAGCATGTTGTATGCAGTATTTAAGCCTGTCCTTTCGCTACAGACTGCATTTACCTATCTATAAACACCAAATGTCTCTTCTAAAAGTGTTAAAGCGAAACTCCATTAAGTTGGTCCACTGCAGGCTCACATCTACACATGTACACTGCTAAACAACTGACCTCACCACATGAGACATGTGGCAGTTCAAAAAACTCTGAAGTTTTATTTGCATTAATTACATTAGTTGCATGCATCATGTCGAGGATTATTTGGAATACTTTTACTTTGTCATTTGAATTCTTGATGTATGTACATTTGCTTAGGTGCTGTAGATTTTTGTTGAAATTAAATATAAGATTACAAGTCTGATGAATTTAACCAAAATGGGGTTATGCATTCCATTTAAATTCCGTATCTCTTTACGTATCTGTTTGCTTTCAGAGAGGGATATAAAAAAAGAAAAAAATTCAATACGCTTTAATTCGGATCTGGGATCTTGGCACCCCATTTATGGGATGTTCGCAAAAAAACTATGCCATCTATAACACTAGTTTATAAATTTTCGGTTTTTGGCGAGTACCTCAACAAAAAAGTATTTTCTAGACTAATTTTGGCTCTCTGAACACGAAAATGGCAATCATTTATTTTTCTCAAAAAACGGTCGAACTAATTAACATATACTTTATAGTTTTGAACAGATATTTTGTTTGTCTTTCCAACAGTATACGACTTGTGTAAATCGGGCCAACAATCATCAAGAAAAAGCCGTTCAAAGATTCAAATCAAAGATTCGCGGTTTTTTGAAAATCGCTTGTTTTAAGTCATTCCGTAAGGATAGAAAAAAAAATATTTAAAATTGGAAGATTATTGTTTTTACAAAGCTAAAACGCACAATATCAATGAAATCTGATAATAAATGTGGAAGTTATGAATTATTACGTGAAGGCAGATCATTTCTGGTTTTTTCTTTTTTTTTATAATTTTTATTGAAAATATGAAGTATTGTTTACACTTCTTCTTTTATGTGGCGTTGAATCTTCGCGGAGCTGCATCCAGCAGTAGTCACTCATCATCCCTTGGTCCCAAAAGCCCTCATACCTCTTTTCAGAGATAGCAAGGTCCTGGTGGAATCTTTCACCTTGTTCATCGCTTTCAGCTCCTAAATTCGAGGGAAAAGTTTCCAAATGGCTGTGCAGGAAGTGCATTTTCAAAGACATGCGAGCACCTGAAAGGAATACAAATATTTAAATTTTAGTTGTGAATAGAATTCATTGTTTTTGAAACACTAATCTGCTAAGTACTCACCAATAGCATGAAATATAATCATCATTTTTTCGATCAATTGAGGATAGTTTGGACTTCTGTAGTTTCCCAAAAATCCATGAACTACGTCTTGAAAAGCATTCCATGCTCTTTTCTTGTTTTTTGTAGACAATTCAAAAATCCGGTGTCACTAAACAATTTTTTATCTGTGGACCAACGAATATACCCGCCTTAATTTTTTCGGTCGACAGCTTGGGAAACTTTGTTTTCAAATATGTTAATCCTTTGTTTTCGGGATCTTTTGCTAAGGCTTTTACAAAATTTTTCATAATGCCGAGTTTTATGTGCAATGATGGAAGTATTACATCAAAGGGCACGGTAGTGCCCAGCCAAGTTCTGGCACTACACCCTTTTTACAGGAACAAACTCAGGCGATTTTTGACCCCTTCCTATCTTTAGTACAAATGAAGTCAGAAACTTAAAACTCCGAATATATGCTAAGCTAGTCAGGCACAGGCGCCTCACCAAATATCAATTTTCTAGCATAAGCGGTTCCTGAGATATAAGGCCTCAAAAATCACAAAAACCGTAACTGACTGACTGACTGACAGATCATCAAAATTATTGAGCACTTCCCGACATCGTAGAATCTTGTAATTTTGCACAACGGTAGGTCTTGTCATGTAAGCAGAGGAAAAAATCGAAAATTTAAAATTTTCCATTCAGGGGGCGTGGTATCGGCCCACTTTATCCGAATTGGTGTTGGTTGAATGGAGCACTTCCGACTGCTGTATAACGATGAAATTTGGTGAACCGGTAGGGCTTATATTGCATATCAGGAAACACAAATATACACCAAGATTTTCCTTTCAGGGGGGGGTGGTATCCGCCAACTTTCTCCGAATTGGTGTTGATTGAATGGAGCACTTCCGACTGCTGTAAAACGATCAAATTTGGTAAAGTGGTAGGGCTTAAATTGCATACAAAGAAAAAAATATAAAATTAGCGGTTTTCCATTCAGGGGCGTGGTGTCCGCCCACTTCCTCAGAACTGATGTAAATTATGTATGGCGCACTTCCGATTGCAGTAGAAAAATGAAATTTGGTAGAACGGTAGGGCTCAAATCGTATATATAGGACCAACAATAAAAATCGAGGTTTTCCATTCAGGGGCGTGGTATCCGCCCACTTCCTCAGAACTGATGTAAATTATATATGGCGCACTTCCGATTGCAGTAGAACAATGAAATTTAGTAGAACGGTAGGGCTCAGATCGCATTTAAAGGGCCGAAAATAAAAATCGAGGTTTTCCATTCAGGGGCGTGGTATCCGCCCACTTCCTCAGAACTGATGTAAATTGTATATGGCGCACTTTCGATTGCAGTAGAACAATGAAATTTAGTAGAACGGTAGGGCTCAAATCGCATATATAGGACCAAAAATAAAAATCGAGGTTTTCCATTCAGGGGCGTGGTATCCGCCCACTTCCTCAGAACTGATGTAAATTATATATGGCGCACTTCCGATTGCAGTAGAACAATGAAATTTGGTAGAACGGTAGGGCTCAAATTGCATAAAAAGGACCAAAAATAAAAACTAAGGTTTTCCATTCAGGGGGCGTGGTATCCGCCCACTTTCTGAGAAAATTTTTAAATTATATGGAACACTTCCGATTGCTGTAATTAAGGTAGGTTTGTTAGTGTTAGGTATCTTGCCAGGATAAGAAGAAATAATTGAAGCGCAAATCAAAACAACCATTAACAAAAAGAAAATATGCCAAAAGAAATATGAAGCTATAAACTAAGTTGATTTTAGTAGGTAGAGTCCACCCTTCTATCTTTCAGTATCTTTCGAGATTTTGACAATGCAAAATATTAAAATCTTTGCAAAAAGGAGTGAGATCAGACCAAAAAACATAGATGTTAAAAAAAGAGCCAAGTTCTTCTATACAAAAACCTTTGTGTAACAAGTCAGCCGTGAAAAGTACTGAGATCTAAAAGTACGCCAAGTTCTTACTTCATGAAGGTTTAATACCGAATATTTAAAGTAAAATAATATTGAAACAGCTACAATGTAATAGAGAAATTTTATTATTTAATGACTACTGACTAAAGTTTGATGGGCTTACTTGGCAAGTTTTTTCTTATGCCCAATTCAAAAGGTTTTAAAAACTTGACAAGTGAACCCATCAAATTTTAGTCAGTAATCATTAAATAATAAAATTTCACTATTACATTGTAGCTGTGTCAATATTATTTTACTTTAAATATTCGGTATTAAACCTTCATGAAGTAAGAACTTGGCGTACTTTTAGATCTCAGTACTTTTCACGGCTGACTTGTTACACAAAGGTTTTTGTATAGAAGAACTTGGCTCTTTTTTTAACATCTATGTTTTTTGGTCTGATTTTGTTTTTCAACAAGTGCTTTTTCAGCAACGTTGCTCTTTCGTTGGATGAAATGCTTTTCATCTGCTCTGCTATCTAAAAACACAGAAAACAGCAGTATTTTGTGTAGCCACAGTAGATTTTCCACTTATAGGAATTGTATTTCACAAGTTGAAGAAGTTTTTCCATGGTCTTGTAGTTCTCATTTACATTTGTGGAGTGACCAATCGGGATTGATGGTTTCGTTTTCCCTTTATGAAGTATAACAGCCTTAACGCTATACTTGCTACCACCGATAAAAAGCCACCAATCCTTAGCTTCGTGGTGTTCTCCAAATTCAGCAAATAATCCTGTCACATCATTGCAATAACAAAAGTCACCCGTTTTTGAATAATACCTTTCAAATTTCTTATTCCGATTTCTGTAATAAGTGACTTTTGTTTCTGCTTCTAAGCAGTTAAATTCCTGCAATCTCGAAGCGAGCAACTCAGACTTCTCTTAAGATAAGTTGAGATCACGGCATAAATCATTGAGTTGGAATTGATTAAATAGCTTTAGTTTTGGATTTTCAATTTAAAAACTGCTGATGATAATGGAATTTAAATCTGATACTTCTCCGGCTGTTATTTTGGTTCCTGGTGGTTCTTGTTTTGGATACCGAGAAGAATGTGGTGCCATTTTTGTTACTGATTGTACTTCGGGATAAAAAGCTTTCCGAAATTTCCCTCCTTGTATTTTAGTTTAGCAGAAGTAACAGTCAGTCACATGATCAATTGGGTTTCTCCATTCAACTGGCTTTCCAAACGATAAATACTTCCTATTTCCGTTTCCAAATGCAATTAACCTCACAAAGCACGTAGCACAGGTTGATTATTACTTAACTATAAAGCACTGCAGTAAATGCTCTGAATTTGTATATTTTTTCCAACAGTTCTTAAACAGGTAGATAAAACTAAAAAAACAATTTTTTTTTGAAAAAAAAAACTGAAATGGTCTACCTTCACATAATGTTTCATAACTTCCACATTTATTATTCGATTTCATTGATCTTATGCTTTTAGCTTTGTAAAAACAATATCTTTCACCTGAGATCTTAAAACTATTTTAAATATTTTTTTTCTATCCTAACGGAATGACTTAAAACAAGCGATTTTCAAAAAACGGCGAAAAATTGTGTTTTTTGAAACTTTGAACGGCTTTTTCTTGATGATTGTTGGGCCGATTTACACAAGTCGTATACTGTTGGAAAGACAAACAAAATATCTGTTCAAATCTAACTATAAAGTATATGTTAATTAGTTCGACCGTTTTTGAGAATTAGGCTTATACATGGAAAAGGAGCAGAAAAACACGTTTTTTGGAAAAAATAAATGATTGCCATTTTCGTGTTCAGAGAGCCAAAATTAGTCTAGAAAATATTTTTTTACTTTTGTACTTTTTTTGTGTAAACTAGTGTAATTGGTCAAAGAAAATTTGTCACTACGGACTAAGTTTAGGTTAATGGGCTGACAGGAGATCTTTGTACCATCACACTTAGATCAATGTAGATCCATTAACCTATATCTGTCGTCACAAAATCACATGGTTGAGGACAGGATAGACACCTCTTAAGGGTGTCATCCTTTCCCTTACCCAACGGTAGAAATCATCTCTTCACCAGACTGATATATAGGCGAGCTGCCCATTCTGCGTTTGTTGCTGCTCCTTTAGGCGTGTCGTTCAGTCATTTTCTTTCATTGTATGATTGTCCTTCTAGTCCCTTTGATTGTTATTGTAGGCGATTTCCAATTTTGTGATTGGTTGGTTGAAACTTGATGCTTTGGAATTTTCAAGTCATTTGGTAGCGTTAATATTAATGTGAACATGTTTTTGCTTGGAATGTCAGAGAGTTCCTGCAAGTCGTTGACGAAGTGTCTCCCTAGGAGTCATATAGCACAGGGCAGTGACACAGGTCACCGCATCCTCTCTATAAGTTGGACTTTGTCTCTCATTTGTGATAGTATACATCTATTTTCTCTATTAATTTTTTCACTATGGACATTCAATGTTCTAAGTGTAAAGTATTTACGATTCAAAGTGATTTCATTTACTGCGGCTCTTGTCTCACATTTTTCACATTTCTCACATTTTGAATTGTGCTAAACTCAGTGCCGGATTAGCCACGAAGCAAGAGTAGCAAATGCTACGGGCCCCGCGCATTTGGGGGCCCCGCGCACCAACCTTTTCTGACCATAAAAAAGTATTATTAACATATTAGATTTAGTCACAATTATCAACTAAAATTTTATTTTTCTATCTGCTGGTCTTACCAAAAATCATGTTTCGCACCGCACCAAACACAAATTGGGCAACGGTATGAAATTCAGGTATTTATTGTCACTATTGATAACGTACTCACTGCTTTAGGTAAACGTATATGAACAGTTATCATAAAATTGCTGACATTTTCGGAATATTCCTAGAGCTAAAATCTCTTCCTGATTCAAAATAGTTTTTTTGGCCTTTAGTCCACAAAAACTGGCGTTTCGTCCGGGTGATCGCACATGGACTCATCAGTTGGCTGTGAGGACCTAGTCATAACGCAATTTTTATTGAATTCAGTTCATCTTACATCGATTTTTTGACAAAAATCCAATGTGAACTATATCCAACCGAGATTAAAATTATAATCATTAACGTTGGAATATTTTGCCCCCGAGCATTGATTCTATATGAAGGTTTTTATAATACAAATTCTATATACTACTGAAATAAATCAGCCTAGTAGAAGACTTAGCACTATTAATGGATTTGTTGAATTTGTTGAAAATAGCAAAATATTTCAACGTTAATGATTACAATTTTAATCTTGGTTGGATATAGTTCACATTGGATTTTTGTCAAAAAATCGATGTAAGATGAACTGAATTCAATAAAAATTGCGTATTGACTAGGTCCTCACAGCCAACTGATGAGTCCATGTGCGATCACTCGGACGAAACGCCAATTTTTGTGGACTAAAAGCCATAAAAGCTATTTTGAATCAATATTTCAACAAGTCCATTAATAGTGCTAAGTCTTCTACTTGGCTGATTTATTTCAGTAGTATATAGAATTTGTATTTTAAAAACCTTCATATAAAATCTCTTCCACCAAAAGAAATTAAAAATCTGCAACCATAGTAAGTGCTTACGCAGATGATTTGGAGGACAGTCTGGGCAACGAATTAGTGCAATTCGCTTCAATGCTCAATTCTGATGTGGCTGGTATTATGACAGCAGGAATCATGAGGCTCTGGAAATGCAGTTTTACAAGCTGTTGATAAATAATTCTTTACAATCTTGTTTCTCGAACTTTGAAATTGCTTTGCGCATTTATTTGTCTCTCATGATCACCAACTGCAGTTTTGAACGATCTTTCTCAACATTAAAACGTGTTAAAAATGAATTGAGGAACACGATGAGCCAACAACGTCTTAATCTCCTCACTTTAATGAATATTGAACATGATTTACTCCGAGAAGTCGATATCAACAGCATTATTTATAAATGTTCCCAAATTAAATCAAGAAAAGTTTGTTTGTAACAGTTTTGTTTTATTTAATACCATTAACTTGATAAGTGCCTAACCTAATACAGTCTAAGGGCCCCTTGATAGAATTTGCTACAGGCCCCGCGCTGGCTTAATCCGGCACTGGCTAAACTGAGTGATTCTCATTATTCCGCGCTGAAATCAAATGAAAACTTAATTTGGCGGTGCGATTTGTGCAAAGTCATTCCTTTATCAAATTGCATTGCAAAAATCAAAGACTTTTATCGTTTCTTTGCGGATCATAAAGCTGTGTTTGAAAAGCTCATCACGGATGATCCAAGTGCTAGTGCATTAAAACGCCCCCGTGTAACCCGCTCTAAGACCAAAAAAGTTGTAATCGAAACCAATAACAACAAAAGCTTCCAGCTAGCCAAAGAAGTAAACTTCTCTTCTTCTCCTCGACAATCATCTTCGTCACTGAACTGGAATAAAACAAAAAACACTCCCTTATCATCTCGCCCGACAAAAGGCCATGATATCAAAGATCTCTGTCATACAAAAAAACCTGTGTGTTTATCAAAGCTCGGTGCAAAAACAACAATCAATCTCAGTTCTTGTATGCAGAGTCGGGAAATTGATAAAGCTGTGTGTAGTGTTGGTGCACATGAGAGAAATATCAAAATTGTTGACGGAGTTTCGTTTGCTAATGTAGCAGTATCTGCCTTGTCTGCTGGTTCAGACAAAACTGGTGAGAAATTATGCATTGGTTCTTATCAACGTAACCCTGAAAAAGTGAATATGAAGGATGTTGATATTGTGGAAGATCATGATGTTAATAGGAATGATGCTGTAGTTGTTGCTGTTGATGATGTGGATGATACGGTTGCTGTTGGTGGTTGGTTGATGTTGCTGTTGAGGTTGATCTTGTTCCTACTCCTTCTCAAGTCTTCAATGCACATGCGGTAATAGGTGTTGTTGGAAATGGACCAAACAATGTATCGGGTGAAACTAATACAGTCAAAAATGCGACTGCTGTTTGCCCTAATGTGTATGATGTTCCCAAAATTGCAAATACTGCTGAAAAATACACTGAAGGTCGATGGAATGAAGCCAAGTCAAAAAATAAAAATACTAAAGAAATATCAGGCAATAAAATAGAAATAGATATAGATGGTGGAGTTTTCCGTGATTCTATTATTCAGACTCGAAAATGGCTGCATTTATCCAGTTTCCGTTCTACAACAAGTATTGAATCAATAATTAAGTATATTTCGTTATCTTGTGGTATTGAGTCTTCGTTAACATCTTGCTTCAAGTTAGTAGGGAAAGATGTGAATTTGGACCAACTTAAAAAGGTTAATTTTAAAGTTGGTATTCCAGCTGAATCATTTGACTTTATTTTCAATGCAAACTTTTGGCCAAAAGGAATACGTGTGAAAGTTTTTAAACATCTTCAAAAAAACGGGAAAGGCCGGGCACTGGAAATACTATAATAACACTTCCTTTGCCCAGTACCATCCATAGTCCTTATCAAAATACCACAGAGGATCCAATTTCTACGGCCGAGCTAAATTCTACACTTGCTGATGAAATTATAGTATACTACTATTAAAACGTAGGAGGTATGCGTTCCAAATTGTTAACTTTCCATGATGCTGTTATCGAGTGCAATTATAATATGTGACGTTAACAATCAAACAGAGGCTAAGAAAAATGAACATGAAACCGAGCAAAAGGGCGGAAAACTATAATTCCTAAAATATTTAAGATAATTCAATGCAGTAAATTTTGTAAAATTTGTAGAAGTCTTTTTTATTAGATTGACCAAAAAAAAATACTAAAGGGACCTTTTATTTTCGTCCTTTAGTGAAATGTTTTTTTTTTAGGCAGTTTTGTTTGTTAAAAATATATTTAGCGCGTTTTGAAAATGAGTTTCTTAAATTTTGATTCTCAAATGCCTGTAAAATTAAAAAATAAGAGAACATTTAAGTAAGGAAAAGTTCTTTGTATTGTAATTCATTAAAACTTGTTTAACAATGATAACAAAGAATACGATAGGTAAACTAAAGATCCTTTTATAAGGGTCAATAATTTTAGCGCCCAAAATTATTTAGCTCCTTTTGAAAAACAATCCTATCTATTTGATTTCATTTAGAGAAAAATAGAGCTATTTTGAAAATTACAAGCATTGCATGAAAAATAGCACCCATTTGATTGTTAAAAAATAACAAATAGCCTCGTTTTTATCCTTAACTCAACATTAAAATAGTAATAACTTCTAAACTAGCCCGTTTTGAAATACAATTTTTCCACCATTCTATAGCTCTCTTTGATACGCAAGTTTTGGTATACCACACTCCATATTTTGAAAAAAGTGCCTTTAGCACCGTTTTGATTGTTAACGTCACATATCATCGCTCTCACAGAGACCTGGTTGAGTGATGACATTTCAAATGCTGAAATCTGCAATAATAACTACGACGACGTTTACAGGAGGGATAGAGACAAAATCTGTACCGAACTTACGAAAGAAGGTGGAGTACTAATTGCTGTCGCTAGAAATGTTAAGAGTAGAGAAATATCTCTTGCAAACTCCTCAGGTTTGATTGAACAAATATGTGTGCGCGTAAGCTTCCCTAACGATCTTAATGAAATTAATATATATTTTTTTAACTCTTATATTCCTCCAAAATCGAGTTTTGATATTTATAATACATAAACAATATAAATACAATTGTAAGCTCTTTAGATTGTAATTCTTTCGTGGTAGTCTTAGGTGATTTTAATTTAAGCAATATAGTTTGGATTTACTCTGAGGAAGATAAAGCTCTTCTACCTTATAATGTTTTAAATGAAAACGAGACCATTGTTTTAGATACTATGTCAGCTCTTAATTGTATTCAAATGAATAATATTGGAAGAATTTTAGACCTTGTTTTTATACAAGAAGACCTAGAAATAAATTTAACTGAAGAGGATTTTCCTCTATTAAATAATAGTTTTCACCATAAAGCTCTGCGATTAGAGTTAAAATTTATCACATTTAATAATTTTTATCGTTCAAAAAGTGAAGTTAATTATAAATATGATTTTAACAACGTCTCAGTTCTGTGCGGGCAAACGCCGTGATAACACGTATTGCTTAAGGAATTTTGTTCGGTTGAAGAGTAGTATAAAGCTTAAAGCTTTGCGCCTTAATATCTTTTCTTTTTTCTCTTACTCTACGGGGTAAGTGTACATTTATATTTAAATCTACGAAAAGAAAAAACACACAAAAACAGCTGCGCTAGTAAACTATGGACGGGGGTACAGACCCCTCTAGAAAAAACTGGTTTAAAGGTCTACCCCCAGAGGTAAGCCTTAACCAGAACCAAACTAAAAAAACAAAACGCAAGCATTCAAGTGAAGAGTTTCCAGAACTACCAGTCATAAGCAATAACAATAATATCCCAAGATACATAGTTGTGACAGGTTTGGAAAAAACAGGTGAAAGTATTCGCCCGCTCTCCTCATATAACCCAATCCAAATAAACCGCGGTCTTGAATTCATTTCCAAGGACATCATGGAAGTAAAAGCCATGAGGTCAGGAGATCTACTGCTCAAAGTGCTAAACGTGGAAATAGCTAACAAATTCTTAAAAGCCAAGCTCGTCGATTCAATCCCTGTCAAGGTTTCAAATCATTTAAGCCTAAACTCAATTCAAGGAAGAATTTTCTGTAAGCATATTACTGATATCTCTGAAGAAGAGCTTTTATCGGAACTTAAAAAATTCAAAGTAATTGAGGTTAAGAAAATGATGAAAAAACAAGATGATTCTTTGGTACCAACAGGTGCGGCTATATTAACCTTTGACTTGATTCGGCGACCAAATGAAGTTAAAATTGGATGGGTTAATTGCAAAGTGGACGAGTATATACCTAACCCGATGCGTTGCGTATCTTGCCAGAAGCTGGGACACACCAAAAATCGGTGCACTGGCACTCCTTTGTGCAAAAACTGCTGTCTACCTCCTCCACACGATGAGTGCACACGTGTTTACTGCATAAACTGTAATACCGAAAGCCACACTTCAAACGACCCTGCTTGCCCTTCCTTCCTTCGATACAAATCTGTAAACAAAATTAAAATTGATCGCCGATGTACCGTTCGGGATGCTTGGCAAATCTTCAACGACAACCCCGCGCTTCACCAGCTCTCTGCTCCCAAGAAACGTAATGTTGGAAGTCCAACAATTGCAGAAATGATTAAAGCGCGCATTGAAAAAACAAAACAACAAGCTCATCAAAATGAATCTAAAAAGACCACTGAAACCGCACAAACCAATGAAAATTTGAGATTACAAGCAACTCTTCCAATTACTGCAGAACCCCAAGAAACACTTTTAAACCATACAAAACAATATACCAAAATTGACATCAATCCATCCACAACACAAAATCAAAATACCAAACAACTTCCTAAACATAACTTGACACAAAATCTAAAAACAACAACATACTCCACCCAAACCTCATCAGACAATGAAAACAGATTAATAAAAGACAAGTCACATCAGTCCACTGCTGCGGACCCAAAATATGATGTGGATATGGAATCTGGCTCTGAGAACTCATCTCAGTCATCTCTGTCTTCTCTTAAAACTAATTCAACTCACTTAAATACTAATTATAATAATTTTAACTCACCTCTCTTAAATGAACTAAATAAAAACACTCAAAATACAATACTAACATCGCCTAACGAAAAACAAACACAATGACACAGTTAACTTTAGACTTACTCATCCTCCAGTGGAACATACAAGGCTACTGCAACAACAAACACGCTCTTGAGCGACTTATCGCTAAATATAAACCAGACTTAATTGCACTTCAAGAAACTCACATAATTTCAAAAAATCAAAACTTATTTAAAATGAAAAATTACAAAGCATTACATTTCAATAAGAACTATGACCGTTGTAAAGCAGGTATAGGGTTCCTAGTAAGGGAAAACATTCCAATAAAGTCGCATGCTACGTCATCCTCCAATTTACTTTATCAAACCATCGAAATACCATTTAGAACACCTATTAAAATAACTAACATCTATAAAGAGCATGATGTCCAAATTAACTCGGACATTTTAGATAGAATTCCTAAAAATAATAATAGTTGTCACCATTTTATACTGGGTGATCTGAACGCACATAATACTTTATGGGGATCTGACACGACAAACAACGTAGGTACATTATTTGAAAACTTTTCTAATGACCGTAATCTCATAATCATGAACGATGGATCTCCAACATTCTTCAGTACGAGGAATACTTTCTCGGCAATTGATGTTACCTTTGCAACTCAGGACTTAGCACCTTATTTCAGTTGGGAGGTTCTTCCTCACGGTGAAAGCAGAGACCATATTCCCATTATAATTCGTACCCCAGAGCGGAGATTGGCATCCAAATTCACACCACGTTTCAAAGAGCAATTAGCAGACTGGACTTTATTTGAAGAGGCTACAAAAACCTTATCACTGACTACACCTATAACTAACAATATAAACCAGGAAGCATCAAAGATTAAAAAGATAATTAGAACTGCGGCAGCTAAATCGATTCCAGTTACAAAACAAAATGCCTCAAGGTCCAACCCAGTATGGTTTACACCAGCAATTGCGAAATTAGTAAAAGAAAAAAATATTGCCTGGAGAAAAGCTCGCAGATTCCCAACAACTCCAAACTGTGTTGACTATAGAAGGACTTGCGCTAAACTAAAGAGGGAATCAATTCAGTCAAAAAGAACTTCGTGGGAAAATTTTGTCAACACAATGAACCCATCATTGGATATGAGATCTCTATGGAATAGAATACGGTCACTTCACGGCTCCAGAACACAACAAGAGTTTCCGTACATGCTCTTAAATAATAGAATACAGAATGATCCCGAAGTAATAGCTAATTCATTTGCTCGCAAATGGAAAACATATAGCGATGACATGACTTTCACTGCATCTGTGATCGAGCACAAAATGAATTTCAATCTTAGTGAACTTCCAGCACGTGTAAATCAGTGTCAACTTCTCACGGAACAAATTTCGCTTGTTGAATTTGACATGACTCTAAAAATGGCTACAGGCACATCTCCAGGTGAAGATAAGATTACTTATAATATGGTTGAACAATGTTCGAAAAACCTGAAGGAAAGAATCTGTTCTTTATATAATACCATCTTATCGACTGGTATCTTTCCACACGATTGGAAAAGGGCACTGCTGAAACCGATTCCTAAGAGCTCCCAAAATCGTCACAATTTCGATGAGTATCGCCCAATCTCTCTGCTTCCCATTCTCTCCAAAATTTTTGAAAAAATTATCGCGAGACGAATAAGTTGGTTGACAGAAAAAGAAGCAAATTCCGGACAACATGCTTTTAGACAGAGCAGAGGAGTTCACACACTCATACACCTCCTAGAATACAGACTTCAAGAAAATTTATCAAAAACTAGGCATAGTGTAGTCATGTCATCTGATTTAGAAAAAGCATTTGATCGAGTAACGATGGTTCCAGTCCTAAAACAAATGTCTGAGTGGGGAGTTCCCCATCAAATCCTTAAATTAATAAGGTCTTTTATGATTGGGCGGACCTTTCGAGTCAACGTTGATGGGTATAGCTCATCATTATTCAAAATAGAAAATGGAATTCCGCAAGGGTCACCTCTCTCAGTGGTGATCTACAACTCTAACATAGATTCACTTATAGTCAAAATTTCGCAGCCACAATTTTATCTTGATTTCGTTGGAGTCTACGCCGACAATATTTATATGGTAGCCTCTGGGGACCCGGCAAGGGTGAAATCTGTTTTAGAAACGGCAGACACAGCAATTTATACATGGTCCCAGGACACAGGTGCAGTAATTCCTCCCGCGAAAGTAGATTTGCTTCATCTCTGCAGAAAAAGAAACTGTCATCCGCTTCCTTTGAATATCCGAGGTTCAACAATCACACCTTTGAAAGAACTAAAAATACTGGGTGTTACATTCAGTGGAAATTTGAAATGGAATATCCAGGTAAAAAATGTGGTTAATCAACTAAAACGACGGAACAACGTTCTTAAAATAATTTGCTCCAAGAAAAAGGGACCTCATTTAGAAACGGCATTGAAAATAGCAAAAACTCTTGTAGAAGGCACCTTGCAACATGGAGTAACCACATATATGTGGACTACAGTTAAAAATGTCTATGATATTGATGCGTGCATAAATAATTGTTTCCGTACAACTTCAGGTGCATTGAAAGCAACAAGAATCGAAGCTTTACGACTAGAAACTGGATATCAATCTTTTCTGAATTTTGGTAAAGGGAGAGCCGCGAACTTGGCAAGCAAGGCTTTAGCCGATCCAAAGCATCCCCTCCACAACGCAGCCAGAGATGTTATTTCCTCACAAAAAAAGACACGTAAAAACTCAGTACCTGGATTAACCAAAATACTAAATCTAGTATCCACACAAATTTATTTTTATACGAATCCAACTTCAATAGCAGAGAGTCCACCCCCTGGAAAAGAGGTTTATTGTATATTCATACAGAAATGGCTGAATACAAAAAGGAAAATACTCCGGACGAAGTATTCCAAATGCTTCACAATGAAATGATCGGCAATATCCACGCCAATAACATATTTTACACAGATGGATCTTATAAGGATAACAACTCGTCATATGCAGTGGTCAAGTTGGACCAAAACTCACAAATATCCACAGTTTGGCAAGGGCTGCTCCCGAAAGAAGCAGGGAGCTACATCGCTGAATTGGCAGCAATCAGTAAAGCTATATCCTTTGCAAAAATTCACAAAGGGCGGAGTATAATTCTAACAGACAACTTGGGAATCCTAAAAGGCCTAAAAAATGAAATGAATAGATGTCCAACACTGGAATTACTGAGAAGCAATTTAACGGAGCAAATTGTATTAGCATGGATATCAGGGCACTCCGGAATCAGAGGCAACGAAGCTGCAGACCTTGCAGCTAAGGATGCTATTAAATATCCACTTATTTTTGAGACGCCAAACTTTTACCAATTGACCCGAAAATTATTCCTACACCAGCAGAGGAAAGAGATTGCAGATACTTGGAAAAGTTGTCAAACATTCCTTCGCACTCATAACCCTCATTACTACCGAATCCCGTACAACAGTCTATTTACAAGAGAAGATTGTATCAGATTACTACGAATCAGAGTTGGAAAAACAATCTTTACTACTAGGCATTATTATAACAACGAAACTCCGGAAGCGTGTGAACATTGTCAAACAGTTCTCTCTATATGGCATATCTTTGTTGAATGCCCCTTGTCTCGTCAAATCGATGTATCATCAGTAAGCACATCTAACCAATTATCGAGAATACTTAACCCAGCTGATTATAAGTCTATACAACGATTAAGAAATGCAACAGAAGCACATGATAAATATAATGAAATATAGTTTTTACTATTCACTTTTTTTTTTTTCAATATAAATTAACTAAAATTTTGATAAAAGTACTATGTTAAAATTAAAACAGTAATTTCAAAATTTTCTCTTAAGCCTTTGTTCTAAAAGACGGTGTCATTTATGGCCTTGCTGCCCAGACGCCTTTAATAAAATAATTTGTAAATTAATTTGTAAATTATTTGATTAAATAAATAAATAAATAAATAAATGATTTTAACAAGGCCGATTACATTGGTATAAATAACTTTTTAACAAATGTTGACTGGATGTCGATATTATTTTTCCATGACGTAGAAAGAAATTATGTATAAGGCTTTTCTTAACATTTTATAAGAAGCTTTCTCTAACCATGTTCCTATTAAACGGGTGAAGAAAAATAATAAACCCGTTTGGTATACGAAAAGTTTGTCCAGATTAAAGAATTTAATGATGAAAATGGATAAAACGAGTAGGGTCGATATAAGTTTCCGAAACGAGTATTGTCGTTTACGTAGAGAATACGATTTTCTTAAAAAATTCATATACAGACAATATGTTTGGTCTTTAGAATCAAATATCAAAACTAATTCAAAATGTTTTTGGCAATATATAAATTCCAAGCGAAAATCATTTGGTATTCCTACTTACATGACTTACAAAAGTATTGGAAGTAGTGATCTTAATACAATATGTAATTTGTTTGCATCAGTTTTTCGTTCGAACTTTATGTCGAATCTAGATCACTCTGTAATTAATTATGACATTCCTGCTATAACTGATATAGGTATATAATATCTGTCAGAAAAAGAAATTTTCTCCGCGCTTTGAAAATTGGAGAATAGTGTAAGTCTGCCCCCTGACAATATTCCTGAAATTTTTTTTAAAAAATGTAGGTCCAATTTATCTAAGCCGCTTCATATAATTTTCAACATTTCTCTCGAAAAATGAATTTTTGTGGATGCTTGGAAAAGTTCATACATATCTGCAATTCATAAATCAGGTTCAAAACAATCAATTGAAAACTATAAGCCAATTGCAAAACTTCAATTGATTCCCAAGATTTTCGAATCCTTAGTTAAAATTAATATGTATGATGCAGTTAAGGCACATAGCCTTTTCAAAATGGTTTTGTTACTGGGAAATCTACAGCAACTAACCTTGCATTATTTACCAACTTCTGCATAAACACAATTGAAAAAGGAAGCCAAGTTGACGTCATATATACTGACTTTTCAAAAGCATTTGATAGAGTTAGCCATAAACTACTACTACTACTACTTTTCTTAAAGCTTAAATCTCTTGGTTTTTCGAAAAAATAGTTTTTGGATTTTTAAAAAAATAATACAATTTTTTTTTTGAAAATTCAATATCTTGAAAACCGATACACGATTAAATTTTTAAATTACGTTTAAAAATGTATTTTATTAAATACTAACAATTTGCATATCAATTTTTTTTATAAAAATTTTAAGGAAAATTTAGTACACAAAAAACATGTTTCAGTGTGTCTGTATGTCTGTATCTCTCACTACAGCCTAAACCCCTGGACCTATTTCTTTCAATCTCGGTAGTTAAGGGTCTTCGGTGATTCCCTAGAGGAGAAATTGAAATTTTTTTTTTTAGCTCCAAAACTAAGGGTACCCCCCATACACCCGTAATGCAAAATCTTATTTATCTCGAAAACGGCTCTAACGATTTTGATAAAAAAAATTAAGTGTGATATTATGGACATGGACTATATTTTGGTGAAAACAAAATTTGGGGGGAAATGTTATTAGGGGTACCTGTCATAGAACGGTTTGTTTGATTTTCGAATTTCTCACCAACTGCTCTAACGATTTTAACCAAAATTTTTATGCAGGAGCTACTTTGCATTTGAAAAAATATAAACTAAAAATTTTTCCGAAAAAATAGTTTTTGGATTTTTAAAAAAATAATACATATTTTTTTTTGAAAATTCAATATCTTGAAAACCGATACACAATTAAATTTTTAAATTACGTTTTAAAATGTATTTTATTAAATACTAACAATTTGCATATCAATTTTTTTTATAAAAATTTTAAGGAAAATTTAGTACACAAAAAACATGCTTCAGTGTGTCTGTATGGCTGTACCTCTCACTACAGCCTAAACCCCTGGACCTATTTCTTTCAATCTCGGTAGTTAAGGGTCTTCGGTGATTCCCTAGAGGAGAAATTTAAATTTTTTTTTTAGCTCCAAAACTAAGAGTACCTCCCATACACCCGTAATGCAAAATCTTATTTATCTCGAAAACGGCTCCAACGATTTTGATAAAAAAAATTAAGTGTGATATTATGGACATGGACTATATTTTGGTGAAAACAAAATTTGGGGGGAAATGTTATTAGGGGTACCTGTCATAGAACGGTTTGTTTGATTTCCGAATTTCTCACCAACTGCTCTAACGATTTTAACCAAAATTTTTATGCAGGAGCTACTTTGCAGTTGAAAAAATATAAACTAAAAATTTTTTCGAAAAAATAGTTTTTGGATTTTTAAAAAAATAATACATATTTTTTTTTGAAAATTCAATATCTTGAAAACCGATACACAATTAAATTTTTAAATTACGTTTTAAAATGTATTTTATTAAATACTAACAATTTGCATATCAATTTTTTTTATAAAAATTTTAAGGAAAATTTAGTACACAAAAAACATGTTTCAGTGTGTCTGTATGTCTGTACCTCTCACTACAGCCGAAACCACTGGACCTATTTCTTTCAATCTCGGTAGTTAAGGGTCTTCGGTGATTCCCTAGAGGAGAAATTGAAATTTTTTTTTTAGCTCCAAAACTAAGGGTACCCCCCATACACCCGTAATGCAAAATCTTATTTATCTCGAAAACGGCTCTAACGATTTTGATAAAAAAAATTAAGTGTGATATTATGGACATGGACTATATTTTGGTGAAAACAAAATTTGGGGGGAAATGTTATTAGGGGTACCTGTCATAGAACGGTTTGTTTGATTTTCGAATTTCTCACCAACTGCTCTAACGATTTTAACCAAAATTTTTATGCAGGAGCTGCTTTGCATTTGAAAAATTATAAGCTACAAATTTTTTCGAAAAAATAGTTTTTGGATTTTTAAAAAAATAATACAATTTTTTTTTTGAAAATTCAATATCTTGAAAACCGATACACGATTAAATTACGTTTAAAAATGTATTTTATTAAATACTAACAATTTGCATATCAATTTTTTTTATAAAAATTTTAAGGAAAATTTAGTACACAAAAAACATGTTTCAGTGTGTCTGTACCTCTCACTACAGCCTAAACCACTGGACCTATTTCTTTCAATCTCGGTAGTTAAGAGTCTTCGGCGATTCCCTAGAGGAGAAATTGAAATTTTTTTTTTAGCTCCAAAACTAAGAGTACCCTCCATACACCCGTAATGCAAAATCTTATTTATCTCGAAAACGGCTCTAACGATTTTGATAAAAAAAATTAAGTGTGATATTATGGACGTGGACTACATTTTAGTCAAAACAAATTTTGGGGCAAACTGTTATTAGGGGTACCTGCCATAGACCCGTGTTTTTGATTTTCGACTTTCTCATTAACGGCTCTAAGGATTTTAACCCAAAATTTTTAGCAGGAGTCCCCTTATGTTTAAAATAATATTGTATATAAAAATATTCGAAAAAATATTTATTGGGTTTAAAAAAAAAAAATTTAAATCAATATCTTCAAAACCTATGAACGATTATTTTTTGAAATTATTTCCTAAAACCAATATTATTAAATACTTAAAATTCGCATCCCACATTTTTTTCTTGAAAAATTTTAGAGAAATTTCTTATATAAAAATTTTATTTAACAATAAAACGATTTTTTAAAGTTTATTTGCATAAATTCATACTTTTCCGGAAACCAGACGGCAATTTTATGCATTTGAACATTATTATCTCATTAAATCCATGTTTTATACATTTTTAAAATGTATCTTAAATTCCAAAGTACTTTTACATAAGAGCAAGTTTGTGCGATCCAGTCGTGCATTTTATTTAATTATCGTCTTATAAGCATACAATAATGTGACAAAGTACTGGATTAATCATATTTCACACATTTTTTTCATTGAGAACACCTGCGTGAGTTATGTCAAAGCATCCAACGGTGTTGACAAAATCTCAAATTCCCATAAATTGGGAATTGTAGCATAAGATCATATTAAAATAATTTTCCCAGCGGAAATGCAATGCACACAGAAATACGATATTATTTCGAGGAATTGCAATTCCGCTGAAATCAAAAACAATTAAATTAAATTAAATTTTTTTCCCAACAAATAAAATTTGTTTAAAGAATCGTATTGCAATAATTTTCTCAGCGGAAGTGCAATGTACAGAAATACGATATTATTTCGAGACATTGCAATTCAGCTGAAATAGAAATTAATAAACTGCTTTAGTTAAGTTTTAATAAATTTGTAATGTTCAGTACAGTTGTTAAGATCATCAAGTTGAATAAAGACGTGAAAAATAAAAAGTTTAAAAATAAATTGTTTTTTTTTTTATTTTCTCGAATGTGAAAAAAACATAAGTCGTGAGAGCATTGGTTTAAAATTGACCTGCCACTTTTTTATTACGGTGGGGTCGGCTTTGCGACGCGACCTGTTGAGGTCAAGAAAAAAACGTTGCGTAATTTTTTAAACTAAAATAAAAATATGTGCTACCTAAAGACAAATAAATTGGAAGAACGTTTTGTTGTACAAATTATTCCTAATTTGAATGTCAAGTCGTCAACATATCACGATGTCAAATTACTCTCATGCCGAATTAACGGATATGCATTACTGCTACGGTATGGCCCATGGTCGAAGTCGTGAAGCGCAAAGACTACGCTGAAATGTATCCCAATAGGTGTCCCAGTCATACGATATTTTCAAGAATCCATCAACGTCTTCGAGAACTCGGAGTACTGGAGCACCGAGGGAGAGAAAGTTCATCTTCTGCATCGGTACACATAGAGGAAAGAACTTTGGATATGGTCCGACGTAATCCCTCCCTTAGCACAAGGAGAATAGCTACTATGCTTCAGTTGCCCCAAACTAGAGTATGGGCAGTGCTTCATACCGAGCATTTACACCCGTACCACACTACACCAGTTCAGGAGCTAACCGCAAACGACAAGTTACTGAGAGCTGCATTTTGTCGAACAATTTTGCTAAGAGATGAAACTGAACATAATTACTTTGGAAGGATATTCTGGACGGATGAAGCTCAGCTTACCAGAGATGGAGTAACAAATTTCCACAATTTACATCATTGGAGTAACAGCAATCCGCATAACAAGAAACAAACCAAATCTCAACACCGCTTTAGCTGTAATGTTCACGGTTCCTGAATTCAGTCATAAATGGAGAATCCTATCTGCAGTTACTACGAGACCTTCTGCCCGATTTGAATGACAACGTTCTCTTGGCCATAGCAGACAATTTAATCTACCAGCAAGATGGAGCTCCAGCACACTACAGCCGCACTGTAAGAAACTGGCTTGATGAACATTTTAGTGACCGTTGGATTGGAAGAGGAGGTCCAATAGAATGGCCGCCTAGATCGCCAGATTTAACTCCGTTAGATTTTTATGCTTGGGGATTCATGAAGAACTATGTGTACGAAGTGGAAATAGTATCTTTGGAACAACTGACACAACGGATTGAAGTGGCTGGAGTCAAATTACGGGAAAATTTATCAAGTATAAATTTATCTGCAGCAATAAGAGGGCGCTATAATCTTTGCCTTCTACAAAATGGGGATCATATCGAAAATTTTTTGTAATAAGCTTTAGTTAAAAAATAGTTAAAAATTTAAATAAACAGTAATTATGAATTTTATCTAAATATGCATGTATTTCTTATTTTAATTGATTTCAAGATTCAGGAACATTTTTGTTCTTATTTCGCAATTGAATTTTTCTGTCACTAGTTAGGGCGTGTAACGTTGCATTATTTAAAAAACATTCGCAGGTCAATATTAATCCAATGCTCTCACGCAGGTATTCTCAATGAAAAAATGTGTGAAATATGATTAATCAAGTACTTTGTCACATTATTGTATGCTTATAATACGATAATTAAAAAATAATTATAAGATAATTATAAGACGATAATTAAAAAAATAGTAAAAAGAAAGTTAATCCTTTCAATCGTAAATTCACCTAAGAATCCAAAAACGTAAAAACTAAAATAAAAGGCTTTTCTTAGAACAAAAGTAGTTTTTGTTATTTTTGATTTTCTCAAAAACTACAAAACATTTTGACATCCGGTTTTTTGTGTTTGATCAAAAATTAATAAGAGCATTGAATATTGAATAGAAAAATAATACTTAATTACGTAAAATTTTGAAAAAAAAACTTGTTTAAAAACAAAATTTTCATTTTTTTTTTCAAAATTTTGATTTTGAAAATTTATTTTTCAAAAACTATTCACTCGAACAACTTTATTTAAAAACAAAATTAAAGAATGTATTTCTGGCTTTTCAAAATGCTATAGCATTACTCTGTTGGTGTCACCGTTATTTTTTAATAATTTTTTTTCTGTTTTAAGTGATTTTTTCTTAAATTGCCCCTCCCGCCTAAACGGGGGAAATAGACCCCCCTGCCATACGATTTTTTTCTTGTCTAAGTCCAACCTACACGCCTTAGCTTTTGTCACACCTTATGCAAATCACCCTGTATATCCGAGAACGTTCTTCAAAGAGTTTCAAATCATAAGGATTTGGGAGTTTTTTTCGACTCCAGACTGGATTTCAGAATGCATGTTGTTGATTATATTGTGTCCAGAGGCAATTCTATGCTTGGATTTTTGCTTAGGAATTCTAAGGAATTTAAGTGTCCTTATACAATTAAATTACTTTTTATTAGTTTTGTTTGTTTATAAGACATACACCGGGACGTTGTCTCAGACCAAGGGATAATCAATTTTTCTTCATATCACATCATTCGACGAATTACGGATTTAATGAACCGGTTACCAGAGCCTGCTATTTTTTTTAATAAATATGCCCATGTAATCGAACTTTAAAGTTCAAAAGAAATATTCAAAAAAAAAAAAACTATCATGAATCACTCAATTGTAATAGATTAATAGAATTTATATTTATACTGAATACTTATTACTTAACATTATTTTATATAATATCTATGTCTAAGAAAGTTTATGTACTTATAGACGAAATAAATAAATAAATAAATAAGTCGTCCGTACTGAGCTTTGAGAATATATAATATGGAGCGCTCGTTCCTATCCCTAATGCATTGTAGTACTTGAAGTTGTGATAGGGGTCGCTGTCTCACTTTCTGTAAGTTAAGGATACAGCCGTATCCTCCGATTTGTGCTTACCTTCTCCTCGCATATAGTTCTCCGTCACATGTGATATGAAGCACTCGGCAATAACTTTGTCTTACACAAATTTGAGTAGCGCCCCCTATGATAGTCACGCATTTGGAATAGAAACGAGCCCTCCATATTATATATACTCAAAGGTACTGAGAAAGTTTATGGAGATATGGAGACTTTTTACTCGGTTGAATGCCAATGTTGGTCTTTTGTTTGTAAAAACTAGGCCATAGGCTTCTGGTTATAAGACAAGTATCGAGCGAGCTCAATCTCTTGTTTATTGTAGCTAGAACTTTGCTATCGATTACCTGTTTAAGATTAAAGGTGGGACCTGAACTGTTGTGTCTGCCTGATTAATATCAAGTGTTTATCCTATTCCTATCAGCCCATCAGCGGAACCCAACAGAGCCTACTCTCAAGTACAGAGATTCATTTTTTAGCCGCACTACACGCATGTGGAATGCCTTACCCGGCTCAATATTTCCCACTCATTGCAATGTGCTGACATTCAAAACCAATGTGCATCAGTATCTCATTTCTAATCCTGTCCAGTGCTCACACTGTGTTTTACGGATATTCATAACCCCTTGAGTGCACGTGTAATATACAAAAAAAACAAGTGTTGTGCTGTGTACCAAGAATACTTAGCTTTCCGCAACAGCATGTTACAAGCTTTGGTTTGATTTAAATTGCAGAAACCGCGATTATTGCCCCTTGGCTATCAATGAAAGAGGTGATATTAGCTTATTGTATTACCATCAATGAAACGTCAGTATACAGGGTGTCTAGTAATTCAATTGCCATACTTTGGGATGTGATTCTTAGTCATATTCTAAGAAAAAAAATGTTCTACAGTAAAGTCTGATTTTCAACTTTGACATCACTTTTTGAGGATTTAAAAAAGGGTAACTTTGGTAATACTGACCCATGTTAAGGTCAATTTCTATGTCAGTACTAATGGTACTACGTTTAAATTGAGCTACTACATTTTTAGGGTTGCCAGATATTCAATTTTAAATGGTGTTCAATTTTCCTTGCCCGAGAAAAATTTTGACTTTGAGGTCAATTTAAAAAAAAAAAAAATCAATCAAATCATCGGGAAGCAGTTCTTGCTCAGGTGTATGGTGATATGGATACATATTTTCTCCATGCAGTATACTGAAAATTCTGTGTTTGGAAACATTAAACTGTAAGCCCAAGCGTATTATTCTGATGGTAGAATCGATTTCAACAGCTGCCAGTATTTCTGCTTGCAGCTCCCGCGTTAGGTCTTGCAGTTGAAACTGATTCAGTTTCTCGAAGCCTTCGAAAGGTATTTCTAAAAATATTTCGAGAAGAAAGTCGTCTGTTAGGATAAAGTTCCTGGTATCTTCGTTGTGCTCTTCTTGAATTTTCATTGCACAACACATAAATGAATAAAATGTCTGCGTATTCTTCTTTCGTAAATGAGGGCATTTCAAAAAGCGCTCTTAACCAACTGTTATCGTGACTTAACTTGATAATATGATGAATGAATTTGTTTTTCTATTCTTTTATACCACTTATTTAGTTAATTTACCCATTAAACATTCATACCCTAAATTTAACTCTCCCTGAGATGAGGAAGGTAATTAGGGTTTTGACAGCAAGTTAAGTAGGCATAAGTACACTTTTAACTCTTTTCATGAGTGCACAGTCTTAAAGATTACCTAAAAACTATCAGTTCTTGTAAAACCACTCCAATTGCCAAGTGCTGCAATAAAAGTATGTAAAAAACAAAAATTCGATATTTTACCTATTTTAGATGTTCCCAAGTATCATAAAATCTATGGGTTTTGGGTACACTTTTTAATGAGTTTTTTTTTTATTGTTTTGTTCATCAGGTAAAAATAAGAAAACTTTACGTTTTCTTTTACAAATTTTTTGAAAAAAATTGACCTCAAAGTCAAAATTTTGTTCGGGCAAGAAAAATTGAACACTATTTAAAATTGAATATCTGGCAATCCTAGAAACATATCAGCTCAATTTAAATGTAGTTTTGAAGGTTAGTATTGCTACTAAAAAAATGTTTAAAATGAGGGCCCTACCACTAGCACTGACAGAGAAATTGACCTTAACATGGGTCGTTGATTTGCCAGTCCTCTCTGCTAGGAAAGGCGGTCTTGAACGGCTTGTAAAATTCTAAGCGGGTAGTCAATGCATACCCTATTTCCCGTATATTTATAAAGAATCTGATCTATGGTACTCTGTCTTTAGCTACCATTTATGATGATCTAGTGCTCGTAACCTGTCAGATAGTATAAATTTTTTGCGAATTTCCCAAATCGCATAAATGAGGTGCCAAAAATCACGCTTGACATTTTAAAACTTTAAGCCCTGATTCGATTTTTCTCTGGCTGACCAGTTGACTTTTTTTAACTAATTACTGACAAGAATGTCTCTGGTAAAATGTTTTTCGTTTCTAATACATTCATAAATTACCCAGGGTTCGGGTAAAATAATCTCGATAATGCTCGTATTCCAAGACAACCACTGGTATGATAGTCAATTCTAGATACTCCGGAAGTATCAAATCGTCGTTCTGGGTTACGAGGTATTCGATCTACAGCGACGAAATAGTATTTTGTTAGAAACGTGATACCGAAAATCAGAATGTGCACCAATTTGGAAAAAAAATGTGTTTAAACATTTTATACACATTTTTTCACTTTTTTGTTTATATTTCCGTGAGTTTTATTTTTGATGCTAATAGAAATACGTTTTTATTATCTACTGACCTTGATTAATCGATAACATATTAATACTTTGTGGAATTCACGGCCAAACAATTTTGTTTTTACTTTAAATTGACCGACTAAATCAAAACCGAAACTCCTATTTACGTAAAACACAACTTTTACCACTTATTTTCTTTTAACCTACAGCCTCTCCGACCTTCAAAATTTTACCAGTTGACAGGCAATTATGCCAAGTTTGCAACAAAATATTTGTTTTGGAGGAAACCGTTAATCTCAATTTTGCATTTTGAGCACGCTCTTCATACAATGTGCGTTGGCAACAGCTAGTATATCAGCAATATTCCTAAGTATTTCAGAAATGTTGATATGTATTGACAAAGGGACGGTATTTCTACCAGAAGTCCTGTATTTACGAATACTGTTGAAACGAATTTCTTTCCGAATGCTATCGTCCTTGTGCGTTGAGGTAAAAATTCATCTTTGATAAATTCAGGAGCATACATTTGCTGATAGACAAAGGGCTTTTTGATATCAATCAGGCATGCAGTTGGGCGTTTAAATTCAAATTCTGAAAATGATTCCCGTTGGACCAAATTTAAATTCAATACTATACCCAATATATGTTTTTGAGTGGAAGGGTCAGGAGGTTTCTTCTTCTTTTGGTATTGTTAGAAATACCTTTGATATTTTTCAGGAATTCAGTTGCATACATACATACATACATATCTGTGGTGTTTGGTATATACAATAATTTGCGTTTTTACATTCACTTTTCATGGAGCTAGGGCTGAAACGGGTTGACTTGTTTTTTTTTTTTTTTTAAATTTGGAAAACTTTTGAAAATATTCTTTGAAAAATTATGTTCTAAATTTTAAGAAAATCAGTTTACCCGTTTAGTTCCGCGCTCGATATTAAGGGAATGTAAGGATACAAATTATTTTATGGAGTTATCATGTTTTTACCAAACATCACAGATATATCTGCTGATTACAAAATTATATTTGTTTTATGGATTTTCAATTAGCGGCCTTGTTGTTTCGGTGACATCTGTCAAATTTGTTGTTTATTAAACAGTTAGTGATGCTAAATCATCATGGAAGTTCGCACGATTGAACAGCACATGCAAATTATACAACTGTATCATCAAATGTTGGGCACCATGCACACATTTTACAATATACGTGTTGGGCCTTCGCAGTTGATTCCTCAAGGTTTAAAGTCCTAATTTAAGATGATCGCTTCAGTACTCAATCAGCCAATATTTGTACATCAAGGAATGCAAGATCGTCTGAACATCGCCGTGGTTCGTGAAAGTGTACAGACTTTAACTTTGGATCAAGACTTTGTTCGCTGACTGGACTTCGGAGCGTTTGAAAGTGGACCCCAATTTTGTCCGAAGAATAATCTTTAGGGATAAGGCACTATGTTAAAGTGCAAAATTATCGTATCACACGAAGTTCACCAGTTGACAATGCATCCTTAAAAAGTTACCGTTTGCTCTATATTTTGGTTGCGTTATTGGTCAACAGCAAGCGTTACAGAACGACTAAATTCCCATGGCCCAAATTGAAACAATATGAACCTAGACGACATGTGGTTCCAGCACTATGGCGGAGTTTTGTGCCACACAGCGGACAGCGCGATTGAAACTTTGCATGAACGATTTAAAGGTAAAGTTATCTATCGCAGAAGTGACGTGAATTGGCCCATAATTTGCTGCGATTTGACCCCGCTTGACTTTTTCTTCTGAGGTTTTCTGAAGTCGCAGGTCTATGCAAATAAACCACAATCGACCGATACCCTTAAGGTAAACATAAAGCTCAAATTCAGATGGATCTATGCGGACGAGTCTTTGAAACGTGAACCAACCGGATCTGAGCCACCATAAGAAGCCGAGGCGGTCATTTGAATGATGTCATATTTCATACATAATGGTATATGGGCCTATGAAATAAACGGAGATTTTGTTAACACGTCACATATAACGTGTTCTATTTCGTTTCAACATAGACCCGCCCTTATTGAAAAACCTTTTTGAATCGATTGTGCCATACAGAATCAAATAATTTTTCATAATCTATCAATATCATGTCAGTTGTCTGTCCCTTTTAAGACTGTTCTTAAACATGGTTGGAGATTCTGTTTGCTTAGTCTGACATTCCTTGAAAGATTTTTAAAACCAAATTGTAAATGTATCTGAAACTATTTTGAAGTATGTTAGTTCAGGATTTTAGCATAAAATTTACTAATGTTGCCTGCTAAATTCACTGTCATATTTGTCCACTTTTGAGTACATGAACAAAATAATTTTTTCCAAAATTGAGGAAAGTATTGGTATTTTAGATATAAGAAATTTAATAAATGTCAAAATTCAAAACCGAAAAGCAATTTACTTTTCATCCCCAAAGACAAAAACTTTTTGGCTCAATCATGTTTCATATTACCCTATGTACCACGCTAAAGAAAAAATGCTCGGTTTTAACCACGCATTGAAAAAATATGCCTAAAAACAACTTTCGAAATTTACTATCACTCCCTCCTCCCTCCAATAGCAAAGAAAAAACTCCATCAACAGGTTTCTTATCCATTTTTTTAAGAACTGTCATTTTATCCATGAACATTATTCAAGTAATCAATTTTTTTTTTAACAGCGGCCCAGCCCCAAATTTGTACCCCCCTTCACAAATATTTTTTTTTTTAATTGAACTCACAATTTTATTACATACATACATAAATGCAGCCTTTATTTTTTAGACAATTGAATTCAAAATAAATCGTGTCTGATATAGCGAAAAAAACTGCGACTGATTTATAGCTATCAAGTCTTAGGCCTAAAACTGAACCGAAAGCAAAAAGTTGTAGGCCAACAATTTTATGATGTCAAGATATATACCAACGAATGTGTTTTTTTTTTCTTCAATTTTTCATTTACCATGTCAAAAGACCATTAGGAGCCCCATTTTCATACTGCACACAATGGACATATGTATACAAAAATTGTGTATTCAAAAAAAAAAGGAAAAAATCAAACTAAACACGCCGATTTAATCGCAATTTTCCCAAAGATCGACTTTTTCAATTGGAACACAGCTCCATGTGTTGCCACAGATACAATGCATTCGTATATCCGTGCAGTTTTTGTTTTTCTGCTCTGCAAGAGCTACCCATAGATTCAACTTCACTTAACAGTCCTCTGTCTGTCGGTGATCACTTCCACCACCTCCCTTGGCTTTTTGTTTTTTTGTTGTAAGTTGTTAAAACTGATTGGATTTGGCGAGGTGGTAGAGCTGCATCTAAAAAGCTTCCACCTCTTCTGGAACCACGTGGTATTGATGCTAGACAACACCACCACCGCTGCTGTTGCAGACAAACAATTTTCATTTAATCCAAACCACCTATAAATAAAACCGTAAGAATCAACTTTGAATCAGTTTAATTTTGTTACTCAATAACAAATCTCTGGCTTACAAAAAATAAACCTAGCGAAACGTTATAGTTTGGATTGAAAAACCGTTTAAGCAAATTTTTGTGATATAAAAAGTTAATATTTATTTAAAAAGCACTCAAAATGGCATTTAAGGTACGCTTTAGAAGGACTATAAGAACTTGATCACAACTTAAGTGAAAAATTGGTTATTTTTAAATTAAACAATTTTTTTAATAAAAGTGCTTTTTTATTTTATAAAAGTGGATGTTTATTTATATTTATACTTCATAACAACTAGAACTAAAATGTGGTGACAAATTTGATACATTTTTCGAAAATTTTTATAATTTTAGAGACGTCAATTTTCAAGTGCTAGTTAATAATTAGCATCATTTAAAATCGCATTAATAGGAAATTGATTGTTTGAAAACCAGAGCTCTCGATATTTTAACTTTGAACCAAATTTGGGTTGATGACATCGGCTCTGATATTTGCAAAGTGTTCTATGCACATTTGTAAATTTTTTAGATATCTTAGTCGAAATTCTTTTGAGAAAACTTTTAACAAATTTGAAATCATAATTAAAGAAAGGAACAAGTTTAAAAATTACAAAGTGTTGATAAAATTAATAATTTTTATCAGAACTATTTTTTTTCGAACTATATATTCTTATACCCGCCATAGAACTATGTATTTTGTTTTCGACTTTCTCGTTAAGGGCTCTACCGATTTTAATTTAAAAAAAAATAATTTCTGGATTTTTTAGAAAAAAATTAAATTATTTTTAAAATTCAATGTCCGAAAATGGCTAGACGAGATTTTTTGAAATTTAATGTAAATTAAAAATATAATTTTAAATATTAGTCAAATAACATATTTTTAGAAAAATGTGAAACAAATTTTGTATATAATAAATTAATTATTGTTAATGAAACTGCTGTTCCGATTTTCTTAAAAAATTTGTATCTATGAATTCGTAGTTGTGTAAGAAATGAAACAGCATTCTATTTTTTAAGCTAAAACTATTTTTGATAATTTCTATCTAATCATTTCCATGTTCATATTTAGAAAATGTTTAAATACGTGCATTTTATTTAAACTAAATTAAGTCAAACGGAATTTATTCTCTTAAATATAGCAAATATAGGCAATCAAGTTTTAAGTTTTCGCAAAATCTAAATGAATTTTCAAGATCAAAGAAATTTATTATTAAATTTTTCAAATTAGTATTTTTTTAGCATCGTTAATATTTTATTCTAAAATATTTAAAGTTTTTTTTTTGTGGAGTGATAAAATATTATTCTCTTATAATTCTTCAAAATTAAATGTTAACGCTTTTAGTAATTGCAAATGATTTCTTACGCAAATATGAATTTATGGAAGAACAAAAATTAAATACGGCAACTTTAACTTTCTTTAATGTACAAATAAAATGTAAAGTAAAAAAAGAACAGTTAAAATAGGAACCCATTTTTAAGATATTGAATTTTCAAAATAAGAAGAACTTTTTTCAAAAATCTAAATAAAAGGATTTTTTTTAAGTTTTGATATGCAATAATTTTAAAATTGATACAAAATTTCACTTAAATCGGTTATGTTATTAATGAGCAAGTTTAAATCCCAAAAATGCTTCTATCGTAGAAACAGTCAGTAATGTTTTAATTTAATTTTTTTTTATCAAATTAAAGATCGTTCAGAGATAAATTAGGCGAAATACAATTTTTTTCATGCGTCTTGTTGATATTATTATTGATTGCAAGAATTTGCTCTTATGTCAAAGACTAAGAATTTCAACAATAAATGTTATTAGATAAAAACTGTTCTTAAGCATAAAATTATTTTTTTTAAATGACTAAAGCAACTCCTTCAGCAGTTGGTACTAAAAACAGAACGCCATGTGTTATTAGCTTATGCAAGAACAAAAATTATAAGTCCTTGTAGCGGTTTAATAAAAAAATATGCTTTAATAAGCAAATTTAAATTTAAAATTTAAGATATTTTTAAGAAAAATGTTTGGTACGCCAACGTAAAGTTTTTACTATTGTACGAATCAAAATAAAACAAAAAAATATAGCCGTTTTAACGATATCGAATTTTCCAAAAAAAAAAAATGTTTCTTAGTTAAAAATTCAAAAAATATTTTTTTTAAAGTTTTTAAATGCAATGTTTTTTCGAACTTTGTAGAAGCTTCTGTATAAAAAATTTCATTAAAATTCGTTATGCTGATAATGAGAAACTAAAAATTTGGAAAAATGGTCATTAATATCTCAATTTCAAAATTTGTTTTATGAAATCTTAGATTGTAAAAATTTATCGAAAGAAAAAAAATCTTATCAAAATTCTATACGCGCGCCGTTTTAAAAAAAAATATTATTTTCAAAAACCCTTTTTTTAACATTTGTATGGTGGGTATGTACAGTTATTTTTACGTTAATAATATTTTTTTCTCATATATTGGAGGTTATATAAAGAAACTTTTATTTGTCAAGTTTAAAATGAATCGAGCATGGAATTTTCGAAATATTGAGTTCTGAAAAAAAATAAATTTTATTTTTAAAAATCCAAAAAAAAAGTTTGAAATTTGAATACATAATAATATTAAAAATATGGATAGCTTCAGCATAAAAAAATAATAGAAATTGGTTGTACCGCTTTTGAAAAAAAATGGTTCCAAGGGCGATACCATTAATGAAATTTTTAGATCTTTTTTTTAATTTGTAGAACAGTTTTTGAAAAGAAAAAAATATTGGTAGAAAAATAAAAAAAACTTTTGGGCGCAAAAATTATAAAATGCTGTCTACGAAGTTCAAAGGATATCGGCCGAGCCGTTTAGTAAATGAACAGACAGCCAGACAGAAATACGAGACCCACTTTTTTAGTATTCCCTTTCATCATGAAATGTCAAGTCTGTTCTGCTTAGAAAATTTTCAAATTTTGAATTTTCTAATACGAGTATTGTCCTTAATTAGTTTTGAAGACAATACGAGAAAATCTGGTACAAAATATATTTTTGTTATGATCATAAATGTCAAAATTGTATGGTAAGCACAATATCTCACACAAAAATCGAACTTGAGATTTTGATTAAAGTAGATGCTATTGGAATGATAAAAAAGCAGGTCTCACAATTCTATCGACCTGTTTCGGGGAATGAACGGAAGAGTGGATTTTTCTTTAACTTGTTACCAAATGGTTTTGATAAAAAAAAATAGGTTAACTATTGAAGACATGGAATACATTTTGCTCAAACAAATTTTCATTACATTATTTTCAACCATCTCATTAACGACTTTAACGATTTCAATCAACATTTTTATACAGGAGCTATTTTGAATTATCTAAAAAGTATTTTTTGGATTTAAGAAAAGAAATAATTAAGATTTTTGTTTCAAAAATTCAATAGCTTGATTAGTTTTTGAAATGTATAAAATTGTTATCCCAAATTTGTTTAAGAAAAAATTTAAAGAAATTTCTTATATACAAAATTTATTTAATAATAAAATATTAAACGATAAAAACTATTTTCCTTAAATTCATACTTTTCTAGAAATCAGAAGGCAATTTGAAAATTTTTCGCTTTCTTAATCGATGTTTTTATATTTATCACCAAGTTTTAAATTTCAAAGTACTTGTATATAAGAGCAAGTTAAGTGTGGCCCAAATACAAGTTTCTTTTTAAAAATGCAATGAAATGAATAAAATTAAATTTTGTCCATGTCTTCATTAGTTAGAGCAAATATTTCCATTAATTATGGAACACAATATCGTTCAAGTGGCCGCCTCGGCTGGAGTCCATTGGACCTCTTAAGCGAATAATCCGAGATCTTTGTGCAGAATTCTCCTCAGGCTAGTGCGTGAAATGTTGAGCTAATGAGATCGATAGCGAGTTGATGTTCGTGAATCGAGTCTCATACGTTCGGCTACAGCAGCCACATTCTCATCTGTGCGCACTGTACGACGATGGGGACCATAGGTGTTGTCAACTAGCATACCAGTATCTTGAAATGTTTGCATAAAATTGGGTACACCAGACGGGGTGGGTGCGTCATTTCGGTCAAAACTTTTTTTCAAAAAAATGCACTGTTTGGGCTACACAGCACTCACTTTGGAAATAAGTTTTCAATATTTCCCAACGTTGTTCAAGCGTAAAACGAGTCATTTGGTTCCGCGAAGGTATGATGCTGACTTTCTGTCAAGATTTCGAGCAGGAAACAGATGTCAGTGTCAAAATGACCTATGATTTAAAAAGAAACTACTAGATGGCCTACCTGAAATGTGCATTTTTTTAATTGTATGCACTGAATATAAATTATTGAAATTTTTAACAACAAAATTGAAAATTATAAATAGCTGATAATTTTCAGAAAAAATTTAACTTGTCCTTCATACTCCTTATACCAGAAAGATGGTGTAAAAATAAACTTTGCAAGCTTTTAGAAAATGTTCTCGTTGTAGCTGTATTTGAAAGAAAGTGATTCGCATTTTTTTAAACAACACATTTTGATAAAAAAAAAAATGCTTAGGTAGTAGCCGATAAATTTATTTTAGAATTCACAGTTAGCGTAAATGTATCGCTTGTAAATTTTTTTTATATTTGGCGTAGTTTTTTTGAATTTTTAAATTGATACATTTCCGAAAACAATTTTTAATAATTTTTCTAATGGTGTGATTTTAAAATCTTCAGTGGATTATTTGTTAAATCGAAATGCTATGAAAAATATGTACTCAAAAATGCATTAGTGCAAAATTTTAGTTAAACGAGTAAGATGTTTAAGCTGTAGGTAGGTTATCTGCCATTTTAATAAAGTTATTAAAATCATTGCAATATTTTCATAAGACAATTTGATATTTTTAAATGTCTGAAAATTGCTGTTTGCTTTGCTTGTATCAAAGACTGTCATTGTCTTATGTCTTATTCTTCATACAATACTAGTTTAAAATGCTAAAAATTAAAAAAAATTCATTTAACTGCTTTGTAGTAAGAACATTTTCAAAATATGAGGTTTCATACTAATACCTAACTAGTCCGTTTAAAACTTTACGGTAATTTTCTTAACAATTTTAAGCAAACTTAAATTCTTAGAACTATTTTCCGGAAAAAAACAATTAAATCACTAAGCTATTATCATTTTTGTTGGTAACTCGGGCGTATACGTACTATTTTTGGACTAATTTCTTTTTACTTAAATCTTGTTTATACTCCTAAAAATTAAATGTTAATAAGATTCTCAATAGTCTGCTCTCCAAACAAATAAAAGAACTCGATTTGTAAAATCGATGTAGGATGCCTTCGTTTTTAAAATAAATTTAGTTTCCTAGTCCAGAACCACCATTTTCATTGCAACACAGTCAATAAAATTATAGAAATAAATCCTCGTTGTCGATCTAGTTTTGTGAATATAAACATCTTTGCATAATTAGATTATTACGTTTCTAGTCCCCACACTATTCCAATCACTTGCAAATCACATGAGTAATGGGGCATTATGGTCATTTACAATTTGCACACATTTGCACGCATTTATTGGTACAAATACTTCATGATGGAAAATTCATTTAATAAAATCTCGATGTTGTGCTCTTATTAAAATTTCACAGAAATAAATTACACCAGAAAAGATATTTTTTTCCTCGTTAAATTAATCTTTATGTGATGATTAATTATTGTGGTAGAGCTTGCATAACTGGAGATACTGAAAGCAAAGTGTTTTGTTTTTAAATTGACTTTAGAAATATGTAGAGGGAAAAATATCATTTTTGTTTCGTGTGGTTTTTTACTTGCGATATAGGTACTATAGGGCAAGTTCTGCATTTGGAAAAAAAATCGAACTCGAGATTTTGATCAAAGTTGACATTACGATGATAGCGAAGACGAAAAAAGTGGGTCCGACAATTCCGTCTGTCTGTCTGTATGTCTGTATGTCTGTATGTCTGTATGTCTGTATGTCTGTACCTCGAACTACAGCCTAAACTACAGGAGGTATTTTCTTCAAACTCGGTAGTTAAGGGTCTTCGGTGATTCCCTAGAGGAGAAATTGAAATTTTTTTTTAGCTCCAAAACTAAGGGTACCCCCCGTACACCCGTAATACAAAATCTTATTTATCTCGAAAACGGCTCTAACGATTTTGATAAAAAAAATTAGGTGTGATATTATGGACATGGACTATATTTTGGTGAAAAAAAAATTTGGGGGGAAATGTTATTAGGGGTACCTGTCATAGAACGGTTTTTTTGATTTTCGAATTTCTCACAAACGGCTCTAACGATTTTAACCAAAATTTTTATGCAGGAGCTGCTTTGCATTTGAAAAATTATAAGCTAAAAATTTTTTCGAAAAAATAGTTTTTGGATTTTTAAAAAAATAATACAATTTTTTTTTTGAAAATTCAATATCTTGAAAACTGATACACGATTAAATTTTTAAATTACGTTTAAAAATGTATTTTATTAAAAACTAACAATTTGCATATCAATTTTTTTTATAAAAATTTTAAGGAAAATTTAGTACACAAAAAACATGTTTCAGTGTGTCTGTATGTCTGTACCTCTCACTACAGCCTAAACCACTGGACCTATTTCTTTCAATCTCGGTAGTTAAGAGTCTTCGGCGATTCCCTAGAGGAGAAATTGAAATTTTTTTTTTAGCTCCAAAACTAAGGGTACCCCCCATACACCCGTAATGCAAAATCTTATTTATCTCGAAAACGGCTCTAACGATTTTGATAAAAAAAATTAAGTGTGATATTATGGACATGGACTATATTTTGGTGAAAAAAAATTTGGGGGGAAATGTTATTAGGGGTACCTGTCATAGAACGGTTTTTTTGATTTTCGAATTGCTCACAAACGGCTCTAACGATTTTAACCAAAATTTTTATGCAGGAGCTGCTTTGCATTTGAAAAATTATAAGCTACAAATTTTTTCGAAAAAATAGTTTTTGGATTTTTAAAAAAATAATACAATTTTTTTTTTGAAAATTCAATATCTTGAAAACCGATACACGATTAAATTTTTAAATTACGTTTAAAAATGTATTTTATTAAATACTAACAATTTGCATATCAATTTTTTTTATAAAAATTTTAAGGAAAATTTAGTACACAAAAAACATGTTTCAGTGTGTCTGTACCTCTCACTACAGCCTAAACCACTGGACCTATTTCTTTCAATCTCGGTAGTTAAGAGTCTTCGGCGATTCCCTAGAGGAGAAATTGAAATTTTTTTTTTAGCTCCAAAACTAAGAGTACCCTCCATACACCCGTAATGCAAAATCTTATTTATCTCGAAAACGGCTCTAACGATTTAGATAAAAAAAATTATGTGTGATATTATGGACATGGACTACATTTTGGTCAACAAAAATTTTGGGGCAAAATGTTATTAGGGGTAACTGCCATAGACCCGTTTTTTTGATTTTCGATTTTCTCATTAACGGCTCTAAGGATTTTAACCCAAAATTTTTAGCAGGAGTCCCCTTAAGTTTAATATAATATTGTATATTAAAATATTCTAAAAAATATTTATTGGGTTAAAAAAAATTTAAATCAATATCTTCAAAACCTATGAACGATTATTTTTTTGAAATTATTTCCTTAAACCAATATTATTAAATACTTAAAATTCGCATCCCACATTTTTTTCTTGAAAAATTTTAGAGAAATTTCTTATATAAAAATTTATTTAATAATAAAATGATTTTTTAAGGTTTATTTGCATAAATTCATACTTTTCCGGAAACCAGACGGCAATTTTATGCACTTGAACATTATTATCTCATTAAATCCATGTTTTATATTTATAAAATTTATCTTAAATTCCAAAGTACTTTTACATAAGAGCAAGTTCGTGCGATCCAGTCGTGCATTTTATTTAATACTAAATCAGAGCATGAAGAATTATTTGAACATAAATTTCTTTGGAAATAAAATTCAATTGTAATTTGGATGGTCATATTAAATTTGGGAGTATTTGTTTAGTGTAAAAAATCTAGGTTTACTTGACGCGATGGGTATGTCCACTATATAACGAGCTAGAGGTTATAGTCAGGGTCTGATTTGTTTCAAATTTGGAACAGATTGTTGAGATAGGTAGGCGACCACTAGCACTCAAGCCCAATGGCCCAAAATCTTATAGGGCTGAAGTGCGCCAAAAGGGTTATGCACAGAATACTCTTATAATGTTTTACTGCGCGGGTAGTTAGGAAATGAGGATGGGATTTAAGAGAAGATGCCGATGCACATTGGTGCTTAAATGCCTGCACATCATAATGAGGGGGAAAAATTGAGTGGCGTAAAGTATTCCACATTTGATTAGTACGCCTAAAGAAAAAATATCAATCTCAAAATCAAGACGAATATTACGGCGAAATTGTTTCAAGGGAGGAATAGAGCTGGCTGTATCATTAAAAGAAGTTAGGCAATAGGCACAGTGGTGCAAAAATTGGCCATTTTATGATATTAATTATTTTATAATGTATATGATGGTTGTTTGTGTTTTAATATCGAAAGTAATAGTTAATCGAAACTTGGCGTACAGTTTGACATTCCAGAAATCTATAAATAAACTTTGAACCGATTATTTAAAAACATAAAATTGACTTATTCTACTTCTTTAAAAAAAAAAAACTTTTCTTTTACCTATGATCAAAAATTAACATTTTTAAAGAATTTGAGTGTCCTTAAATTGAATTTGAAAATTGAAACAAAATATTTTTCTGAAACTTTTTACTTACCTAAAGCAATTAAAAGTAGTTTGTCTGGTAGCAATTTTGTTTCTCTTTTCGAACATCTTTATAAGAAGGAAATAAATTTTTTGCATAACTCCATATGACATGGTACTGATATCGAGACAGTAATTTAGCTTCCACCGTCATTTATAAAACTTCTAAGAAGAAACTTTTTTGAACTTGTTACAAATTTGTAAATTGCTTAAAAACTCTGAGGATGATGTTGCTTCTTTGACCAAAGCAACTTGAAAAATAAGTTCAGATGTTGGAACAGTTCTTAGTAACTCTGTATCTGCAGTGCGCTTTCGTTTTGCCTGCTCATAACTGTTGGAAAAATCAAGTGCAGGGCGTGTAGGTATATTTTTTGAACGAAAAATTTTGATACAACCGATTTTGATCATAGTTTTTTTGCCAAAGCTCCCCAAGAACTTGAATAGAATTGTGTATTCAAATTTTCAAAAAAAAAAAAATTTTGGATTCTTAAAAAAAATTTCAATTTTTTTTTTCAAAACTCAATACTTCGAAAACCCCATTCTAGATTTTGTTTTTAAACTTGATAAATGGAAATTTCTCGACATAATCTACAAGATGTGAGAAAAAAATGTATTTTACCTAAAAAAGATACCCACCATACAAATGTTAAAAAATGGTTTTCAAAAATCGTATTTTTCTCGAAAACGGCGCATAGAATTTTGATAAAAAATTTTTTCTTTCAATTAATTCTTACAATCTTTAATTTAATAAATTACAGCTTGTACCTACCATAGAACCATTTTTTTTTCAAATTTTGAATTAATCGTTATCGATATTGCGGATTTTAATGAGTTTTTTTATGGAGATGCTTCTAAAAAAATTAAAAAGCATTGTATTTCAAAACTTAAAAACAAATATTTTTTTTAATTTTTGAAAAAATAAATCGTTTTTTTTTTTTTTAGAAAATTGTATATTTCAAAAACGGCTTAATATTGTTTTTTTTTGGGAAATTTAATTTTCATTCGTACAATAATAAAAACTTAAAGTTGGCATACCAATTTCTTAAAAATCTTTTAAAAATTTTGTATGTAAAAGTTATTTTTTTAAGAAACTACTACAACGACTTATAATTTTTGTTCTTGCATAAATTCATATTTGCAGAGCATTCTGTTCTTATCTCTTTTACTACTAAAAGAATTAAAAAAAATTAATTTTATCCTTATGAACAGTTTTCTCTAATAACATTCGTTTTTAAAATTCCTAGGCTATTACATAGGAGCAAGTTCGTGTAGGATTGAACATGTAAGATTTTTTGATTTTCTTTTGTTTGCTGAGAATTAAATTGTAACCAATTTTTTTGAGCATTGAAAATTTTAGTCTTCAGAATTTTCAATGCTCAAAAAAATTGGTTACAATTTAATTCTCAGCAAACAAAAACTTTTAGTCTCCAGAATCTAAAACCAGTAGCACCTCTTGGCATAATGATTAGTGCGTTGGACTGTCATGCGGAAGGTCTCGAGTTCGATTCTCAGCTGCTGCAAGAAAGTTTTTTTCAGGGGTGTACTGCCTCTTGCGAGGAATTGACAGATTCTCCAAGAGTATCTCTTGTCATGAAAAGTGCTGCTCATAAGCCATTCGGAATCGGCATAAAATTGTAGGTCCCCTCTGTTCCTGGTAACACGCACACAGGAATGGTTGAGAGTTATATGTCACTAGGTCCTGGTTCACTCCGAGCTGTTGCACCACCAAATTTATTTATTTTATTTTTTAGAATCTAAAACCAAATGGCAAGGTGAAATATACTTTTGAAAAAGTTAAAGGGCAAGTAAAATTACGTGTTATTTCTAACCTAAGTATTATATATTAATTACTTATCTGACTGTATAGCTTTTAAGGTGTTAACGTATGATATTTTTTTATGATACTTTTTTTTTAAATAATGTTAATTGCAAATTTTAAATCCTACTTAATCTATTACATAATCTTAAAAATAGAGCTACAAACAGTAAAAAAGCACATGTGAGGTTATGTTGAAAAGATATACTATGATCTCCAAATTTGAGATGCCTAGTTTTTGTGAAAAAAAAAATTATGGAAAAAAATAATCTAAAAACGAGTTTAAAATAGAATAATATTCATCGATTTTTTTTTTCAAATAGACATATAAAAAAACAGTAATTATTTTACTCTTCACATTTTTGTCGTGTTATTTTGGAAAATAGAACAAAAAATATTTAGTTCAAAAGTCAAGTACTTTTTTTTTGGTATGACATTCCTTAAACTTGCCCTTCTTTCAGACCTGCTTGACCTTAGGCCCTATAGAAAATATGGAGTAAAACGTAAAAATAGAGAAAGCGACGCGTTTTGGAATTTATTCCATCACCGGGATTATCAAGAGTTTTAAGTTGACCGTCTTGTTGCATTGCTATTGTGTCAAAAATTATTTCTTTTACGTAAAATTTAATAATTAAAAATACAACATGGAGACAAAATCACAAACATATAAAACTTAAAAGAAAGCCTTTACAAAATTTTTTCTTTTTATTTATTTTTTTTTTTGAATACAAACAAATTTTTTCTTCACTTTTTAAACGTAATCTTCATACCTTCATCTGAGTGTGACATTTTTTTTCTCATTCTTTGTTCGCATTTTATGGATGAAACTAAAGTAAGCTTTTTTAACACTTTTCAAATAAGCGAATCGTGCCTTTAAATATCAACTTTAATCGGCTGTCTACCCTTCACTTAAATACTGAAATAACTAAAATCACACTCCTCATATCAGATTAACAGTTAATTTTAAGACAGCAAACTTTATTATCCCGTTGCTTTAATTTAGCAAGGTGATATTCTTATCATCGCCATGTATGGGCACATCCCAATCTGCAACACGGTGTTCGAGAGAAAGAAAAGTTTTCGTAGTAAAAATAGAATAGAATATAAATTTTCGGTGCAATTATTTAATGCTTTATATCTTCAATTTATAAATAGACTTGCTCCACAAGGTCAAGTTTCTGGAAACCGTTTAAAATTTTTTTTCTTTCAATAAATGTTTACTATCTATACTTCAATTAAACAAAATTTTAAATTAAGATATTACTTACCATAGCTCCACTTTTTCGAATTTTTAATTTCTCATTATGCAGATTGGATTTTAATGAAATTGTTTTTAGAGAAGCTTCTAAAAAGTTTGAAAAACGTCGCATTTCAAAGCTTAAAAAATGTTTTTAAATTAAAAAAAAAGACAATAATTTCCTTTTTTTTTTAATCAATACCTCAAAAACGGGTTATCATTTTTATTTTAACTTGATTTTTATTGCTGCAATGATTAAAATTTAGAATTGACGTTCCGAAAATTTTTCTTAAGAGTGTTTTAAAAATTTTGTATGTAAGAGCCTACATAAACTAATATTCGCTTAAAAGATCACATTACTTTCTGTTTTAGTTGTTTAAGTTTTATTGAATCAATTGTATTGATATGAAAATTTGTATCTAGTAACATTTATTTTTAAAAAATTTAGTCTTTTTGTTTAATTTTTCCCTTGAAAGGGTTTTTTAAAATAACAAATAATGGTATGTATATACCATACAAGTTTTCCTAATTTTTGAAAAGATATTTTGTTTTTTTAATGGCACCTCCCATAGATCCATTTTTGTACAACTGAAAACCATTGACAATACTCAATATTTCAAAAACCACACCCTTTGATGTTTTCTTTAACTAACAGTTTAACGTTTTTTTGTAATACTTTCAAGATGTTGAAAACAAAATGTTCATTTATTCGAAAATAACGATACGCATCACACATAAAAAATGCTTTCGAAAATTTTATTTTCCTCAAAAATATTTGTTTGGTTTTTTGAATAAAAAAAAACTCATATTTTTATTTTGAAAATTTAACTTTATTTGAACAATGAATAAAACTTTAAATTGGCACACAAACAAAAATGTGTTAAATTGTTATTTCATATAAAAATATGATTTTAATAATCGCTACAATGAATTAAAATTTGTATTCTTGTTTGAATTCTTATTTCTTTTTTCAAGAATGTAAAACAATCAAGTTTAACTTCCGTTCTAACTATCATCTTCAACGAAAACCCGATAACTAGTTATTCTGGTAAGGCAAATGTTCATGCAGCTCATTTAGCTGCTTGGTCTATGATACCTGATAGCAACATTGCCGGTCCCGTACTTGAGAACGTATATATAGATCACTCAATGGGACAGGTATACCTCCTCTCAGTACTCATTTTCCACATTTTCGAGACCGCCAAGAACACTGCTAAATACATACTTAGGATTTCAATATGGGTCTAAGAAATTTTTCACCCCTTCTGATCTGACTATAGTTTATAAGGGCCGGTGCAGCTCAAACTTCTCTTCATTTTTTGAAAAGAATACAGAACAAAGCATCAAACCAATAAGAAACAGGACTATCATCTCTTGAACATCGTCGGAATGTTTTATGTATTTCCTTGTGTTATAGCATCTTTCACTAGTATTGTTCATTCGAAGTAACCAGTTGCATTCCTCACGTCAATCAGCTCACCCTGTTTAGCTGTTTCGCTATAGGAATATTCATATGAGTACTACCTCGAGCCTAATTGCGGACGTAACGTAAAATACAGAGATTCGTTTTTTAGTCGCAAAACACAGAATGGAATAATTTTCCTTGCCATTTCAATTTGGACTTCTCTTTTGCCCCCCCTTATTGAACGTTGTAAGGATCTCACAATAAACCCTTGAGCGCGTGTGAACTATGAAAAATAATCATAAATGGCAATTTGTCCTTGGCTCCAATAGGTATTGATGGAGTTGCCTTAACCCTTTTTTGAAAGTTAATTGCGTGCTCCTGAATTTGTATATAGAGAACGTTTTTAAAAGTCTCTTGACCAAGACAGTGTGACCAAGTCGTGCATTTTATTTGAAATTCTTATTTAACTTATTGGTTTAACTTTTTTTCTATTTTTGAAAATGTTTTAAGAAAATTAAAAATGCTTCCCAATTTCGAACGGATTCTGAAATAAGGATTGTAAAAATAAGCCTTGCTTCGTTAGAAAATATGACACTTCGGATCAGGCGCGGATCCAGGATTTCGTTCAGGGGGGGCAATTTTCGTGATTACTTAATTCTAATATTTTTGTGTGGCCGGTTTTTGAAAACGGTTTTTTAACAGTTTTGAAAAAAAAATTGAAATTTTTTTAAAAATCCAAAACAAATTTTTTTGAAAATTTGAATACACAATTCTATTTAAGTTTTTTGGGAGCTTACGCAAACAAAAAATGATCAAAATCGGTCATACCGTTTTTGAGAAAATAAAAAACAAAAAAATGGTTCTTTGGGGGGTACCCTCTATAACCATTTTTCGGAAAATTTTTTTCAAATAGTACCTAGCTTTAACTAAATGAATTTTTTTTGTATCTTTTTTTTAAATCCGTAGAACAGTTTTTGAGAAAAAAAATTTACAAAATTTCGAAAAAAATTCGTATGGCAGGTACTGTTATTTTTGGTCTTAAAAAAAAGAAGAAAAAAACGTGTGGGTGGGGGGAAATTAAAAATGATAAATGTTTAGGCTGTAGTCGAACCGACAGACAGACAGAATTGCGATACCCACTTTTTTAGTCTTCGCTAACATCGTAATGTTAACTTTGATCAAAATCTCGAGTTCGATTTTTTTTACGAATGCATAACTTGCCGCACGAACTTGCTCCTATGTAATAGACTAGGAATTTTAAAAACGAATGTTATTAGAAAAAACTGTTCAAAAGGATAAAATTATAATCATTTTTTAAATTCTCTTAGTAAGAGACAAAAACAGAATGCTATACAAATGTGAATTTATGCAAGAACAAAAATTAAAACATAAGTCGTTGTAGTGGTTTCTTAATAAAATAAGGTTTTATATATAAAATTTTTAAAATATTAAAAAAAAAAAATTAGTACGTCAACATTAGGTTTTTATTACTGTACGAATGAAAATTAAATTTCCAAAAAAAAATATTTAAATATTTTTGAGATATCGAATTTTCCAAAAAAAAAAAATGATTTTTTTTTTTCAAAATTCAAAAAATATTTTTTTTTTTAAGTTTTGAAACTCAATGTTTCTTAAAGCTTTTAGAAGCATCTCTATAAAAAATTTCATTAAAATCCATTATGTCGATAATGAGAAATTCAAAATTTTCAAAAATCGTTCTATGGTAGGTACAGTGACTAATGTCTTGTTTTCAAAATCTGTTGTATTAAATTATAGACCTTAAAAATTAATCGAAAGACTAAAAATTTAAGCAAAATTCTCGGAAGCATTTTCGAGAAAAATACGGTTTTCGAAAACCATTTTTTAACATTTGTATGGAGGGTACCGTTATTTTTAATTAAAGAAATTTTTTTTCTCACATCTTGTAAATTATTTTAAGAAACTTTTATTTATTTAGTTTTAAGAAAATCGAGCATGGGGTTTTCTAAATATTGCGTTTTCAAAAAATAATTTTGAAATTTTTTTTTTTGAAAATTTGAATACACAATAATATTGAAACTGTTGGGGAGCCTTACCATTAAAAAATTATCAAAATCGGTTGTACCGTTTTTGAGAAAATCAAAAACAAAAAAATGGTTCCAAAAATAATAATTTTTTGGAATTTTTTTTTCATTCATTACCTAGGTTTAACTAAATGAAATCTTATGAATTTTTTTTTTTAAATCTGTAGGACAGTTTTTGATAAAAAAAAATATTTATAAAATTTCGAAAAAAAATCGTATGGCAGGTACCGTTATTTTTGGTCTTAAAAAATCAAATCAAAAAACATCCGGGGAAAAAAAATAAAACCCATATCTACCAAGTTTAAAGAAAATCGGCCGAGCCGTTTGGGCTGTAGTCGAACCGACAGACAGACAGAATTGCGATACCCACTTTTTTGTACTTCGCTATTATCGTAATGTCAACTTTGATCAAAATCTCGAGTTAAATTTTTTTTACGAATGCATAACGTGCTTTATAGTACCTATAAGTCGCAAGTAAAAAGAAAAAAGCGTTATGGTTTTTATAATTGTGAAACGAAGAACTGCCCAGGGGGTGGCAATTGCACCCATTGCCCTCCCCCTGTATCCGCGCTTGCTTCGGAAAGTCTCAGCATGGATGTCAGAACGTTTAGCACTTGTTCCTGATGATAAAAGGTATTATGTGCTTGCAGGCTTTAAATTTGGGATTCAGATTCTATAATTTCTAAGATTTGCGAACTTCGTCATTCGGAATTTCGGTTCCCAATCTTTTTATGGTTTTTGCTAAACTATAATCTAATCAAAAGTGATAAAGACCCTCTTAAAAATCTAATTGCATCTATTAAATTATATTAGTAGTATACTACATATTCAAACTTATATTTACTTATAGCACTTCTAGGTTTCTTTTGTCGTCAGGGTTAAGTGTCTCTCAAATAAAACCCCCTTAAAATTCACTGAAATTGTAGGTTATCCTTCCAATTAATTACAATTATGTATGTGTGTTCACTCATGTGGAATTCATTTGTGTATATACAAGAGAAGGCATACCCCAGACAACGTCTGTCCGTTGCCATTATCATCATGGTCAGGATGAAAAACAATGTCGGTGTTGTTGCTACAATGACGCTGGGTCTGCTTTGGCCGGCCACGTGGATTCAATACAAAGCTTTGGTGTGGCTTCTTTTGTTCCCTCTTAACCCATTTGAAATAAATGTCTAGCCACCAACTTAACAAAAACAATCTTTTGTTGGCTTTATTTTTTACCAAGTTAAAGGTTATACAATTCGATAAATTTTTTGTTTCGATTCGACCTCAGTTTAAATATTTAAAATCATTCTCTGATTTTAAAGATTTTTCTTAAATTCACCCTAGATACAATGTGCTTAAAATTGGCTACATCGTTACATACATGTATGTAAGTACATATATTAGCAGAGCCCGGAAATATATATATATATACAAATATATATTGTTGTATTGTTTTGGAAGGAACTTAAGTGGAAACGGTAAAATATTTTTGGCTCCTTGTCAACAGGACTTGGCTGTAGGAACAAACTGTTGAACGTTGTATTATTATTAATATATTTTTGGGGACCTTAACCATATGAAGGAAGTCAAACAGAAATAGGTAAATATTTGTTATATTTTTAACATTTAAATGGGAGGAAAGGATGCTAGCCATTTTTCAATATTTAATACCTTAGTGCATTATTCCCCAAAGGATTCCAATTTAGTTTGTATTTTTGTCGGTTTATGGTAGCAGAAAAATCTAGTTTTTCGTGTTTAGTTAACAGACACATTTTTTAAAGTTATTGGAGCTAAAAACAGAATGCCATAAGCAAATATGAATTATTCAAGAATAGCAAATTTAAATTGTTTAACTAAGTTTGTATATAACAATCTTTTTTGGAAACATTTTGGTACGCCTATTTTAAAAAATAAAATTAAAAATTAATGATCCATTTTTGACATATTGAATATTGAAAAAAAACATGTAATTTGCGAATTATTAGGTTTTTTTTCTTTTCAAAGAAAAAAATTCTAAAATTCTATTTCAACTACTTAGGAGTTTAAAGCTTACAAAATTGATCAGAATCGACATTTAACAATTTTTGAGAAAATCGAAAACCAAAAAAATAGTTCTATCGGAGGGGAAGAGTAACGAAATCTCGCCCCACAAAATTCCAAATCACGAAATCCTGCCGAAAATAAAAATAAAAATCCGGCCGACAGATAATGTATTTTTGGAAATATTTGTCGGGATTTTCAATACTATTTTAGTACTATTAATTAAATATTTTATTTTGATTTCTTTTTAAACAAATGAAAAGTACGAGTATTTAAGGAACTGTTGATTCGGGAAAAATTCAGTTCTTGTTAGAATTCCGAGGAGGTAAACCTCCTCCATCTCTAGAGAGATAAGATGATTTTCAATGGTTTGGCCAATTATTTTTGGACATTTGACCAAAATATTTTTGGACTTTTGCCAAAAATATTTTTCGACATTTTGTCAAAATATTTTTTTAGCAAACTTTTTTTCAACAATTTTTTTTGCAACAATTTGTTTTTGAAGAAATTTTGATTTTTCATAAATTTTTTTCTGGGCATTTTTTTTTCAAAATATTTCTTGACAAAAATTTGACACCCAAGGTATTTTTAATCAAAAAAACTGTTTACGTTGGCACCTGCCAGGCGACTTAACATACCCTAAGCGGATCGATGGAGTCGCGTGAGCGGGTGTGTCTCCGAAAAAGCTAAAATCCTTAAGTCCCGCGGAGCGGTCCACCCAATGTACTGTTTGTTTATTAAACAGCACACCAATTACATCATATAAAACAATTTTTTATATCTCTAAAGTCGATTTTCTGGCAAACTAAGTGCCGTAGACCTATCAAAGTTGACACCTTTTTTTTTTTGCTAAACCAAGCATCTTAAAGAATTAAAAAATACATATTCGTGCCTACAGAGTTCCACCTTTCAATCCACGTATCGCATGAAACGAAAAACAAATTTTGATCTTTAAACGCAATTTGCGGCTAAATCGGGATTTTGTGATTTCGTACCCAACCCATCGGAGGTACCATTTTTTGAAAAAAAAAATTTCAAGGAAACAGTTATTGAAAAAGCAAATATTTTATTAAATCTTGAAAAAAATTTTGTATGTTATTTTTGGTCCTAAAAAAGAAAAAATGAGTGAGGTGAAAATGATATCTGTCAAATATAAGAAAAATTGGTAAAGTCCCTAAGGCTGTAGTCGAACAGACAAACAGAATTCCGAGATAGTAATGTCAAATCTGATAAAAATCCCGATTTATATTATTTTTTTTCGAATGCATAACTTGCCATATAATACTTATGTATTAGTAGTACTTATTTCGCAAGTACAAAGGACAGGATCTAATGGACAACTAGGGCCCAGTAACTAACGACTCTTAACCATTTCTGTGTCCATTTTGTCGACAGGAAAAGAGAAACAAATTATTTTTTTTTTAATTTATTCATTCATTTTTTTAATTAATTAAAACACTCCTTTAGTAGATGGAGTTGAAAACAGAATACCTTTTGATTTCTGAAGTAAATTTTAGTCTACACAAGAACGAAAATGACAAATCATTGTTGCTATTCAAAAAAAAAATTAAAACGTTTTTTTAAAAATATGGTGGAACGCCAACTTTAAATTTGTATTATTGTATGAATACAAATAAAATTTCAAATATAATATGGACCTGTTTTTGAGGTGTCGAATTTTCAAAAATATAAATGATTTTTTTTTCAAAAATTTGAAATGTTTGAAATATTTGAAATAAAATGTTTTGAAATGCAATGTTTTTTAAAGTTTTTAGAAGCTTCTTAATAAAAAAAATCATTAAAATCCGTTATAACAATAATGAGAAATTCAGAATTCGAAAAAAATGATTCTATGGTAGGTACATACAATAAGATCTTAATTTCAAAATTTTTTTTATTGAATTATTGATCATAAAAATTAATTTAAGGAAAATTTTTTTACCAAAATTCTGTCTGCCGAGTTGGGAAATACTATCAGGTTTAAAGTCAATCGCCCGAGTCGTTTCGTCTTCCCTATCAACGTAATGTCAAGTCTGATCAAAATCTTAAATTCGATTTTTTACGAATCCATAACTTGCAATGGGCCTAGTCGCTTACAAGTCTTAGCCATTCCTGTGTCCATGTTGTCAGCAAGGATATAGAGGACTCATATTTTTTGCCGCTTCTGAAAAGCTCGGATGATAAGAAGTACTCTTGGAGGACTTGTCCCTTCTTAGAAAGAGGTAGTGTCCCTGAAAAATAAAATCAAACGCAGACCTTCTGCATGAAGAGTGAGCTCGACCATTATGTCTAGCGGCAGGTAAATGAAGGTTGGATTAAAACCGGGGAGTTTGTTGCCTCCAAGAAGGTTATAGAGTAAGTCATAATGATAAATAGTCATACTCGTATTAAGTCCCTTGAACGAAAAATTATTGAATTGTCCTACACACCATAGACAATGTTTGCCTAAATATTGAGTCTTTCAAAAGTGTTTCATAAAACATACTCTGCACCCAATTGTTTAATAAATTAAAAAAAAAGAATACTTTTTTTCCATTCTGAGTTACTTTTGTTGCTCTATAGAACAAGTTTATTGGTAAAGTGGAAATAAATATTTCTACTTTGTTATTTTCCACCGCCTCCCCCTTTACAAGGGGTAATATCAGCCTAATAGACTTTTGACAAATACAACTTTTTTCTTATCTATTTTCTTTGAGAATCCTTGTCAAGGCATCGACCCAGGGTTTGGATATATTCTATTCTAATATGTAAATTCTTAAAGGCTAATGTTTTGGAAAATGCTTCCTGTTTTCTTGTTCTTTTTTAATAAATCCTATGTCCCACTTAAGCTTAAGTAATGTCGGTCATCAAGTTACAAGCTTCAGAAAATATGTATGTTTCTTAACGGTAACATGGCACGTGTCGTTACTATTAAAGCTAAAAATTATCAATTTCTTTTGCCAGATATTACCCAAAAATTTAAAGACCAATTTTGAAGAAAGTCCCTTTTGCCATTTATGGCCTGGTTCAAGGAACAAACAGACACGCAGCCATACAGAAACAAACACCGAATTGTTGGATTAAATTTGATCAAAATTTCGAATTCGATTTTTCTAAGAATCTAAAACCTGCCATATTGTACATGAGTACATAATATCGGAAGTTCAAAAACTCAACTTTTTACTTATCGCTTTAAATTATTTAAAGAATTTTCAAATATTCTTGGTTCTTTTATAAAGGTAAGGTTCAATGAACACTTTGAATGTTCCTTACAAGAAGCAGTACACCCTTAAAATAATGTTGGGAATCGAACGCTGACGCTGTGCATGCACTAATCATTGTTCCAAAGGTTACTCGGCACATAGTTTTTATAATTAAAAATACAAGTGTCCATCTGGGCCTGGTGGACGGGACATACTAAAGTTACATATTCAGTTAGGGTGCTCTGAGTCAGTTTATACTGAATTTGATTTTGTTACGAAATTAGAATTAAAAGGATGCAAAATAGTTAACCAAAATGGGTAGATTTTAAAATTCTAAATCAGACCGAAAAATATATTTTTATTTCGATTTTCATCGGATAAAAAGGGATATAAAACCATGAAAGACTTAAAGATAGTTTTTGAAATGAAATGAATGATAGAAAACAATCAAATATGTATATTGATTCAAAAAATATGAAATATGTAATTCAAATTTAAATAAATAAATGAATAGAATATCTCAATATTTATTTGGCAAAGAACCGCTTTATCTGAATAGAAAAAAAAAACAGCCAACATGAATACTTACAACATATTGTGTTGTGCCTTTTTCCTTAAACTTATTTAATCGAGTAAAAATGTATTGAAAAAGAAAAAAGGTCCGTTTTATTTTGCCTGCAAATATGCTATACAAAATTGAACTTTTTGAAAAAAATCTTCTTAAACATTCCTCCATCAAATGAATATAAAATATCTTTGCCCTAAGCCTTGCGTAATTGTAAACCTTTTTCTCGATGGTCTTGCATTATTATATATTTTGAAAAGGATACTTGATATTATATGTATTTTTTTGTACGGTATTAGTTCAATGAAGCAGACAGGATTCCTTGAAATAAAAATATTGCTACGATATTGGCCGTTATTTATACATTGACCTTTGGCCTCTCTTAAAACGATATAATCATCGTTACTGAGGGATACAATTATTTAAATATTATGTTGACTTAGAATACGATTGAAGCAAGTATTTGCTTCTACCTGAATTGAGCTTTCTCTCTATATGCGATTTATGACAATATGTCTGGCTAGAAAAAATGCAGTTAATATTTTTACAAGTAATATATTTCGTAGTCTTTTGTCAAAAATTTCACTTTTTTTAAATTTTTGCTTATTTACAACGATTTTAGCATCTTTATATCTATTAATATTTTGTTAAAGTCAAAATGCTAAATCCCATCTGCATTTTCTTTGAAAAACATTTCTGAGAATTTTATATGCAAGAACTAAATTGTGTTTTTTTTATGATTCGTGAGCAATTTGTTTTTCAAGACATTTTGAAGACTTAGCATTACGGAGAAAAGTTTTAAGTTCCCAGTAAAGTTTTGACAAGACAATAGCTCGGTTATTAGTTCCAAATCTAAGCATCCAAAACCGAATGTTTAGCATATTGGTAACTAGTAACATGCTAAGCCTTTGATAATAGGTTGTTTAAATTTTGCCCCAAAATATCTCTCAAATGGTATCCATTGTTTTGACCTGATGTGCTCTTTCGAGAGCATTTCGTTACTTTTCTTAGAATTTCTTACCTTACTTTTTAGGTATCTCCAAACGAAATAAAATGCACGACCGGGTTGCACGAACTTGTACTTATGTAAAAGACTTCAAAATTTATAAATGCCAACTTAAAGTTTTTATTGATGAAGGAATAAAAATTAAATAAAAAAAAATATATCGACCCCTTTTTTGAGATCGGTATCGAATTTAAAAAAAAATAAAATGCACGACTGGATCGCACGAACTTGCTCTTATGTAAAAGTACTTTGGAATTTAAGATACATTTTTTAAATATAAAACATGGATTATTTAATGAGATAATAATGTTCAAATGCATAAAATTGCCGTCTGGTTTCCGGAAAAGTATGAATTTATGCAAATAAACTTTAAAAAATCGTTTTATTGTTAAATAAAATTTTTATATAAGAAATTTCTCTAAAATTTTTCAAGAAAAAAATGTGGGATGCGAATTTTAAGTATTTAATAATATTGGTTTTAGGAAATAATTTCAAAAAATAATCGTTCATAGGTTTTGAAGATATTGATTTAAATTTTTTTTTTTAAACCCAATAAATATTTTTTCGAATATTTTTATATACAATATTATTTTAAACATAAGGGGACTCCTGCTAAAAATTTTGGGTTAAAATCCTTAGAGCCGTTAATGAGAAAGTCGAAAATCAAAAAACGGGTCTATGGCAGGTACCCCTAACAACATTTTGCCCCAAAATTTTTGTTGACCAAAATGTAGTTCATGTCCATAATATCACACCTAATTTTTTTTATCAAAATCGTTAGAGCCGTTTTCGAGATAAATAAGATTTTGCATTACGGGTGTATGGGGGGTACCCTTAGTTTTGGAGCTAAAAAAAAAATTTCAATTTCTCCTCTAGGGAATCACCGAAGACCCTTAACTACCGAGATTGAAAGAAATAGGTCCAGGAGTTTAGGCTGTAGTGAGAGATACAGACATACAGACACACTGAAACATGTTTTTTGTGTACTAAATTTTCCTTAAAATTTTTATAAAAAAAATTGATATGCAAATTGATAGTATTTAATAAAATACATTTTAAAACGTAATTTAAAAATTTAATCGTGTATCGGTTTTCAAGATATTGAATTTTCAAAAAAAAAAATTGTATTATTTTTTTAAAAATCCAAAAACTACTTTTTCGAAAAAATTTTTAGTTTATATTTTTTCAAATGCAAAGCAGCTCCTGCATAAAAATTTTGGTTAAAATCGTTAGAGCCGTTGGTGAGAAATTCGAAAATCAAAAAAACCGTTCTATGACAGGTACCCCTAATAACATTTCCCCCCAAATTTTTTTTTCACCAAAATATAGTCCATGTCTATAATATAACACCTAATTTTTTTTATCAAAATCGTTAGAGCCGTTTTCGAGATAAATAAGATTTTGCATTACGGGTGTATGGGGGGTACCTTTAGTTTTGGAGCTAAAAAAAAAATTTCAATTTCTCCTCTAGGGAATCACCGAAGACTCTTAACTACCGAGATTGAAAGAAATAGGTCCAGTGGTTTAGGCTGTAGTGAGAGGTACAGACATACAGACACACTGAAACATGTTTTTTGTGTACTAAATTTTCCTTAAAATTTTTATAAAAAAAATTGATATGCAAATTGTTAGTATTTAATAAAATACTTTTTAAAACGTAATTTAAAAATTTAATCGTGTATCGGTTTTCAAGATATTGAATTTTCAAAAAAAAAATTGTATTATTTTTTTAAAAATCCAAAAACTATTTTTTCGAAAAATTTTTAGTTTATATTTTTTCAAATGCAAAGCAGCTCCTGCATAAAAATGTTGGTTAACATCGTTAGAGCCGTTGGTGAGAAATTCGAAAATCAAAAAAACCGTTCTATGACAGGTACCCCTAATAACATTTCCCCCCAAATTTTTTTTTCACCAAAATATAGTCCATGTCCATAATATCACACTTAATTTTTTTTTATCAAAATCGTTAGAGCCGTTTTCGAGATAAATAAGATTTTGTATTACGGGTGTACGGGGGGTACCCTTAGTTTTGGAGCTAAAAAAAAAATTTCAATTTCTCCTCTAGGGAATCACCGAAGACCCTTAACTACCGAGTTTGAAGAAAATACCTCCGGTAGTTTAGGCTGTAGTTCGAGGTACAGACATACAGACATACAGACATACAGACATACAGACATACAGACAGACAGACGGAATTGTCGGACCCACTTTTTTCGTCTTCGCTATCATCGTAATGTCAACTTTGATCAAAATCTCGAGTTCGATTTTTTTTCCAAATGCAGAACTTGCCCTATAGTACCTATATCGCAAGTAAAAACATTTGAAAGTTTTGAAATGCAATGTTTTTCAAACTTTTTAGAAAACCATTTTTTAACATTTGTGTGGTGTTTAGAAACTTTAAATTGTCAAGTTTAAAAAAAAATCGAGCATGGGGTTTTCGAAATATTGAGTTTAGAAAAAAAATTGAATACACAATACTTTCCGGACTGTTGAGGAGCTTTATCATAAAAAAATTATCGAAATTGGTTGAACCGTCTTTGAGAATATCAATAATAAAAAAAAAGTTCTAGGGGGTACCCTTTATAATCATTTATAGCACAATTTTTTTAAAACATTACCTAGCTTTAACTAAATGATTTTTACTTGCGACTTATAAATACTATGAGCAAGTTATGCATTAGTAAAAAAAATCAAACTCGAGATTTTGATCAAAGTTGACATTACGATGATAGCGAAGATAAAAAAAAGTAGGCCCTACAATTCTGTCTGTCTGTCTTTTCGACTGCAGCCTAAGCAACTCGGCCATTTTTTTAATTAAGTAGATAGTATTTTTAATTTTTTACCCCCACACGTTTTTTTCCTTTTTTTTAAGACCAAAAATAACGGTACCCGTCATACGATTTTTTTTCGAAATGTTATAAATATTTTTTTTTTCACAAAAACTGTTCGACGGATTAAAAAAAAAAAAAAAAAACAAGAAAATTTCTTTTAGATAAAACTGGATAATAGTTGAAATTTTTTTTTCAGAAAAATGGTTAATAATGGTACCCTCCTGGAACCATTTTTTTGTTTTTGATTTTCTCAAAAACGGTATAACCGATTTTGATCAGTTTTTTATGTTAAGGCTCCCCAAAAATTTGAATAGAATTGTGTATTCAAATTTTCAAAAAAAAATTTTGGATTTTTAAAAACAGTTTCAAATTTTTTTTTTGAAAACTCTGTTGTATCGTTGAAAGTGGAGTTAAAAAGAAGTGATGCGTACAATGATCGATTACAAACTGATTTATTAACTTATTAAATAATGTAATACAAGTAGGTTATTTAGTGATAGGCAATTAGGGTTACCAAAGTGGTAATATAACACGTATCAAAATCATATGGCAAAATACAGAGTTGTTAACTTAGAGAAATTGAACATAAAACATTAAAACATTAAAATACATTTAATACATAATGTAATGGCAATGTATAACATTTCCCCAGGCTTAATTGAAGACGTCATCCTTAATAGTAAACTGGTGGTATTACGTGTTTTAAACGCTCGGAACGTCTCACTTCTTTCGGTGACTCAGTTGGTTCTTCTCTTGTTTCAATCTCCACTGAATTAGGTTCGGAAAGACTTGTTGCAGATGAACATGACGCTGATAGAAAATCTTCGGGTGGAATTTCAGAAGAATCATCCAGATTAACTGCAACTAAGTCATTTTGTGCATCTGAGTTCAATAAGATTGACTGATCATCTCGATCTTCTCCTTTTTCTATTTCACTATTAAAAGTGGAGTCGTATCTAGGAGAGTAAAGAAAAGAGTTAGGGACATTTAAAGCAGTGTTACCTTCAGGATTGACTTTTTCAGAGTTTGAGTTTTCTCTGAGTAAACGCATTTGGTTTTGATGTCTGCGACATACACCTGCCTCGGTTTGGATTTCATACGTGTTCCTTCCAAGCACGCGCAAGATGATTCCACTAATCCATTTTTGTTTTTTGAGGTATTGTCGTATGAGGACATGTTGTCCTACGTTAAATTTGCTGCATTTTGAAGAACGTCTGGGTTTCTCTTCTGGAATGAGTGCCGCTAGAACGCAGCGTTGCTGCCGACCATGAAGCAATTCTGATGGGGACTTCTGTGTTACAGGATTGGGTGTTGTCCGAAATGTGCTCAGCAGAATCTGAACTGCTCGCTCTAAAGTTGACCCATCAGCCAAGAGTTTCTTTAGTGCAACCTTGAAGGTCCGAACGAATCGCTCTGCTTCTCCGTTGGATGCTGGGTGGAAAGGTACAGTCCGTACATGTTGAATAGCATTTGATCTGCAAAAATCGGCAAATTGTTGCGACGTGAACTGAGTTCCATTGTCGCTCACTATAGTCTTGGGTAAACCTTCAATTGAAAAAATACTTTGTAGAGCATTAATTGTATTTTCTGATGTAGCGGAAGGCAAAGAAATAACATAAGGAAATTTCGAGTGTGAATCTACACAAACCAACCACATACGACCGTGAAGAGGTCCGGCAAAATCAATATGAAGTCGACTCCATGGCTCGTTCTCTTGAGGCCAGCTACTAAATTCTTTGGGAGGTTGAGCTGCTTCCAATTGGCAAACCTTGCACTTTGCAGTCAGTGCCTCTATTTGTTGATCTATTTTTGGAAACCAAACGTAGCGTCGTGCAAGCTGCTTTGCACGAGTAGATCCCCAATGACCTTCGTGTAAAATTTTTAAAGTTTTTTCTTGTAGAGATTTCGGAATTACAACACGTGGATAATTTGTATGGAGCAAAATAATTCCCTGGTGAATGTTAAGGCTTTGTCTCCTATTAAAGAATGCTTGTAGGCAACGTTCGTCTGTTCGCAAGTGTTTCGGCCACCCATCTCTGATATATTTTGCTACAGCTGATAGTGTAGAATCTTTCAAAGAATGTTGTTTTAGAATTTTAACGTCTAGAGGATGTGTTTCTAAAATTTCATCGTAGATTTCTTGTACCTCGCCGCATGACTCTTCTTGCTTATCGAAATCTTCGTCAGGTCCGATTGGAAGACGAGAAAGTGAGTCTGCATTGGCATGCTTTGCTGTTGGGCGATATTTGATCGTATAGTTATATCCCATTAGCGAAATTGCCCATCTTTGAAGTCGCTGCAGAGTCATCTCCGGAAGCTTTTTACTCGGATTGAAAAGCGTAGTTAACGGCTTATGATCCGTAAGAAGCTCAAATGACCTGCCATACAAATATTGGTGGAATTTATTTATGCCATAGATAATGGATAAGGCTTCCTTTTCTACTTGGCTGTACGATTTTTGGTGCACGTTAAGCGTTTTTGATGCGAACGCTATGGGCTTTTCCAAGCCATCAGGAAATCGATGCGAGATTAAAGCGCCTATGCCGTAACTGGAAGCGTCAGTGGCTAAAATTAGAGGTAAATCCTCATCGAAATGTACTAACCTTGTGGCATTTATTATGCTAAGCTTAAGGCTGTCAAAAGCTTGTTGTTCTTTTGTTGACCAACGAAAAATAACTCCTTTACGCCTTAATAAATTTAAAGGCCCTGCGACCTGAGCGAAATTGGGTATAAACTGGTTATAATAATTAAATTTTCCCATCACGGCCTCTAGTTCTTTTATGTTACCTGGAGCAGGTAGTTTTTTAATTGCTAACAGACGATCCTCTAGCGGGCGGATGCCCGATGCCGAAATAGAATGACCTAGATACTCGATTTCACTCCGGGCAAAATCGCATTTCCCTATGTTGCAACGGAAACCATTAGCCTCTAGTCTACTAAAAACTGCGTTGAGGTTTGCTAGGTGCTCTTCGTCGTTTTCACCTGTGATAAGAAGATCGTCTAAATATACCCCTACGGGTAATCCAGCTAAAATTTGTTCCATTACGTGTTGGAATTCACCTGGAGCGCTGCTTACACCAAACGGCATTCGTTGGTATTGAAATAATCCGAAAGGAGTATTTATGACAACCAATTTCTTGGATTCAGAATCTAATTCGATTTGCAAGTACGCGTCGGATAGGTCGATTTTAGAAAAAAACTTTCCATTGCGTAGTTTATGAAAAAGTTCTCTAGTGCGAGGAATAGGATGTCGATTGACAACGATTTGTGGATTTATGGTGATTTTGAAATCACCGCATATCCTTACGGTTCCTTTTTTCTTTGGAACTACAACGATAGGTGTAGCCCATTGAGTTCGTTGGATTGGTTTTAAAATTCCAGTTAGAACCAGTCGATCAATTTCTTGTTTTGTAGCTTTCTGGAGTGCGAAAGGAATTGCACGAGGTGGAATGAATTTTGGCTTCGCATCTGGAAGCAATTCTAAGTGCGCTTGGTAATTAACGCAACAACCCAATGAAGGTTTAAAAAGTTCAGAAAATTTAGCACATAATTCATTGATACGAGTAGATAAATCTGAAGAAATTTCAACGGCTTTGACAGATATCTCGAGACCCATTTTGTCCAGCCAGTCTACGCCTACCAAATTACTACCGCAATGGCTATCTACTACCAAAATTTTCTCATTAATTACCTTACCAGACCACGTGAGCTCAACTTCACATTCTCCAAGAAGTTTGAGAGGTTTTCCTCCGTACGATGATATCTGCACATCAGCAACTGGACTGCAATGAGGAGATCCCAGCTCACGATACCCCGATCGACCGATTATAGTACGAGTAGTACCTGTGTCAATTTGGAATTTAATTAATTGATTATTAATTAACAAATTTACCATCATTTTGTTTCCTTCGCGAATTACATTCGACACGTTTTTAATGTTCTTAAAATTTAATTTATTAACCGAGATTGAGTTCACATTTTGTTTTTTAAATTTTGAGTTTTGATAATTTTTATTTTTTTGTTTAGGATTTGCACCTTTATTTGATTTGGAAAGACAAACACTTCCAATGTGACCTTTTTTGCCACAGAAATTACACGTCGATTTTAGAAAACGGCATTTATCGCGTGTATGTGAAATACTGCAACTTGGACATGATTTAGCGGAACCATGATAAGAACTGTTTGTACCGTTTGACACGTTATGTGAGTTTGTACCGTTGAACATATGATGACCGCTCGATAACGGCTTTGAGTTTCCCGCACGAGTTTGATTTATATCAACCGTAAGATCTCCTTTGATAACAGAGCATGTTTTTTTTGTCGTTTCGTATGCCATCGCAATCTCTAAGACTTCTTCTAGAGACGGATTAGATCTTTGAAGAGCCTTCTCGCGCACAGAATCATGACGCGTGTTGATAACGATTACGTCGCGAATGATGTTATCTAAGAAAGGTTGATGACAAGAAGCGCAAGAAAAAGAACAATTTCGTGCGATGCCTCGTAAGTCAGCAACCCATTCTCTATACGACTGCCCCTCTTTCATCGCAGTTTTATGAAATTCGTAACGCGCCGCAAGTATATGAGTCTTTGAGGTAAAATATTCGCTTAACTTTTCTGAGAGTTCTTTAAACGATTTTGTTGAAAAATCACCGTAGTCGTAAAGTTTTTGCAAAATTTCATAGTTTTCCGCGCCTATCCACGATAAAAAACAAGCTCGTTTTTGCTTATTATCAACGATCTGATGAGCTTCGAAGTGTTGATCGAATTGAGACAAGTAAATTTTCCAATTGTCTTTATCTTTGTGGAATGCACGAAACGTAGCAATTGTTGGTGATTGAGGATTATTACCTTCAGATGACATCTTTTGTATAAGCTCCTGCTGTCCTTTCAGCATCTCTTCCATCCATGATTTTTGGTTTTGTAACAAAACCTCTATGGTATCGGTAGCCATCGAGTGCTGCTACTTAAGTTCGACTTTAAAAAAAAATGAAATGACCTCGTCGCCAAATGTTGTATCGTTGAAAGTGGAGTTAAAAAGAAGTGATGCGTACAATGATCGATTACAAACTGATTTATTAACTTATTAAATAATGTAATACAAGTAGGTTATTTAGTGATAGGCAATTAGGGTTACCAAAGTGGTAATATAACACGTATCAAAATCATATGGCAAAATACAGAGTTGTTAACTTAGAGAAATTGAACATAAAACATTAAAACATTAAAATACATTTAATACATAATGTAATGGCAATGTATAACAAACTCAATACCTATTTCCAAAACCCCATGCTCGATTTTTTTTTTAAACTGATAAATAAAAGTTTCTTAACATAATCTACAAAATGTGAGAAAAAAAATTATTTTATCTAAAAATAAAAGTACCCACCATACAAAATGTTAAAAAATGATTTTCGAAAATCGTATTTTTCTCGAAAACGGTAACGAGAATTTTGATAAAATTTTGAAATCTACATATATAGATATTACTGACTGTACCTACCATAGAATCATTTTTTCGAAATTTGAATTTCTCATTATCGGCATAAAGAAAATTGAAAATTTTTGTAGGGAAGCTTCTAAAAAGTTTTAAAAATATTGCATTTCAAGACTTTCGAAAAACATATTTTTTTAATTTTTAAAAAAAAACAACATCTATTTTTTTTTTGAAAAATTCAATATCTCAAAAACGGCTCATTATTTTTTTTTTAATTTATTTTTCACTCATATAGATACGAGTATTAATAAAAACTCTAGGTTGGCGTACCAAATTGTTCATAAGCATAAAATTCATTTTTTAATGTTTAAAACAACTCCTTTAGTAGGTAGAGCTAAAAACAGGATGCCATAGCTTATGCAAGAACAAAAATTATAAGTCGTTGTAGTGGTTCCTCAAAAAAATAAGCTTTTATGTACAAAACTTTTAAAACATTTTGAAGAAAAAATTTTGGTACGCTAACTTTAAGTTTTTATTATTGTACGAATAAGAGTTAAATTTCCAAGAAAAATATTAAGCCGTTCTTGAGATATCGAATTTTCCAAAAAAACGACTTTTTTTCTAAAAATTGAAAAAATATTTTATTTTAAGTTTTGAAATGCAATGTTTTTTAAACTTTTCAGTAGCTTCTTTATAAAAAATTTCATTAAAATACGTTATGCCAATAATGAGAAATTCGAAATTCGAAAAAAACGTTCTATGGTAGGTACAGTTAGTAGTATATAGTTTTCAATTTTTTTTATTAAATTATAGATCGTAAAAGTTAATCAAAAGAAAAAAAATTTTAGCAAAATTCTCGAAACCGTTTTCGAAAAAAATACGATTTTCCAAAACCTTTTTTTACCATTTGTATGGAAGGTACCGTTAGTTTAAGATAAAGCAATTTTTTTTCTCAAATCTTGTAGATTATGTTAAGAAACTTTTATTTGTCAAGTTTGAAAAAAATCGATCTTGGTGTTATCGAAATATTGAGTTTCCAACAAAAAAAATTTGATTTTTTTTTAAAAATCCAAAAAATAAAAAATTGAAAATTTGAATATGTAATAATAATACTTATGCAATAATATGTATGTATATGTATGTATGTAACAGTACATATGCTTTAGCATAAAAAAATGATTTAAATCGGTTGTACCGTTTTCGAGAAAATTAAAAACAAAAAAAATGGACCCGGGGGGCTACCAAAAATAAATTTTTTTTTGAAAAATTTTTTTCAACCATTACTTTAACCAAATGAAATTTTTCAATTTTTTTTAAAATTCTGTGGGACAGTTTTTGAGAAAAAAATATTTATAAAATATCGAAAAAAACCGTATGGTAGGTACCGTTATTTTTGGTCTTAAAAAAAAAAAGAAAAAAGAACGTGTGGAGGGCAAAATCAAAACCCATATCTACAGCCGTTTAGGCTGTAGTCGAACCGACAGACACACAGACAGACAGAATTGCGAGACCCACTTTTTTGGTAATAGCGAACATCGTAATGTCAACTTTGATAAAAATCTCGAGTTCGATTTTTTTTCCGAATGCATAACTTGCTTGCCCGATAATTGAACAGTGACTTTCCTATTTCTGTCTGTTTGTCTGTTCGACTACTGTTTAAACGGCTCGGACGATTTGCTTTAAACTTGGTAGATACCAATTTTAAATCTTTTTTCCGACACTGTATTTTTTAAGATAATAAATTACGGTACAGGTCATACAATTTTTGTTTGAAATTAAAAAAAAAATTATATTTTTTTCAAAAACTGTTTGAGAGATTAAAATGAAAACCCAAAAATTTTATCAAATAAAGTCTAATGTAAAATAAATCTTATCTTCCATAGAAGCATTTTCTTCTTTTCGATTTTCGCAAAACTGGTTTTATAGATTTTGATCTATTTTTGTACGCTTAAGCTCCTTAATATCTGAACTGTATTGTGTATCTTTTTTGAGTTTTACTACTATATCTCTTAGATGAAGGAATACATTTTAATTTTATCTTAAAATATCAGTACCCACCAAACAAATGTTAAAACATGGTTTTCGAAAATCATATATTTGCCATCATATATTTTACGTGAAAAATAATTTGAAACTACAAAATTACTGACAGTGCCTACCATAGAACTATATTTTGCATTTTTGACTTTTTCATTATCGATATAACGGATTTTATTGAAATTTTATTTTTGTATAAATAAAAGCTTCTAAGAAGTTTAAAAAACAATGCATACGAGTATCAAAAATATAAAAAAATGTTTGGATTTTTGAAATTTTTAAAACCTAATTCAGTTTAACTAAAATAATAAAAAAGGAAAGAGTTACAAAAGTTTGGGTTAGGTTAAATTGACCTGGCTGTCAGCAGGAGATCCGACACACTTAGACCATGAGTTGGTCCATTATGATACCACATTAAATCTTGGAGTCTTTCTACCGAATCGTTGAAGCAATTGGTGGATTGTCTATATCTATATTTGCCAGATAAGTGCAGCGGAGGGAGTAGGGCGAAGTGCTAAGTCCAAGCACAAACAAGCTGACAACCTTGTTTAGTATTAAGCAATTACTTTCACGAAAGCTATTCAATTTTAATTATTTTAGTTGCTTATGAATAAAGAATCATTGTAGTAATCATCAATCGTTTTTCCTTGCTTACAGGTTATTTTCATCATCTCCGCTATCGTTGCATGCGTACAAGCCGGTGGACCTGCTGCCTACTCAATTTCTGCCCCAAGTATCGATCATGGATCAGTAGGAAACTCACAAGAACACACTGTTAAGGTAAATTCTGAAAATACTAGTTTTTTTTCACATCTCGGGTTTTCAAATCCCTCTATATTGCCGGCGCTTATACATACATACATACATATGTGGGTGATTCTACAAACGATGGAATTTTCGGCGGCCCCAGAAATATTTTGAAATCCGTTCAATTATTTAATCTGATTTTTTTTTATGAAATTAAATCTGACTGATATCTACCTGGCCTAACAATATTATTAGGGTGACCTTATTTTATATTGCTCAAAAAATTCTTCAAAGTGTCCGATTCTCAGTCCCCTGACGTGTTCCCAGTGCGTTTTCGCAAAGAAAAATTATTACCGTTCTCTTATTTCAGGTCTCATACTAAAATGAATCCCACCGAAGTTACGCCAAATAATACATCTTTGCTACGAAATAGATAAATATTTTTTAGTATTTGATTTTATTACAAAAAAACTTAATTAAACTTTGTCCCCGCTTTTTCTATCAGTCCCCTGGCATATTGAAACAGTCGAAAATATCAATAACTAGGATGTCGATCAGATTTCCAGCACTGACAATTTGAAGAACCAAGTCTCCTTACAATAAAATCGTGGTGCAACTTGATTCTGTTTCTTATGTTAGTATTGTGAAAAAGACATTTGTGCATGAAGTCGTGGATTGTCCGTTTAGTTTATCAGTCCTCTGGTGAGTTTTTACGAAACAAATTTGTATGTAAGTAGGCATCTTTTTTAGCAGTATAGTATAGGTTTGATAAAACTGTAATATTAAATATATTTTTTTGATTTTTTAAGTAAAACCTTAATATCGTTTTTGCGCAAAAACCATGAAAAACCTCAGTCCCCTGGTCTCAGTCCCCTGGCTAATAAATAAATAAATGATATTTTATTCAGAAACCTGAGAATTTTTAAGTTATTTTGAACTTCGAACTTAATTACGAAATATTTTTTAAATTTTTAAAAAGAATATAATTTATTTTAAATTGATTCTAAGTAGAAAAAAAAAATTATTATAATATATTATTTTTTTTTTAATAAAATGCTAAGTTACTATGTATTAACCATGAATTTGTATGTTTATGAAGGCTAATTAAATTTAATTTGTATATTTCAGTGTGTACCCAAGAGAAAATACAAAAAAACTAAAGATTTATTTAGTCCCCTTAAAAAAAAAACTCAGTCCCCTGAACATCCTTTTTCAAAAAATGTCCTTAAAATCGTCATTTTTAATTTTTTTACTGGCCGCTTTCAACAACGCAAAGATTCGTTCTAAGGATCAACTAGAACAATTCTTACGACTTTTGGCTTCCAAAAATGTCGTGCCGAAATTTGTATCATTTTATTCCATTGTTTGTAGAATCACCCATGTACATATATAATATAAGAAATTAATTTATCAAAGACTAACTAGTAAAACTTTGCGAACGACATAAAGATAGGTCAATAGCAAAAGTCAGGCAATAAACACGAGATTTTGCACTCAACTAAAATTTTAGAAAATTATTCAAACAAAGAACTTATCAATTTAAGGGACATTATGGACAAAATTCTCAGTCGGATTACTCCAGTCAAGTTTCTGCTGGTCACGCTGTATCACATGTTTCCCGCTCGAGTACCACAAACGATGCTGCTGTTGTTGCTCCTAGCTATGGTGGTAAGTAATAAATAAACAAAAATTGTCTTGTAAATATTTGTTTTAAATCAGTACCATAAAAGTATGCAATAAAAGAAAATGTAGATGCTTTTCACACTTGCACCGCTTAAAATATATATTCTTAACCCTTATGTACATAATAAGGTCACTTAGTTCAGGCTGCACACGCTATTTCTGCCCCAGCTATTGCCCACAGTTATGCTCCAGCCATCTCACATGGATACGCCGCCGCTGCACCAGCACAATTTTTGTCCCACGGATATGCAGCTTCGGCACCTATAATATCGCAAGGCTATGCTGCTGCTCCAAGTTACATCTCGGCCGGTCCAGCACTGTCACATGGTTATGTTTCTCATGCACCAGCCGCCTTATCTCATTCCTATGCAGCACCAGCTATTTCATCGTACATTGCTTCAGCTCCAGCTTCTCTGAAACTTGCCTCTGCTCCAGCTTATTCTTCTGGTTATATCTCACATGCTCCGGCCTACTCGCAAAGCTATATATCTGCTCCAGCACCAATTAAGATAGCTGCTCCAGCTATCGCCTACGGATCCCACGGTTAGTATTTGCCTTTATACATTTGTTTTGTATTGTAAATATTTTGCTTTAATAAGCTTCATTTTTTGCACAAAAGCACCACAACTCACACAAACATAAAAAAGCTACTTATGTACTTATAATTGCACTTAAAGTAAGGATCTCTTGGATTTATCTCTATAAAAAACTTAAAAAATATAAACTGTGTAAATATTGTTCATTCATTTCAAAATGGTAAAAGTAAAAGCACTTGAAAAATACGCAGATACTTTTTAAGAACTAAAAGGAAGAAGATTATTAAAGAGATTAACTTCGAGGCACTGTGCTCTAAGGAATGGAAAAAAATTCTTTTTCAATAGAAAGAGCATAAGACGAAATCAACATACAAAATGTACTATATTGCTGGTGCTGGAAGTAGTGAGGGTTTTAGAACCTGTGTGATGGTTCTTTCTTGACAAAGTGTTCAATTGGCAGTATTTCTGGAGACAAATTAAAAATGATGATGAAGTTCTGGGGTTTATCCTGAATATGTTTCATTAAATTGAAGGCTTTACTTCTAATGTAATATGTTGCTGTCCAAGGGAATTTCTTACTTAAATTAAATTAAATTAAATATGATATCTCGATTTGCATACAAAAAATAAAATGCACGATTGAGTCGCACAAACTTGCTATTATGTACAAGACTAAGCCGCAAAATTTCAAACGATTTAGCAATATGTTAAAGCCATTTTAGTAAATTACAAAGGATTTTGCTAATTTTAAACGATATTAACATATTATTATCTCTTAACATTTTATTAAAGTTAAAATCACAAACTGGCTACTTTAACTTTTAGTAATTTGCTAAATCCATATGACTTCTGTCATTTTCCTCGTACAAAATTTCTTGGCAATTTTATTTGAAAGAGCTAAATTGTGCTTTTTTTCATGAGCTAATTGTTTTTAAAAGTAATCAAAATAATATAAAATGTTTTCGGAAGACAAAGATTTCGATATGTTTGAAGACTCAGCTTTGTGCAGAAAAGTGCGATATTTTAACTCCCCAGCAAATCCTTTTGAAGAGCTGGATGATGGAGAATTTTACTCCAGGAATAAGTTTGATAAGACAACAGTTCAGTTCATCAGAACTACAAGTACTAGTTTCATTACACTTCTTTGGGAGAAATAAATTGTGGTTGTCGCTTTGACTTCTGACAAATCATATTATTATGTCCTTTCCTCAGATTTAGTTTTGTTTGCTTTGTATTTTTTCACGAACTGTCATTGTTTGGACGTGTTCAAATGCACCATTTTTAATGAACAGCAATTAGTAATTTACTAGTTAGTAAAACGAAAGAAAAAGGTTTAAAATTTTCTAAGAGTTAGTAAATTACTAAAAGTTTAACAAATTGCTAACATGTAAATTTCTAAGCCCTTAATAATGGGTTGTTTAAAATGTTGCCTCTAAGAATTTTAAAAAATTAATCTCATGGGGGGAAAACTGTTCATAAGCATAAGATTCGTTTTTTTCAACTCAACTCTTTTAGTAGTGAGAGATAAAAACAGAATGTCATTGATTTCTTCAGCAAGAATTTATGCATGAACAAAAATTATAAGTCGTTGTAGCGTTGTAGGCGTTTTTTTTTGCAACATTTTTAAAACATTTTAAAAGAAAAGTGTTGGTACGCCAACCTAAAGTATACATTTCTGTACGAATAAAAATTAAATTTAAAAAAAAAATATTTACCCGTTTTCGAGATATCGAATTTTCAAAATAAAACGATTATTTTTTTTTCAAAAATTCTTAAAATATTTTGTTTCTAAGTCTTGAAATGCAATGTTTTTCAAGCCTTCCATATAACGGTTTTTTTGATTTTTAACTTTCTCATTAACTTCTCTAAAAATATTTTTTGGGTTTTTGAAAAAAAAAATTCAAAATTTTGTTTTGAAAATTAATACCTTCAAAACGTAAAAACGATTATTTTTTGAAAGTATTTCCTAAAATCTATACTACTTAATACTTAAAATTGGCATCCCAAATTTTGTTCTTGAAAAATTTCTTATATAAAAAATTACTTCAATAATAAAATGATTTTTGAGCTTTGTTTGCATTAATTTATACTTTTATTGAAATCAGACGGCAATTTCATGCATTTGAACATTTTTATCTCATTAAATCCATCTTTTATATATGTATGTATATAAAATGTATTTTTTATTCCGAAGTACTTTTACGTAAGGGCAAGTTCGTGCGATCCAATTTTATCAAAATTCTAGATGACGTGTTTGAGAAAAATACGATTTTCGAAAACTATTTTTTAATATTATTTGTATGGTGGGTACCGTTATTTTTAGATAAAATTAATTTCTTATTCTAGATGATATTATAAAACTTTTAACTGTCAAGTTTTAAAAAATCGAGTTAGTGGTTTTCGAAATATTGTGGTTTGAAAAAAAATAAACATTCTTTAAAAACACAAACAAAATAATTTTTTTGAAAATTTCAGTTCACAATACTACGAATATTCACACTTTTGGAGAGCTTTAGTATAAAAAACTGATCAAATCGGTTGTACCATTTTTTAGAAAATCAAAAAATAAAGATTCTTAGAGGGAAACCATAAATAACCATTTTTGGGAATTTTTTTAAGGCATTATTTAGGTCTAACTAAATGATTTTTTTTTTTTAATCTGTGGAATATTTTTTTAGAAATAAGTATTCTATACAATTTCGTAAAAACTTCGCAATTTTAATTTTAAGAAAAAAATTAAATAAACGTTTGCGGGGAGAAAATTAAAAATTATATCTACCAAGCTTAAAGAAAATCGACCGAGCTGTTTAGGCTGTAGTCGAACAGACAGACAAATTTGCGAGACACATTTTGTTCGTCGTCTATATAAAAAAATAAAACTCAAGATTTTGAGCAGACTTGATATTACTACGAGTATAATAGGAAAGACTTATAAATCAAGACTCGCAATTCTATCTTTTCCACCGTAGCCTAAACAGTTCGGTCAATTTTCTTTAAGCTTGCTTGGTAAATATTATTTTTAAATTCTAACCTCCACCCCTACATTTTTTTTTTATTTTTTAAGACCAAAAATAAAGGTGCCTGCCGGACGAAATTTTTTTTCGAAATCTTATAATTTTTGTTGTTTTTTTTTAAACGGTCCAGAGTTTTCTTTCAAAAAATCAATTAATTTCATTTAGCTGAAGGTAGATAATGCTTGAAAAAAACTTCCAAAAATCATTATTAATGGCATATACTCGTATATATATTTTTTAAGAAAAATTTAAAAAAATCCAAAAATGGTAATTAATGGTACTCATACAACCATATTTTTATTTCGACATATATTTTTACTTGCGACTTATAGGTACTATAAGGCAAAAGTTATGCCAAATATCGAACTCGATTTTCTTAAAACTTGATAAATAAAAGTTTCTTAAAATAATCTACAAGATATGAGAAAAAAAATTTATTTTACCTAAAAATAATGATGCTCTCCATACAAATGTTACAAAATGATTTTCGAAAAACGTATTTTTCTCGAAAACGGTTCCGAGAATTTTGCTTAAATTTTTTTCTTTCGATTAATTTTTAAGATCTATAATTTAATGACAAAAATTTTGAAAACAAGATATTACTGACTGTACCTACCATAGAACGATTTTTTTAAATTTTTAAATTCTCATTATCGACATAACGGATTTTAATGAGATTTTTTATAGAGATGCTCCTAAAAAGTTTTAAAGATATTGCATTTCAAAAGTTTAAGAAAAGTATTTGTTTTGAATTTTGAAAAAAAAATCTATTTTTTCTTGTATATTTAATTAATTTAATTTAATTTTTGTATATTTAATTTTTATTCGAACAATAATAAAAACTTTGAATTAGCGTACTAAATTTTTTCCTTAAAAATGTTTTAAATATTTTTTATATAAAAGCCAAATGGGGCACCATACAGGATACAGATACTCTACGAGGGTGTAGTCGTGTATTAATCGAAGGTTTTCAGTTGCCCAACAGGAGCAATTCTGTTTTTTAACAAAGCCATCCAAGTCGAAATATATTCTGTCACTCATTATGATTTGTTTGCTAAAAATGTCGGTCGTCTTTAACGAGCTGTACAATCTCTCTCAGAGGGTGATTGTCATTTGTTTCAATTGATTTTTTTTTTGGTATAAATTCCATTTTTCGAAGATTGACTTTTACACTTTCGACATATGTAGCAGATTTAAATGAAATTTTTTAAACAGAAGCTTCTAAAAAGTTAAAAAAACATTCCATATAATAAGCTTAAAAAAAAATATATTTTGAATTTTTGGAAAAAATTTCAAATTTTTTTTTTAATATAAAATTGTGTTATTTTCAACCTGCACATTCCGCTATGGCATTGACTTTCGCTTGGAAAATGCTAGCGGATTGTCCCATTGGTATGGAAAGTTTGGTTCTGGCTCTAAGCCCAAAATTTCCAGCACCAGTAACTTCTATTGTTTTCGAATCATCCTTTTTTGAGTGTGTAGTTTTCTGAAAGATAAAAGTTTCAATATTTATTACCAGTACAGTAATAACGAAGGTACGAAGATGTTTTATTTAAAAAAAAGAATATCGTAAGATCCAATATTTTAAGACTTTAGAGGCAAGTTCACATCGTAAGTTGTAAGATTCTTCACTTGTTGTAAATGAGCTTTGTAACTCTTATTCTAGAAAACAAATAATAAGAAAAGTATTTTTCTAAAACTTTCTTAATCAAGAATAATTTCAAATGTAGCAATTTTCCTTAATTATAGTTAAACTGTTCTTCAAGTTTTCATGATATTATAGGAATACCTAGATTGGTTGCAAAGAACATCATCTTATTAATAAACTTTAATATCCAACTTTAATTAATGCTTGAAATAGTCCACTTTAAGGACTAACCAATATTGTATTCCTTAACTTTTGTTTGTTTCTGATTCATTTTCATAGAAGTTACAAACAAATCCGTAAAAGATTCCTTTGTGTACATACTCGTAGCTCCCTAATGGTGAAATCTTGTGGCTAGTTAATTTAAGTTTGGCTGGGATTGAATCTACGAAAATCATATGGTACATCAAAGTGATTTCTGGACAAATAATTTATTAGAGCAGAAAATCAAAATTCAAAAGAGAAACTGGAAAGAGTGACAAACAAAGCTTTTCCAATTTCCTTGGAAGTAATGTGTTTGCGTCAATGCTACTCTTATTCGATGCTAGCTATTTGTCTATCAAGTTATTGAGTTTTTTTCAATTCAAGAAGTTCTTCTAAGAATTTGTAAATATCTCTTCGTTAACTTGCTTCACATCCACGTCAAAGATGGATTTCAAACATAGCTATGTATACAAAGTTTTCACGTTTTCATGTATTTCTAATTCAATTTCAAGTCTTTATAAACCGAAATAAAGTCGCAAAATCGAATTTTTAAGAAATTGATTTAGGAGAAGATATTATACTTTTTTAAACTTTCCACCATTTCAGTTGTCAAAGTGTCAATTTGTTTTTGAATTTGTCGATATCAACCATAGTCTAGATTCATCCCTTACATCCTGATATTTAATTTAAATATTCAAAGTTCACTTTAAAATAATAATTTATTTGAAACTAGATTTAAGATTGTTTCATTTTTTTGTATCAAAGTTAGAATAAAGCCAGTTTTCTCAGATTTTAAATAGAGACTTAAAAACACGACTTAAGTTATTTTAATTTCTTTCATTTGCTACTTGAGCGTTTCATGGAAGATTTCTTAATATTTGTTTACTCATACAGCTGAAATAGACTTGTGTTTTGGTCAAAATTATTTGTTGTTGGATTAAATGACTTGCTAAAAGTTTAAATTGATTTGCTTTAAGTTAAATATATTTGGGTTTAATTTAAATCCATCAACATTTAGTTTAAGCCTATTCGGGCTTATGTTAAGGCAATTTATATTTAATTTAAACTCACGAGAATTAGCTTTCAGGTTAGACTTATTTCCTTTTAAGTTAAACTTATTTGCTATTTGGTTAGTTTAATTTGTGACTGGGATATATGATTCAATAAAGGAAGAATACAATTATCAATTAATCGAGAACAAATAGCTGCCATAAGACAACTTTGGATATTTTTTTTTCTTCAAATTTTCTGAAAACAGCTGTAAACGATTTTGATTAAAATTAGTAACTTTAGTTTTAAAAGCGATTGAAAAGCTATTGCGTTTCATTCTCATACCGGACATAAGATTTTGATGTTATTTTTTACGAATATTGTTAGTTAATTTTGTTATTATTATTTTTGAATTTAAAAATTTGGATATAAAATTTTTATAAATATTTGTTATTATAAACAAAATTTTTATTATAAACAAAAAAGAAATCAAAGACACAATTTTAAATGAATACAAAGTTGGTTAAGTTTAAATCTTTAAATCATTTTCAATTTAGCAGGAATTTCAGTTTTATGACAAAATTTTTCAGTCACTTTAATGTTAGATTTATAAATACGACTTGGGGTCGCTTGTAATAAAGTTTCCTGACAACAGTATTCTGGGATTTATATAAATATTTGAGACTAACTGAGTGGAATTAATGAAATTAAGTTACAGAAAAATATGCATTTATGTTTCTAACTGCAGGGTGACGCATAAGTAACGTTGTGATTTATTTGATTAATTTGATTTTATTTAACTTTGGCATTTATTGAAATTAAGAATCTGGTGTGGAAATATGGTCACATTATGTTTCAAAGATAACATCTCTCAAATCTTGCCCATTCTTGGCTTTGACCTGTCATGCTCTTTCCAGAGCATTTTGTCAGGTCCTGCCTTACGTCCTTACTTCTTCTTGGATGTTGACCTTAAACTCTTGCGAAGTTCCTGGCTTAGGTATATACAATTTACTTTTAAAATCAGAAAAACGTTATGCTATCCGATCACCAAAAATTTTTCTCCGTAGAGCCATACTTGGATGAGCTGTGGCTCCATCTCTTTGGAACCAAAACTCTGAACTGTTCTGTACTTGTGGGCTTACAAAAATTTCAATTAATGTCTGAAATTGAAAGCCATCCACATTAACCGCAACATGTTCGTCGTTTTCGAAAAAAATATGGTCCAATGATCATTTCTAAGTGAGTGCATTTGACTTTGCAAAATTATTTTTTGATTTTCGATTTCTCATATTCTGCAATTTTGTTTATTCACGTTACTATTGAGGTGAAAATGGACCTCATTGCTCATTGTGAGTTTGTGTGTAAGCTCGTTATACTCTCGGAATAATTCTTGTAAATACCGAGCTTACTGAATGCGTACTTGTGGCTCATTTAATTTTAATTCGTGAGCCAATTGAGTCTTATATAGACAAATGTGTAACCACCGCCGTAAAGTTCTCGGCAAAGTAAACCTAGACATCACCAACTCCTGAGAACATAGTTCTTCATCTCTCAGATATCATAGCTCATAAATTACATAAATTAAAATAAAGTACATAAGTTAAAATAAAGTCAATTTTATTTAACTCTTTTTTACCAAATGCCGTTTGAAAATACGAGAAAGCCAACTGGGACAGTTTCAAATATTTTTTCAAAATCTTTTTCTTATCAGTGAAGATTCGAAAACAAATTATATTATTTGCAGAATGAAAAATTTCAATTGTAAGAAATATACTACTTCTTCTACTGTTCATAAGCTTCTCTAGAGTGAAACTCATTTTATCAGCTCATTAGAGAGTCTTCTTCCACTTCATGCTATCGTCCAATTGTACTTACATCCTTCCTTCTAAGATCATTGGAACGCTGATAAATTATCAGTTTAAGAAATTTGTTGAAGAACGAAAGCTTATCAACATTCGATAGTATTGCTTTCTTAACAAGAGGTTCACTAAAGATCTGTTGGTTTATCTCGCCGAACGATAGAAAATAAAATGCACGACTGGGTCGCACGAACTTGCTCCTATGTAAAAGACTAAGAATTTCAAAAATGAATGTTATTAGAGAAGGTTAAGTTATATGTTAAGTTAAAGGTAAGAATAGGATGCCATGTGATTCAGGCAAATATAGATTTATGCAAGAACAAAAATTATAAGTCTTTGTAGTGGTTTCTTAAAAAATAAGGTTTTATATAAGAAAATTTTAAAACATTTTTAAGAATAAATGTTGGTACGCCAATTTGAAGTTTTTATTATTGTATGAATAAAAATTAAATTTACAAAAAAAGTATTGAGCCGTTTTCGAGTAATTGAATTTTCAAAAAACAAAAAATTGATTTTTTTTTCAAAATTCAAAAAAATATTTTTCTTAAAGTTTTGAAATGCAATGTTTTTTAAACTTTTTAGAAGCTTCCCTCTACGAAATTTCATTAAAATCCGTTATGCTAATAATGAGAAATTCAAAATTTTAAAAAATCGTTCTATGGTAGGTACAGTCAGTAATATCTTGTTTTCAAAATTTTTTTTATTAAATTACAGATATTAAAAAATAATAGAAAGAAAAAAAATTTAAGCGAAATTCTCGGAACCGTTTTCGAGCAAAATACGATTTTCGAAAACCATTTTTTAACATTTGTATGGAAGGTACCGTTATTTTTAGGTAAAATTAATTTATTTTTCTTGCATCTTGTAGGTTATTTTTTCAAACTTTTATTTATCAAGTTTTGAAAAAATCGAGCATGGGGTTTTCGAAATATTGAGTTTTCAAAAAAAAATTTTGAAACTTTTTTTAAAAATCCAAAAAAATTGTTTTGGAAAATTTGAATACACAATAATATTCAAACTGCTGGGAAGCTTTAGCATAAAAAAAATGATCAAAATCGGTGGTACCGTTTTTGAGAAAATCAAAAACAAAAAAAATGGTCCCAAGGGGGGTACCAAAACCACTCATTTTTTTGAAAATTTTTTTCGACCATTATCTAGGTTTAACTAAACTAAATTTTTTGAATTTTTTTTAAGAAAATCGCAGGGACAGTTTTTGAGAAAAAAAAATATTTATAAAATTTCGGAAAAAAATCGTATGGCAGCTACCGTTATTTTTGGTCATAAAAAATCAAATCAAAAAACATCCGGGGGTAAAAAATCAAAACCCATATCTACCAAGTTTGAAGAAAATCGGCCGAGCCGTTTAGCTGTAATCGAACAGACAGACAGACAGACAGACAGACAGACAGACAGACAGACAGACAGAATTGCCAGACCCACTTTTTTCGTCTTCGCTATCATCGTAATGTCAACTTTGATCAAAATCTCGAGTTCGATTTTTTTTACGAATGCATAACTTGCCTTATAGTACCTATAAGTCGCAAGTAAAAATTAACATTATTTTAGATTCAGTATTATAAGTGCACTTGATATTTCAAAAGCATTTTATAGAGTTTGGAAACAAACTCTATTATCGAAAACATGGGTATGAAATAATCTTATTCTTTGAAAAAAAAAATACCATTCCAACCACTGATAAAAGACTTTCGGATGGTTTTAATCTGATATTAATAAAGTAAGTGCTGGTTGACCACAGGGCTATGTTTTCTCTCCCAATTTCTTTCTCATAAATATTAATGATCTTTTAATTTATAAAATTGTTTTACTGATGACTTTCCTTCTACTCTTTACGTATTCATTTCCAGATTAACATCAATTTCCTTCGATTGTAGATCTAGAACGGCAGTTCACGATAAGCTCATTAAATTCTGATCTTAAAAACATAGTCAAATGGGAAACCAAAAAAATGGAATCTTAAGCAGTCCTCTATAGTTTAAATGGTCTTAAATAACTTCAGATCGTCCATGTAAACCAAAAACTATAATGCTGAATTTTAGATGGTAGATCATTAATGAATAATAATATAAATAGCAATAGTCCTAAGAGACTTCCTTGTGTGACACCCGAGTGATTAAACATTTTTTATGATACTACTCGTATATCACTAATTTTACCGTTTTTTCTTGTCAGCGGGTCGTTAGATAGTCCTGAAGGCAGCGTAGAAGATTTGATTGCAAGCCTATAAACTTCTCAACTAACTTATCAAAATTTTATGTTAAACTCTTCCGAACGCCTTCGAAAAGTCAATATAAACCTGGTTTCTACACATAAATACGTGCGTGATTTATAACGGTGGATCTACCACTAACAAGTCCATGCTGATCTATTGATATTTTGGTTCTTACCTCCTCATAAAAAGTGGTGCAAAATAAATCATCCAATTTTGATTTTGAATTATGTACATTTTTACTAAATACAAAAAAATGATTTTTAGTGATGGAAATCTTTATTTGAACCTTCAAAATTTTGACAGTTAAGCAAAAATGATGATATCCGTCAAGTGGATGCCGCCAGTGTTGGTACACATTTGTGCTCGTTTTATCGCATTTTCCATGGCTTTTTCGCAATTATGTAGCTCCAAAGAAAGAAGTCTAGAATGGTTAAATCGGACGTTATTGCTGCCCATGCCAAATCGCCAAAACAGAATATTACGCGACTAGGAAAGGCTTCCTTCAAAGTATTTATTGTGGCTCATGCTGTGTATGAAGTTTGACTGTCTTATTGAAACCACATGTTCACCAAGTCCCGCTCATCCAACTCCAGCAGTTGGAAGTCTTTTATCATGGCCGTGAAGCGTTCGCCCGTAACAGTGACCGTATTTCCGACGGCATTCTCAAAAAAATACGGCCAAATCACTTCTCCCGCGCGAACACCGCGCGCCGCCGCCACTCTACTCAGTGGCTTTGAGTGGATTATATGGCTCTTCGTGCATCACACGCAGAATTTCAGTGCCCGATTTCACTTATTGACGTAACCGCCTAAGTAGAAATGCAACACGTCGCTCATGATGGTTTTCAACACAAAATCGTCCTCTTAGTTGCTAAGATTGGGGATGGTTTGACAGTAATGCACACGCAACAGACGGTCAGCAGGAATTAACCGATGGACTGTTTGGACTTTGTACAGCAATGTGTGTCAGCCCAGCCCTTCACTAAAATTCGATGTAGAGTCCGTCTGGTGATATCTAATTGCGTGTTAAGTCGTCTGGTTGATGTTTCTTTGTTCCACGCTCTTGCCGGAGTATAGTGCTCCATTGCTTGTTTGTTTGTATATTGCAGCTGTCTAGTTCACAAATGTCAAATGTGTTTGACGTACGACGCCATTTGCAAAAACTATAACATCTTCCGACAGGGTGATTAATTTTGCGATTAATTTTGGATATAATTTCAGTTTTGAAATGGGTCTGTAATTAATGACCTCTTGTTTCAAGCCTGTAGTAGACTTATAAGTGATAACTTCGAATCCTCCAAGAAGTCACCTGAAGAAAGTGACAAGTTGAAAAGTTTTGTTAGTGGAGTCGCCAGATTGGCAGAAGATATTTTTAGAACTTTCAAAAATAAATAGTTATGCAAAAAACCAGGTTTTCTTCTAAGTCCCTAGTCTTCTATCTTAATATATATAAATCTCGTGTCACGATGTTTGTCCTCAAACACCATGTGCAGTTCGATCAAACTTGAGAGATAGGATAGTTCAAATCTCAAATTATAGTCGCAATTTTAATTTATTGATAATTATTTGTCTGTTATTATTTGACAGTCACAATTATCTGTTAAGTCCAAATGATTGTAACAGATGTCGATACATTTCGACTGGGTTGAGTAAGTAATCAATAGAGTGCGCTGCTATGGTAAATCTACGAACGTGTCATATAAGCTACACTAGCTGACCCGGCCACGCGTTGCTGTGGCTAAAGTTTTTGTTATATTACATTATAGTAAACAATCTAAGAGGAACAATAAGAGAACATCAGTCACGGAGTCCACTATGCTTTTTCACACAGATGGTATTTGTAAAAAAATATGGTGATCTCCTTATTTGACTTTCTACTACTATAACCCTTTAGTACAATGAAATTATTTACGAACAAAGACGAAAATGTTGATGTTGGTATACAAATTCACTGGATTGAGATTTGAAGGGGAAGTACGTTGAACACAATTAATTAAAATGTTCTTACACTTGATATTAAGCATAAATCAGTAGGTACAAAATAAAAATTTATCAGATTTATTATTTCCATTTAATTTTATAACAAATATAAGTATATTACAGTATAATACAGTAAATAACATGTGACGCTTAAACTCATGAATGAGGTAGGCAAGGCAGACAGTCTTAAACTTTTAAACATTAATATCTATTTTTTTAAATTATAAATACTTTCAATTTCAATTTAATTTAACACCAATCGGTGCACAATGTTTTTGGTTAACCTGTCTTTAGCTAACACAAATAGATTCGACGGTTTCCCAACACGTGAACACGCAACATATAGTTGCCCATGAGAAAAACATTAGCCACAGCAACGCGTGGCCGGGTCAGCTAGTATATATATATGTATATGTACCTCCTATATTTTTATTAAAAAAAAATAACCACTAGCAATTTCTTTGGGAATGAAAATTCAGAAATGTGAAAGATGCTACGTTCATTTAAGAATATATTTAAGATACATTGATTGTTGGACTCATCGAATGTATCCTTGTGTTCATATAAGATGTTCAACATTTTTACTTGCGACTTAAAAGTACGAGTATTATAAGGCAAGTTATGCATTCGTAAGAAAAATCGAACTCGAGATTTTGATCAAAGTTGACATTACGATGATAGCGAACACTAAAAAAGTGGGTCTCGCAATTCTGTCCGTCTGCCTGTCTGTTCGACTACAGCCTAAACGGCTCGGCCGATTTTCTTTAAACTTTGTAGATATCATTTTTAATTTTTCCTCCCACACGTTTTTTTAAGACCTTAAATAACGGTACCTGCCATACGATTTTTTTTCGAAATTTTATAAATATTTTTTTTTCTCAAAAACTGTTCCACAGATTTAAGACATAAGAATAAAAAAAAATAATTAAGTTAAAGCAAAGAAATGGTTGATCAAAATTTTCCAAAAAAAGGTTATTCAGGGTACCCCCTAAGGAACCATTTTTTTTGTGTTTGATTTTGATTTTATCGAAAATAATACAACCGATTTTGATAATTTTGTTTATGCTACAGCTCTCCAAAAATTTGAATAGTATTAAGTATTCAAATTAAAAAAAAAATTTTTTTGGATTTAAAAAAAAAAATTTCAGAATGTTTTTTTATTTTCAAAACTCAATAGATCGAAAACCCCATGCTATTTTTTTTTGATTTGATAAATAATAATTCCTCAATATGATCTACAAGATTTGAGAAAAAAAAATTATTTTACCTAGAACTAAAGGTACCCACCATACAAATGTTAAAAAATGGGTTTCAAAAATCGTATTTTTCTCGAAAACGGCGCCTCAAATTTTGATAAAAAAAAAAAATTAATAAAAAAAAATTTGAAATTAAGATATTACAGCTTGTACCTTCCATAGAACCATTTTTTATAATTTTGAATTCTCATTATCTACACAACGGATTTTAATGAAATTTTTTATAGAGATAGTTCTAAAAAGTTTAAAAAAAATTGCATTTTAAAACTAAAAAACAATATTTTTTGAATTTTTGAAAACAAGTATTTTTTTTTTTGGAAATTTCGATATCTCAAAAACCGCTCAATATTTTTTTTTTGAAATTTAATTTTTATTCGTACAGTAATCGTACAGTAATAAAAACTTAAAGTTGGCGTACCAAATTTTTTTCTTAAATTTTTTTTAAAATTTTTTTAAAGAAACCGCTACAACGACTTATAGTTTTTGTTCTTGCATTAGCATTCTGTTCTTATATCTTACTACTAAAAGAATTTAAAAAAATAATTTTACCCTTACGAACAGTTTTCTCTAATAACATTCGTTTTTAAAATTCTTAGTCTATTATATAGGAGCAAGATCGTGCGACCCAGTTGTGCATTTTATTTTCCTTGCAAATATATGTACAAAACCAAAATTACACAATCTGCTTAATTTTATGTAATATAAATGTGAAATATTTTATGATAGAATAAATACAAAACACACAAATAGCTACTATGCCTTCTCCCTCCTCCTATCAACAAAATACCTTACATTTTCAGAATTTAATAGAACACAGATTGTCCTTTTTATGAATCATTTTCTGTTTCTATTAAAAATGTGTTTAAGTCTTTGTGTAATATTCCCGAAATGACAAAGGCTACACAAATATAAAAAAAACATGAATATCTTAAAAATGGTTTAATTTAAAAATAACTCAAATCAACATAAAAATAACAACTCAGATGAAGAAGCTTAAAAAAGGACAAACGAAACAAGAAGGATATAAAGGACTTATAATTTTTTTTTTCTCTAGCTGCACATGGTCTTGGAATTGGAGTAGCTGCTGCTCATTATGCTGCGCCAGCTTATGCTGCACCGGCTTACGCTGCACCTGCTTACGCTGCCCATGCTTATGCTCCTGGTCCAATTATCAAGTATGATTGAAACATTTTTTTACATTTTATAAAATAACTGCTTTTTCTAATGAATTTGTTCTATTTCTTTTTTTTCTTCATTTTTGTATTAATTTGAAAACTCGTCCTTGGAATCCCTCGACATAACACTAACCAGAGCCGCCCCAGCTTTAGTGCATACATCCGTTGCCGGACATGGCATCCATTATGCTTACTAAACGATATAATAATGTTGGCTTTATTATGGCGCTGTTTGATGTGTATTCAAACGCCGCCACTATATACTCAAACAAAAACAAAAACGGAAGCATGTTGAAAGGAATGTTGTATAAAGAATGTGTGTTCTATAAGATTTTTTTTTTGTATAGTTTTTGTTATTAATTTAAGCTTAGATGAAAACAAATCGCGGTTGAATGAGAGAAACAAACATGAAAACAAATAAAAGAAAATTAAAAAAAATGTGTTTTTTTATTGCAGAAGGATAATATCAAGTTTTACGTAAAAGCACTTTTGTGTTTTGTATCATTCGGAATTACAAAGGTAATAAGGGATTCTGATTGTGAAAGCCTTTCGTACTAATGAGGGGGAGGTGTTCGTTTGAATGGGAGGATTAAGTCAATTAAATAGATACAAAAGACACGCCCCATAAGCATGGATATGTAGGTTTGATTAATTTAACCGAACCAATAAAGGGTTCTTTACTTGTAAATGTAGAAATGAAATAAAACAAGTTCTGTGCCAGGTATCAACAAAATTCTTATTTTATTCGAAAGAACCATGCGTGCCATTATGCTGGAAATATGACATCGTTCAAATGCCCGCCTCGACTTCATACGGTTGCACGGATTCCAACGACTTTCTGGATAGATTCGGCTGAATTTGAGCGATGGCCTATGTTATGTTCACCTGAAGGGCATCGGTCGATTGTAGTTTATTCGGATAGACCTGCAACTTTAGGAAACTCCATTCCAGGAGGGTCAATTCGCATGACTCTTAAATCTGTTCCCATAGCGATTATTGAAACAAAATCTTTTGTGCCAGTTTGGTACGATAGTGAAATCAAAAGTCTGAGAAATCGAAGAAACAAGTCTACTTTTAAACTATGTATATCCAACAGAAACCAATTTTAAAATTTATTGTGAATCGAGGGAAATTTTCAATAGAATATCTAGTTTAAAGTATCTAAATTACATTCAGAAGGTCCAAAGAGATCTAAAAATGAATCCAAAGTGTTTTTCGAATTTTATTAACAGCAAAAGAAAATCTTGTCCTTACCCGTCTGTTCTCAAGTTAAATGACATTTCAAGTCATAACCCACGGGTTATAACACAACTTTTTTCTGACTTCTTTCAAAGTGCCTTCAACTGTGATACTTCCAACTGTGATACCTTTAACTGTGATTCCTCAATCGGTGATAAATCTGACGAAATGGATCAAAACTTTGACCATTTGAAATCTTTTACTTTCTTGACTTTTTTTTTGTTTTTTTTTTTTTATAATCTACTCACGCCCAAGGGATTATAATTACCCTTTAAATGTTTCAACACAGCGTGGGCGTGAAGTTACGGAAGAGAAAGTGTTGAGTAAACTCGGTTGTAAGTCGAATGAATACTAAATTTATTTTACAACGTAATCTTCCTTAAATACTATTTACAATGAATTTACATTATTGTTATCTCTATGAGTATTCTTATCTAGGTTTTATGCTTATCTAATATAACCGTCAGTGCATGTTCACGATGATCCGTGTTATCTTTATTTATTTTCATGCACATGGGGTTATCTATATTTAGGTACTATGTTCATGTTTGAACATTCTGCGGGCCAACAGAAAGTGCTAAAATAATTTTTTGAATATAATGCCCCGTACGATATAAATTGCTACAATAACAAGCAAGATGCTACTTAACATAAATCCACTGTGACCGCTTATGTGGTGAAAGGCCAACCCTTTATGATGAATGTTTTCTTCCTTGAACTGTTCTAGGTCCTTTTGAATCTTCAGTAGTTCATGCTTGCTGTTTATTATAGTTGCTTGTACAATGTACAGTCATATTGTGTATTCAATTGATTTGAACAAGTTCTCAAATTCATCATCCCAGTCATGGTTTATTTGCCAAAATTTTTGTATGAATATTTTTGCTTTTATCGTGACTAGAGCAAGCCATACAATAGGATCGAATATTTTTGCAATATTTGATAACACACCTCTTTTGGTTTTTGAAATGCTTATATTAGATGAATCTATCACAAATCGGAACTCGTCTTGATCTGGATCCCAGTGAGGTCCCAATGTTTTCATGGTGTCGCCTTCTTTGACATCAATTATTTTATGCTGATTATTCGAGATTATGCCAGTCAGCAAACTTTGATTGTTTGAAGACCATTTCCGTAATTGAAAGCCAGCATTTGAAAGTTTTTTACTTACTGCTCTTATTATGTATCTGCATTCGTCTTCGTTGTTGGCGCCTGTCATTAAGTCGTCAACGTAAAATTCTTCCCTTATGATTTCTTTTATTCTGATGTCTTTTTCCTTGCATTGGTTTGCGACTTCTTGCAATGTTCGGATTGCTAAGAATGGGGCTGCTGCTGTTCCATACGTAACTGTTGTTAGTTTATATTCTCTTATATTGTCTCTTGGTTGTTCTCTCCAAAATATTCGATGATATTCTTGATGTTCTTCAGCTATGTTGATCTGCCTGTACATTTTTTCGATGTCTGCCGTAACTACATATTTCCATTGCCTCCATTTGATGATGATGTCAAAGATATTGTTTTGTAGTCTTGGCCCAATCATCATTGCGTCATTAAGGCTGTATCCGTTGGAAGTCTTCGCTGAGGCATCGAATACTACTCTTGTTTTTGTTGTTAGGCTTGTATCTTTCACAACTGCATGGTGCGGTAGATAGTATTTGCCCATATTTTCGTGTTGCTTGTCTACCTTGACCATGTGGCTCAGGTTTTCAAATTCTCGCATAAACTGTATGTAGTCGGTTTTTATTTTGTTACCCATTTTTTTCTCAAGCTGTAAGAATCTAGCTAATGCTTGTTTTCTAGATTCTCCAAGCTCTATATCTGTTCTTAATGGCAACATAACTACATATTTGCCATTCGTATCTCTTGTTGTTGTTTCTGCAAATACTTGCATGCAGATGTCGTTTTCTGATATTTCAATATCTTTTTCTATTTCTTCTATCTCCCAGAATTTCTCCATCGATGACGTAACTGCTGACATGACTTTGCCACATTGTCGTTTCTTGTGTAGTGAGCCGGAAACTATCCACCCAAAAATAGTATTTTGTCCCACGATGCCATTGTGCTTTCTAACTCCTTCTTCAATTAACTTTGGATACAAGTCACTACCGATGATAATGTCAATACGATCTTTTGTATTTAAGTTTGGATCTGCCAGAATATAGTTTTCCCACTCATTTTTATTGAATTCAAATGATTCGTCAGGTAGTGGTTTTATGAGGGTGGGTAGTACCAAAAACTCTGCTTGCATTTTGTTGTTGCTCATAAATCTTGGTCTTATCTCTAAACACACTCTTGATTTTGATGTACCCACTGCTGCATCTGAGAGTCCAGTTAATTCTGTACTTATTCTTTTCCTTGGCAAGGAGAGGATCTGCGCTGCTTCCTCAGATATCATTGATATTTGAGAGCCCTGATCAATCAATTCCCGTAACAGACATGTTTCACCATTTGACGATTTGGCTGATATTTGTGCTGTAGCTAATATTACCATTGGACTGCTTATCTTCTTTACCATAAGGGAAGATAATGACTTTTTATTGTTGTTGTCTGAAGGACTCCATTTTTTGTATTGGTTTCCCTCGACCCTTTTGACCCTTTTCTTCGTTTGGTAGTTGTCGTTGTGTAGTAGAGTGTTATGCGATTTATTACACTTCTTACATTTTGTTTGAGAGAAGCATTTGGTTTCTGCACTGTGTTTAAGACATATACTGCATATTTGCTTATTGCGTAGGTATGTTAATCGATTGGGTATCTCGGTGTTTAAGAATTGCTCACAGTGATAAATTCGATGACCACTCTGCTTACAGAATTCACAGTTCCACTCCCTTCTGTCTGATTGGAAGTTTCCACCTTGTTTTTTGTATTCTTTGCTTCGAGTCATTGTTTGTTGTTGAGACTCAAGGGTTTGAAATAATTGCTCAAGAAAGTCCATAACATCCTCCATTTTTACTTGCGATATACATACATAGGTACGAGTACTATAGAGCAAGTTCTGCATTTGGAAAAAAAATCGAACTCGAGATTTTGATCAAAGTTGACATTACGATGATAGCGAAGACGAATAAAGTGGGTCCGGCAATTCCGTCTGTCTGTCTGTCTGTCTGTCTGTCTGTCTGTCTGTCTGTCTGTCTGTCTGTCTGTCTGTCTGTCTGTCTGTATGTCTGTACCTCGATCTAGAGCCTAAGCCACTGGACCTATTTTCTTCAAACTCGGTAGTTATGGGTCTTCGGTGATTCCCTAGAGGGAAAATTAAAAATTTTTTTTTAGCTCTAAAACTAACGGTACCCCCCATACACCCGTAATGCAAAAACTTATTTATCTCGAAAACGGCTCTAACGATTTTGATAAAAAAAAATTAGGTGTGATATTATGGACATGGACTACGTTTTGGTAAAAAAAAAATTTGGGGCAAAATGTTATTAACGGTACCTGTCATAGAACCGTTTTTTTGATTTTCGACTTTCTCATTAACGGCTCTAACGATTTTAACCAAAAATTTTCAGTAGGAGCCCCACTAAGTTTAAAATAATATTGTATATAAAAATATTCGAAAAATTATTTGTTGGGTTTTTTGAAAAAAATTTTTTTTTGAAAAATCAATATCTTCAAAACCTATGAACGATTATTTTTTGAAATTATTTCCTAAAATCAATATTATTAAATACTTAAAATTCGCATCCCAAATTTTTATTTTTGAAAAATTTTAAAGAAATTTCTTATATAAAAAATGTATTTATTTAATAATAAAACGATTTTTTAAAGTTTGTTTGCATAAATTCATACTTTTCTAGAAATCAGACGGCAATTTTATTTTAAATTCATGTTTTGTATTTATAAAATGTATCTTAAATTCCAAAGTACTTTTACATAAGAGCAAGTTCGTGCGATCCAGTCGTGCATTTTATTTGTATTTGGCTTTGTTTTTTGATGTGTTGCTCATATAATTGTAAGCCCTCCTTGTCAAATTTTCGAAGGAGTAGGTGAGCAAATATTTCATCGTTCTCATTGTTTTCTTTGCCTATTGTCGTTTTGATTATGTAAATACATTCATCGTGAGGTTTTTTAACATTGGAAGGTGATGTAGCGTTCATCATTGGCATGTCCAGCAAGTAATTTAATTGTGTGGAGAAATTGATTCTTTTATTTTCGTATCTTCTGATGAGAGTCTTCCATGCTTCTTTGTAATTTGCCGAAGATCCTTGTATGAGGCTAGCAATTGAAGTTCGAGCTTCGCCGGCTATACATGATCGCAAGTGATTTAATTTCACAGAATCTGGCACATCATTGTTATTGTGAACCAAATCTATGAACAGGTCGGAGAATATCTTCCATTCTTCAATTTTTCCATCGAATCTAGGCAGTTCAATTTTTGGAGTTCTTGTTGATACATTTGCACCTGGATCAGATTGTATGCCCTCATGTTTTCCTTCCAACTTGTCAAGAAGTAATTTCACATCTTCTTCCAACTCCATTATATAATTGTTTTCTCTGAATGCCTCTTCTTGTATTGGATTCATCTTAGACAGCTCAACCTGCAATCGTTCATTCCATCGTTTCACTTTTCCAATCCACATGTTTTTATTATGAGGATGGGAAATGGCCTCTAATTTCGCCTCGTCTATTGTTTTCTTTAAGCTCTCCATTATTGTAGGTATTTTCGTTAACTCTATATGAGTTTCGTGATTTGCTATTGTTTTCATCATCATCTCATTCATTTGTTTTTGCTGCAAGTCTAGTCCAGTGGCTAGCTGCTGATTAACAGTTTTTAATTCTGCTAATTTGCTGGATAACGCTGCTTCGCTTATGCCTTGTTCTACACTGTCCAGATCTTTGTTTTTCAGCAAATTTTGAATTTTCTGAAAGTAGTTCTCTGCTCCTTTCATCCATTGTTCCTTAAAATAGGGAACATCAATAACACCAAGCTTATGAAGTAGCTTGTCATTTTCCTTGAATGCTTGAAGATTCTTTTCAGCATAGACAATAATTTCTTGATTTTTGCTCCGCGTTGTTACACCTTCTCCTTCTTTTAATAATTTTTCAAGTTTTTTTAAGATTTCAACCTGTTTTTCAATTATTTTTAGATGATCTGATGACATTTTTTTTTGTTTTTGTATTATGTTTTTTCTTTTTTTTTTTTTTCACTTGTCAGTATTTAAGCTCTGACAACGCTTTTTCACTGTATATGATTTTTTTTTTTTCACTTGTCAGTATTTTAGTTTTGACAACGCTAATTTTCACTTTATCAGTATTTGTAGCTCTGATAACGCTAAATTTACACTTTATCAGTATTTGTAGCTCTGATAACGCTTAATTGACACTTGTTCGTTTATTAAAAATCTCTTACCACTGGTGGGGGAAAATTTTTAATATTGCTCGAAGGACCAAATGTTGAGTAAACTCGGTTGTAAGTCGAATGAATACTAAATTTATTTTACAACGTAATCTTCCTTAAATACTATTTACAATGAATTTACATTATTGTTATCTCTATGAGTATTCTTATCTAGGTTTTATGCTTATCTAATATAACCGTCAGTGCATGTTCACGATGATCCGTGTTATCTTTATTTATTTTCATGCACATGGGGTTATCTATATTTAGGTACTATGTTCATGTTTGAACAGAAAGAAGGATAGGAAAGATGTGTGGCACGATGTTCTGAGACTGAAGGTGGTTGTCTCAGATTTTTTATCTCCAGGGATGGCGGCTGAACTAAAGCGGAGAATTGCCGTGTCTTATTTTAATGTCCCTTATAATTCGCATTATTTTATTCGTTTTTCATCCTTGTTGGGCATACTAGTTTAACTCAATCACATGTTGTTAGTGTTATGCCTGAACAACATGTAATGAGTAAGCCAGCAACCCATTGATGACAATTTATAGAAGGTTTTAATGGAATTAAAGACGACATGACTGATATGAACTTTAACATTGATGTCGACAACATTGTAAAGTTTACATATATCTAAACTTGACGACAGCTGTATACCAGGTCCTTGTTGGAATTAATATTTACACATGCTACTTAAATACTTTCGAATCTCATATTTAATTGATCAAGTTTGAATTTGTTATTTGTATAAAATTTTTAATATTTTTTCTTCACAAAATATTTGTTCAAGTAAGTCATAATAAAATTCTTATTCTTTTGTTAAAGAATTCTTTTCTTTCTTGGGGAATTATTTCTATTGGCAATACGTGGAACCACACGGCTTTCAAGAAAATTTCCAACAGGTTATGGGCCCAGTGTGTGTCAAAGAAATAAATTAATATAAACGTTTTTTGAGGAAAGAATTATAAAGAACAAAAGACGACTGAAGGAGGAAAATTCAACATTGCGAAATTGAACAATAACAACTTTTCAGTATGGAAGTTTAAGACTGAGTAAATGTTGATCAATGATGGATTGCATGATGTTTTAACCCAAACTAGACCAGAGAAAGATTATGCAGCATGGCAAAAGAGAGATGATCAAGAGAGAGAGAGAGTTGAAGATGACCAGCTTGCGCACATAAGGCGTGCGAAGTCAGCAAAAGAGGCCTGGGAATGCTTGAGGAGCTACCATGAAAAGGGTACTCTCAGCAATAAAGTGCATATCATGAGAAGAATTTGCAGCATGCGGCTTGATGAAGGTGGCGATGTCCAAGCTCATATTAATCATATGGTCGAATTGTTTGAAAAGCTTATACATAGATATCGCTGAATCTGAACTTTCTGACAACTGGAGCGTAGCCATGTTATTAAGTAGCTTGCCGAGAAGTTTCGACGCCTTGATAACGGCATTGGAAACACGTCCAGAAGAGGACCTTACTTTCAGCTTGGTCCAATCAAAGTTGTTAGGAGAGCTTGAACGAAGAAAAGAAACTGATGTAGCATATAATAATACAGTTCTTAAAGTAACAACTAAAAGAGAAAAGACATGTTTCTTTTGCAAGGGAAAAGGCCATTTTAAACAAGACTGCAAGAAATATAAAGAATGGAAATCAAATGCAAATAAGAGCAAGTCAAATGCAGTAAATAAAGTAGAAAACCAATATGATTTTTTATTTATGGTTGGAAAGCAGCAAGATGGTTGGATTATTGACTCTGGTGCCACATGCCACATTGCCAGTGATAAGAGTTTTTTCAAGGAACTTGATACACTGAAAATAAATTCCTAGGTAATATTGACAAAAACGTTTTGTTGACCTTTAACAAAACAATTTTATCGTTTTGATTAAATTTTTGTCAATACAAAAGAATGATGTTGTTGATTTCACAAAATTATAATAATTCAGAAGGTCTGTTCTAAGTACAGTTTCTGTTTTATGTTTAAAACGTAAGTAAATCTATAGAAAATCTCCTATAACCGGACGCAAAGCTCTGATAACTTGACAGTGCGATGTTATGTTGAAAGGTTATTAGGGGATTTCCCGAGTTAGTTACTGTGGGTAGTTGGTCTAATTTTGAGAGTGAGAGGGTATGGTTTCCTTTTTTGTTATTTCTTTTCTCGTGATGCCAAGAGAAGCGGGTTGCATAATGGCAACAAAAAAAGATTGCTTTCTTTAAAAGAAAAGATGTAAATTGCCAATGCATTGGACAAGGACAACGACTTCATCAAGATCAACTGACTTTGTTTTTTTTTTCTTTTCAAAGGCCAGAAATACTATGCCTGCCTTTCTTTCGTGATTCATTGATAGGCTCTGAGGCTTATTGATTGCAGTCAAAATCGAAAACGTAGATTCACACATCCTATGGTCACCACAGATGTAAAAAGTTCATTATGTATCTTTGAACGTCTCTCGCTGGTACAAAACATCAATTGTGTTTTCCTTTTTATTCTTGAGGTGACTTAAAAAAGCTTTTACCACAGCAGCCCCTTTGATGGAATTGTAAGACATAAAAAATCAATTTTAACGCATTGCATTTTTCCAACAAAAATCACTTAGACCCGTTTGCTTAATCGAAAATTAAAGTTTTATAAGTTTTATCTTCATTAAAAACTTTTTTGAGACATAAGCGTAAGCGTTGAAGTTAAAAATAAATATTTATGTTTCTTTTCAGCAAACGCTTCTTATGATTTATGTTATGACAAATTTAAGAGTATGTATTTATTTATTGTCATATAAAGAGGAGCAATCAAAAAGACTTGATTTTCTTGCAGTAACTTATGGCCAGTTGCACCAAATTGCAATTAAATGAGGTTTCGCTAAAAGTTTTAAAGTTTGTTGAACTCATAAATTTATCTGTTTTGGTTCGTTTATTGGCTTTCAAAGTGGCTTGGTGAAACTGTACATTTTACAAATAGTTTTGTTTTCTCACACTTACTTAAGTTTTTCAACGGTACCATTTTGTCTACATCCAACTCATCTATACTCGCTACTGAATTTAGTAGATCGTCGTTGTCCGAAAATCTCCTTTGTAATTTAGCAATTAGTGTGTCCAATGTTTCAGTATACTCAGACTTAAATGGCTGAGTATTCTGAGGTTCTATATTTTGTCTCGCAGAGGAAAAGGAAGAACCATATATCAAGTAGCCATCCATCCGATTTGATTTTTTAATTTGTCTCTTTTGGGTATGAGTCGTATTTTCGGAATCACCGCTTCTTCCAAAATTTGTTGATACATTTCTGATCTAAGTTTCCTTATTTTATTTTGGGTGAGCTTAAGGATTGTTATGGCGTCTTTCAATCCTGCGCTTCGGTATTGTAAAGATGCGCCTGCAGGCTGGAGCATGGATAATATTTTTTTGGCCACAATCAAGGCCATTCGGAATTCCAAATTGAGGATCACTTTTTTAATGTTCACACTCTTGGCGAAGTCATCACTCTTAAATCTGTCATTGCTTATTTCATCCAAAGTCGTCAAGTTCAGTGAATAATTATCATGTACAAGTTTTTTAGGGCCATGTGTCCTGACCAACTCTGTTCTAGGAGCCGGTAAATCCTTATTTAACCATACAACGCAGCTATTTTTCCATGCTGAAAAAATTCATGTAACATGGATCCAAAAAATAAACGAATGAAAGTCATTTCTGAGATGATCGTAATGATTACCAAATGCAAGCGATGGTTAAAGCAGTGGACGTAAGGGATTTTTCGGCCCAATTTATTTTCTATTCTGGTCGCAACTCCCAAAACTTTCCCACTCAATACACTTGCGCCATCATAGCATTGGCTAAGCATACAAGAGTGGTCAATGTTATTTAACGTTAATTCCGTGAAATTGGCTGTATCAAGATTTTCAGAGGCAGTAACTGTCAGCAACGTCTCATTGACAATTCCATCTTTAACGTAGCGTATTGCTATTGCAATATTTTCTTGGTTATTTTTCTTCCATTATAGTAAACCAGTTGAGGTCTGATTCATTAATATCTTAAACAATGGAACTTCGTACTGGTATAATCATTCCTGAAATTATTTTATTTTGAATTCAGGTGAACGGTATGTTGCAATGTATATGAGTAAGCGACTCTTTCAAATTTGGATCTTTCATGCAGATGTATTCAAACAAATTCTAAAATAATCCTTGTTCTTTTTCTTCCTCCAAAATATAATTTCCACGCAAAACTAATTCGTTGAAAAATTGTATAACCTCAATAATAGACCTAACGTAGTACCTATGTCTCTCTAAGGCTATTGGATGTATCAACACTGCTAGTTGTAGAGACTCTATTTGATTTGTCCTGCCACATCGCCATAGCTTGGATTTGTTAAATGGATTTTTCTTGTTTTGGAAAAGCAGTTTTTGAATCAGTGGCATTACGATACGATAGTTGATTTTTTAGTGTAGGGCATTGGAGTTTTTAAGGTAGGGCATTGCCCCCTAATGCCCTCCCCTAGCTACGGCCATGGTCTTAGTTAAGTTTTAGTTTATTTTAAGTAGTTGTAGGTAGTTTTTAATTAGTGTTACTTTAGTTTGTAAGTTTTATATAAAAAATATCAAAAGTTAAGGAATCCGAGTTTTTTTTAAACTTTCTCGAGAAACAAAAAAATAGATATAGTTTGAATTTTTGATTTAAAAATATTTTTTTAGGCTGAAAGGTATTAGATTTAAGATATAATTTAGCTTAGAGCGCCCGCATAAGGCCAGTAAGTTAGTAAGTAATTGTGATAATTGGGCTAGTTTTCATGAATTTTTGTCTAGCTTTAAGATAGTTTTAAGATTGATGAAATTAAAAATGAATTTAAAAAAAAAAACAAAAAAGCATCGCTTCCCATCGATCAGCGCAATCAAGCATCATTGTGTGTGGTTAGTACTTGGATGGGGGGACCGTTCAATCACTACCTACCGTGTGCTGTTGACATGTGTTTCTTCTGCTGTTCCTTCTTTTTGAGTGTCTCTCTCTGTTGTACACGTAATGTCTAAGCCGATGGTATCAGTTGCCTGTGCTTTCAGTGTCTCTAATTCGTAGATTTATCTACGGAGTAGTGTAATATGCAATGTAATGTAATCAACACCAATAAGGAGGTAAAATATCTTTCAATTACACTAGATAGCGAACTCTTTTGGAATAAATTTAATATTGAAATAACTGTCGAGAAAACCACAAATGCTCTTATGATATGCAAGAGACTTGAAGGACAAATCATGGGGTTTCATCCCACTGTGCAATAGACGCTTCCATGCTGCTACCGGTTGCCTTTACATATAGACTAATTCGCAACATGACTTCGATGACGTAGACAGTTGACCACAACCTTTAATTTAACCGCCTTTAGGAGATTTTATCCAAAAAACTGACAAGTTCTTAACCAGAACAGAAACGTCCTAGCACTCTGCAGTACTGAAAGAGGGCAATAGGTTTCCTTTCAATAAAAAATCGTTCAATTCCGTGTTTGATCTTCTCAAGAACTCATGAAGCTTTTTTATGGTAAGATTTAAACCGCCCTTAATGCCAGATCTATTATCATTTTTGTTTACAAACAGTGAACCCGTTGTTCGTGTCATATTAAGCTATTAAGAGTATGCAAACAATTTATTTAATTTTTTATAAGCTTGCAAAATATTTCAATCTATCTGAATTATACATCTGCTGTGTCCCCCAATATCGACTACATAAGAGGTTATTCAATTATATATGATTTGTTATGGAAAGTTCAATTAAATTATCCGACCCATCATCAAATTACAATGTTGACATAATAAAATACAATAAAAAGGTAGCCCACTTATTCTTTAGCTCATTAGTTAGCAACCATGAGTCCCTGGGGCACTTGTGAGTTTTTGAGTAAGCAAAGCGCCATTGATTGGGGAACAAATAAAAATACGAGCTAATTTCTTTGAATTTCCATTCAGTCAACAAGTACTTTTCGAACTTGATAAGTGTCCTTATTACTTTCAACTCTTCGGCAACAAGTAGTCCAATAAGTGGTCTCTTCTTGGAATCTGTACAGGCATCCTTTCAAAATCTCACTCGACAAGGGCAAATCATCGGCATAAATTGGATTGATACTGGGGTGTTGTCAAAACGGGAAGACTTAGGAGAATTGCTGCTTCAAAATGCTGATGTAGGCATTGAGGTTCGTTTCGTCGCTAAGCTACTTATAGGTTCTATTATTGAATAGCAAATGGTATGGTTTTGTTCTATTTTGAAATAAACAGCGGCTATATAACTATACTGCCAAGTCTAATTGAGTTCTAAATGCGCGGCTCTATGCAACAGAGAACTCTGTGCTACGTTTGAAGGATAAATATTATTTGTTTTTGTCGGTGGATGAAAAGCCAGAAGACGTCTTGGTAAATGAAGTTCTTAAACGTAAGTACCTATTATGTTTAAATATGTATTTTCGCAAATGATTTCCACATTTAAAGCTTGACAGAGGATAATGGTCGCTTCGACTCTTATTTGCTGTCAAACTCACAATAAAAATATCACCCTTAGACTTGATTGATCCTATTATACGAGTACTTAATGTTACTGGCATATTTGTAAGAAAAAAATGGGTTCTAATAAACTTTAATTCCATATCATTTATTTTTTTACGTTTATTCATTCATTATTTAATTTATTTATTTATATATTGATTAATATATTAGTTGATTGCATGGCGGAGAAAGATACGTAAATTCAACAGGACATACTATTTTTTTCGTTTATCAATTCCTTATCTCACAGCCTTGCGGTGAACATCGGGGCTTGGTACTTTTATGATCTTATAGGGTTTCAATTTCTAAGGTAGGCACTTTCTACTTGAAAAGTCCATAATAGATCATGTGAAGAAAATTTAAAAAATGAAGAACTGTAATACATGGGTGCAACGGGGACTGCTATAGAGAAAAACGCAGTCATTATTAGTAGACAAACAAAAAGTATTAAATTAGACGTAAACCTAAACTAATGACTTATAACTCTTAGCCATACCTGGGTATATGTTGGCAGTAATATAAGGATCTACAATTTTCTACTGAACCGAACGGCTAAGATGAGAAGCACTTTTCATGACCAGACATATTTTGGAGAATTTGAGATAAAATATTCTTGCAGCTGCTGAAAACCATTTTTTCAATTATGTAAAAATTCCCCACGAAATTTAACACTAAACCTGAAAATAAAAGCCACGTATACATATGTATATGATAAAAAATGTAGTTGAGCTGATAAAATGGTTTACTTTCAATTATTTCACAATGATTTTTGTTATTTTCCCGCAAAACTGAACTGTCCATATAACAAAACATGTTTTGATGTATCTTATTTTTGTTAATATGACAAAGAAGGCAAAGGCATGCAATTTAAATTTTTCGTTTAAACCAACAAAATTAATGTACTCGTATAATGGAAAAATATAAATTTTCCCTCAATTTTAATTGAAATGATAAATTTTGTTTTTAATATTTGACTGCAATTCGGTTAGAAATATTTCGGGAACCAGACGTCGCAGAAGCTTCTGGTTTTCACCTGTGGATAGCTGTTAAAAATTTAAAATGGGATTTTGAAAATTGGAGCCTCTAACAAGGCTGGGTTTCGTAAATAAGCACACCAAAGACATTATCAGGTAGTTGGGGCTCGAAAATCCATAAAATCACTTTGGACTGGCATATTTCGATAACCAGACCACATAGAACTTTTTTGTTTGAATGTGTCTATAGGAATTAAATTGACCTTTCATTCGATGTATGACTCGATGCGTTAAGAGAACTTTAAAAATTTGGTGATTCTTTTAGACAAGTGGTACCTATATTTTTTTCAAAATTCTCTAAAATTCAGTAAAATCACTTCGGTTAGAAATATTTTGAGAACCAGACCTCGCAGAAGCTTCTGGTTTTCACCTGTGGATAGCTGTGGAAAATTTAACATGGGATTTTGATAACTGGAGCCTTAAAAAGGGCTTGGTTCCCGAAATATCACCAACCAAAGACATTATTAGGTAGTTGGGGCTCGAAAATCCATAAAATCACTTTGGACTGGCATATTTCGATAACCAGACCACTCAGAAGGTTTTCGTTTATATGTCTATATAGGAATTGAAAAGACCTTTCATTCGATGTATATCTCGATGCGTTTGGGGAACTTTGAAAATTTGGTGATTTTTTTAGACAAGTGGTTAGTCCATGATTTTTTCAAAATTCTCAAAAAACCAGTAAAATCAATTTGTTTAGAAATATTTTGAGAGCCAGACCTCGCAGAAGCTTCTGGTTTTCACCCGTGGATAGCTGTGGAAAATTTAACATGGGATTTTGATAACTGGAGCCTTAAAAAGGTCTTGGTTTCCGCAATAGCGCCAACCAAAGAAATTATTAAGTAGTTGGGGCTCGAAAACCCATAAAGTCACTTCGGTTAGAAATATTTCGAGAACTAGACCTCTCAGAAGCTTCTGGTTTTCACTTGTGGATAGCTGTGGAAAATTTAACATGGGATTTTTATAACTGGAGCCTAAACAAGGGCTTGGTTTCCGCAATAGCGCCAACCAAAGAAATTATTAGGTAGTTGGGGCTCGAAAATCCATAAAGTCACTTCGGACCGGCATATTTCGATAACCAGACTACTCAGAAGCTTTTTGTTTAGACGTGTATATAGGAATTGAATAGACCTTTCATTCGATGTATGTCTTGATGCGTTTGGAGAACTTTGAAAATTTGGTGATTTTTTTAGACATGATTTTTTCAAAATTCTCCAAAATTCAGTAAAATCATTTGGTTACAAAAATTTTTAGAACCAGACCTCGCAGTGGCTTCTGGTTTTCACTTGTGGATAGCTGTGGGAAAATTAGCCGGGGATCTTGAGAATCGGGGCACAGTGGGGCCATTTGTATGGGAGAGCGGAAAAAAGTCCATAAGAACCGAACTTAACCGATTTGGATGTAATTTTCAGAAATGAAAGTAACTTTGGAAAAAAACACCACGTCTTTTACTATTTCTTTTTAATTTTTTGTAGTAGGAAGCAGTCTTTTTTATTGCGTTAAAATCGGAACCAACCACCTAATTTCAATAAAAAATTTTCAAATCTTATAACGGATAGCTTAGGGAATGACAACAACATATTTCTATTCACTGACACGCCCACACAAAACTTTATCTAAGTACCAAAGTTGTTTATACAATTTTGAAATTTAAAAAACGCATCTTCAAACATTAATGAATGCATCAAACC